>OY986963.1:35367677-35490760 GCA_963920575.1 Narthecium ossifragum | reverse complement strand
AGTATTTTGATACCTAATATGGTGTTTAGGAGTTAAAACTAATGATGTATGTTTTATTAGCAGTATAAGTTCATATTATGGTGCTCCCTGCAAAAACCCCTAAAAAAAAGGAAAGGCCACGCCAGCGTGGCGCTGACATGGCCAAATGAGGTATATCCCTATCAATATTTTCTCTACATGTATATATTAATAATATTTTATTAAAATAATATTATTTTAAAAAAATTCCTAAACGTAAGTGGACAAAGTGGACAAGAGAATGCAAAGCACCACCAGTCTCTCTGTTATGAAACTTAATGATCTAAGTTAGTGACTCTGATACTTGACTACCTAATTCTGACAAAGGCAGGAAAGAATAGTTTCTTATGTCAAACTTATGACAAGATAGCATTACAGATTGATAGTATTCTCTTGAGATTGTATCCTGATATTGTTCCACAGCATTTGAGTCGGAATAAAGTCAGTTGAAGGCTTCGATAAAAGGTATGTCAAAAATTTGATCAAGGGTACTAAAGAGATATATGGACATCGAGGAAAGGTGTGTAAACAAGGTTTGATTGCAGGTTTTCCAAACTGACATGTTTACTGTAGGTATTCGAGAGTTGACATAACTCATTTGCATGGCAAGGTCAACATGAAACCCAACTGCATGTTGTGCGTGATCTTCGAAAAAACAAGTCACAACTAGGATCGGGAATTCAACTTTTTTTTTTATTTCCTATATTTGTAATTGCATCTTGTAAGGCCTCCTCATCATAATTACTAAATCGTTTTCCTAACAAATATTTTCACAATGTCTAAAGTTCTAAATGACATCATCCTTTTTCCCAACCTCTGAAGTTATTAACCTTATTGAGCATGAAAGAGCGTGAACTTATTGGTTCAGTAATAGCAGTTTATGCATCCAAAGGAAACCTGAAATTACCTTCGGTTGAATTAAACTAGGACTGGAAGAAAGGGCAAGAGCTAAGGTTTATCATACAATTCTAAGCATGCTCCACCTAAACTAGTGAAAATATACACAAGAAGCATACAAGACGAGAACATCTTAGTAGGCAAATCATGCTAGCCAGTCTAGCCCAAGTATTCTTCATCTGGATTTATGATTGCAGCCATCGCTTCATTGCAATACTCTTGAACTGTATTTAACTATCATATCATGGTCAAGTCAGGTAATACATATTTAGGATCTATGTACATATATTCCTACAAAAATTTCTAATTATGTAAATACCTCAATACTAGAAAGCAAACATGTAATTTTCGAAAATCCCCTTTGCGGTCACGCCCTCACCTTATCTAATAGAATGAGAAAACATGTTCACCCCTGGTTTAGTTTGGATTACCTAATTGAATGATTTGAATTGACCCATTTCAATCCAACCTAATATAGGACCAGATTTAAGTTGATGAATTTACTTATAATCAATTGGCAATTTTGCTTATTTCAGGGTCAACTTGCCACTGCTGCTGACAGAAAAAAAAAGCTGGTCAAACTGATCAAAGGTATATACGAAGAAAAGAGGAGTTTCGATTCACATATCTGCAATTTATAGCTTTATGAGGGTATTAAGCTGATTCTGATTTTTTTTAAGGGGTACCTATATGAATCCCCTACATATACTACTCATTTCAACACAATTATGTTCTTAAATGCATTTGGGTATAACTTCCCTTGCCAACCAACTAGTTCAAGTATGAATGATGTCCATGTAAATAATGGTTGATGGTAATCAACCCACTTGATCATTCTTGACAATCATACTG
Organism: Narthecium ossifragum; assembly: GCA_963920575.1. NCBI lineage: Eukaryota > Viridiplantae > Streptophyta > Magnoliopsida > Dioscoreales > Nartheciaceae > Narthecium > Narthecium ossifragum. The sequence continues at coordinate 35,488,993 of OY986963.1, read as the reverse complement.
AAGCAAACTGTCTTTCATGGTAATGCCTGAGGACTGCCGCCTATCAACATGATTTTCTCAATAGAAATTTATCCCATAAGCAAGAACAACCGCTTCCACCCAAATAGACCAGCACTTCAGATGTCTCATTGTTAAAAAGTGAGCAAAACCATCTTCTTTATGAAGCACTCATTAGCCACAAAATGTGTGTGTGTGTGTGTCGGTGAGTGTTATTTTCCTTAACAATTGATACTTTCCTTCATGGTTTTTCTCATTTTTATTAAAGCCATATCTCGCCAGTTCACACTACCTTGCTCTAGTGCAAAGGTTCTCACTTTTGTCCTATTCAGCACAATAGCACCAACCTCTAGCCTTGGAGCACTGAGGCCAATACAATAACAACTCAAAAAAAAAAAAACTTGGCTTTAGCTGCAATATGGTCTAGCTATGACCTAAACCAACTATGCAAAAAGCAAAGTAAATAATTTACAATGCATAAAATGCAAAGTGGTAAGCGCATCTATGATTTCGCATATAACAACATTATATATTGCCTTGCCGCTGACACATGCTATGCCGACATTTGTCTGACATGATACATGCCACGGAATTGCTATTGTTGATACTCACAGCCAAGCGTGCTGACACTCGGCACAACCAAATATGTCGATGGTATAAAGGTAGACCTTCGGGCGAAGGAGAGCAGAAACTAACCTAGTGCTTTAGGAGGATGACTCAGCAAGAGGGAAAGAAGAGAGGAGAAAGAAACAATGAGAGGACGACCTACTTTGGTAAAATGAGAAAAAAAAGAGTGAAAGAGTGAGACAGAGGTCACTTGCATGTCACTGGTGCATATTTGTTGGGACTATTGTCGGGTTTCACAATCCCTCGACTAGGGGTGATGCAAGACGATCTCCAAGAATCACCACCCGGAAAGTCATCCTCCAACCCTAGAAATCACCACCTAGGGGAGCCTTGGGCATCACCACCCAAAGGAGAAGAAACTATTCTTCAATTTTCATTCATCATAACTTGGCTCTAATGAGCATACAAATCCCTTATTTATAGCTTTTTCAAAAGACTAACTATAATAAGAAATCTAAACAAATATCAACCCAAATCCTAACAAATCAACCAAAATAAGAAACTAATCCTAAAAAATCAAATCAAATTTGAATTCAAATCCTAACAAATCAACCCAAATCCTAACAAATCAAATCAAATCCAATCAAAATTCATTCTAGTTATGGAACTTGCTCTCGCATCATTCTCTACCGGTTGGAGAGAGCTCGTCCAGGAGGCCTGATAGAGACCTCGTCCTCATATTTGAATAGATAGTTGATGCCGAACAAAATCTAGGAATCACCACCTAGATAATTTTCGACATATCCTAGAAATGACTACCTAGGATTAGCAAAGTCGACGCCGAATAGCCCCTAAAAATCACCACCTAGAGGACAATCCGCCAAACCTAGGAATCACCACCTAAGGGAACCTCGCTCTGATACTAAAAATGATGTAGGACGACCTCCAAGAATCACCACTCGGAAAGTCGTCCCCCAACCCTAGGAATCACCACCTAGGGGAGCCTTGGGCATCACTATCCAAAGGAGAAGAAACTATTCTTCAATTTTCATTCATCATAACTTGGCCCTAATGGGCATACAAATCCCTTATTTATAGCCTTATACAAATCCCTTATTTATAGCATTTTCAAGAGACTAACTATAATAGAAAATCTAAACAAATATCAACCCAAATCCTAACAAATCAACCAAAATAAGAAACTAATCCTAAGAAATCAAATCAAATTTGAATTCAAATCCTAACAAATCAACCCAAATCCTAACAAATCAAATCAAAATTCCTTCTAGTTATGGAACTTGCTCCCGCATCAAGTGGTTAGCAAAACCAAACCAGAATCGAAAAACCGAATGGTCACCCCTACCAAAAATCTAATGCTCACCCCTACCGAAAACCAAAGGCCACTAAATGTGATTCAATATTGTTGTTGCCATCAGTTCAGGCAAAAGTTCTCAAATTCCTGCATCGATCGGGGTGAATAGACTAGGATTAACGGGTTCAAGCAAGAGAGGAGTAATAAACAGGCGCCATGCCAAAATCCAATCTAGTCCGAATTTTTTTGGCATTGATACCAACATCATTTAAAACCAAAGTTTTAAAAGGGAAAAAAAAGTGAAAGTATCCCGAAATCCCTCAACACATACCCAAAGCTGTCTATTTTGGGGAAAATGTTACGTGAACTGTCCCCTGATAAAAACCAGAAACACAATATTACATTACTATGCCACAGCCAACCCTACTTATTCTTTTTCTACCTGCACAGAAAACCATGATTTTCTTAGTTAATTTTCATTATGCACAAAGCATTCACTTTTTTGAGAAATGAGTGGACTTGAACATTTCATGACTTGTCAACCATCGAGACAACCGATCTATGACTAGAGTACTAGACCATCGCAAAGGTAAAAAGATGTATCCATCTTGTAGGTCACACAGCAGTCCTTATCAAAGACGATATCAAGAAGGAAAAGGCAATGACCATACATAAACATATAAATGTTGGCAAGATGAGGAAATTCAAGCAACAATGCAACATAAAACAAAACCAACAAGTAACAGCAGACATTGGAAAACAAGTATTCAGGAGGTAATCAAAACCTTGTAGTTGTCCAGAGCAAATCGGCTGTCAGGAGGTATGTTGGACTTGGTGTACTTCCCTGTGAGCACTCCTGAAGCTAGTGGACTCCACGTAGTTAGACCAATACCATACGTACTGTAAAGAGGCAGATACTCAACTTCAACCTGCAGTGAGCACATCATCAGTCGGATTAATACTACATATTTCATATCTATTTTCCACTATTCCGTGCAATACCATCTCAAGATCTGCAAATCAGCATAACATGATCTCGCCCAATCTAAACATCTCAGATTCAACGCCGATCGTCGAACAAATGTCAAGATCCAGCAAGTCATAGACAATAGAAACTATTTAAATCTAAGACCGAACACGACATTTACCTTGTGCCTAGAGAGGAGGTTGTACTCTGGCTGCTCGACGATGGGCCCGACGAGGTCTAGCCGCTGGGCGACACCCCACGCCTCGGTGATCTGCTGGGCGGACCACTCGCTGGTGCCCCAGTAGAATGCCCACCCGTTGTCAATCACATAGTTCATCGCCCTCACCGTCTCCTCGATGGGAGTGGCGGCATCAGGGCGGTGACAGTAGATGATATCCACGTAATCCATGTCAAGCCTCTTGAGAGAAGCCTTGGTCCCCTCCACAATATGCTTGCGCGACAGTCCCTTATCGTTCGGCCCAGGGCCTCCCCAGAAGATCTTGGTGGACACGACGAGGTCGGAGCGGCGCCACCCGAGCTCACGGAAGGCTTGGCCCATGATCTCCTCGGCGCGGCCATTGGCGTACACCTCGGCGTTGTCGAAGAAATTGACGCCGTTGTCGCGGCAGCACTGGAGGAGGACCTTCGCCTCCTTCACATCCACCTGGTTCCCGAAGCTCACCCACGCGCCGTAGGAGAGCTGGCTCACCCGCAGCCCCGACCGGCCCAGGTTCTTGTACTGCATCGTCGCCATCGCCGGCTGCCGTAGACTATAGAGAGTGGTGGTGTCTGGGATCGGAGAGGTCGGTGGATTTTATAGACAGTGAGCGGTGGCGTCGAGAGACAGCTAGGCAGTCTGGTGCGGGCGTTGTCGAAGGGAAAGTTCGTATGTAAACGAACGGACTGATCGATGCAGGTTGGATCGTTAATTCATCGGCGTACTTCAATTGGAGTCTTTATACGTTTAAAAATATATATAAATTAGCAATCATCGCTTGAAATAAAGAAACGGTGTTAATTAGGACGCAGAGAGGATATATGAGTTTTAGTTTTTTATTATTAAATATCGAAAATTAATTTAAATATGATATTTTGATAATTTGATTAGGAGAATATTGACGTGCTTCGTTTTCAATATTATAACACTATAATAAGTTTTTAAGTTAAATTTCAATATTCGTACATAAACCATACATAATTTATATAATTATATTCTTTCATAAAATAGAATAAAAATATATTATAATTGACTATAATATATGCTTCGAGGTTTCCTTTTTTAGTCATGCTTTGATATGAGTGCATGCATATCAATGTTATAACATAATTTTTAATAAGGACAAGAGTGTCGTGCATGCAATGTACCAAAATTAAATTAATATATTCGAGCACACTACTATACGTCTAATAATCTACCTTATAAGATCTAAGGACAGTTATTCCTTTATCCTACTGTCACCTGTTGTCCCACATGGATTCCTATGTGGAGTCCTATGTGGCTCTAGATGGTTGGTTAGAGGTAATTGAGGTGGGTGGTTACCTGTGTCAGGTGGCACGGGTTCTCACTAGTATTATATAATGTTGCAAATTATGGTTTGAAAGTGGTTACTTAGATTAGACATGCTTTGAGATTCGTGTGTGATATTATATATAATTTTAATACTATATTTGGACTTCATAAGTGCCAATAAACCATCATGACAATACATATTTTGCTAATTAGCCAAGTCGAATACGTCAATGCAACATGAAAATAGCAAATACAACGACGAATATTGCAATAAATACGTAGCAAACATTAGAAGAAAACAGTAGACTTAGGATATCACGTGTCACGTTGGACTCCGTGTAAGATGTATACGCAAGTTCCTCCTAAGAGGCCTTGCTGTAATCTTCAAAAGATTATGATGCTTCGTTCAAAAATTGAAATTAGTGATAACATGTGCTTGGGTATTTGTCAACTTGTGCATGACACTCACGCAACGTTACATAGATTCATGTATGCCGACCTCATTAGACCACATAATAACTCATATGTGTTAAAAAATTTGCAATGAAATTAAATAGTACTCAAATGATAAATATCATCATCAAATATAGTAACTAGAATACTCAAATCAAGTAAAGTTTACAATCAAATTAAACACATGACAAAAAAGATAAATATATGTATTAAGCAATAATTGTATACTCTACAAACTCACATTTTCACCCACAATTATGTTGCAATTGTGTCATGCAACAAATCACCCGCACAAGATTCTTCTAACTAAGACTTAGATTGTGGATGTTCATGCGGATGCTTATCTTCATTAACTTATGCAGGTTCTGTGGATAGAATGCTATCTCGTCGATGATTTCTTATGACTTGGGAGGAGCACTTGCCGTTTGGAGCCATCCGCGGTCACAGTGATGTCTCTCCTCCCTGGCGAAGTCTAGCCCAGTGAAGCCTCTACATCGTCACTCATGTCGACGATGCCGTGCGAGGGCTTTGACGGGCGCATGGGCGGCTGTAATGTGGGTGACGCTGACAGCGGACAAAAGTGCATAACCAAATGGAAAAAAATGAGAACCAGCAGAACCAAATGAAATGAAAAGACTGGGCTGATAGAAGACATAGAGAAGTACCATCCACACATACCTAAAACACAGTGATTCCAAAGAGGGGTAGCGCTGATGGTGCTTAAGGGGGACGATTAGCTGTCGATCGAGGGTCAACGATGGCGTGGATCGGTCGGGAAGCTTGCAGAAGGAATTCTTGAGGCCTTGAGTGTCACATCCCGACCCAGAAAACCAATCCAGTTAGGGAGTGAGCTATCTAAATCTATTTCTAAAAGCAAATTGCGAGAGTCTCCATTGTATTTCCCATTTAAATCTTGGATATCTAAATCATTTTGTTTCTTTTATAATACATCATTCACAGGTCATTATCTCTCTATCCTTTTACAAATCTTCTTTATCTGTGGGTTAATATTTCTTTATCATAGTTCCGAAGAAAGATTTGGGTCCCCATAATATCAGCCCATGTTTACAAACAAGCCTCCCAAGTCAAGTGCGCATAAATGCAAGCTATATTATGAATAAATCACAAAATTTGTCAAGTACACCCCACTTTTAGAATTTATTATTGTTCATTCGGTGGTTGCTCATCGAAGAACATTATACATGTTCGGTAGGAACCTAGTTCGGTGGGAATTAAAAAAACCATCGAACATGTGGCATAATGTTCGCTCGCCACCAAACATGTAGTACAACGTTTACCCACCGAATGAACATGAAGTTTTGAGAGTGTGGTGTACTTAGGGGCTGTTTGGTTGCCCATATCAACTTATAATCAAAATAATGTTTGATTGATCAGATGCACCAACCGACGTAGCATCAAGTAATGCAAAAAGAGCCTCTTAATGGCAGCATCGCGAAACAACCAAACTGAACGTTTCATATGATGCAGTCTCGACTGATACATGCTCTCTTTCACATCAAAGCAAATTTCCCATCTTTCAAGTGCAATACAGACTAATCAAATAGTAAATGGCCTCACAGTGCATGGCCTGATGCAGTTAACCAAAAACATGAATCGGATAGTGCATAAGCTGATGCGTTGATGCAACAGGCAAACAGGCTCACCCCAAATGCAATTGATCAAATCTCCCACCAACCGTTCGGGTCAGATCGGGTCAAATCGGGTCAGATCGGGTCAGATCGGGTCAGATCGGGTCAATGTAATTAACCCGACTCGTCCTGCCAAAAAGTTACCCAAAAACCCGGGGCTCTCTGCCGTAATGGATCGGAATCGGTCCAGAGGCGCGCTATAGAAACGAATTAACGATCACCATTCCCCACTCCTCGTGGACGTGTCAGAAAATAAATAAGAAAAAAGAAAAGTTGGAAAGCAATCAAAAGCAAGATCCTCGCCTCGCGTAGTCGAGACTCGGAGAGGACTGGACTGGAGAAGGCGATCCCTCCGTTCCGATCGCTCCGGCTCCGAAACCCTAACCACTCGAGGTATTGCCCGGCCCCTAACCCTCTTTTTTTCAAGAAACGCGTCTCTCCCGCGCCCGTCCTGGCTATCTCTCTGGGTCGCTCGTAATTGGGGATCTTTAGCTGATGAAGGGTTTTGGTGGGGTGTTGGTTTGGAACGGTGAGATGATGGTTTGAGGATCTGGAGTAAGGATTTGGGGGTCTTTTCGATCATCTGTTTCTTCCTTTTGATTTATTGTTCTTGTTATGGGACCGGGTTCTTTTTTGTTCAATTTCTTTTAACTTTTTGGGTACTTGAACGGCATTTGTGAAGGCAATGTACATGGGATGATAATGTTCTCATCATCCTAGAGGGTTTTTGACGTTATCTGCGGCTGGGAGGTTTCGTAGGTCTTTGTGTTGAACTGACGATTTAAAATCTCATACCGACATCATCGTTTGTTCAGGAGTAACTATGGTTAATTCGAGCACGATATGTCTCTTAAGTCTTTAAGTTCTTGAAACGGTTTTTGTCTCTTCTCGTGATCGTGTTTCTTGATGAACTTGCTGGAGAATTTTGGATGTCATCGTTTTGGACTGACACTTCAAAATCTTATTCCGATCTCGTTGATAGTTCAGTATTAACTACTAACTATGGTCAATTTGATCACGATATGTCTTTACTTTCTTGAAATATATTTGTTTTGTTGGCTCTTCTCGTTTTCGTGATTCTTGATGAACTCGGAATAGAAATTAAGCTCATGCAAAATTAATGCATGCATTTAGCCCAATAAAGTAATTTTATTATTTCTGGACATCTATATTTATTTACTCAGTCTTCATCAAACATGATAAACAGCACTTTTTCTGAGAATAATACTATATCCATGAGAATAAGAGTATAGCGGTGACTACTAAATTTTACCTATGATGATATTTTCTGTGGCATTACTTTGGTTAATATTTGGATTGATAGCATCAAACTTGGAGATACCATGTTGCTCTTGTATGGTTTCAACAGGGCGCTGAAGTATCTAAAGCATTTATATCTGCAACTCGTTGAACACACGATCTTAATTGTTAGTTGATGCTGTCTAATCCTTATTCAAGTAGCTGTGTAACCTTCTGCTAGGCTTTATCATTATTTCACTCTGTTTTCTGGAAGGTTCAATATAAAATAGTAATCCATAAGTTTTAAGATACTTGCATTCAGCTGTAGGCTGCTGTATTTATGTGTAGTAGGAAGCTCCAGCTTCCAGCCATATTCTGATCCAGGTTCAAGTTCACACATTTTAACAAGCTGCTGGTTTATTGGAGGGATTTCTCATATTCAACTAAACTTCAGGGTCCTACTATTGCTAGCTTGATCATTTTGTTTTTAATCAGTTGGGCCCAAAGGCTAGTAAAGGGGTTTAAGAGCCCTGTTACAAATGGTAATAACCCATAGTGGCTGACCTAATGCCAATCCATACACCTCCAGGGCTTAACCCAATCCCTAGTATTGCGCTTGGATGCATGAGCGAATCAGTGCAGAACTTCGCTCGCACCTAAATGTCCGGTACAACCTATGTGGCCGGACACTTACATGAACTGTTGTCTTCCATTGCATTGGTTGGCAGGAGGGTCTATTTGGTTGGTTGAATCGCTGGTGCAAAGGGATCGTGCGATGCATGCATCGGTGGTTCAAATTTCACGGTCGATCCACGACCACGCATCGACCGTGGAGGGTGCATCGCATGAAACGGCCCGATGCACGATTTGGCCTAAAAAAATGCATCACACGATGCATGCATTAGTTGATGCATGGTGAACCAAACATAGGATCATCGCGGAGGGTGCATCGCGCGGCGCGATGCACCCTAATGCATCCCAACCAAACAGCACCTAAGATTTGATCCCAACACCCCCTCACAGCCAAGCCTACCTACCAGTTGCTCTATGCGAGACTTGGTTCTAGCTTGATCAGGTTTGGCGTCTGTACTTGTGTTTGACATTAGCATTGAATAAGATTATTTGTTATATGATCTGATGCAGTGCAGAATAATGTGTTTGAAGTTAGATCTGAATACGATTGACTATCATAGGACCTTAGTTTGCATTGAAATGTAGGCACATGCAAAATAAATGCCTCTGAACAAAGGAAGCAGATAGGGCTAAAAAGAATCCTACTTACTCAAATTGATTTTGAAAGGAGAAAAGGATATCAAAGGTGGATACTCTTTGCACATGCAAAATACACCATTAACTATTAATACATCTTTGTTCTAGCATGACGTGCATGATGTTAGTAGTTGAAAATGGCAATATCATTTGATGATCCCTCTTTCACAATTGTTTATGAGTCCCTTTTTCATGAGTGTTTATGAGCTTTTGCTTTCTATGAGTAGTGGTAATTGTGCACCTTTATAGAAATAAGATGTAATTCTAGCAATTAGTTTAGTCTCTTAGTGACGCAAATACTGCCTATTCACCTTCTTGTTTTCTCAATTATAAACTTACGATATATCCGCGTAGACCATTAGTGTCCTTCCATTGTTTTTCTTCTTTTCAGATTTTATATTTTTACTTAAATATTTGGTATTGCAGGGTGCTCTGACTCTGATACTTCAACATTATGTATACATCAATGCACAGTGAAAGCAAGAGAAAGTATATAAATGAAACAAAATGTTCAAGAATATAAGGCATCCAAATGGAGGGAAATGATAAGGAATGCTTGGAACATGAGACGGTAGAAGTTCAATCCAATGGACAAGAGAAGGAAGAGAAACACATAATAGCTGAGAGGCACAAAGAGAGAGAGGAAAATGCACTCATGGAAAGGCATGGAGCAGGAGATGAAGATGTTCCGATGGATGAGCACAAAATGGAATGGGAAAGATCAGATTCAGTGGTGGATGAAATGAAACGGGAGGTTGGAGAAACGAGGAACATAGAAAATTCTGAAGATGTTGACAGTGATTCAAGCAATGTGTCTGTGGATGATTCATACAGTGAACAATTTTCAGCATCTGAAAATGATGAGGAAAATATTGAGGTGAGTTGATTTCCATTCCCACATATATGGCATTGGTATTCGTGTTTTTTTGCCTTTTATTTTGGTTAGTTTGGCAGTGCTAATTCGAATATGCCTCTTTCTGCTAAAAGAGAGAATTAGCTAGCTCAAGCATGCCTTTATACTTTCGGCTAAAACAGAATGCTTTTGGTTGCATAGCTCTCCTTGATGATTAGGATTTCAGAAATTTTTTGTTTCAAATATTCACATGGATGTGCAACATTCGAAAACAATAGATTAATCTCCAAAATACACAACATAAAAAGCTCATAAGAATGGGGTAGCCAGAGAATTTCACTTTTCCAGTTTAGTTGACTGAAAATTGTACTTTCTATATACATATGTACAGTTGACTATAAGAAGGATGACACTTTATTCCCAGAGAGGAAAGAAAGAAACCTCTGGATGTCACGCGTGTGATCTTGTTTTGATTGGCACATGCATGCACGGTGTGAACTTCTAATCAGCTTGGTATTTCCACCGTCAGCACGAGCATACTGGTTGGCACAGTCTGTGCCGGCTGTCACGTAAAACCATTAGTCTGATGCTTCAATAAAATATGCGGCATAAGTTAGGAATTATATGGTTTGTAACCATGCCAACCGCTACGTAGAACAATCGGTCTGATGCTTCAATAAAATATGCAGCATAACCTAGGAATTTATCTGATTTGTGAAGTCCTTGAACACCTTGTATAAGTAGCTCAAAGAACTTCCCTGATGACAGGTGTTTATTTACTATTTATCTTAGTTCTTTGAATTCTTTCCAAAGAATGAAAGGAGGTTGCACCTTACAACTTACTCAATAGATGTTTTGAGAATATTCTTAATTAAAGAACAGGGGGTGGGATATAAGTGCATTAGTACTGCCCACAAGATATGGTGACAGACCAACGTGATTAATCAGATCCTTACTATCCATGCGGACTGGCATTTAAAACCGTCAATCCAATGCTTCAATAAGTGTTTAGCGTAACTTAACTCCTTAAAAACCTTGTTTAACTAGCTGAAATAATTCCCTGATGACAGGTTTTTCTTAAAACTATTTATATTGCTTCTTTCTAAATGAATGGGTGAAAGGAGGTTACACCTTACAAGCTTATGCTAGATATGTATTGGAACATTCTTAATTAAAGTGTTGGGAGTGTGATATATGTGCATAATGGCTTTGCACTAGATATCATTACATGGTAAGATCATTAATCAGAACCTGATGATGTTGTAGAAGAATAATGAGTTGTTTGTGATTTACATAATCCAACATGTAACTACAAATACTCCCTGCACTCAAAGTAATATGCCATATATTTTAGGGTTTTATCAAAAATTTTGAACTTTTTTTGAGTATCGTTTTATTATGAATTTTTATCTCAGGCGCCCCTGACTGATGCAGATATTGAAGAATTGGTCACAGAGTTTCTGGAAGTTGAAAGCAAGGTATTCTTAATAGCACCATCACTTCTTACATTTTTTTTGCCTTTTGCAGTGAAACCCCCCCACCCACCCCCCAGTTTGTTGTCCTCATTGTTCATTGTTTCTTTAGGCATCAGAGGCTCAGGAGGCACTTGAGAAGGAGTCACTCGCCCAAGTTGAAAGTGATGTGAGAGCAGAGTTGGCTGAGAGTCTTCAAGGAGATGAAGTTTGTCTCTCTCTCTCTCTCGTTTTGAAAAATAGTTCTTATCCTACATGAATGTGTGCAACTGATAAGTTATTTTTTCCATGTATAGTTGGAAAAGGCTGTATCATCAGAGATGAAAGTTTTCAGAGAAGAATGGGAGGCCGTGCTTGATGATCTGGAGACTCAGAGTGTCCTTTTACTGGTAAACTTCCGGCTTGGCATACGCGGTAGAACGTTTTGCTGATTCATCTTCTATCCACCTAAATTAATTCAGTGAAATCAATTGTGTTCCCTATGATGTTAGTGTTTCGAGTAGAGTGCTAACTTGAACAACCTGTTGGGTATTAGCAGCCTAGTATGCCAATCTAAATGTAACATCTAAGAATAGGACCCAGATTGCTGGGGCCCACAACTCTCTTTTACCATCATGGGTGACTGCCTTTGTAATCTTGTCTGCATTTAGCTGAGGTGCCGTGCTTTTGGTGCTGTATGCAGGGCCCATAGCATTGCTCCGTTTTCCTTGAACCCCATCTTATTGCTCTGATGAGCATGTTGTTCAGTTGCTACTTGCAGTGGCAATAGATGAGTTTTGATTTACAATTTCATGGGATGTGCATACATGCTTGTCATTATATGCGTTTCTATAAGTATGAATTCATGTGTTTTTTATGCATATTGTCTATGGGAGATATAATATACTTGTCAAATTTGTAAACATCATCAGCCGGCCAAAAAATGTCCATCAATCTATTCGCTTGCATCCTTGGCAAAGCATTGACCAACCTGTGCAGCTTTTTTCATGTAAAATCTGTAAATGACACAAGAAATGATTCTGGATGGCTCCTTCTGATTGTTCTAGATCAGGCTTAGCCGCTTTTGAATATTGCACGCTATTGTTCGCAGGAACAACTTGATGGTGCTGGCATTGAGCTTCCGAGTCTTTATAAGTGGATTGAAAGTCAGACTCCTAATGGATGTTGCACTGAAGCCTGGAAGAAAAGGGCCCACTGGGTAGGTTCTCAGGTGACTAGTGAACTCAATCAATCAGTCAGAGATGCTGAAGAATACCTTCAATCCTGTCGCCCTGTGAGGAGGTGTGACTTAGTTCTCTGATCAAGTTCAACTTCCTATAAGCTTAAATTATGCTGGCTTGTGCTCCCTGATTTATGCCTTTTGCCATTTAATGCTTCCAGACAACATGGTAGACTGTTGGAGGAAGGCGCTAGTGGTTTCCTCACAAGAAAGCTTTCAATTGAAGAAAATAGGAGCAACCTGACAGATAATTTAGGGACAGATTGGAGTTCATTCAACGAGCTTATACCACCCCATGGATGTTCTGAGGGTAAGAATTTGTTTGGCAGTAAGACCTGGGCAAGTGTTTACCTGGCCAGTACTCCCCAGCAAGCGGCAAATATGGGGCTCAAGCTACCTGGAGTTGACGAGGTGCTAACCATTTCCAACTCTTTTATGAAGAACTGGTGATCCTTTTTAATCACGAATGCCAATAATTTTTTTAGGTGGTTCGTCTTTCAATATTTTTTTTCTTTCTGTTATTACTGTTTCCAGTTGGGGTAAGAATTTGTTTTTTCCCTGTTGATTGAGTCCTCTGTTTATGTAGTCTTTTAAAGTTCTTTTAACATTCTACCTTGTTAATATACTTCTGTTGAATCTTTCTAGGTAGAGGAGATTGGTGAAGTCGAGTGCAATTTTAGTGACCCTTTCTATGCCGATGCAATTGCAAATGAAAAAGAAATCAGCCTCTCTGAAGAGCAGAAGAAAAACTTTAGGAAGGTTTGTAGTCTATTATTGTTGGCTATTGATCTGCAGATGTGCCATCAGTGTGTAAATTTACTGCTAAATGTTAGAGGTTGTAGATTCTTTTTCTTTCTTCTCGAATGCTTTATCTACTTTAGTGAAACTTTTCAGTTTCTTTTAAGAATGTGCATACTATTTGTGTCTTTGCAGACAATGATAAGCAACGATTGACTTAGATATTTTCGTATTGCGCACTGAAAAGTTGGTAAAAGAATATAATGTGAAGTATCAATAGTGTTTCTCTGTGCTCTGGGGAGTAGGTGCATTGTTACCATAATCCATATGATTTGATATTCTTCAAGACTGGCACACACTCTAAAGGATCAAAAGAATTAAACTGCATACATTCTTTGTTGTAATATAGCCAAATCTTTATAGTCTTTTGTGTTTATCATGTTCCAATGAGCATCCATTAACAATATTGTGGATATTTCTTTGCATATATGAATTGAAGCTAATCTTTAACATTGTTTCAGCCTTCGGGCTTAATTAGTTAAAAAAAAGAAAACTCAACATTGAGCAGTCCTCTTCACTTCTTGACCTATAACTTCCTATTGGCAGGTAAAAGAGGAGGATGATGAAAATGTTGCAAAGAAATTGCAGCGTCGACTAAAGCGGCAAAGGCAGCAAACAAAGAAGAGTCAGGTATACATGTTTTCCATCGTAATGTAATTCCTCCACTTGCTTGGACAAATATGCACCCTTTAGCACACTCACAATCGCTTCTTCCTGATGGCTCTGTTCTTCTGCTATTTCATATGCGCGACATCAATTTTCTGGAACAGTTTAGGCAATTAATCTATATGTATAGACTGATAGACCCAATATTAGTGTTTTTTTTCACGCCTTGGAGTTTAAAGGCCCTAGTTATGAATTTTCTGCTGTAGCAGGAAGTTATTCAGAAAGACGTTTTGGATGGCATGACACTGCTAGATGAGTCTTTTCAACCAGTTACTGAGAAGCCAAACTCTTTGGAAAATGGTGTCTCAAGTACTGATTCGAGCGGTTGTCATGCTCAGAATTTGAAGTCTGATGTGCATTCTTTGCACAAATTTAAGAAGGAAAGCCCAAAAAGTAATGGTGGTTGCAAGCATACACACGATGATGAAGACCTAGAAGTTGAAACTAAAAAATGTCGGACTGTCATCATAGAATATGACGATGAACTGCTAGTAGTGGAGAATGAATCAGGTCCTGATTTTCCAAGTAAAGCAAGAAAGAATCAGGATGTGGGAGTTCAAGCCAAAAAAATGGTTGACATCATAGATCTCGATATTCTTGCATCACCAAGCCAGAAGGATTTTAGTGTCCACGCAGCAGAAGATTCTAAGAGATTTCATTGTACAGCTTGTTCTGAAGCTCTGAGAGTCTCTGAAGTGTGCAAACATCCACTTTTAGAAGTCATTGTTTGTGGCAATTGCAAAAATCTGTTAGAAGAAAAGATGCAGCTCAAGGTACATACATTATCATATGATTTTTTAGTGTTTCACTCTTGTTTGTATGCTTTTTTTAGTGTTTCATTTTTGCTTGTATGCTATTTTTTAGCTCATGTATGGTGTTATTCTGCTCCAAGTGCACCTCCCCCCCCCGGGGATATTTCTCTACTATGTTTGTTGTTCATGTAGTTCGTTGGCTTGTCACCACAGGATTCAACCTGTTTAAAGTATTATTGTGGATGGTGTGGAAGGTCTGTGGATCTTATAAGTTGTAGTTCATGTATGGTGTTATTCTGCTCCAAGTGCATAACACGGAATCTTGGTGAAGATCGGTTGTCAGAATCTAAGGCTGGTTGGAAGTGTTTTTGCTGTTCCCCAGTTTTATTGCATCAGTTAATTTCTGAGTGTAAAAAGGTTCTTGGAGATTTGCTGGTCTTCAGCTCTGAGAGTGATTCAGAGTTTTCAGATCCTGAAGTTGACATCCCAATTAGGTAATTCTAATTCTTAATCTTTGGATCTCAAATGCTTGGGGAGGGATTCAAAGCTGTTAATTTTATGTGTATGGTGGTGTATGCATTTCCTTAAGTCCGTCGAACCAGATAGATAGGGAAACTCTTACTTCCTATTTTCATAAATGAATGTGTAGTGACACAAATTATTTGAGAAACATATGTTAAGTTGCTCGATGAGGACGATTAGCTTAGTTTGTCTCTTTTATCCTCTCACAGCAAGAAAAGACGGAAAAAAAGGATTCGGCGAATTCTTGACGATACAGAACTCGGAGAAGAAACCAAGCAAAAAATTGCGCTAGAAAAGGTCTGTTTTTTATATAATGTCAAGTAGCAAATTGATATGGACTTCTTTAACGCATATGGATTTGTGCAGGCTCGTCAGGAACATCTAAAGTCATTACAAGTACAGACTGCTGGAAAATCATCTTGTAAGAATCAAGGAATATTCTCTGGAAATTCCAATGAAGGTGCCAAGGTTGAAATGCTTGGTGGTGCAGTAGATGGCTACATTGTAAATGTGGCCAGGGAGGAAGATGAGGATCCAGTGAGGATTCCTCCAAGTATTTCTGGAAAGTTGAAGCCCCATCAGGTCAGAATTGCCCATCAAAAACTGGAACCTACATGCTGAATCATATTTTTGCCATTGGATTTATCATTTATGTTTAGGACTTCGTAGCTTTTGTTTCTACTTCTTCTAGTTGTGGTAAGCACCTAAATGTCATAAAATTTGGGGCATGGGCTATAAGAATTGACTCTAAATTAGAGCATTGATTGTGCGACATTGAAACTTGGAGGAGAATAGGTGCCTTCTTTGCTTACTATAGTTGACATCATGGATTATCGTCCCGGTGGTACGCGCCGTTCCGGCCACCCACCGGTACGCTATGTACCACCGGTACGGTGCGTACCATACCGGTACGCATCCAAACCGGTCATGAAAGGCTGGTTTGGCTTCTTTTAGGGCGTTTTCCGCTCGTTTTTTATTTGATTTGAAATATATTGAAGCTAACTAATGTAATTAACAATTAAAATTGATATTCACTTGTATTCAATATCTCTAATTAGCCAAATATCATTTCTTATATGAAAGCAGAGTGATAAGTTGTCAAAGTAGTATAATACAATACATGAAAAATAAGCAATAGCTTAATACATTTTCCTACATTTATAATAGTTTTACAATTATTTTTAATTTTTCTACATTTCCATTTTCCTACATTTATAATAGCTTAATACATTTTCCTCTCTTTCTCCCCTCCCTGTTCCTTGTTGAGTTTGTGGAGTCCGATCGTTCCGGACCCGACCATAACGCACTACGCAGAGCTGATGGGTCCGGGGCAGCGCCTCGGCGGGGATCGACCTGTTGATAGGGGTAGTTTATATAATTTTCTATACCCTATGTGCCGAAACCTTAGGATATGATTATGTAATTTGGCTATTTGCTTCCCCCTCTCCTTCACCTCTCTTCCTCAGGTTATTTTTAAGGGCCGGTTTGTACCGGCCGGTATTCATCCAAACCGGCGTGTACCGGCCGGTTTGTACACATCCGGTCTCCCCCTAATCCGATCCGGGGGAGAAAACCGTCCCGGTTAGCCACCGGTACGGTAAATACCGGCCGGTACGCACAGTACCGGTCGGTATGGAAATCCATGGTTGACATACATTGAAAGAGGATTTGGCGTGGTGTTAGTGAAGGTTATTGGAGTCTGAAGCCAAAGAAAATGAGTCCACACATGACAATTGTGGTTTATTATATAATCAAATGTAAGAGCTCTCATTTTTGTTAGTAGTGCCATTTGAGTGGAGCCTTGCTTTTACTATTGTCTAGTCATGGCTATTTAGAGAAGAAGGATATGTCCATATCTACACGAATCCATGTAGTCATGAAACATCTTCACATTGTTATTCTTATTTTCATCAATAGCAGTCTAAGGAGGTCTATTTGGCTTAGCTTTTGGACAAAATTCTGAATATGCAAAAACAAGAATCTTGGTCCCTTGCTTACAATTCCTCGCTTAATGACTCAAATGGGTCTCCAGGAATGGACAGTGATCCCCTAGAACATATAGGAAGTAGGATTGTTGATGATACATTCCTATGTCCAACCTGTGTCAACTGGGAAACTGCATATTGAAAGGCATTAATTAGCCTGTTTTGAATAAGATGGCCGCGCTTAAGCTTGGCTTGATTTTAAACATTATCGGTAGTTTGGTTATATTGGAGGCATTGATGTTCTATAGGCAAATTTCCTATGATCTTGGTTTTTGAATTTTACACATGCTGATTACAGGTTGCTGGTATACGATTCATGTGGGAGAATGTAGTACAGTCTGTTAAAAAGGTTAAGTCTGGGGACAAAGGTCTTGGATGCATTTTAGCCCATACCATGGGTCTTGGAAAAACCTTTCAGGTTTGCTGCTATGCTAACTACTCTCTTAGACTTCTTTTAGTACCACTCTGTCATTTGGTACTTCCCTGTAGTTATGCTGTTGTATCCAGCCTACTTACACCATCGTCGGGGCTAATATGACAACACAATTATGTTAGATCTAATCATGGAATTGGAAAATTTATTGTAAACATAAATTTCTTTTAGCTTGAATCTGCAAACACTGATAAAATAAATGTACTGTTTGTTATTGGATATCTATAATTATATTGGACTAAATTTATCGTCTTTGTCACTTTAGGATGCTATTTTTGTATCCTTACCATTGTTACTTCAGGTGGTTTGCAGTTACACAATATACATTATATCTTAAGTTCTGTCTGCTATACTAGATCATGCATGTGATTTGAGATAGAATGCCTCATTTCTGGATTTTATAATCAGATGGGTGAACATGAATTCTTCAGCATCAGTTTTTTCACAGATGATAGTCTAGTTACTTCTACGTTGTTATCATCACAATCTTCTTTAAGCATATGGTACTTGCTCCTCACGTAACTTCTATCTGCATTTTCTTCTTGCCTCCTAGTGTTGTGGATATTATTTGTTAACTAAAAGATTCATCCTAAGCATTTCATTCGGAAACTTGAATGGAAATCATGAGCAAGTATTTGAAAAATGAAAGCCCTAGTAGAAGTTCTGGCTGGCATGAGGAATGATATGTCAAGAAGAAAGCTGACTGTGAATTTTGAGGATGTTTCTGAATTGTTAGAGGGGAAGTTGTGCTTTGAATATGTAAGTTCTTGAATACTTTGATCTAATGACGGATGAACACTTTCATAATTATGTGGAAAATACTGTACTTTCTTCACACTTGTCAAGTTAGCACAATTTGGTCTGGTCTATAGTTCAGAAGCTGTAATTGCTTCAAAAGATCGCAGAAAATTCCCTCCATTAGTTGATTGGCACACTATATTTGGTAATATCCTACTTCACAGTAATGCTGCGAATAATATCCTACAAACGGGTGTCTCACGCTTTCTTCCTTCTTAATTCTTCCCTGTAATGTGTGGTTAATGAAGCAGAGAGTCATCTAACTTTCCTACGCGCATGCGATTTATTTTTTGAATGGATATGAATTGACAATAAATATCTTTATAAAGCGCTGATTTGTGCACATGCTGACACATGCCATGATTGGTAGTCAAAGTACTGACTCTTTCATCTATTCCATCGGTAGTGGGCTACCGATGGGATAGATGAAGCTATCGGTAGTGGGCTACCGATACATTCAATCGGTAGCCAAGTACCGATTCTTTCATCTACCGATAGGATAGATGAAAATATCGATAGTGGGATACCGATACATTCAATCGGTAGTCAAGTATGCCACCTATCGGTAGACAAGTACCGATATTTTCATATATCCTATCGGTAGTGGGCTACCGATAGTCCTATCGGTAGCCACTACCGATAGGATAGATGAAAGAATCGGTACTTGGTTACCGATAGGTGGCATGTGCACGAATCTTTACACAGGCCACCTGTCCATGTGCACGAATCTTTATTCATATTTATAACATACTTTATCTAAACTGTTTGGGTTTGGCGTATGATCCTTAATTTTTGCCATTAAATGTAGTTCATGAACCAGAGATTCACTAGACATATTGGTATCTAGTCTTCCTTTGACAGGTAGGAGTAGACAATGCCATAACTTTAACAACCATGTTTTGTCTCAACTTTTGGTTTCGGCTTATGGTTCATCCTTCTCTGGTCATTACTGTGGCTATGATGTCTACATGTTGCTCCAAACTTGTTGATGCAACTTCCATCCATTTCTTGTTGTGTCTTTCTTCCCCCGTGCCTGCAACTTTAATCAAAATTGAGCTCTTCTCCTCTCTCTGAAATTTGTTTATGTTCAATGAATGTCTCTTTAATATGTGCCTTTCACCTTATTCGTCCTAGCTTGTAACGAACTCACATATGCTCAGCTATGTCGTACTCAGTTTGTGTGCTTCAGTTTTCTTTGTTTGCCCAAGTATCTAAACTACAGAACATTTAGGAGTATGCAGATGGATAGAAGTTGATATAAATATCCTTATAGTTAAGCACAAAACATGCAGAATATCTATTAATTGAAGCCTAAGTAAATATCCTGATGCTATAATCGATAAGCAGTGGATATGAGCCCATAAACAAGCTACGACCCATTTCATGCTCGTAAAAAAACTTAGTTGTCAACTCCAATCTCAAGATTGGAGTGCATATAGCATGTATAATCTATACATGTATGAAAAAGAAAATTACTTGAATATTCAAACTGATCTCTGTATGTATCGTTGAATGAGATATGGGATAGCGTGAACAAGGTTGTGTTGTTTATAACTCTGTTCAGGGTCAGGCATTTATCCCTTCAGTTGTTTTGGGGCGTATAAAGTGATATTGCAGTTATGATAAACACATCAGGCCCTCTGTACAAGGGGTCATGCTTCTACCTTGCTACCAGGGTGTGGATATTTGTAGGAGTTGCATGTCGAATTTGATATCCTGGTCTGTATAAAGCACACCTCGACTTTTTCTCTCTCTTTTGTTTTTTAGTTATGTCTGCATCTTAGGCCAGTTCTTTTTGGTTCTAGCTGTCCCTTAGTTTGCCTGTGGACTCCAGTTATCAAAGCATATCATTGTTTTTGTCACTTTGGTGCACCATCTTGTATACCTTGAATCTTGCGTGAAATTATTCTTGTGTCCTGGTTGGCACAAGAACCTCTGATGCACCGCGACTGTGTTATGGATTAAAAGCCTCCTTTTGTTTTGTATTTGACTTATTATTCCTCTCCCTTTCAGTTACTTGTTTAATTAAAGCCTGTGTGATTCTTGAAACTCTTCATGCAGGTCATAGCTTTTCTGTACACCGCCATGAGAAGAATTGATCTTGGATTAAGAGCTGCCCTTATAGTTACTCCTGTTAACGTGCTTCACAATTGGAAGCAAGAGTTTGAGAAGTGGCGGCCCGTGGAATTAAAGCCTCTTCGAATATTAATGTTGGATGATGTTTCCAGGTATGACATTTATGTTAATGATCCTATTCAGCTCATTATTCTAGTAAGGATCTGGGTTTTCTGATGCTATAAGTATGGTATTGTTAGTTTTGTTTTCTAACTTATTTTTTGTGTGCTATATATATATATCTGTATATATATGTGTATAATTTGGTTTGAAAAGTGGGGAGCTAATAACCATCACTTAATAAGGAGGCATTCTCTACAGAGGTGGTTTTTAAGAGAATTAACAAAAATAATGTAGGGGTAGTTGTATATGTTTCACTGACTGGCCATTGACCAAGAAACATATATAATCAATTGTTTGCCATGACCTTTGTGAAGTGCCAGTCTGCCAGATATTATAAGTTTGTCATAATTTAGTATGCATGGGTCATGGGTGTATATGCGCCTGCACATGAATATGTAGTACCTGATTGCACTGCATGAAATAGAAAAGCCGAATATTAGTCTGACCTAAGCACACAGAAATGAAGTGGAATGTGACCTATAAAGAGCTTTATAGGCTTCTTTTGTTTGAAAATAGCATTTAATTTCTTAGTTTTAACTCCAATCTGTAAGTTCCACTATATGCGGCCGCATGCCTCATATATATGGACTACCATATGGCCAACCTCAATGTCGAGGTTTGAATTATCTATATGCAAATTTTGTGTTCCATGACTTTGAAACTTCAAGTGTCTTTAATAAATGAATTTTTACAATACCTGAGCTGAACTTTTGAAGTTATTTTCTCAGGGATAGAAGAGGTTGTTTGCTTGCAAAATGGAAAACTAAGGGTGGTGTCCTTCTGATAGGCTATGCTGCTTTCCGAAATTTATCCCTTGGAAGGCACATGAAGGACAGGAATATAGCTACTGAAATTTGTCATGCCCTCCAAGTGAGTTATCATAGCTTGATAGTTGTTGTGGATTCCCTTATAATGGTGTAGTTCCTTTACTTTTTCTATTCACTTGTACTTTCTTGTAATCATACGGTAACTAGTTATATCTCATCTTCTTTCTTTCTTTTCTGATTCTTCTTTCCTTAGCCTGTGGCCCACAGCGAGCAATGGATTCTTAGTGACCAGCACATGATGAGTTGTTTATTTCCTTAGACTCTACATTTAGTCTGAATTAGGGGTAGACGATTTACAATTTTCAGTTATTTGTCCTTCATTTAGATGCCTAGTATTGAAGATAAAGTTCTGTCCTAGTCTACAGGTTGACTTCCAGTTTTAAATCTTTAATCTGATTGTCGTTCTCAACTTTTGCTTCCTGGTTTAAATGATTCTTATGTGATACACAAGGAAAATTTGTACTTAACTCTGCTTAGCTGATATTTATGGAAAAAGGACCTTTACAAGTCGAAGATGCTACATAGAACTTATAGGGCAATTTGCATGTGCAGATTTGTTTCTCGGAGCTATGGATATCAAATAAGCTTTTACTTGTAAATCTTGTGATAATAGTCAGCTTGTTCACATGCGAGGGAAAGCTCTATAAGGGACATTACATGTGTTGATTTCTTACGCATAACCTAGGCATTTTTTCTCACCGCTGATAAAAGTGTATATAAATTAGAAAGTACATATCAGAAGTGAAAAGATACTTGCTATTTGAAGGCATATCTAGATTATAACTTTGTCAGCACCTGCACCATGCCATTTACCGAGGGAGTTTGACAATAAATATAATCCATTTCAGGTTTGGCCTTATCTAATACCTATTATCCCTTTGGGTGCACATGTAGGGGTGGTTACCACCAATTTTATTAGGAGCCTCTTGCATGAGGTATTGGTCTTGAGTTTGAACCCCCTTGAGGGAACTTTGGGCAGTAAGTTGTAAGAACTCCTTTATCATTTTATTGAAATTTCATTTTAGAGAAGGGTTAATAACATTTTACTCCCCTCTACTTTGGACAATTGTCAATTTACTCTATGCGTTTTAAAATGTGACAAATTAGACTCTTAATTTATTAAAATGGTCGTTTTGGACCCAGCCGTGTAACGGAGTTAATCGGGGTGACGACAAACCGGCTAAATAGGTCACGTGCGTCACACATGACCTGGTTTGACCGGTTTTGCCCGTCTCCCCTTATTCGCTCTTTCAAGGAGAGGCCAGGAGAGAGGGTCAGGATGTCGCCCAGGTTAACTCCTCCGTTAGGCGGTTGAGTCTAAAACGACCATTTTTATAAATTAAGGATCCAATTTGTCACGTTTTAAAACACAGAGGGTAAATTGACAATTTTCCAAACTAGAGGGGAATAAAATGTTATTAACCCTTCTAGAGAATAAATTTAAATCAAGATTGAACTATTAAGATTCAATGAAAGGATAAACAAAGCAAAGCGAGCATTTGGCCACCCTAAGCCAGGGTTAGAACCTCAATTTCTTTAGCAAGAATCCCTTTTTTTTCTTTCTTGTCGTTGATCATTGGATATAGTATTATTACAAGTTTGTTAATGATTATTTTTCTGTTATCAGATAGCTAGTTGTTTTTATTAACTGGTCTGATTTTATTTTTCCAGCATGGACCTGATATTTTAGTCTGTGATGAGGCCCATATGATAAAGAATACAAGGGCTGACATCACACATGCATTGAAACAAGTGAAGACACAACGAAGAATTGCATTAACTGGATCACCTTTGCAGAACAATCTAATGGAGTATTATTGTGTAAGACGTTTTTGTTTGTTGTGTGAGACTCAGGTGGGGGTTATAAGCATATTCTAAATAAATTGGTTTCTTTGTGAAGAGCAGATGGTTGATTTTGTAAGGGAGGGATTTCTTGGAAGCAGCCATGAATTTCGGAACCGGTAACTGCACTTGGAGTGGTTGCTCTTTCCTATATGCTATATAATTGGGTGTGTGACTCTAGATGCAGAATCTGAAATTGTTTTGTGCAGGTTCCAGAACCCCATAGAGAATGGTCAGCACACAAATTCCACGTTGGATGATGTGAAAATTATGAATCAAAGATCACACATTCTTTATGAACAACTAAAGGGATTTGTTCAACGCATGGACATGAATGTGGTGAAGAGAGACTTGCCTGCCAAGACTGTTTTTGTAATTACTGTAAAGCTTTCGCCTTTACAAAGGAAGTTGTACAGGAAATTTTTGGATGTGCATGGATTTGCGGGTGACAAGTTTTCTTCTGACAGAATAAGCAGGCGAAGTTGCTTCTTTGCTGGTTATCAGGCATTAGCTCAGGTATTATTGTTTCATTGTTATATCTTCAATCTTGGGAGAAATGATGCATGGACATGGAATAATGTTATAGGAAACTCGAACTATGACGGTATTTGATGGGATACTTTTTGGCACGTAGATATGGAACCATCCCGGCCTTTTGCAGATGACTAAAGAACATAGAGATAGCTTGAGGCGAGAGGATTCTGTTGAGAATTTTCTTATAGACGACGGCTCTAGTGATGATAATATGGAGAACAGTGACCTACTAAATGGGGGTATTCCCTTAACTATATACTATTTTCCTATGTGTGTATATTGTTATGAAATTGTGTTGGGTAAATGTTTTGTTGCAATCATTCCTTTTTGAATGAGTTATGGCTTATTCCCTGAAAAGTTGCATGCCTTTCTTTCTTTCGATGATCAACCATCGGTTTGCTCACAGCATTACGACGAGGCTGAATTTCATGCTAAGAAATTAACTTTAGTTAGAAAGGGTGCCAAAAAAAATGGCACATCACAGGAATGAGTCATTGTACTTTTTTGATCAAAACTTTATACAAGGAAAGTGAAGAAGATAAGAATTGAATAACCTGGTACGACCTTTATGAATAGATCCTTAAAGTTGCACTAAAACTGCTTTTCATTGTATCATCTACCGAGAATCAGCTTCTTTTAAATTTTTAATGTGTTTTAGATAATACTGTATTTCGAATTAAGTAATTAAATGAAGTTTAGTAAATTAAGAAGGATATTCGTTTCTTACCTTAGTCCCTGAGGATGTGCATGTATCTGATTCTCAGTTAAGGGGGTAACTTTCTTGAGAAAGAGTTTAGATCAGTTTATGATATGCCGAACGAAGATATTCTACTTACATTATTAGAAACTTATTTGGTGGGAATTTTTCTTTGTTTTGGTGCCTTTTCTTCCTCTTTGTTATTCTTAATTTCTTATCACGACATAAATTTCTCGAAGGACCTGGACGGTACATTGAATTTGGTATCTTCTTTTGTGCTGGCTTTGGAGTAAACAAATTATTCTGTTCATTTTTTTTTGAAGTTATGGATCATATGCTCTTTTTTGTCCTTATTTACACTATCTTGCTTACGTCTTGAAGCAATGAACGTATCATAAGCCCATTGACCATGAGAACTTAAGATTGATGTTTCTGTGGTGTGCACAGAGAAGCAGAGGGCGAAAAATGATCTTAACCCGAAGAAAAGTGATGGCATCTTCAATCATGAGGTACAATGAATGTAATCTTTGGATGTTATCCTCACACTATTTTGTACCCGCATATTTTCTAATGCTGAAAGCAGTCCTTTGTTTATTTCCCCTTTTTTGGACTTAATTAAAGCTCTCTTGCTTTGGTTTCTCTTTTCCGTAGTTACCTTGTTTTCATGGTGTTATGACTGAAAGTGTTGATGGGAGACTATTTGCATTCACACTGTCATCTGCTTGAAGATGTTGATCATTGTTCTGTTTGGACTCTGGACTATGCTGTTTCAAACTATTATTGCTTATGTTATTATTCTTACAAAATCCTCTTGGAAGTCAGTTCTCATGGAATAGATAATGCAGAGATGAACTTTCATATTGGTAAGTTCTGAGCAAT
This sequence comes from Narthecium ossifragum, assembly GCA_963920575.1. Classification (NCBI taxonomy): domain Eukaryota; kingdom Viridiplantae; phylum Streptophyta; class Magnoliopsida; order Dioscoreales; family Nartheciaceae; genus Narthecium; species Narthecium ossifragum. The sequence continues at coordinate 35,463,515 of OY986963.1, read as the reverse complement.
AAGAGAATCCTTAGTAATGATACAAAGGAATTGCTGAGTTCTGAGCCATAATAGGGATTATGAGATAAGTTTTTAGTGGTAATGACTGATTAGGGAATGAATGCATGAAAGAAATAAGTGAAGATAACGGGGACAGATTGTCTTCTTTCAATGCCCTGAAAAGGTTCAGATTTTGCTGTATTATTAAAGAATTACAACTCGAGAACATGTGATGGATTTCTAGAGTTGTTGACACCAAGGATTGCCGTGCCGAGGCACGGGCCGGCACGGCCTATTAGACGTTTGGCACGGAGTTTTGACCATCCAGGATATTTATATTTGATATTTTAGATTGATTTGGATGTTTTTTGAGATCTTTGAGCACTCAAAATAAAAAATAACATATGTAGAGGTCGATAATGAGCTATTGGGGCACGGCCTGGCTCGCAAGGATCGTCTAATCTCTTGGGGCACTTTTGAACATTTTGCCACGTTACTGTCATTACCAGCTATATGTGCCTTCAGTCGGGTGACGCCACCTCCTTTGTCCACCATGTGACAATAGTTACATACCCATCCATATCTATTTCCAGGAATAGGTTCCCCATGCTGCCACCCAATATCATCTTCACGTGGTTTTGGAGCCATTCTTGATAATGACTGAAATCATAAGATATTTAAAGAGGAAAATTATGAAAAGCTACAACATGCATTACAAATTTTATTTCTCATTTACTACATTTTTTCTGATTTTTTCTGGATTTTATAATATTTTAATTAATTACTTAATTAATTAATAATTAAAAAAATAATTAAATTAACACTGTAATATGTTGAGCAAGCAGGGATTCACACAATGACACAAGTATATAGATTAAATGTACTAAAAATAAATTTGGACAATAAGACAGAATTTAAATAAAAAACTAAAAAAAAATGGGACATGTGTCAAATACTTGGGAGAACTGTCAGCCAAGCTTATTAAAGAATCACCCAAGCTTATTAAAGTATTAAATAACCCAATATTTAACCCACTTACCTTGGACTTGGGAGAACTCTCCCGTAGCTCCCTGCCTCCCCTCTCCTTCACTCTCCCGGAGCTCCCGAAAGGACCCCTAGGCCCTCCCCTTCTCGGCGCGAGGCGTGAGGCGGCAGCGCCGCAGCAATAACTGGTAAGTTCCTCCTCTCTCCTCTCCTCTCCTCTCTATTTTCCCCTATCTCCTCCTCTTCTCTCTATTTTCCCCTATCTCCTCTCTATTTTCCCCTATCTCTCCCCTCTAACCTCTCCTCTGCTTTACTTTTCTCCCTGCCTCCATTATTGCGCGTGGGAAGGGTGTTGCTGACCGGCAAACTGATGTATCGACCGGCACCATCTGGTGCCGGTCGACTCAAGGTTGAACCGGAGTGAGCCAGAGCCGGTCTTCGTTTTCGAGCCGGTATCCTACCGGCTCGATATTTGCCGACCGGCACCAAGGTTGCCGGTCGGCTCGGAAATCCTTGGTTGACACCATCAAGTGTTTTTCTTTCTTTTTGCGGTAGAAAGACGTACTTTGTTCATTTTGTTGGGTGGACTATGGAAGAAGATTAACATCTAAATCATGTAGGAAAATTTTTACCTTCATGTTTATTGTCAAATATGATGCACAGAAGAGGATTACAACTCTGTAGTCAAAATTAGAAAAATGAGTTACTGCCAGCTGGTCAAGGAGTGATGAGATATCCATATTGCGATTCTTTGTTGTCATTAGCCTAGATAGTTTACTATTTAAGTGGATGTCCATGTTTGGCTTGTCAGGTTGTATGAGATCCATAGCAAGTATCAAAGGTTCAGAGGAAGTACGATTACAAAGGAGAAATAGTATTAAAAATATATATGAAATAATAGATCAGGTAGTTAGAGCTCATTTCTGGTTCTCTATTTTACCAGGTCTAGTGAGCTATAATCCGGGACCTGTGTTCCAAGCTTGACATAGTTGATATCCATCGATCAAAATTAATAGGCTTGCTTGTTGTAATCTGGACTTGGAGCCCCACTATATCACCTAGCTATTGGGATAGGTAATGGTTGATGTCCATCGATCAAAATTAATAGGCTTGATTAATGTAATCTCGACTTGGAACCCCACTCTATCACCTAGCTATTGGGATAGGTAACAGCTCGGTCCTGAGCTCGATGATATTTTGTTCGATGCTGGCTTGAGTTCAATAACAGCCCGCTTGATGTCAGCTTGAATCCTTTAGTGCTGATAACGAGATAGGGTCAGCTTGTATCTATTAATAAATTATATATTAGAGCCCTGGGCATGGGAGAAGCCCAAGTCATAGTCTTGGGGAATTGACTGCGTATTTAGAAGTGTCAAAAACAATTCTACTGTACGATTTTCAGTGTTGTACTTGCTGGAATGAGGACTGAGAAAAAGGCTTCTTATTAAAACGTGTTAGTAAGCTTGAAACATTATAGGAGGGGAAATGAAGCCATTTTTTTCCTTTGCTCCTTAATTTTAAAAAGGGGGCTTTCATGCCATGTAAGCTGAGGGAATTTTAGTCATCCAACGTCTTTCTTGAGATGGCTTCACTGAGATAAAATGTGGGTTGAATCCATTGTGGGGCCTACAATCTCAACTTCTTTGTAAGTAACATGAATTTTTGGAATGTTCAAAATGTTGACAAGCGAATTGGAGTGGAAAAATTGGAATAGGATGTGGTGGAATATCATAACCAAATAGCTTCAGAATACAATCTGCCCGTGATCGTCATGAATCTAACTCTAACCAATCTAGAAATAGGAAAACCTGGGATTATTACAACTTAAAGATTTTTACACATTGCTTTGTAGAAATCTAAGTGAACATGGCTTTGCTGCGTTCAAAAATCTCACTTGTCTTAGGATTAAATAGTTTAATAAATAAATGGAGTTTTTAAAAGCAACCTTTTCAAAAGTAAAGAGTACTTTGGTCATGTTTTTCTTGTTTGTATCTTCAATGAAAGTATTACAGCCTGTTATGTTGTGTTCTAACAGGAAATTGATTGGTGGGCGGATCTTGTTGATGAGAAAATATACAGGGAGAGCAATCATAGTGGTAAAATGGTCCTGCTTCTTGATATCCTCTCTATGAGTTCTGACGTTGGTGATAAAGTTTTAGTTTTTAGCCAGAGCTTGACGACTTTGGACCTGATAGAGTTGTATCTATCAAAATTACCACAAAGAGGAAGAGAAAACAAGTTTTGGAAACAAGGCAAGGATTGGTACAGGTACGTATATCATTGATTGCATTAAAATAATATGCTTATTTTGTCTAGGTATTTTAGATGCTTAGTCAATCAAATGCTTCCTCAGACAGGCAGATACAATTTTTTGAGATTATGTGCATATATCCACACAAGAAGAAACTTGAATCTGCTTTCATTCTTCATTGAACTTTAAGCAATCTACTGTTAGTTAGTAAATGATGTTTTTTCTTCTTGTTGCACGTATCTTCCTTGAATGCCTTTCAAGTCTTAATATGCTAGAAAATCCAGGATTCTCTTCTGACTAGCTTTTGACATATTGTGTTATTAGATTTTTTAGACCATGTGACCTTGTGCTAATTTTCACCCTTCTTTTGGATCATTCATTATGTTGTTAATTGTCCCCAAGGTATATTCTATGATGCGCCTCTTCTGGTTCAATTGGGGCTGCTAGCATTTGGCACATGATAATACATCACATCAACAGGGTAGTCTTTTGGATTTTTTGTTCTTGTTACTTGTTGAGGTGGTGATGTCAGAGATACTGTGAATATTTTTCTCGAGGAACTGAGTGCATGACTGTTTTGCATGTATTTTGATAGAATATTTCATTTCTGTTGGTCTCTGTTTGAACTATTTGGCTAAACAAGAGAGAAAGGGTGCGATGGGAACTATGGGGAAAAGGTATGTACTCATAGATAACTTATGGGTGTCCAAGTTGGTTAACATTTGTGCAATGATGTTCATACCATGCAAAAGTGTCCTATGTGGTAACATTTATTATTCAAATTCTGACTTTGCAACTTATCCTGCAACCAATAATGGAGCCTTTATGACCTTCTCACTGTACATATCTAAATCCATTTAATGTTCATGCTGCTATGCGAAAAATTTCGAAAACAGGTAGGTAGTATATGACTTTAGATGGTTAAGATAAGGTTTTTCTAGGAAAAGAGCCAAGGAGGGGTGTAGGTGGTGGTTGAACAGGGGATATGGTTTCCCAGTTTCTATTACGAGAATGTTGTTACTGAAACTTGTTTTCTTCCTATTTCTTCTTGAACTTATACACTTGTTTTCTGTTACCTTGGGCTAGATTGATCGTCCTAGGAGTCAAACTGAGTAAGCAGAATAGCAAATATGAAAATTTGGATTTTTAGAGCATCAAATTCATATACTAAGGTGATTCAAATTTGTTGGTAAGCTTAGGTTGCTTTTGGTTGCACACTGACCATGGGAGAGGGAGAGGGAGAGGAAGAGGGAGAAGGAGCAGGAGCGGGAATTGTGGCTCCCATCCCAATTTTTGTTGGCTTGTAAGCACAAGAAAGGGAATAGGTTTGCCGAGCTTTCCTGTCAGGAGAGTAATCAGGAATCCTTTTCCCAAGGGAGTAATCTTCATTCCGTGATTCCTCTCCGCCAGGAATGGTCGCCAGGAATGTCTATTCGTAGCCATTGGATAATTAGATTGATTAGATTACAGCCATTGGAGATAGAAATTGATTAGTAATGTCTCTGTCGTTCCTGTGCTTTCCCTTATTTTTTTTGGCATACCAAACACCCACAAGGTCATTTCCATTCCCACTCTCATACTATTTTTCGGTCATACCAAACACCCACTAGGGCATCCCCGTTCCTCGCCTCTCCCTTTTCCGTCGTGTAACCAAACACACCCTTGTAGTTTTGGATTGCATCAGTAAACCTGCGGATATCAAGTTTGGTAGCAAAGGCTTGAATCCCTATCTACCACATTCATTAATTCACATGACTCAATGAGATCAAAGATTCATGATTGCAAATGCACATGCAAACATTTGATTAATCATTCAACTCTATATTAAGTTGATATGATATCATTTAGTTGTTGGAACAACTTTCTTAAGTTGAAATGATATCATTTAGTTGTTGGAACAACTTTCACGTAAGAAAGTTGGTCCAGCTCTACCAAATAACATTTTTAACCTATTTGGCTGATTCAATTTACGGAAGCAGTCTGATTCAGGGCGGCTCCTGGCTTTCTCCATGCTTATAACACAGCTTTACTAGCTGAAGACATTTCAATTTACATTCTTAGATGGACCTCCATAAGCCTATGGTAGTAGTTTGCATATGGCTAGAGCAGAACACAACATATCCAATAAGCTTAAAGGTTTATGATATAATTTTTTATTACATGATTTAATTTAGTTATTTTGTTGCAGGTTTTAAGTTCCTTCTCGACAAGCAGTGACTAATAAATTTATTAGTCATATCCAATAAGTTATTTTTCCATTTTAAGTTCCTTCTCGACTAGCAATGGCTAATAAATTCATTAGGTTTATGGTACATGGCTTAATTTTTTCCATATGATAGAGAACATGGTCTTGATCTTACATGCTTTAACCCTAAGAAGAATTGATGTGCACAAATTTAGCTTGTAGTGCTCCGTCGTGAACTCAGTGAGAAAAGCTAGATCCTCAGGTGTAAGCATGAGATATAAAGCTGCACTATAATCTGGATTTATCGGCTTATGTGGATCTGTTTTATACTTGATGCATGTTTCTACAAGAACCAATTTTCTGAATGATTGGTTTTTGAACTGTCCAAGTAGTTTAATAGAAATGCTTTCTACTGAAAAAGTAGTTTCTGTGATTGCACGCTTTGAATTCGTGTATACACTAATACTTGCTGTAACTTGCCAAGCAGACTGGATGGGAGTACTGATGGCTTTGAGAGACAGAAGATTGTTGAGAGGTTTAATGCGCCTACAAATAGCAGGGTTAAATGTACTCTGATCTCTACTCGGGCTGGGTCATTAGGCATCAACCTTCATGCCGCTAACCGAGTTATTATTTTTGATGGCTCTTGGAATCCAACAAATGATCTACAGGCTATATATCGGGTTTGGAGGCACGACTTTGATCGAGAATTTTGTTGATGTTGACATTTTTCGTATCTCGTATGTCGTGGTTCCCTTCTATATTTCTATGCTACATCCATGCAGGTATGGGCAGAATAAACCTGTTTATGCTTATCGCCTTTTGGCACATGGAACAATGGAGGAGAAGATATACAAACGACAGGTAAGGTGGAAGACATTGATATTTTATATCTCGCTTCATTAATTTTAGAATTGGGGTTTGTTCACCCAAGGATTACCATGCAATGGGCACATGCGCAGTCATGCAGTGAGGACTCACTTGCCTCAAACACCCCACCACACACCACGCTACACCCACCCACCCATGGACACACACTCAACACACACACGGGGTAAGGTGGAAGACATGCTTATTGAGTATCTCAGTCCATTAATTTTATTATTGGGTTTGTTCACCCAAGGGTTACCGTGCCATGGGCACGTGCACAGAGCCATGCAGTGAGGACTCACTTGCCTCGACCACCCCACAAATACACACAGAACTGCCCACGCACGCAAATGCCCAAATTTGCCACTGCCGGGCCCCATGCTGGTGCAACAAGCTGTCGGCTCCAAATGCCGACCGGCACCGGGCAGTCTTGTGTTCACTTATCTTGAGTAGCTCATAAACTGTTATTCGATCATGTAGTTAAATTTAATCAGAATGGTGCAAACAGGTAACAAAGGAAGGCCTTGCAGCTAGGGTGGTGGATAGACAGCAAGTTCACAGAACTATGTCCAAAGAGGAAATACTTCATCTTTTTGACTTTGGTGAGGATGAGTTTGCGGATGGAGCAGAAATTTCTAGGTCGCTTAATGAGGGCAGTGCTTCTGAAGTTGGAAGTTCGCTGAAGAACAAATCCCTTGCTTATTCTGATGCAACTAGTTCTGCTGACAAATTTATGGACGACTTGGTCAGCAGACACTATCCATGGTATCTAACTGGGATTGGCGCCTTTAAATTTTGAATAAACTCTAGTCACTCTAGCATACTCACCTTGTTTCCTATGCTGCATCTGGCTTCATTACTTGCATGCATGTGATTCACTCTAGCATAGTTGCCTTCAAAGTTTTTGGTTTCCTTTTATAAGTACGGACCCATTGTGAATTTAGAATGCCTATGCGAATGCTCTTGGTAGGGGAGAAGCATTTGGGGAACATCATAAAAGTATATTTGTGGTTTACTAGTTTCAATGAACATATAGGTATTTGTGAGCATTCTTATGTGCATGCACAAATATATAAATCCTTGAAAAGTACTGAAGGGAGGGCACGAAGTAGCATATAAGCCTAAACATGAAAAACTATTTGTTTTGATCAGACATGCAATTTTCACAAGAAAACATATGCATATGTAGGAGATAGAGGTATGCTCAAATAAGCCTAGAAGCACTCTAAATTGTTTTTTCCTGCAAATGGGTGATGCATGGTAATTGTTTGATTTATATCATCATGAATGACCATAACGAAGTAATGAACTAAGAGATGTGTGGGCGATAGAAAACAAGAATAAAAAATTAGTAAAGTCTTTTATGTTTTCAAAAACTGTTAACTAGATTAGAGTATCTAATTTATTTCAAGTAGGCTTTTCATTTATTAGCTTTAAAATATTGTCTCTGGTTCTTGCAGTGTCATGTTTTGTTGTTATTTGTTGTGCAAATTTAGTGTCGGGACTTACTATTTCTGTGTTAGAAAGTACTAGTTTAAGGATATAGAATGCTAAAAACCATCGCGCTCACTGCTCTTTCCAGCTGGATCGCAAACTATCATGAACATGAAACACTACTGCAAGAGAACGAGGCAGAAAGGCTGTCAAAAGAGGAGCAAGATATGGCATGGCAAACATACCAACGATCATTAGAGTGGGAGGAGGTGCACAGGATTACATTTGATGACTCTGTGCCTTCAGAGAGTAAACAAGTTGGAAATGTTTCTTCATCTGTGCCCATAGCGAGCAGCGCTCCTCCGCAAACGAAGGGCAATTCAAGGACCCGACCAGCTAACCAAAGGAAGTGTTCCAACCTTGCCCACTTGCTAACTCTTAGAAGCCGCGGCACCAAATCTGGCTCAAGTACTGTCTGTGGAGAGTGCTCGCAGGAGATCAGCTGGGAGAACCTGAACAGAGATGGGAAATCCAGGTGAGGTTATACACTGTTCATATATATAATTTTTTTTGCTAATTTTTTTTTTTGTAAATTTTGGTCTGCACAAAGGCTGTATGCTTTGATCAATTGTAGGTCATATATTTAAGTGGGGTAAATATACGTTGTTGTCATTGGTCTTTGATGCATATCATCAGTGATCGGGAGCAATCAAGAAATGGCATTGCAGTATATCCATCCATGTATTTTTTTTACTAGTCGACATGGAAGTGGCTGCTTTTGGGGCAGATGTGTAATCTCAAAAGGAATAATCTTTTTTTGACTTATAATGGATGTGCATCTACATTTGATCTAGTGGTTTTGCAAGAAGAAAGTGTTGGGATTTTTCTTTTTTCTTTTTTTTTTCAAATCCTTTTTTCTTTTTTTGTCGTCCACAAGTCATTGTGGACGTGGCATTCAAAGAACATCTTCTTTAGCAATGGATGGGCGGGGGCAGCTGTCCCTATTGAAGATGTATTTGTTCCTGACCAGATGTGATGACGTCAAATATTTTTTCTATTGTAGCATTTTATAGATCTTGGAATGTATGGATTTTTCTACTGATTATTTTTTCCTAGCTTTTTGTTTCTCTCCGATATACATTTAAAGTAGTCTGTCTTAGACTGGAGCAGGCAAGATGATGTTGGATACTTGGATATGATGGTTAATGTTGACATTGCTTCAGATGAATGTTTGCAAAAAACAGCCCTTCCAAGCTTCTCGAATTCTGTGATTGTGTTCATACATTTCGAATTGTTGTTCAGGCCAATCTTAGTTACGAGTCCTTGTTGCATAGAAAACATGTGAGGTGTCACTAATTCTAGGTTTTTGATGCCATCCTTGTGGGTAAAGTGTTACTAATTATTGCATAGGCAAGGGGATAGCGGGTCTGGCCCGAGGAGGAAGATCTTGTGAAGCTAGTTTGGAGATTGATTGCATTTGGAGTTTGAATCTTTTTTGGTAATGCATATACCTAGAGTTGCTAATGTAAAGGTTTTTTTTTTTTTTTTTTTGACGATTTGAGACCTGAGGTATATATATATATATATATATATATATATATATATATATATATGCACCATACTGCTTCTCCATCGCACCGTCAAAACAGTAGGTGATATTAAGATAGAACCCAGGTAACGGCTAAGAGCATACACTGCAACCGTTGATGAGTCGATGATCTCAGTTGTTGGGTGGGACCTCTCAAAATCTCATCTAAGGTTTGGCGGCATCGTTGGGAGGCAGTCTGGTCCAAGCTGAATACACCTAAGTTGGGGAAACAAAAGTTACAAACAAACTCCGACAAGCTGGTCGTTAAAACTGGGCAGCACGTCCCATTCTAGCTTTGGTCAGCTGGTTTTCATCACCGTTATCTTCTCTGGGTATAAATATGAAGTGGATTTCTGAAAAGCAAGCCGCAGCCAGGCAAAATTGTTGGAGCCAGTCCCTGTGATGGCAAGGCCATTGCCTCCTTCCATGCAAGCATTCTATGAGGTCCTTTGCATCATATTCAAGCATTATTTTTTGGACTTATATGTTTCTTGCTTCTTCTTAGTGATGGCAACGGGGCGGATTGGGGCGGATATTGGAATATCCGTCCCCGTCCCTGCACTCCTCCGCCCATACCCGCACCGCCCCGTCCCCGCGCAGATAATGGGAATCGCGGACCATAATTGTCCCCGCGGGTACGCGGATATTACCCGCAACCCACGGTTATCCGCAAAACCTAAAAAAACCATTCAATCTCTAAAATCTAAATCTAAATTCACCAAACTATCATCAACATTCACTCTCTAAAATCTAGATCCACCAAATAGTCATTAGTATTTAGTCTCTATTAGAGTATTATTACAAAAATAGACTCTCTAAAATCCACCAAACCAACATTCATTGGCGGGGCGGGGCGGATATTATCTACCCGCGCGGATTTTAATTTTGTAAATCATACCCGTATCCACGGGTAAAAAATCTATACCATACACGTCCCCATCGGTGCGGATCGGCTTGGTTATCCAGCGGTGCGGTCGATTTTGCCATCTCTACTTCTTCTATAGCCAGCTCCATTGCCATAAGCTCCGCGTCCAATGCGTCGAGTGCACTACCTCCTTCTCCAATCTCCCATAGACTCGCCTTGCTCAGTTCGACATATAGCACCGAAGCCTGTGATCCCACTACTCTGACAAAATGCCCCGTCGATCTGTATGGTGGTGACTCCCTACCGATGTCTCTATGTACCAGCTTCTTGGCTATTGCGTCCCCTTCCTTTCATTTGTCATTCTTTAGACTGCCAAAGAATTGATTTTGCCAAGGCCTCTGGAGGATCTCCATTGCCATCAGACACCAGTCTATTTCTGTTTTTCCATAGCATCCACAATCCGTAGCCCAGCTTTGTCTTCCAATGACTCCAAATGTTGGACTTGTTAGTCATCGAGAGCATTTCTTTCCAGTCCATCCATCCTCTCATCCTATTGATCTCTAAATCTCTCCCAAAAAATCATGGCCCATACCTCTTGGGAATCCCGACATTCAAAGAACAGATGATGGGTTGATTCCTCTGCTATTCTACATCTTGGACATGTTGTATCTTCTACCACCCCTGCTCTAAATAGGGCTATCTTCGTTGGCACCTTTCCATGACAGAGCTTCCATAGAAAGGTATGAACTCTTGGACTGAATGGTCCTTTCCATATTGCATCCCATCTAAAATTATGGTTCATTTCACCCCTAGGTCTCCTCCTTAGTTCATCAAGCAGTAGGTAGGCTGAAGATGAGGAAATTCTCCCACTTCCATCTCGAGACCAAACGTGTTTATCTCCTTTTGTCGTAGCGTTAATAGGGATTGAGAGCACTTGTTCCGCCATACACCTTGGGAACATCCTGTTTACCTTCCGTAGTTTCCATTCTCCTTCTTTGTTGATCAATTTTCCAACACTCAACCTGCTGTGTAACATGTCCATATTGAAGAAGGTGGGTTTGCGATTTAATGGCAAATCCATAACCCACCAATCCTTTATTATGTTTATCCCACTTCCAATGCAGGGACTCCATTTCATATCTAGCCGAAGATCTCTGGTTGATCTACGGACACTCGTCCAGGCCGACGAGGAATCTAAGAATGGGTGGCTAGGTGATGTCGGTCTAGCGGCACTAGTTTTGTATGGCAATCTGAGGATGGGCTTGAAAGCCTTCCACATGGTAGTGTAAATAACCATTAGCTTTTAAGCTCAACTTATATATAAAAAGGGGATAGGCTATTCTGAGTTGAGAGATTTTGGGGTTAGAAAAGTTGGGATAATATGTGAGGTTAAATCAAAATGTTTTTTTTAATAAAAAAATAGAAACGGGGATACAAATCAGAGTGTAGTTAAATGGGATAGAATAAGTGACATCCCAAAAAAATGAGGATGGTCCACCTTAACCCACATTATCTCTATTTCATGGAAAACAAGTCGCATGCAAGGAACCTTAACCTAAGAACTCTAAATACACAACAATAAGTTCATTTGACTACCATTAAGTTTAAATTATTCCATCAATCCAGAGAGGATTTGGAAAATAAAGAAGTACCAATTTGTTGTGATGTTATCCTCAAATTCATATCATTAATAAAACACCGATTATGATTCTAATGCTAATGATCTAAACTATTGGGTTTAGATCTCATCCGTTTGTAAGATAGTAGTATGGAGAAAACGTATGATCATCTATTGGTATAATGGTATTATGGAAAAAACCCATGACCCAAACATGACTTTCTCAAGTTAACCCCTTCTTAAGTTTGTAAGGTTATATGATAAAAGCTCTTGAAAGTAAATTATCACAAAGCTTTCTAAATTTGTAACAAAACCATAAAACCCTATAAAACCCTATAAAACCCTTCTGCCCGCTTAAGAGACTTAATCATGATAAAAAATACATTATTAAGTTGGGAAGTGACCAAGATGTCTTTGAGCATCAAGACGTAACTTTAAAAAATACATAAATTTGTCCATTATTAATTGGGTAGTTTAGTAACCCGCTTAAGAGACTTAATCAGGATAAAAAATACATAATTAAGTTGTGAAATGACCAAGATGTCTTTGAGCATCAAGACGCGATTTTAAAAAATACATAGATATCTCCATTATTTATTGGTTAGTTTAGTAATTTTGCTATATATTCGCACTAAGGTAACCTATGATTTTAAAAAAAAAAACTAAACGTTAATCCAACGGTCCATGATCTAAGGGTAGAGATTAGGAAAACATGAAATAACTAAAATTGTAACTGAATGGACAAATAAAAACGTGTCGGTGACACGAACCCACACTAGTCAACCTTATAAGACAAGCGGTGAGACAACTGACGGTGAAGATTTAAGGGTGAGAATCTAAGGGAGGAGAACAAAACCATGAGAGAGTAAGAGAGAGAGAGAGAGCGCGTCTGATAACCGGGGGGTGAAAAACTCCTCACGTTTGGCTCCCTTTTAATAACACCCACTCATTTGCCACGTGTCCCTCCCGCTCAATATCCGTTCAGGGACACGGGACCACACCAGTGATTCTATATTTTCAATCAATTTTATAATATTGTCAAAAATTTAGATAATTCTGTGATATTTAATAGCTTAGGGGGTTTTAAGTTATCAACCATTTTATACAATGACTTGTCGTCTTGTCTGAGCCTTACCCAATGGAATTGAATATTGAAGACCCCAGGCAGGCAGGCAGGCAGGCAGCAGGCTCTCGTTGTTGTCTTCCAAGTAAGTAATAGACTCCGTGAATCGAAAGTAACGTTCGTTTGGTTACAAAGTAAAGATAGGTAAAATACAAACACGCACGCAATTAGGCATCGGATTCACCATGCCAACAAGAAATCCATCTCCACATGGCACATGACCATGTCAATATGCCATACAATGCAATGCGATGCATCATCATCATCATCATCATCATCTATTATGAGTGCCCCCTTTCTTTTTCTCACCCTTATCAAAGGTTCCCATCCCCATCTCCCCAACCTCAACTATATTAAGACTTGTTGATAGGTAGACAAAAGGTAGCCTGCACCAAAACCGAAGAAGCCTTTCATCCCTCTTAATTTTCTCAAGAAAAAAAGTGGAAAATTGAGAAATTTCACCCAAAACCTGCAGATTTCCCTCACTTGGCCATCTCCAGAATTACTGTAAAATCCGGACCTTTTCTCATGGTTGTCTTCATGGTTTTCTTTTTCTTGGATTTTTTAGGTGGTTTAAACGTGCGGTTTTGACGTGTTTCATCTTGGGGCTTTTGGTTCTTGATCTGCGTTTTGGGACGATGATCGGCGAAAGTTCTTGTTTTGAGTCGATTTTGGAATTAGTGATGGATGGTCCTCGATCGGGGTTTGGTTGGGGTTGTGTGTGGATTTGGAGCAATTTGGAGATGTGGAATGGTTGATGGGGTTATAGATGGCCCTAAGGTGGGGTGATGGAATTAGGGGGATGAGATTTTGGCGTTCTGGTTTGAAGATCCCTTGCTTTGATACAATCCATTCCTATCTCCGGGTGAATATTTTGGTCTTCTGTGAGAAATGGAGTCGATCTTTAGATCAAGTCTTAAAAACAAAGTTATTTGGGTCATTCTTTATGCTGAAAATCATGAGAAGAAGGGTGCACTTTCGAAATTTCAATCCTTGCGTTTTAATACTGAAGGATCCTTCTTCTTGATTTAAATTTCAATCTTAATCAAAATGTGCATTTCGTTCTGTGATAACTGAGCAAAGGTTTTGCTTGTGCCGTTTAATTTCTGCACACCTTAAGATAGGAATTTCACTACTTTGGAAATAATTGTAGATTTTTTGCATTTCCTGATTCCAGCCTTGGAATATGTTATACGTGACCGTTGTCCTTGTTTGACGATTTAAGCGCAGGGCTTGGGACTTGTTGATGAATAGTGGAGCAATAAACCTTTAGTGATTGAGTCCAAGCCTGTACTTTCATCAACATTTCTATGACATTGGATTATATGTTGCTTGCTTTGGAAGGATTTGTAGTTGCTTCAAGATTCTGCTTGTGTATAGATCAGGAGAACAATTCATCTGGCGCAAAGCCTACCTATTTTTATTACTTTGAAGGTTGAGGAAAGTATTAAAGTTCAAGTTTTTTCCTCTGGTGAGTTGTCTCTTCTGTATTTTGTAAAATCATTTTAATGAATTCTGATTAACTTCTTTCTCGTGACTTGCTTCTGGATTTTCTTGTGCATCTGATTTTAAGGTATTATCTAATACATATCCGTACACATTTTTAGAGTGCCTAGTCATTTTTCTGGATTGTAAATGTTTGCTTTTGTGCTTGTGGCTTTTATCACTTAAATCCATACTTCAGGATTACTCTAGATCTCTAGCTAGACTTTAATCCGTCCATAGGTCGATAGACACTACCGAGATTGCTAAAAGCAGTGCTATTACATAGTGTATTTGATGGCGAAAGAACAAAAACGGAAGTTTATATGCATAACATAGTTTCTTTAATTCTTAGCTGTTCTGTGGGACTAATAGCTGTCAAGAAGTGATTCTTGCAGCTTTCCAGACGTGCTTCTTGAGTGGCACTGAGATCTTGAATAAGGAATTCTGGTGCATTAGACCTAGAGCATGTTTTGGATACTGGGAGAAGAGCCTTGAGGTATCTGAGAGCTTATTTCTCTTGCCTTCTTTCTCCATGTAAATCTAGCTTCCTAATGATCTTTTGAGGAATCGATGGGAGTTTCTCCTCATAAGAAAGTGGGATTGTTGAGGTCGCAATATGCCATGTATATCACTAGTTTAGATTAATTAGAAACAAAATGTAGAACAAATTTATGGCTTATGCACTAGAGGGGGCCTTATCTTGATTGTAGTAACTTTTAGCAAGATTTGATTGTGATGGGTGATCACTGGCCAGCTGAGTGGTCATAAGAATTTCCTGGAAGTTTGTCTAGAGAAGTTGATGATGATTATGTTTTATCTGTGTATGGTATGATTACCTGAACATTGGAAGGTAATGACTTGCTAAAACGATGCCTAGGTATCAGAAGAGTTAGTTGCTCATGCAAAAGATGTAATTGCCATTTGCGTCAGCATGCCTCTTTCTCCAGTCTAGGCCCCTGTGGCGGTATAGAGGCGTATATCCAGAACTCCAGAGGACTTTGATTTTCATTAGTGCTAAGTGAGATAGTGGGTGCATTGGAACTATTCCAGAAAGTGCAGATACTTAAAGCATTTTTCCTTCTCAATACTTCTTGGTCTTTGAAGATTTTTCTACTATTTCCATTGTTGAGACATGGGTTTTCTAGATGATGCTAGACGGTCTTCAAGAATCACTACCTAGGAGACCTAAGTTGTGCTCTTCCTTTGTTCAGCCAGAATTTAGTACTAATCACCATTCATTCCCTTATTTATAACCTATACAAGAGTCATTATCTGAATAAATAGAGGCTAATTCTGAAGTCTAATCCTAATCAATTACGAAATCAACTTTCAAAAAAAAAGGAAATCAAGTAAATATAAGAAGGCTAATCCAATAAGAAACTAAAACCTGGAAATAGATGGGAGATAGAAGAGAGTACTCTTCTTAAGCGAGTTCGGCTCTCCCGTGTCATTCTTCTTTGGTTTGGGAGAGCTTGTCCTCGAGTTGAAGCCGTTAAGGATTCAATGATCAAATTTCATTTTGCTTCTGTTTCTATGGCCCTACCATATGAAGTCAGGAGTATTCCCAAAGTTGATCGTCGGATGGCAGAGTTCATAGGAAAGTTTTATTCATTTGGTCCAATGAGAACACTGAAAAAAAATCGAATCCATGCATGTAGGAATCCTCACCACGGGAAACCTTCGGACTCACCACCTAGCTCTAATACCAATTGATATCAGAGGGCCATCAACAATCCCCGTCTAGAGGTTTTGTATAAAGGGTTTGTTGGCAAAGCTTAGGAATCACCACCTAGCGAGCTAAAACTCCTATGCCATAGAAGGGTGTTCTTCTTCTTATTCACGTAAAAACTCAACTCATTTCTTTATTTATGGCCTATACAAGAAGCTTAATCCAAATAGGCAACCTAATTAAAAAATCCAATCCTAGTCAATTACAAAATCATATTCAAGAAATTTCAAACAAATTAAGAAACCGAATAGCTAAAAATGTTACTAGTCAACTAAGAAACTAACATTAAACAAATGTGGATTAGGAAGCTAATTAATGGTTTGTTTGGGCGTGCGCTTGTGCTACCCAAACACACTTTTTTTTTGGATCGGATGCAGCCGCGTTTATAATATATCCATTTCGGGAGTAACCTCAGACTGGTGGTGAGCACACTCAAATCGCTTAAGAAATGAAGCAGTTTATAGGTGCTTTGATCTGACCGCACCTAGACTGCGGTGTAAAAAACACAAAAGGAAACTATACATGATTTCTCGGAATGGGAAACTAATATTTTGCACTACACCACATATGGAACTAAACATACACCTAAACAACAAACTACATGAAAACACTTTTCTACCACGGTTATTAATGTGACATGCCAAACACGTTTTCAACTGTTACCTTGGATTGAATCGCTATGGTTTACCAAACACACCTCACCTTAGCACAACCATAAAAAACACAATGCACACCAAAACTGACCCTAAATATGACTTGATTGAGCGAGTCCTTTCCCATGAAAGCTGCCTCATGTCAGTAGATCTTTCCCACTTCTATTAATTTGTGGAGGAAGGGGCATGCTTGTCCTACCTATGAAAATTATGCGCTGCTTTCAGTTTCCGGCCATGGTGTCACTGCATGAGTAGATCCTCCTCCAATTTTAGTCTTTAAATTAGCTGTGCGGCATACCTTTAGCTTTAGTGGTGATTATGTGTGTCATGAAGTATGTTTTTCTTGCATGAAATGTCTTTGCACACAATTCTCTATGAACAAAGTGTTGCCAAAATTGCATATTGGTTAGTCATGCGGAAGACATTTCTTTGCTGTGAATATTACATGCTGTATTTCAAATCGGAAATAATTTGATTACTTGAAACTTTTGTTGCTGACCTATAATTTGATCTGCTCCTTTTAAGTGTATTTAATATTCCATGAACACGCCTGCAGCGCACTATAGATGGCAGACGGAAATGGAAGTACCTCAGTTGATGCAGATGTTCATGTTCTGCGTAAGGAATGGGATGATGTATCTTGTCCGATCTGCATGGACCATCCGCACAATGCTGTCCTCCTCATTTGCAGTTCCTATGACAAGGGCTGCAGATCTTATATTTGCGATACAAGTTATAGGCATTCTAATTGCCTGGACAGATTTCGGAAATTAAGAGCAAATCACACCAACACCTCTTCCCTTCCTGGCTCTTCTTTTCCTGATAATTCTGAGAGTGAAAGGCTTGTTCAGAGAAATCCTCATACCCCTGAATCCCTTTTGGAGGGACCAAGGGTGGTAAGCAACCAAGTTGAAGCTAATGAACTACACCGTCTGGAAGAAACCAGTAACAATATCTCTGCAGAATACTTTGAAGCAATGGTGGAAAACAATGGTGATGGGAGCAACAACAATGGCGGTAACAACAACAATAGCCAAGAAGTGGATGAATATTTGGAAGCTCAGGGTGGAGAAACAAATCCGATTGAAGAGTCAACAGGTGGAGATGTGGCTGAACCAAATTGCTTGAACTGCCCTCTTTGCCGAGGAATGGTGATTAGTTGGATCATTGTGAAGGAAGCGAGGCAGTATCTTGACCTAAAGCCAAGGAGCTGCTCTAGAGAATCATGCTCATTCTCTGGTAACTATAGGGAGCTTCGTAGACATGCCAGGAGGGTCCATCCAACAACAAGGCCTGCTGATGTAGACCCATCACGTCAGCGTGCCTGGCGTCGGCTGGAGCACCAGCGGGAGTATGGAGACATCTTAAGTGCTATTAGGTCCGCAATGCCTGGAGCAATCGTGTTAGGTGACTATGTCATCGACAATGGAGATATGTTATCACGGGACCGTGGAGGTGGTGGATCTGGGGAAGGGAATGGACCATGGTGGACTACTTTCTTTCTGTTCCATATGATCAGCAACCCTGTTGGATCCATTGAAGAACCAAGAGGCTCGTCTAGAGCATGGAGGACACATCGGCGCCGTAATCTGTGGACTGAGCAGCCGTGTCTGCCGGATGATGATGATGGTGAAGGTAATCCAGACAATGATGACATACCAGTACCAAGGAGGCGCAGGCGACTCCTGAGGTCCAGACCCGATGATGAGCAGCCGTAGAAGCTGGAAATTCTGGTAAAATTATATATCCCAGCCATGTCTGGAGTTCTCTTTCCATATCTTTATTTTTTGCTTGATATGGAAGTGCAACCTGATAATGCTGCCTTGCTCTGTTAAATGCCATGTTGGTACTTCTTAGGCTGGTTCCAGAGCCGAGGGAATTGGAATGACTAAGAGGCAGGAATGTGGACTGGCCTGGAATCTGATGGTCTGGGGGTTGTTCTTTTACTTTTAGAAACTCTATACATTGCATTCGGTTTTATATTTATGGAGTCGACAGGGTTGTGGAATGATGATTAGAGCCATGGCATTCTTCTATAGTAGTTGATTGACATGACTTGCATTCCGAACCTGGTGTTTCTTCTCAGGAAAACATTCCTAAGTTGCAATCACCAGTAATTGTACAGTAGTATGAATTATATTATGAATCTGTGCTGCAGTTGATTTAATTCAGGTCTTCAGCTTGGTTTCTGGTTTCTGATGGCAATTAGCTTAATTATCTTGTTTGATCAACAAGACTCGACTCAGAATGTAATGATGGGTGAAGACCATGTAGCTCAAGAGATTAGGGGCTGTTTGTTTCCCTGGAATGGAGGTTGGAATGCCTGGAATGGAATGACATTCCAGTGACCATGTTGTTTGTTTCACTGGAATGGTCTCCATTCCATTCCAACCTCATTTCAAAACCATTCCAAACCCCTCCATTCCAGCCAAATGTTTCTGGTCAAATATTGGTCAGAAACATTTTCCAACCGTGGATGGAAAAGCTATCCATTCAAAACACTTTCTAGCATGGATAGCTTTTCCATCCATGCGGAGAACCTGATCTTTCTCACCACTCCGCCCCCGTCCCCTCTTCCTCCGGCGGCACCGTTGCCAGCTTCCTCGGTCGCCAAACGCCGACGCCGAGCTCGGAGGTTGACGGCGATGGTGGTGAGGTTTTGGTGGAGAAGAGCAGTGAGAAGGGTGGTCATCCATGGCGCATCTACTAGTAGAGAGAGTGGCATGGGTTTAGGGTTTAGGTGCCATATATGTGTGTGGCATGGGTGGCGAAGCGGCCGGCGGTGGAAGGTGGGGAGGTGTGGGCGGGGAAGAGACCTGGGCCGGCTCGGTGGGAGACAATGTGGGTACGGAGGTCGGGGGTGAGCTCACTGGTACGGGCGTTGGTTGCACGGTTGAGGGGGGCTACGGCCGAGGGGACCTTAACGGGGGCGGGAACGGCGGACGCACGAGGGGTGAAAGCCGGGGCAGCGGAAGGAGGTGAGCTGGCCACGACAGGCGGTGGGTGGAGGAGGGGGAGGCCGCGGGTGCTTGGGCGGTGGAGGAGGCGGCGCCGACTCCCACCGACCCTTTCATTTGACCTCTCTCCGGCAGTGATCAAGAGGGGAGCGAGAGAGAGGGCGAGAGAGAGACTTGACGCCGGTGAGATGGGGAGCGATAAGGCCATCGATTGAGAGGTCCTCTGGTGTGATGATACCAGAGTGGACTTTCACAGTGGATGAATGTAGTTGGTTTTGTGATCGGATCATGAGTTGGGTTGAGTCAGATTGAGAATTTGGTGGATTTATAGATAGAACTAACACTTTGAAGTGCTTAGTTTTGCACTAGGTGGATGGTTCAATGGCTAAGGCTAGGAATGTGGCTATGTGCATCTTATTGATCGCGATTATGACAATTGTGTGTGTTTATTGTTCCACTTTATTTGTAATTGGATGCTATCATCTAAATTGTTGGCTTATTAATTGGGATTTTTATTTTTCAAAAAATAGCTTGGTCAATAAAATTCCTTCTCCGATATCCAAATATGACAATTATTATATTTTTATCAACATAGATATCCAAATATGACAATTATATTATATTATTAATGTCATAAAAAGTTTAATATATATCAAAATCGAAATACATGATGGTATTCTTACCACTAGCATTCAGGGGTGATCATATCCTCCATTCCATCACAAAACAAACACAAAAACTGAAAAAGTCACTGGATTCTGTTTTCATTTCAACACCAAACAAACAATAAAAATGACATTTCATCCATTTCACCACCACCAAACAATCAGCAAAAGTGACTCCATTCTATTCCATTGAAATCACATTCCCTTCCATCACTCCATTCCAAAACATTTCAGCAAAACAAACGTCCCCTTAATATAACATGCCAGAGGACAACAATACATGATCTACAGTGGCATATCCAACTTGTCCCCTTAATATAACATGCCAGAGGACAACAATACATGATCTACAGTGGCATATCCAACTTGTAACAGGTATGTTATATGTTTTAGCCTTTAAGCTAAACTAAATCACATACGTATATGTGTACAGGATAAGTTTAGTTTAGCTGAAACTGCTCTTTTTGGGTCCAGACCTTAATGATAACATCAGTGAAGAATGCACAATAAAAAAACTCAAAGCCCCCGATCTTGTTTGGGTTAACACCCCTTTTCCCCACACCAAAGAGGGGCAAAGGCATATTTAAACAAGGCCAAAAAGCACTTTGGTATCCTGTAGTTTCATGGTTTTACAGTTTAGTACCACGTAGTTTAAAAATAGCAATACAATACTACAAGTTATCAAATTGTGCAGTTTAGTACCAATCGGCTAACTCCGTTAGTCCATTTGACGGAAAATTAATTTTTTGTTATTTTTGACCGAATTTAATCGATTTTGACCATGTTTTTGATGTGGCCATTTTTTAGCTGAACGTTGGCCGGCCATCCCTGATGAGCACAGGAAGGCATGCCTAAGGCACCGCAGGTGGCTTAGGCCATCCCTGATGAGCACAGGAAGGCACAGGAAGGCACTCGAGCTCATCGAGGACGTGACCGCGAGGGCCGACGAGGTCCAGCGGCGCGTGCTCTCGGAGATCTTGACGCAGAACACCGCCGCGGAGTACCTGCCGCCACGGCCTGGCCAATGGCCCGGATGTGGAGGCGTTCAGGGGCCTGATGCCCATCGTGAGGCCGGCCATCCCTGATGAGCACAGGAAGGCATGCCTAAGGCACCGCAGGTGGCGGCCATCCCTGATGAGCACAGGAAGGCACTCGAGCTCATCGAGGACGTGACCGCGAGGGCCGACGAGGTCCAGCGACGCGTGCTCTCGGAGATCTTGACGCAGAACACCGCCGCGGAGTACCTGCACTGCCACGGCCTGGCCAATGGCCCGGATGTGGAGGCGTTCAGGCGGCTGATGCCCATCGTGAGGCCGGCCATCCCTGATGAGCATAGGAAGGCATGCCTAAGGCACCGCAGGTGGCGCCCATCCTTGATGAGCACAGGAAGGCACTCGAGCTCATCGAGGACGTGACCGCGAGGGCCGACGAGGTCCAGCGGCGCGTGCTCTCGGAGATCTTGACGCAGAACACCACCGCGGAGTACCTGCACCGACACGGCCTGGCCAATGGCCCGGATGTGGAGGCGTTCAGGCGGCTGATGCCCATCGTGACCTACGAGGATATGCAGCCCTACATCCACCGCAACGCCCACGGCGACACCTCCCCTATCCTCTGTGGCCGCCCCATCTCCGAGTTCCTCACTAGGTACATAAGCCTAACCTTTTGGCTTGATCTCTCTAATGGCTCATGCATAAGAGAATCTCTAATTTTCTTGGCGTATGTTGCAGCTCGGGGACGTCAGGCGGAGAGCGAAAGCTGATGCCGACGATCGACGACGAGCTCGACCGGAAACAACATCTATACAGCCTCCTAACGCCGGTGATGAGCCGTGTTCTGCACCGGGCTGCTCTGCGGCCTGGTGCAGAACACAGAGGTGCTCCGCGTCAGCGCGGTCTTCGCCTCCGCCTTCATCCGGGCCATCCGGTTCCTGGAGAAGCACTGGCCCCGATTGGCCCGGGACATCCAGAGCGGCGAGCTCGACGCCGAACATCAGCTAAAACATGGTCAAAATCAGCTAAAACATGGTCAAAATGGCCACATTAGCTAAAACATGTTCAAAATCGATTAAATCTGGTCAAAAATAATAAAAAATTAATTTTCCGTCAAATGGACTAACGGAGTTAGCCGGTTGGTACTAAACTGCACAGTTTGGTAACTTGGAGTATTGTATTGCTATTTTTAAACTACGTGGTACTAAACTGTAAAATCATGAAACTACAGGTACCAAAGTGCTTTTTAGCCTTTAAACAAGTATTTGAAGAGCAATACCACATGTGAAAGTTTGCTCTTATGGGAGGTAACAAACCACTAATTCTACAATACTACAAACATCACAACCATTAGCCTATCATGAAACCTGGTTCCCCCCCTTTCCTCTTTAACTGAACTGGGGGTGCTTGAAGTAGATCATTGGAGACAAGCTACATTGGAGCAATCGGAGAGCAATGGTGCTCCGCAGAGCTTAGGATTTGTCATTGTGCTCCACAAAGCTTTATGGAGCAATGGTGCTCCATAAAGCTCTGTGATTCAAGAAATTTGAAGCAATTGGGTCTGAACGAAAGATTGTTCATCAGTCAGCAGGGGATTTTGGTTGGATTGTAGTTGAGTCATCTCACCAATTTCTTTTCTGATAGAAATCTGCAGACAAGTTCAAGAAGCAAAAACATTAGTGCGATTGCAACTAAAAGCTAACCAAATGAAAACCAAAAATAGGCATTTTGGAACCATCTTACCTGTAACTCTGTGTGTTCTTCAATCCTCTCAAAGATAGGCATGTGGAATGTACCAAAATAATCCCTGTTTTTCACTGGATGACACAAACGCAAGAGTTGCTCACTCCTTTTAGCTCCTCTTCTTCTTCTTCCTGATCCTCTTCTTGTTCAATCCAACTATAATGGCATAAAAACATACATACCCATCATATTAAATCCAACAAATGGTATACTCTGATAACAACTTGAAAGCCAGAATAATTGATATCTTGATGTATATATATATACCTTGGGTGGAACACCTGAACATGGGCAAGATCCTTGCCATGAGCATCACACCAGCTCACCTTCCTCCCCCCATCCCTCATCTCCTGCTGCTGCTTGCCCTCCACTAATGTTCGCTTCTTGAGATTACTCTTTAGAGGAAGAAGATGGTTTTGTAGGCATGGATCATAGGGTGTCTCACCTCCATTGCTGGTGTCCTTGTCACCTCCTCTTATCTGCTTTCTTGAGGCCACTTGAGCTCCATGGTCACTATTCTGGCTGCTGCCATGGTTTCTTGGAGGTGTGTAGCAAGAGCACACAATGAAGGTGCATCCGCTCTCCTCCTCCTGTGAAGCAGCCAGGACTAGTCCTACCCTCTCTCTCTCTCTCTCTCTCTCACACACACACACACACACTCAAATAAAGCTAGGATGGGGCTGTCATATGAGAAGGAGAAGGGGAGGGATGGGTGGCAGGTGATGAGCGCTTTATATTGGGACTCACTTTGGGAAAGTGCAGTTGTCTCCATGCTTTCCGGGTAAAAGATTTCCGGATAAAAGAGAACGAGAAGGCGGTTAGAGCGGAGCCTACCCTAATCCTAACCCTCACTTAATTTCTCATCCTTGATCGTGTGATTGGAGATGATTTAGACAGATGGTGATTGATTTCTTTTCTATGATTAATCTCTCTTATTCAAGATCTGCAATTCAAGATCTACTATATATTTAGGATTTCTATGTTAAATGAATTCAATCAATCTATTAATTATGATAGATTATACTCCTCGTATGATATGATTGAGAGATATTGATTGAATGAGTACCGTTGAAAAGCTATATAAAGGCTACCAGGGCTTTTGGTTTCTTAGTGAGAAATCAAGAGACAAGATGCCGTCATAGGAGAAGAAGAGAGGGCTCAACTAAGGAGAGAGGCCGCCCGAAGAGAATTCGTGCTACCGGGAGAGAGAAGGTCGGTAGAGAAGAGAGAAAATATAAGTGTTTGTAATCATTCCTTTATATTCAAGTGAAAACTGGTGTAGCCTACCTCAAGTTGTAGATAATATGCTCTCTAAATTGAGGATTGACCCATGATGCTATTGTTCTATGGTTACAAATTAGGCGGAACACATAATGCAATACATATGACAACTAGTGTGGCCCGTGTTCGTGATATGTTTTTATTTGTCTTTGCTTTTTAGCCATGTGCATGTTTTTTAGTTCTCTATCATGGGTTAAAAATTAGATGGGACACATGATTATCTTTATATGTCAAGATGGTTATAAATTAACTATCATGTTATCTTACGTGACGGGAGAATATCTTAGGTGAAGCCTATGTGACGCCTATATGACATGATAATCCTATACTCATTCACCCCTAGCTCTCGGGCTTAACTATATATATATATAGTGTGCGCACGTCACCTGATATGCTCTTATTTGTCTGTATATATGTTTTTTTAGTTCCCTATCGTTGGATTTTGGATATGCAGTTTTATTCTGTGGTTCTTGTGAGGTTGATGTGACAAATATTAGCTTCGGTGCATCAATTGATACCGCGTCACTCTCAGACATATCTATATATATTTTGATTTGATCTGGGACGTACGGTGATGTTGCTCAATAATAATAGCGTTTAGAAGAATTCCTTTTTTTATTCATGTAATCAGTAATCTGATGTTGCATTGCGCACCGACACAAATTAAACACTTTTGGGAGATAAGGGGATGACTCCTCTTATTCTCATTTTTTATTTAAATATAAAAAATAATAATTACGGAGTTATTCCCATTCTATCCACCATCATTTCTTTATTTTTTTTTATCCTTATTTTTTAATTTCATTTTTTTCTAATTTCATCTAATCTTATTTTTTTTTAACTTTATTTTTTCTAACCCCGTACTAAACTGATGCTGAGCCCCCTTCCCCCACCCCTCTGACAAAAGAGTGACAAAGTGACACCACCCCCTTCTGAGTTCTGACACAAACCTCATTTTCCACTTAACTGGTCCCCCGCTCTTTTCCTCTCCCCCGATTTCTCCCTTTCTTTTCTTCTCAATTTTGTGTTGTTTTTTTTTTGTTTTGTTTCTTTGTTTTCATTAGTTAAAAAAAAAACAATTTTTTTAAATCAAATTTATTTTTTTTTATATCATTTTTCTTTTTCTTTCTTTATAAACAGTTTTTTTTATTATATGTTTGTAATCTTTTGTTTATTTTTTAGTTGTAGTTTTTGAGAGTGATTATTTATAAAAGTTTTAAAAAGTATAAAAATATGAATTAAAATAAAAAAGTATATATATATAAAATAAAAAAAATACTAACAGCTAAAAAATATATTGTGTTTTGTAAAAAGCCTCATAAACCAATATTGATTTAGTAATGTCCATGGAAAAGTACATGTAACAATATACGAAAAAGATATACATAAAATATATAAAAAAAATATAAAATTTAATCAATATTTCCTTCAAACTTCGCTCCGACGCGTTTGGTGTTATACATGTTACGTCGTACCGCAAATGAACATATGTCATATAACGAGTGGCCCATCCTTTAGATTCGTACGATGAATGTTGTTACCACCACGTTGGAATGGGTGGTATATGGTAATGAGGGGTAATAAAACTTGCATAAAGTGATTTGAAATTTAATTTTTTTACAATTTATAATTTAAAATTTGAAATTTAATTTTTTTTAAATTGATACGATTTTAAAATTTGAAATCTTTAAGATTTGAATTTTGAAATTTTTAGGATTTGATGTCTTAATAAATTAAAATAAATCAAATTTTTAGGATTTGAAATTTTGAAATTTTTAGAATTTTGAAATTTTTAGGATTTGAATTTTCAAGTGTATTTTCGACTTTTTTTTCTTCCAAAATGGGGAAGGAAATCAAACAAACCTGAAAAAAAAAACAAAAAATAACGTTGGAGAGAGAATGATGTTTATAGAGATGGAGAGAGAAAGATGGTAAGGATATAAGAGTAAAATTCAGGAGATAATTGCATGCGGTTGGAATTTGCATTAAACACATAATACAGAGTAAAAACAAATGCCTGCATCGATCGAACGCATGGCTCCAAAGATACAGGCAACCATGCTCCAAGTCCAAGGATATTTACAGAGTACGTTCACTTGTTCCCACGTATGAAACGTTGTTGAAATCAAATTTCAAATTTCAAACCACCAAACAGGATATAGCTTGGATCGGTTTACTATTCTGGGCAACCTGGTAAATATTTAAATCACCCAGTTTGGAAGGGTCTCATCTCGAGATAACTCGTTTCCCTTTTCGAGGCCTTTGGAAACGCGGATTCGGGGTTTTTATGACGGGTTCGCCTCCGATCCCCCTGGAAATCAAATCTAAGAGCACCAACGGCTCAAAAAAGCAAAACCTAGAAAACCATCAGATAAGCCAGGGCACGAATCTTGTCGCAATTTCCATGCCGACCTGCCAGTGGAGAAGGGGAAGGAGAAGGAGAGGATAGGGGGGATCCAGATAGAGACGAAGGCCATCGATTCAAAGGTGCGTGGTCTCGTTTGGCTCCCCCTTTCTGGTTTCGATCCGCCAACCTCTGTAAGATTCGATCTTTATTCACTAGGGTTATATTTGATTCGATGCAAATGTTTTCTTGTTGTTGCATGATTTTTTTCATTCGTTTTATTGTTTGAGTCGTTTCAATATTCTGAACTATAACCTAATCTTGGGTTCTTTGATGTTATAGGATTTGAACACGGTTGGTATTGCTGTAATCTCTAGACCCGATAGATTTGGTCCAATTTGATAATGGAGCTAGGAAGATGACAAGGGGACGTATTTGAATTGGGATGTGAGATTAGCATAATTCGAAATCTTTAATGATCGTTTCATTTAGGATTTAGTTGCTTTTCTCCAATATTTGATGATTCATCTGAACATTGTGTGTGGGAGGGGATGCTGAGCGAGTAAGTGATTTATCTAAATCTAATCATTATAATGGATTCGGCAAGCAGCCATGCTCCACACCAGAAACATTTCGCAGTGCGTAATGTGGGCAGTAGCAGTAAGGATGCGATGGATACCAATCTCTTGTTTAGGCAAGCAAAATTAGCAAGGGAGATATCCATGAAGACGGAAGCGAACTATTCTAGAAAGAACGGAAATAAGCCACCTGAATCCGAGCAAGATATGGTTTCCGAGGATAGTGGGAAGAGCAACGAGATAATTGAGTTGAATCAAAGATGTCATTCTCCTTTTGCCCATCCTACGAGGTGCAGGAATCAGAGGAGTAGGATTGGGAATGACCATTGCAGTGTGATTAAGGGTTGCGAGTTTGGGGAGCTTGTGGCATCGGCACCAAAGCAACAGACTCCTATTGGAATTTCATTGTCAGTACCCATACGGGACAAGAAGGAAAAGAGGAAGGCAAGTACAAATAGTCAAGATAATCTCGGATTTATGTGCAGAGGTAAAGGGAAGGAAATTGGATCGTCCAGTGATGTGCAGCTTAAAGAAGAAGTGTCACCGGTAACACAGGTGCAATTTGTTCTTCAGAGAAATGTCTCGCATAAGAAACTGGTCCGTAATGGTTGTATCTTGCCATCTGAGAGAGCAAAGAGCAGTATTCAGTCAGATGGTTGTCTAGAAAATGGGAAAGCTTCATTGCCAGCTGGAACCAGCGATGAAGATAGCCAAAGAGGAAAAAAATTATGCAGGGATTTACAACTAAAAGCTGAAGAGACAACCTTGGAACAGTTGGTGTGTGAAGATTCTTCAAGAAAAGCTGGACAGAGAAGGCTGGTCCGCAATGGGTGTATCTCCCCGGGCAATGTTGTACAACATAAGAACGTGTTACATGCAGGAAAGAATGGGGCCGGAATTATGTCTAACAGTTTCTTGAGTGGGTCCTCATCACCACAAATCCAAATTGACAATCCTGATTTGGAAGGTTCATTTGTCAATAAAAGCAAGGGAAAATCGATAGTGGATGATAATTGTGGAAACAATGGCCAAAAGGTTATACTGCCAAAAAGGTACATGCCTTCGATCATTAGCCTGTGAATCCTAAATGATGGATTATTCAAGCTCCTCTGCCTGTATATTTCTCTCTCATTGCCCTTATATTTGTGTACCAGTTTTCCAGTGGAACGTACACCAAAGATAATGGCTAGCCCCTGCATATGTAAAATTTCCATTAGATAGTATTACAACTTTGTGAGTTTTGGAGACAATATGCTAATTTTGTCTCGGCCTTTCTTATTTAGAAGTGATTAGAACTTGAGTTGCTGAGTTATATAGCATTATGGAAGCAGAGTTGTGTTAGTGCCAGTGAGTTTCTATTTTTGTCACACAGAATACTAAAATAACAGAACAATCAAATATGTGAGAGCGATGTGACTTCTTATGGAGAACACAGGAATGGCGACAACTATAAATTATCTACAGTCTGTCACTATATGGATAGCACACCAATTTATATGGTAGGAGAAGGGAGTCCCACTTGTTTGAGATTGCTCCATTTGCCTATTGAATATCATGCTGACAAAGTTTCTAATGTTATTTGCATGGCATTTGGGGTAGTCTCATTTGGAGTGGGAATATACTGACCTTGAAACCTTGTGTGGGTGTTCCTTGTTCTTTCCTGAAGTCAAACATACAACGATTTTGTCGAATTAATTGAAGGAGACTAAATACTGTGTAAAGCTACCATCTTTTCTATTTTGCTTGTAATTTTTGATAGATCCATCCCATTTAACATACACTTTGGCTGTGAGATCTGCTATAAGAGGTAAAGTATATCATCTACTTGATATATGATGCTTAAACCTATCATATGTTTTTTTCTAGGGTCAATTACATATTTCTCCTTGAAAAACATCGATATTACACATTCCCCCTACAATCTTGGTATTTATATATTTCCCCTTGAAAGCCTATGTTTCTTTAATATAAATCCCTGTGGTTACTTTTTGACTGAATATTCATCAAATATTCCGAGCTCTCTAACAACCCATGGGACATTAATTAAATACCCTCATTTCCTTCACAACTCTAACTGTTTATCCAATCCCCCTTTTCCTTTGCACCCAGAAAAAGCTAGCTTAATATTTTTAGTTCGTCTCCATTTAAGTCGTCTCATGGTTGGTTTGTTTTTAACTCTGGCTAAGTCAGATAAACATACTTAGGTTGATAGAGGAATAGTTGTGATAGAAGCTTAAGTCTTCAGCGGGTTATTTGTAAATATCAAGATTCCAGGAAAAATGTGGAATATAGATGTTTTTTGAAGGGGAAATATGTAATGGACCCTTTTCCTATATCTGTACTTGTCACTATTGGCATCATAAAGTGATCTAGTGGCGATAACATTGAAGATCTTTCCGTTTGAAGGTCAAATATTTCTTCTAAAAAGTCGATGCACCAGATTTTTGACATGGAGACGGCAAGAAGTGTAATTTTGCATAATGATGGGTTTGATGGTTATCTTAGAAATTTGGCAGTATGATGAGGATGACCTCTCCGAGTTAAGAACTTGTGGATTAGACCTACTGAAACATTGAAGTCTAATCATGCTTTGGATGGATCCAGGATCTGGGTTCCTTTTTCGATGCCATTATACCCTTTTTTTTTTGCTAACAATTGCCACAACCATTAATTATGGTTAAATCTATGGTAGTGTACAAATCATCGTCCTTTAACATGATGTGGCAATTAATGACATGATTGATTTGTTTGCAGCTAGTCCATTACTGTAGCATGTAGCTTCTTATAATATCATTTATCTCTTCTGCACAATATTTATCTTTCTTTGTATTTATGTTATTTGTATCTGCTTGCCATCCCTCATTCTTTGCTATTAGATATTTGTTTGATTATCAATTGACCATTTTAGCTGATGCTGAGCTAGTCACACTTACTCTTTCTTGGTAAAAATCTGCTTTTTCAAGGTTATTGGTGGCATTTGTTAATACAATGCTATGATTGTCTCAGGGTACGATCGTCAAGGGGGAAGGAAATAACTATCATTGATGATGATTCTGCGAGTTATGAAGGTCTGGGTCAGACAACAACATGTAATGCTGTTGGTGAACCAAACATAAGTTCAACTCAGACTGGTACCAGCTCTAAGCCTGTAGATAGCACATTTGGTTCAAGCCAGGGTATTGCACCCACGGATGGGGATTTCATGAGTTCTGGACATGAAAATGCTGAAGCTGACTCCCATCTGAGATGTAACTCACTCCTAAGTCAAGAGTCAGAATCAAGTTGCAGAAAACAGAAGCTTCTGAAAAGAAAAAGGAAATCTGGCTCATCTTGCTCTCAATTTGGGGAATCCTCTAGTTCTGCTTTTGGTGGCCCAGAAATTGCCTATCTCCACTCACCTAGGCAACCTTTTACTTCCCGATCGACAAATCGCAAATCTGAGAACCACAACTCTACAATGGGGTCGATTATAGAGGTTGAAGAGCTGTGCTCCCCAGAGGTGCTATATATAAATTCCGAAGAGCAAGGCTCGAGAGCTTCTGATGACAGTGCCAGAGCAAGGCAAGTTACATCAGATGAGATGCTAGCTCGTCAACTTCAGGAGCAGTTTTATAATGAGACACCAACAATCATACGTGGAGAGGTCATCTTTTACCTTCAAATTTGCCTTTTGAAGGACAAGTTCATTTTCTTTATTCTTCATGTTTTCACTGTTGCTTTCTTTGGTTTTCTGAATCTTTGGTGACATGGGGCCAAGGATTTCCATACCGGCCGACACATGTCCGTGCCGCCCGGTATGTACCGGACCGGCAGCTAGCCGGGATAAAAAACCCCCCCTGAATCGGTATCGGGGGGTGCCGGAGTTGTGTCGGAGGAGAGAGAGGAATAGAGGAAGCGGGAGGAGAGAGGGGAGGAGAGAAGCAGAGGAGCCGGAGGAGAGAGAGGAACAGAGGAAGAGGGAGGAGAGGGAGGGGAGGAGAGAAAGAGAGAGGGGAGGAGGGAAAGAGGAGAGAAAGAGAGAGGGGAGGAGCCGGAGCAGAGGGGGGGCCGGATCCGGGAGGAGGACGAGGCGGAGAAGAGGAGGAGACGGAGGCGGAGGGGAGGAGGAGCCCGAGGCGGAGGCGGAGGCGTGAAGAGGGCTGCGGGAGGAAAAAAGAGAAGGAGAGGGAGAGAGGAGAGGGGCTGCGGGAGGAAAAAAGAGAAGGAGAGGGAGAGAAGAGGGCTGCGGGAGGAAAAAAGACAAGGTAGGAGAGAGAGAGAGAGAGAGAGGAGGGGTGAGGAAAAAGTAAATGAAAAGGGAGGAGAGAGAAAGAAAGGAGGGGTGACGCGTGAATTTGGGGGTTTGAGTGAGTGTTGACAAGCTAAAAATAAAAATCAATATGTTATTTATCATTAGTTTTTATTTATCAATGCTAGGCCTCATATAAATGTTATTTTTTATTATTTTTTATTTGATGATAGTAATTAGTAACATTTTTTTATTTAATAATGATTGTTTTAGCCTTCTTTTTTATCTAATAATGGTAACTTTTAAATAATTAAATGTATCATATGAAAAATTTAAATTTTATGTTAATAATTATTTTAGTTATTATATTAGTTTTTGATGCTATTTAGTTTTTTTTAATGACTTATTCATGTTAATTTTTACGTTAATTGCTGATGCTATTTTCTATGTTAATTACTTCCGATAATTTTCATATTAATTGATAAATGTTGTATTTTACATCAAAATTAATTCAAATTGGTGGACAAATGAGAAAACTAGTATTTGTCCATATTTGAAGGTGTTAAAAAAAAGTTTGAAAATTTTCATGAATTTCATGTTGGAATGTTATCTGTTTTTGAGTTCTACTAGAAACATTTATCTTAGACCACCGGATGACAGAATGATTAGTCTGAAAAAAAAAGCTTGGTGTGTACTCATATAAGAGATGTATTAAGCCATTGATTATGTGTCATGTATTGTATTATACTACTTTGATATGTTTTCACGCCAATTAGAGATATTGAAAACGAGTGAATTTCACTCATCTGGACCGGCACCGGCGCGTACCGTACCGGCGGGTTGCCGGCACGGCGCGTGCCACCGGCATGGCAATCCATGCATGGGGCTATATCTAATCCCTGTCAAAATGCTGATGTCCTTTCACCATTGAACAGATTGATGCAGACTCATCATGGTCCTTGCAACAGGAAGATGGCAGGCAGCGTGCATCGGCCATTCTGAGACGAGATCGAACTAATCCGGTATGTGGAATATTGCTGCTTGCGTAAGTATCTTTCAAGTCCTGCAAATCTTAGTAAAACCATCTATTTGATTTATAATTGAAATAGACCCTCTAACTTTGTATTTAAAGAAGACGTCTTAAACTTGTTTACTACGCAATTTCTTTTTAATACTTATCACCCAGATAATATGAAGTAGTTAAAAGGTATTACTGGAGCAATTATCCATCGTTTGCGTGGACATGTCACCTGGACCTCTTAGGGTGCCTGTAGAAGTCTAGCTTGGTGTAACACAGACAGATAGCATGCATCTAGACGATAGTAGTATATGTTTAATTTCAGGCAGAGTCTTGCTTTCAATTTTGGTTCGTGTATTTTTACACAAATGCAGCTGTGTGCATGTGAGAGAGTCTATATGCTTCTGGCATATTGAAATGGGTGGGAAAAATCCACTTTGTATTGGGGGCATACTTGGGTCTAAGATAGACCCATCTTCTCTCCATTAGTTTTAAGAGCCGTTTTGAATGGCTCCACCAGTTTATATTTAGCTTTTGGTTGTCATAGGTGTCTTCTGGCGCTCTTTAGAGATATTTCAGTATCTGTTGTATGCTCATGTATTTTGTCATTTTTTTATTTTGCTTACTGTTTTTGACAGGGATATGTACGTAACCCACGAGTCTCAAGCCGAAATTCTTCTCGACGTGCGAATAGTGCTCGAGTTCTTCCTTCACTTCAGATGGCCCACTTTAGAATTAACAGGCAGTATCTGGATCTAGAGAGGGTAATGCTTTATCTGTTTGGCTTTTGTTTGTTTTCTCAGAATACACGCTCAGTGCTTACATTTTTCAGCTAAGAAAAGTTATTGTACTCTTTGGTCATAAGCTAATGAAGACGGCAGTTCTCCATGTTAGAAGTGTATATATCCACTATTTGTTTTGTCCTCTCAAAAAATTAAGTTACAAAAGTCGGTTTCTGATACATAGCTTGGTTAAATTACTCGAGGCAACAGAAGCTTTTAATCGAAAAGTGCATCAATTATTAGTTGCAAAGTTAGATCAAGAATTGACAGTTTTTGAAACTAGTTGAAATAGATGATTGAGTAGAGACGTTCCTTGTAGATGTTGGTTAGTTTACCTTCCAGCATAGAGGACCAAGTAAAATCAAGAAAGTGTTGTGTTTCTTATTTTAGCTTCTTATTTTAGTTATTTTTGATTGACACTGTGAAGCCATAGGTCAAGACTAACAACTGTGACTGATTTCACACAAAAGGCAATTGATCCCAAGCTAGAAAAAGGGACTTCAACTCTTTCATGACATCAATTTGGAATCGTGAAAACTATCGCCAGCCACAGTACAGATTATTAACGTATAGAATAAGATGCTGAGAAAGACACATGGAATCCCTTGTTTTTGAGAAATGTTAGGGGTTTGAAGACCCAAAGCTCATTTATTCTCATAATACATAATGCATACACTTTGAGGTGTAAGAACTTGGGTGATTAAAAACAATGCCTAGAGGAAACAAAACTTAATAGCCGTTTGCATTGGCATGCCTGCAATCATTGTGACTCCACCTTATTAGATGCTTGGGGTCTAAGATAAATTAATTTGAAGAGCCAATAAATTAACAAGCAGTTAATGATGATGTGTCGAAAAAATGATCAGTTAAATTCTCGGCGATCTGCTAGATCTATAGATTGTTGGTATGAACTTCAGAACACCATTCGTTGGAGGACAATAAGCCTTTTATGGTTAACATCAGCAACATAATGCCAACTTTTGAGCTTAATTCCTACCTGACTCATAATGCAGTAGAGTACCTTTCTTTTTTGTGACTGTTATTGCACAGGGCAAGAAGTTTCAGGGAAACTTTAGATTGCTCTGCCGTTTTGAAATGAAAACATTACATTGGAAGGTATTCATATGGATCAAGTCCGTGCAAGTTTAGAATTACTGAAGCATATCAAAACAGATAGATCCTATCTTCTACTTGTCATGCTAGGATTGTGACAAACCTGCTGTTTCTTTTTTGACCCTGAACTTCTCTAGCTCTGTCTTTCTTATTCTTTTGTTGGAGAAGTTCAGTGTAAGACTAGGCTCATTGTGTGCTTTCTTTTCTATTGTTTACTCTTATTATTGAGGAACACAAACTTGTTATATGTGCAGAGACTTGATGTTTTGGAAGCACTAGAAGCTGCATACGACGATGGTCATCTCATGGAATTTCCTAGAGACGCTCTTCATGTTCAACGTGACTTTAATGAGTAAGCATCTTCACCTTTTATTTCTCAAGTATAAGATTTTACATTAATGTAATATGTAATCGAGGATTACAATGCTGGTGATGTGTCGTGATGGTCTTTGGCTGGCATAGATCCTGTGCTGATGAGCGAAATATACTTGGAACAGACCCTGTTATTTTGTATTTTGTGTGTGTCAATTACTTGCATGGTAATCTCTGATATTAATAACAACTCCCTTGCCCGAATAATAACATATTAAAGTTCAATTTATATTAGGTAAGTAGTTTTAGTTCTCGAGATCTATGAGAACTAATGGGAGAAACTTTGGGCAATATTTTCTTGTCTAATCTGCTCAATAACTCATCGATTTGTTCAAAGTTCATCGAATATAGAGTGATCAAGACAGTCATGGTGTTTGCATTTGGCATAGTTCTTTAGGAAATAAGAAGTAAAGAAGGAAAATTGTTTCCTCTCGAGGAAAGATTGGATAATTTAATGCAGAATTCATTAATAGAGTGGGCTCCAAATACTAAGAGGAGCATATGCTGCCAGCTTGTCATGAACATGTGGATAAATCCTTGCATTGGAAGAGGTTTCTACCATGGAAAAAGAAAAGGAGTGGTGAGTTATGCCTTACATTTTTTGGCTGTTTGTTTGAAGCGACGTGACCATGTGGCCTCTGATTTTATTATGTCATATAATGTTTTTGGGCACACCATGGCCGTTTACAGCACACATATCCACATTGGGCACATTAGGGCAATGACTTATGTCAAGAAGTGTGCCTACTTCCAAGCATGTGACAACTGGTCTTATATATTGAATGAAGCAATCATCACCCCATGCTCGCTGTCGAAGGCTGCCTTATCTTGGTGCAACTTTGTGGTTTATTTGGTTTCATTTAGTCTTCTGCAGTGTAATATTCTTACGGTCAGGAACAAGAGGTAAATCCCGGAAAATTGGTATTTTAGGAGTTGAACTTGAAGACTTTTGCTTCCACTATTAACAAGTCTCCTTCCAAGCAAGGAGCAGGAGCAAAAAACAAGATTGGAAAAGATTTGGTCTCTAGGTGCATGATTTCCTCATCAATTTCAATGCAGTTCTGTGACATTACATAGATTTGATTGCAGTGCCTCTTCACTCCTGGTACATCAAACATATATGCAGCTAGATGCCCATACTAATGCAGATTTAAAAAACAGAATTCCAGCATGGCTGGATGTATTGCAACTAATACATTATCATGCAAATACTCATATGTCCAATAAGTGTTATATGTGCCAATGACTTTGCAAGTCAAAGAATGCATAATGGTGCAACTTTTTGGTCTTCAGAATTATTTCTTTGAAGGATACAGAAGAAGTTGCATTTGCACCATGACGTCTCTTTTGTCAGCTGTGTTTTTTTTGGGGCAAATTATCTGCCATTTTATAGAGGACTGATATATGATTAGCACTTGTGCTAGGATTATGCAGATATCAAAGTTTGACATGTTGTGTTTGAGTTCTATAACCTGTCGAAGACAGAGCTCTTCATAAGATCCTACCTTGTAGTTGCAAGCAGTAGTTGATGCTGCTTCTGCATGCTTAGAGTGTAGGTATACAGTCCTATGAGATATTGAAGTAGAACATCTTGCTTTATTTTGACTGAGATTCTGAGCTCGTGATTTATGTTTCATGTTTCCTTTCTTTTAGGAATGACTATGAGATGCTACTGGCCCTTGATAACAACAACAATCATGTTGGTGCTTCAGAGAGTCAAATTAATAGCTTGCCACATTCAACTGTCCTGGTGCGTTACTTCTCTTACTATCTGACTATTATAGAGCCTGGTTCATGAAAATGATCCTTGACCTCAGAATTGTTAGTTTGACAATCTTATTCTCACAGACTGAGAACTACGAGGAAACATGTGCTGTGTGCCTCGAGGTCCCATCGATTGGAGATGTCATCCGTCATTTACCTTGCTTGCATAAGTTCCACAAAGAAGTATTCACTTCATGCTCCGACCAATTGACCTTAATTCTAGATTGCATATAAGACTTAACACTAATAAAACCTTCTCTATGGCAGTGCATTGATACATGGCTCAGAAGAAAGACATCATGTCCGATATGCAAATCGGGTATTACTTGAGCTCATCGACCAACTGATCAGTTGACTGTTTTGGGTGGTTGAAATGCACAAGTGCTTCTCAAGAGTAGACTCCAGGTATAGCTCTATGTTTGTCCGGAATTTTACACGGCAGATGTCAGATGAGCACTTTATGATGACCTGCATCCTTTTGTCTTTCCAATTTTCCTTGCAAGTTGGATGATAGATGCCTGCAGAGAGACACTTGATGGCCCGTGCCGCTCTATTTGTCCTGCATGCCTTGATGCATGTACTCCCCTGATTTTAGAAGCCTAACTTGAATTTGCTCTTCAGGAAAATGCAAACGCCACAAGCAAATGCGAGACCTGATGGTCGGCAAGGCCAACTTTTGAACAAAGCTTATAGGTGTGGTTGGGTTCCTTCTGGTGCTCATTAGCTATTTCAAAATCTTTGTTTTCAAATTTGTTCATCCAACTCACAGAGATCCATGGATAGAGGGGGTTTTCACCTCATTTGCTCTGTTGTAACTTGTTAGACAACATATCCCCATGTCGAACACTGACACTAAAGTGTATGCTGCAAATGTTCATCTAGTTCCATTTTGTCCTGCAATATCAATACTATTCTACACCTTTCTTCAAGGAACTATAGTGGATGTCATTTATTAATTCAGGCCGGTAATGCTTGGTCTGTGCTTCATGATACAATTATGTTATTATTATTAGAGCATTCTCAACATATTTACTATCCCATTCACTGTCTCTAAATTTAGAAAATATGATTAGATAGTGTTGTCCAACAGATTTCCTATCTTTATAGTCATTCCTTAAAATCAACTAGGTTTGTTTAGGGAATCAGAAAGGGTTCCTTATATTTAAAATCATATTATTTTATGTTCTCTACTCAACCACGTCGGCTTCGGAGTGGTAGAGGCCGGGTGTCGGGCTGGCGAAGGGCTGCGATGAAGGTGCGTCGAGCGGTGGCCGAGGGAGGCGGCCCTTCACACGGAGGCCACGGGTTGCGTGGTGCTTGGTAGGGCGAGACCGTGGATGGTGCGGGGTCGTGGTCGGAGGAAGGAGGTTGCCGGTGTGAGGGCTTGAGGCTGAGCGGTGAGTGGTGGGGGGCCTCTGGAGGTGGCAGAGCAGTCAAGGGGAGGTGGCAGAGCAGTCGGGGTGGCGAGTGGCTGATGGCGTTGGCGGCGGCCACAAAGGAGAAGAGGGCGCTGGTGAAGGAGGGAGGCTGGAGTGATATCGAGAGAGGGAGGAGCGACGGGAAAGAGGAGTGGGGAAGAAAGGAAGGGGGCAACTGGCTAAAATAAGATAGGAGAGAGTCCGAGTGAGAGGAGGAAGGAGGGGGGAATTCTGTCGGCGGTAGGAGAAGGGGAAAGAGGAAGGAGGAGAGGCGGTGGAAGTGGGAGTTAGGAAAAGAGACAAAAGGAAGGAGGAGAAGGGAGGGAGGGAGACGACAGTGAGCTGGGCAGGGCTGTTTGGCCGTGACCCCATCGCCCCCAAATGACTGGCGGCGATGGCGGCGGTCACAAAGGAGAAGAGGGCGCAGGTGAAGGAGGCTGGAGTGAGATCGAGAGAGGGAGGAGGAGCGACGGGAGAGAAGAGTGGGGAAGAAGGGACGGGGGTAGTGAACCGGGCATGGCAGTTTGGGGGTGATGGGGGTCACGACTGAGCGACAGGGCAGGCTGGGTGGCGACCGGAGGCGCAAGGGTTGAATGACCAGAGCCGGGGAAGAAGAACGAGAAGGGGGCCATGGCGAGGGAAGGAGAAGAAAGAGGAAGAGGGTGGAGAGAGAAAGAGAGATTGAAGATGAGTTAATTTGTTGGTGATAAAAGTTAGGAAGGAGGTGCGCTGGATGATGATTAAATTTTAAAACTTCTAATCTAGGGAATCTGTTGGTTGTACAGTGATTCCCTATATTAGTGAATGACATCAAATCACATTAAAGTAGTGATAGGGATAGGGAAGCTGTTGGGAATGCTCTTATTGTATGAATAGACAAGAGACAAGCATGTGGGATGCCTCCTGTGGTTAAACTATATGGGCGCGATTGTTTGGTCTGGATTGGATTAGTAATCATTCTTAGTTATAGGTACCGTAACAAGTTGACTAAACATCCAATAAGGAGGATTTGGATGTGAAATAGCCATCTATCGGATCTGAATTCAGTATCGGATTCCGGTTGATCTCTCTGTTTCGAGCTAAACCGGTTATCGGATTCTCACGAATAAGAAATCGGGTCCCGCCCGCCGATGTGATTTTTGAAGTCCCAACTCCCCGACCTCACGACCTGACCTTCCTTCCCCGACACGCCTATTCCCACTATTAATATGGATCCTGGAGCAAAGGAGAAATCCATGGAGGATGAGAGCTCCTCCTTCGAATGGGACCTCGCCGCAGAGGAGGAGGTCACCGCCATCGAGGCCTCCTACGCCGCCACCAAGCGGAGATGCCCCCACCTCGACAACTCCAATCCCGGCCTCGCCAGCAAGTGTCGCCGGCTTCCCGGTTGGGCGGCACCCCCGCGTCCGCCGCCTAAGGGCCAAGAAGAAGACTCTAGTGGTGTTCGAGATGGGACAATCGATCTGTGCCAGTATCCAAGAAATGAACTTTGGAGTCTCGCTCCTCATCCTCGCGAGGGTAAAAGAGGCCTTCACTTCTTACATATGTATCGATCTTTAAAGAGTGTTATGGCGAGTAATTTCAGCCACATTTGGGAGAATATTAAAGAATGAACCAAGAGAAATTTTACATCCCCCTCTCTTACAGATTATAGTCAACTGTTGGTTGTCCATTTTTCTTATGGTGGCAGTTGATTTCAAGATGAGGTACCCGCCGATGGCTTTTGGAGGACGCATTGTGTACAGTAGGACATCTGCTGAAGTAGAGGAAGCTACTATGGAGCTTTCGGACAAAATCAAAGCTAAGAAAAATAATCTGGATCTAGTCTCTCTTGGATTTGACATTGAGTGGAGACCAACATTTGTGCGAGGTTCGTTCTGTAAGCTTGAAATTATTTATTTTGCTTCTGTTTGCCGGTCTCCTAAGTGTTCCATAGAAGTTCATATTCCTCAAGCTTAAAAGTAGAAACCTTGCTTCCTGGTTTGCTTTTGGGCATAAAATCTGGCACTCATGGTGAATGTTATACAATTTTGGTTGCTTGTATAGTGGTGATTCTAAATGGCTTTTTATACGAAGTACTATTACTGATAACTATGACCAAGTAAGCAAGCTTGGACACCTTCCTTCTTAATTGAAGCGAGTGTGGGTGGTCGGATTATCTAGCAGTTCAATTACAATGATTCCTGTATTCTTATCTCAAAGGTTGCCATTGCAGGAGAAGTACCAAGAAAGGCTGCAGTGATGCAAATATGCATGGATATGACTCACTGTTATGTCATGCACATCATTCATTCTGGAGTTCCTTCCATCTTAAAATCTCTTTTGGAAGATGCTTCATCCATCAAGGTTTTAAGATGATAACTTTTTTGTTCATCAAGTACATGTTCCAATTTAACCTAAGTCCCTCGATTTATGTCAAGGTTGGAATTTGTATAGCCAATGATGCAGTGAAGATTCGGAACGATTATGGTGTTTCTGTAGAGCCTCTGGATGATCTTTCAGTTCTTGCCAATCTGAAGCTTGGTGGTGCCCCTAGGAAATGGGGTCTATGCTCTTTGACAGAAATGCTTACCTGTAAACAGGTTTTGTGACCGACTGAACTGGTTTATTTAGAATCTAGCTTCATTGGTATTGTCTCCTGAGTTTAATTTTGTATCTTCTCATAATTTTCAATTTCCATCATGCTTACTGAATTATTTGAAAGGTGAAACGATATTAATATGTTGAAGATGTCCTTGTTAGTTTAAAAATTTCATCTACTGCAGATTACATGTCTACGTAAGGAAAGATAAAACCACGTTGAACAAGTTTTGGTCTCCCTATTTATTGCAGCTGCCAAAGCCCGGCAGAATTAGAATGGGCAATTGGGAGATAGATGTCTTATCAAGGGACCAACTCCAGTACGCTGCTACAGATGCTTTTGCATCTTGGTATTTGTATCAGGTACTGATCAAGTAGCAGCCAATCAGTTTATTGATGAATGAAAGCTATGGTTATCTATATATATTCTTAACAGGTCTTAAAGAGCTTCCCAGATGCAAATTCCGAGTGTGAAACTCTGGAAAAGTCGACTGGTTTGCAATCGTGATAATTTGTTCTCTTTCCTGGAAATATTATTCGGATTCAGCCAGTAATTCTCGGCCATGATGTAACATTTCACTATCAGGTAAGTATAGTGCAGATACTGGTTCATCCACGCTTTAGTCATGTAGAAATCATTGAATTAGCTGCTTAATTCGTGTACAGGTTTCAGAAAGCTCCCAGCAATGGAGCTTGGAATGTTTGAGTTTGCTCATGCTGCTGATGATGATGAGCAATGAGATATGCTGAGCATTCAGCATTCTTAACCTTTTTCCCATTTTTAGTGTGGGAATGTCACTTTAAAGAGACTTTTTTTTTCCTCATGTGTTTTTCTTCTTCTTTTTCTGCCTAGTTGAGCTAAAAGCTTTGAAGACATTCAAGTGAGCTTTATCTCCTATTCTTCATCATGTTGGTCTACACATCATGTAATTTTTTAAAGAAAGTTAAGCCTTTAATTTTTAATAATGTAGTATAGCATGTGATTTCTCTTATCAGCCTATGTGATTGAAAAAAAAAACAACTATTGACGACCAAACAAAATATTTATTATTTAGGCTATTTCGTGGATGCATCCATTAGTTTAAAAACTCCGCTTGATCAAGATTCCTCATAGATTCGGACCATAAGCCTGCAGTATCCTAATGTAGGAGGTGGAAGAAGCCTCTACAACAGGATACAGCACTGTGAGACGACGTGTCGACAAAACAATAGCTTGTACAGCCAGACACCACCAATCAGAGAACGCCACGTCATCAGAAGAGCACCGTCCTCATGTTTAATTCTTACTAGAGAACACGGGGGTGCCTTTTTGTAATTATCCACGGTCGACGCCCGAAAAAAGCCTTCTTTTTTCTTCCAAAATATAAGAGCCATGAGAAGCCCTAATCTCACCATCTATCCAACTGGAAATCGCAAATGGCTCTCTTTGATCTCTTATGCTCCTCTGATCCCTTGATCGATCTGACGACTCGCGTCTTCGCGCATCTCTTCTTTGGGTTAGGGCTGGAGAGATCCTCCGATCAGCGTAGAAGCTAGCGGTTTCTGTAGATATAAAGCTCGTTTCTTGATCAAGAAGTGGCATCCTTTGTTTTTCTTTTGTTATTTTCTTTTACCTTGTGATCGGTGGCTTTGATGAAGGCGATTAGTTGCTGTTTCATTTCTTAGCCGTGTTTTTTTTTGGTCGAACCCTAGGTTTGTGATCTAGAAGATTTGTTTCTTTTTAGGTGAGATCTTTAGGTTTGGTTTAAATAGGGGGAAGAGATGAATCCGAGGGGGAGGTATCCTCCCGGAATCGGGAACGGCGGGCGCGGTGGGAGCGCGGGAGG
This sequence comes from Narthecium ossifragum, assembly GCA_963920575.1. Taxonomy (NCBI): domain Eukaryota; kingdom Viridiplantae; phylum Streptophyta; class Magnoliopsida; order Dioscoreales; family Nartheciaceae; genus Narthecium; species Narthecium ossifragum. Next base: position 35,421,090 of record OY986963.1, on the reverse strand, counting down.
GAACCCTAATTTTTATGGGAGGGGCCCTAACCAGCCCCAGCCACAGCCACAGCCACAGTACGTGCAGAGGGGTGCTATGCACGGGCAGCACAACCAGGGCTTTCAACAGCAGCAGCAGCAGCAGCAATGGCTGAGGAGAAATGAGATGGGAAACGTTTTGAATGGGAATGGTGCAACGAAATCGATTCAGTCTGATGGAGTTGATTCAAGGTACATGACAGAAGATGGTGGCTTTATTTGGTATTATGTTTCGAACTTATTGGTCTTTGTGTTATTTTTGGCGGCTGCTTTTTTGTTTGTGTCAAGGTAGCAATAATCTTTTGGATGGTAAATCGATATCTGTTAATCTTTTCTGGATATCGTACGGAAAAGTTACTACTCTTAGTTTATAGCAGGTACCAAAATTCCCATGATGTTGATTAGTATGCAAAACGCTTCTCTGGGAATTTTGGACTTCTAATTCCAACGAGGTTAACAGCTAGTGGACTTCTTGGGCGGAGCAAGTAATGCCTAGCTTGATCTAGCAAAGAATGTGGATTCATGATCAAGGACTATTGGTGAAACTATCATTGCCCAAGTGGTAGAATCAAGCCTTTTCTTATCTACCCTTTGGCGGAAATATCTCCATAGCCACAGAGGGAGGACTTATGGATTGTGTGGATACATGTCCTCTACACATTAGACTTTTTTTTCTTCTATCTGGTACTTCTTAGTTCCTTTAATATGTTGGGAGTTCTTGAAGAAAAAGACTTTGGCTGTGGCCTTCAATTGAATTTTTAAAATAAGAAAATGCGAGTGGTTGGAGTCTTGGTGTTGTTTTTTTTGGCGGGTCAATGAAAGCCAACTCAAAGTTTCTCGCATGGAAGAAATGAGAACCTATTGTCTTTCCTCAGAAGTGCTCACAAATATAAATATTGACTTCGTCTAACATCTATAATGTGAAGCAAAATGCCTTTTCTAGATTAGCATTCATGCATATGAAATGTTGTGTTAAGCCTGTCCTAAGGTGCCGTGAGAGGGAAATGGATCTAATCGTGCAAGTCTTGATTGTTTATGTTTCAAAGGATCTGGTTGTTACTGATTAGGCATCAGAAACATTGATGGCTTTTCATTAATACTTTGTAAAGCTCTTTCCTGAGGCTTTTGAGTCGTCTTAGGTTTAGAGGTTAGCTGCGTCAATTGGAAGCGCTTCCTTACATGGAATTTGCAGACATTTTGACATGTTTGCTTGTTGTATGTTATTTTCTTCAGCTTCTTGGAAGTGGTGAATCTGTACATGGTATTAGCTGCAATTTGCATGCAGAAATTGAACTGAACAAAACTGCTGTGTTTCTGTCAATTTATAAACAGCAAGCACTTAGCGCAAATATTCTTTGTGAATCTTTTTACTATTAATAATGGTCCTACCCTTACTTGTTAGCTCTAATTTCATATCTATGATGGTTTCAGTTCTCAAGATTGGAAGGAACAGCTAAAGTTACCTCCACGTGACACACGTTATCAGACAGAGGTAAGAAATTATGCATATGTTGTGTTCTTTTTACTTGTACCTTGTAGTTTCTTTTGGCAATTAGTTTAGAGTTATTGATTTGTCTCCCTATTATTTCAGAAGTGTTTTTTGTCTGTGGTCTGGTATATCCTTATATGTTCAAGTTTCATATTTTTGGTACAAACTGTTTCAAGGTGTTCACACTTTAATAGTGCTTTAATGGGTGCGATCTGATATTGTGATGTGTAGATATTGACTGGGGTTCGTTCAGCACTAATATTTGCTTCTTTTTTTTTTGAATTTACGATGATATTTTGATGGAGTTGACTACTATAAAAGGATTTGCTCCTACAGGTTTTCTATTGTCTTTTGTAAGGTTTTCATTATATGATTTTTGGAATCATTTTCAGGATGTTACCGCAACTAAAGGGAATGAATTTGAGGACTATTTTCTCAAGCGGGAGTTGCTTATGGGCATATATGAGAAGGGATTTGAAAAACCTTCACCTATTCAAGAAGAAAGCATTCCAATTGCCCTAACTGGAAGTAATATTCTTGCTCGAGCTAAAAATGGGACTGGCAAGACAGCTGCATTTTGTATACCTGCACTGGAAAAAATTGATCAAGATAAGAATGTCATTCAAGGTTCTCTTTTTAAACTTCTATTTTTGGCTGCTTTGGATTAGGTATAAGAGAATTGCTTGTATGTTGCATACTATTACTGTATGCAGTCGATTCTACATTGTTTAGGTAGTACTATGCAAATCTGAGGTGCTTGAGAAATGTTATGTCATAGATTTATTTTCTTATTTCTGTTGCATCAATATGCAGTTGTCATATTGGTTCCTACACGAGAGTTGGCGCTGCAGACATCACAGGTTTGTAAGGAGCTTGGAAAACACTTGAAGATACAGGTTATGGTCACCACTGGAGGAACCAGCTTGAGGGATGATATCATGCGTTTTTATCAACCAGTCCATTTGCTTGTTGGGACACCAGGTCGAATACTTGATCTTGCGAAGAAAGGTATTTGCGTTCTGAAGGACTGTTCAGTGCTCGTTTTGGATGAGGTACATACAAATCCATAAGGCGCTGATTTTCCTACCCTGTAGTTCCTTTTCTAGTTTATTTTATTTTATTCTGGAATATTTTGGTGTATCCTTAATTGTTTTCTTCTTTGATTTTGCATCTGATCAATTGATCCATAAGACCTCGCATTTATTATGCACAACATGCACAATGTTGTGAATATCTACGATTGTAAGAGCCAATATGAATCGTTATTAGCTCGTCATGGGTATTGTGCTCAATGCTCAGTTCGATATCATTTCAAACAAGCCATAGTCGAGCTAGCACCGATTTTGGGCTGCTAGCTGTTATTTAGACAGAGAAGGGAGATTACATAGGTGGTGTTAGGTGTGTAGTTTTGCCGATGCTCTTCACTATAGCCAAAAATTAGGGTATCAATGCTTCGATATCAAGTTAGTTGAATCAGCTCCAATTGATATTAATTCGAGATTCAAACCTGGATTTCACTAACTGAGAGGGTCGGAGTTGTAGTTTTGAGAGTATATTTTTGAGTGAGTTAGGGGGTTTACCGATGAAATCCTTAGGAATAAAGCAAAATGTTAGAAATGAAAGTACATTCTTAGCCATTGATATCAAGATCTAACAGCTGAGATCAACTCTAGCTTAGAGTAGAAATATGAAGAAAATGAAACTGTTGTTAAGACTTTTAAAAGTATATAATTAATAAAATCTTCATCAAGTTGGATGCTTGCTCGTTATTATCTGGTTAAGGAGATCGAGCTAAAATATAGCCAGTTATCTCGATCCAGCTATTATCAAGCTCGATTTATAGTTACTAACGGTGATATTGAGTTGTGACCTGGATTGATAGGCCTAACAGCTTGCAAATTTTTGGCTAAAAGTGTGATTCTATGTATACGCACATTTGTTTCTATTCGGCAGACGACATTCCTATTTGAAGGGGCTCAACTCTTTTTCTCCTTGAAGATATGGTATTGTGTCGAATATGGCTTGTCACTGTCCTTGGACGATTCTGGTTTCTGATTTGTTCTCTGCTTGGGAAGCCACATTAGTTGGTCTAAATAGATCGCTGTTGTGAGGTGGTCTGTATAGTATAAGTTTTTGCCTGTGAATTCTGCTTTTTCAATGACAGACTGCCCCTACATTTTCTAATTTTTGGTTCCTATTCTGGATTTTTTTAAATAATATCCTGACGTAAATGTAGTGAGAGTTATTTCCTCGAGCTGATGCATGTTCTAATTTGGAAATTTCTGTATTCTCGCTAGCTTCTTGTCATATGTGTACCCGAGTTGGTCAAATGGAGTATTCGCTTAAGTTTGTATCATCTTATGCTTTTAATGGCATCTAATGTAATTGGTTTCATTCTGCTTTATCATGTACCTTCTGATCATGTGCATTTTTTTCCACAGGCAGACAAGCTTTTGTCTCCAGAGTTTCAACCTTCTGTGGAGCAGCTAATTCGCTTTCTTCCTGCAAATCGACAGATTTTAATGTTCTCGGCAACATTTCCTGTTACAGTGAAGGATTTCAAGGACAGATATCTTCCAAAACCGTATGTTATTAATCTCATGGACGAGCTTACACTCAAAGGTATAACGCAGTACTATGCTTTTGTTGAAGAAAGGCAGAAGGTCCACTGCCTGAACACCCTTTTCTCGAAGGTTTGGCATATTTTTTTGCTCTTACCAGCTGCTCTCCCTTCATGCTTCAAGGGTGTTCAAGTGATTTACTTGTACTTTTGGTGTGCAGCTTCAAATAAACCAATCCATTATATTCTGCAACTCGGTAAACCGGGTAGAACTATTGGCGAAGAAGATCACAGAACTTGGTTATTCGTGCTTCTACATCCATGCTAAGATGCTCCAGGATCATCGAAATCGAGTTTTTCATGATTTTCGTAATGGTGCATGCAGGAATCTTGTCTGCACTGGTATGGCTTCTCCTCCCGCCTGATTTTACCGACTTGAAATATTTTTACCACCTGACCATTTGTTGGTTGAAATTACCTTCATCTTCAAATTATTCTCCTTAAGGAGTAACTTCATTGATGCTCTTTATTTTACCGGACATAGATTGCTGCTGCATACTTTGTAGTCATTTGTTCTTCTATTTTGCATAACATGTCTCTGTTCACCATTGAAAGCCCAAATCATTGGAAAAATTCCTAGATGTCATATTAGCTATTGATTGCAATTTTCGGACTAGACAAATTTGCACTGAAACACACTTAAGCCTTTTGAGAAACCTATGCTTAAGTAGCATGTATGCACATGACTATGGAATAGGAATGCACGTCTCTATTCACTTGGTTACATGCAATTCACCTTGTGTCATGTACTATCTTTGTCAACTTTCTGAGTCATCCTTACTGTCTTAGAGCGTGGAAATAAAGGATAGTGGCCACAATCTTCAATGATCCTTCAGGCACACATCCCCGAAACCAAATAGTATAACCTATTTAGTTTCTCTTAGGTTGGTATTCTGAAACTGTCATCTTCTTATTCTTCTAGTGGTCACTGTGCACCCTCTTCCCTACTATTTTTCTCAATATACACAACCATACCTTGGTTCCTTCTTCAGGCCAGATACGAGGTTTGAAAGTATTTTAGCAATCTCTTAGCTTCTTGCAAGGGAAGGTTGATCCAGATTAATCTATTCACCATTTAGAAGAAGCTCAGGTGTAGAGAGAGCACTAATTTCTATCTAACCTTGGAATTGTGGGTATGAAAACGATTTCAATTAATAATATCTGGTTTACCGAGCTTATCATATCAAATCTGAGCCATGATGGTGCTTAAATATGGGAGCGGTAGAAAAAGCTGAGTTAATCTTCAGCTAGAGTTGGTTTATATAATAATTAATTCTATCTGGTGACTTTTGCTGAGATCTTTCTCATTTCAGATCTGTTTACAAGGGGGATTGACATTCAGGCAGTCAATGTTGTTATCAACTTCGACTTCCCCAAGAATGCAGAAACGTATCTACACAGGGTATGCAAATGACGGTATTATGTTTAAAAGATTGAATCTTATCTTTCTATGTTAATCGTGTACTTCTATAGGACCATTCAGAAAAATGTGTTTTCCCAATTATTTGGTGGTGAAACATGCATTGCCTATTATAAATCAAATGGCACTTTATACAAAACCTTGCAGTCAACATGCATAAGTGGTCTGGAATCTATTGGGTTATCCCCATGCATATTGGGTTATCCAAAACCTCGCAGCCAACATGCATATTGGAAGAGGAATGTGTTTAATGAACCTCATTATCTGGATTACTTCAGTGCCATTTTCTTGACACCACCTCTCTTCGAGCCAGATGATCATGAGTGCATTGATGGCGTTTCCTGCTTATTTGCTAAACAATAGTCTTCTTTTGGAATTTTCAGGTTGGCCGTTCTGGGAGATTTGGCCACCTCGGTTTAGCAGTAAATTTGATCACTTATGAAGACCGCTTCAACCTGTAAGCAGAGCTAACCCTTGTCATGGATATAGCAACAATTTCTTGTTTTAATTGTTTCACTCCCTCGCTGACAAGTGTGAATGTCTACAACAGCTATCGGATAGAGCAAGAACTTGGCACTGAGATAAAACAAATTCCTCCACAGATTGATCAGGCGATTTACTGCAGGTGATTGTGCTTTGCTACAGCTCAACCTGAAGATCTTTCTACCTGTAAATGCCAGCTTATTGAGTAAGTAGTGCTAGACTTTGGTCTTTATTGTTATCACGTACAGTTTATGGATATTCTTTTCTTGTTAGTTGATGAGACCTGTATGTTTACGGATCCTTCTACGTGTAAATGCCTGCTTATAGCGTGAGTAGTGCTAGACTTTGGTCTTTATTATTATCACATACAGTTTATGGATCTTGTTTTCTTGTTAGTTGATGAGAACTGTATGTTTATCTGGGTCGCTGATTATCCCCAATTTTCTTGTATATACTTGGGGTCTATATCTTCGGTCATTCTAGTTTTTTCAGCCTTCAACCAAAAGAAGTTGAAGATGATCCATAAAACAGCTGACCCTAGCAGTTCAGTTAGGCTTGGTGTTGTGTGTTATTGTTTACATCCTTCCAGTCTCTTGTTGGATCCAATGACTTTGGGGCATCAAGCTTTAGATTTTTCTGAGGAAAGTACTGCGCTTCAGTTTAATCTTTAGCTACCTTGCAATAGTTTTGCACCATTCCATTCAACTATGTAGCTGCAAATTTTGTTTTGGTATAGTAGGCAAGGATACTTGTTCGCCACCTAATGCAACCGTTATTATGACCCGAAATATGCCTACTTTACTTTGGAAGTAATATTGGGCAAGTGTTAGTACTTATATCAGAACCAGCACAAGATATTGCCTCCGAGTATTTAACTCTGTTTATCCCTTCAGTTGTTTGCCGAAAACTACTTAGTGGCTTGCTAGATAACACAAGGTCTCTGTACGTATATGATGTACTACGACTCTGTAGCTTTTTTATTTCAATATTTGAAGTGTACTATGTATCATCAATGAACATAGTTGAGGCCTATAGTTTCAATAATTTATGAGCTATTGCTTTTATAATCCACATGTTCTGGTCTACATGTGCGTGAATGGTAGCTAATCTTATAATCTGTTCTGCTTTTTTATATCCAGGGTATGATCTGTTGGCTCATCAAAGGTATCTTTAAGGCATATGACCGGCAGTTATAGAAACGAGGTTGCATGCAACTCGTTTGGTGGTTTTCCTACTGCTGTTCTGTTTGAATGGACACATGGTTGAGCTCTGTGACTTGTAGACTCTCATATGTTGCAGTAGAGACCAGATCTAACAAGTTGCAGGTTAAATTGTAGACTGTTTATAGTCCCAATCTTAAATGTTGTGCTTTCTACTTATCCCATTCTCCTAAATGTTGTGCTTTTATCCCCAGCAATTTAGTTGCATGGTTTGATGCCCATGAACTGCTCAGTGTTACACTTCGGATATTTAAGTTCTGTATGACAAAAGCATGTACTGAAGGTGGTCTGTAGTGCTGCTGCCCAGGCACGTCTGTAGAACATCATCCACCCAGTCTAATCTTTCCTCGAATAAACAGCATGATGCACTTTTGTTGTATTTTTAATTCTGATATCCAGTTTCATTTTGACCGTAATTTGTGATTGAGCAGTAATTTGTTATCGAAAGACTCGAAATATAACTATGGTGCTGAGGATGAACAGCATGAATGGGCTTCAAATCTTGATCTTATGTCCGTCCAACATGCCTTTTATTGCTCATATAGTCTACCAAAATTTCTGTTCGCGATAACCTATGTCAGCGGGACAATATACACGGTTCCTTTGAGGATGGCTTCATAATGGGGATGATGTTCCTTTATCTTCATGTTGACACTGATTTTTTGTTGGTGGGATGTTTTATGGGTATTGCTTGTGTGCTTTGCTTTGCTTTGCTCCGGCATGCAGCTATGAATTGCAGCTGGGCCCTTCTTCTCTTACATGATTCACGTTTGTCGACATACACACAAACAAAAAAAAGATTATATATATGCAGATAGGCTCTGTTTCTATTTCGTGGTGTCCGGATGCAGAGAGGCTTTGACGCCTGGTAAGACACATGCTCTCGTCGCCTGTCTTCATCTCCGCGGTTATAAAGTCAAAACATAGCATCCAAAGAGCAGCCCATTTCCCGATGCCCTCCGGAAGTCCCTCCCCTTCTCGCATTCAAGTCCTCCCCAACTCTACTCGTAGAACAAGCTTCAATCAAGGGCTACGAGGCTGCAGAGGCCTCTCCCCCTCTCTCTCTCTCTCTCTCTCTCTCTCTCTCTCTCTCTGCTCTGGCTGGCATTAAATCATCTGTTGCCATCTCCTCAGCGAGGTACGTCCTTCCTCTGCTGCTGCTTTTAACTTTGATTCAATCGCTTGTGTGTGTGTTCTTTAGTTTAATGCGATCGTACTTGTAGAGATCTCATTGAATGCGGTGGTGCCTGCTTCAGATCTCGTGGTTTCTGGTGTCTTTTCTTTCGTTTATCTACGCAGGTGGTGAGATCTCCCCGCATTTATACCCCCGAGATCCGGCGCGGATGCATATATAAGCCGTATTAAACACCCTTCGCATAGCTTTTTTGAAGTGGTCTTCTCCCACTCGTCGTCTTAGGCTTGGGAGAGGAGGGAGAGGGTTTGATCGGAGATGGGAAGGGCGCCGTGCTGCGACAAGCAAGGGCTTAAGAAGGGCCCCTGGACTCCCGAGGAAGACAAGATCCTCATCGACTACATCCAATCCCACGGCCACGGCAGCTGGCGCTCCCTCCCCAAGCTCGCCGGTACACCCCTCCCTCCCTCTCTCTCTCTCACTAGAAATCAAGTAGCATAGCGTAGCTCAATTGCCCCAACTCAGAGCTCAGGAGTTGAGCTCTTGTGAGTAATAGATTGATAATTCTAGGGATCTAGAATCGAAATTGTTCTTCTCCACGGAGAGATCGAAGAAGGGAGGGGTGAGAGAGAAGAGAGAGAGAGCCCGGCATTTTTGCCTCTTTAGCTGATTTTGGCGGATCTGCATGTGGTTTTGGAGGTCGGAACTGTGGCTCTTGTCAGTCGTATTTATTACCATCCGGATACTAAAGTCCTTTGTATAGTTCTTGTCCGCATTCAAATAAATTTTGCTCTTGTTTCGGGTTTAGTACACTGTGGATCAAATAGCACGAATAATAAAAGAAGAGAGAGAGAGAGAGAGAGAATAAGGGGACACTGATGGCCACTGTTGACTCGTTGTTTGCGTTTCGTGTGGAGCTGGTTGTCCACGCATTTATTAAGGCTGGGCCTATCATGCTTCTTAGGACCCTTGTGCCGACTGCCCGTGTTTGTCACCATCAAAGCTGTCCCGTGCTTTTAATGACCTCGGCTTTAATGCCTGACGTGATGATCGCAGCGATCTTGACTAATAAGGATAGATGGATAGTGTCAGTCCACACTCCACGCAGTCCACGCTAGATCTATGTGCGGGTCGTCGTCGTCGTCTTCTGTGCTTTTCAGTGCATGATCGATCTATATCTGTCTTCTTACGTGCAGGGCTGCTGCGGTGCGGGAAGAGCTGTAGACTGCGCTGGACTAACTATTTGAGGCCGGACATTAAGCGTGGGGCTTTCACTCCTGAGGAGCAGAAGTCAATCATCCAGCTACACGGCATCGTCGGTAACAAGTAACCATCATCTCTCTCTCTCCCTCCCTCCCTCGTATGCTTTCCGTTTCGTGATTCTGTGTCTCTAATCTAAGCATTAAAGGATATGTAACATATAATAAATAAGGTAGCTCATGTTGGGTACGTACCTTGGTTGCTTTGAATGATACCTGGGATCAAATCCGATGGTTTTGGGTATTAAAGAGTACAGTGTCCGAACTCGATGAGCATTGACTACATACATGGATTTGGGTTTGCTCTGCTTGGGGTCCGATGCAGCATCATGAATGCCAAAAAGGACCCTTGTTTGCTACCGTAATATAGTGGTATTGTCAGTATCATCAGATCATATTGACTCAACTGCTAAAATACTACAAGCATATACGTACAGATACATGAATGGTCCAATGGATGTATCGAGGGTATTTATTGGTAGTTATTTAATTTACGTGTGAACTCCACTTGTGTATTAATACAGGTGGTCCACTATAGCAGCCCAGCTACCTGGGCGGACAGACAACGAGATAAAAAACTACTGGAACACCCACTTAAAGAAGCGACTCCTCCGCATGGGCCTAATCCCCGACACCTTCGCCCCAGCCTCAACGCCTCCGTCCTCCCCATCCTCCCCCTCCTCCGCCGTCGCAGTCGCCGCCGCCACCGCCCGGCACATGGCTCAGTGGGAGAGCGCACGCCTGGAGGCCGAGGCTCGCCTCTCCCGTGAGTCCCTCCTCTTCTGCACGTCCACCACCGGTTCATCCACCCCATCCACGGCCACCACCTCTTCGCTGTTAACTCCCAAGACAGAGCCCGACTTCTTCCTTCGTATGTGGCATTCCGAGATCGGCGACTCCTTCCGGAAGCAGCCCGCCGCCGTGGCGGAGGGGTCCACGTCCACCAGCAAGCAGAGCTCGGGAGCAGAGATGGCGGCGGTGGCGGCGGAGGAGGAGGAGAGGAGAGAGGAGGCGACGGAGAGCAAGAGCTGGGAGATGTCGACTTCGAACGAGGTCGGTGATCAGGAGATGTCGGGGGAGGACGATGCCTACCAGCTCTATCTCGACTTTGACGGCGACGACATCGGGCTGTTCCACCCGACCCACCTCGCCGGAAGCTTCTCTTCCCTCTTCACCGCCGACATCAACGACATCTCTCTCGACACCGCCTTCAAATGACCACATTGCCGTCGTGTCGACACTAAACAAATAGCTTTGCACCGACTTTTGTTGCTAGTCGTTCATGGCTTTGCAGCTTTTAGCGGGGCTCTTTTTTGTGGGAGTCTCGATCGAGAATACGAGCAAGATGTTTTGGCCTTGCATGTTTGAGGAAGATGTTTGAGGGTTTTGTATGGGGTATTTGGCGACCTGTCTGTATATTAATTAGATGTGCAAGCTAATTATTTACAAGTTTCACGCTAACTAATTGCCCTTGTTTTAATGACAATCTCGATCGCCACTGTATCAATGTATGCTAGATACATTAATAGATAGAATGTATCTATAATCTGGAATGTGTACGTAGTACTCTTTCCTGTGTAGGTGTTTCCCTGATATGTTTCTTAAGCTGTGTCAATTGCCAAACTAGCACTGTGATGGCTTCGACAACATCCAACAGCATGGAAAACTAGCACTGTGGATTGTCTTTGTGGCAAAAGAAGATGGCCAAATCACATGAATTCTCTGTGATGCATTCAAGTTTGAAGAAATCCTTTTTGTTTATATTCCTAGGAGGTTTTAATGGGGTTGCAGATTCACTAGTCAGAATTGGGAAAGATTGCTCTACTAACCTCTTCTGTGTGAATCTTGTCTCTCACATTCTAGAAGTTTCTCTGCTTTGCTGCATTTGTAACTTTTTGTAGTTTCCTGTTTACTGCTCTTGTTAGCCTTCGGGTTCACTTTGTTAAAATAAAAAAAAAACAGCATGGAAAAGTAGCAAGAAAGGGCATGGAAAAGTAGCAAGAAAGGGACTGAGTTGATGTCGTAAACTAAAATGATGCGGTTGCTATATATGATCATGTAGGTAATTCAGTCCAGCTATTGATTGGTTTTTGCTCAGTTATTTGCAAGGATTTGAGCATCTGCAATGTGCATGAAAGCTTAATTACCTGCAGTAGCTGAAAACCAAACTTTTGGTAGCGGGAGATTTTTGACATAAATAAAGTTGTGTATATGATGACATGTGTATTGCATGTGTAATACACATGTCATATAATCAATAGTGAGGCACCATTATCGATGTATTAATCAATCAATCAATATCTCCTTATTGATCCGATCATTGCTACATTCAATCAGTATTGGGGTACCAATTGATTCATCTATTTCATGGCTAACTCACTACAGCAATGTACATGATTTAGGTCATGTATAGCGCTCTTTGGACATTGGCATATGGGGTACCTAATCTTGTTTCCATGTAGGTTTTGTTCTCTCTTATAAATCATCCAATCACCTCCAACCATGTGGCGCGCGCTATGTGGGAGGTGGGATTCATATCACCACTTCGTGTTATTGAATGATTTCGACGTACAACTACTACGGTAAACTATTTGTACGTGGATATAGCATGGCAGCCGAAGAACTACATATGCTTATCCTGGCATTGATTGTGATTTTGTTCGTCTATTGAATATGGAAGGCGCTGCCATGCATGATCCATCAGATCCCACTGTTCTAAGTTTTAAATGATTGTCCTTGATTCTCTTCGAGAGTAGTCGATCATGAGCTTGGACCACATATTTTTTCACTTGTGATCAACATCTTTCACAAATACAACTCCCTGGATTGCCCAATGCAAACATCAGACTCGGCGTGCATGATTATTTGGCATACTAAGTAAAGTGACTGATACTATTTGATTTAACTATATTTTATCATTAAAATAGCCTTTGACGTAGTTCACATGATACAGTCAAAAAAACATGCACCGATGCAGTCCCGTGTATCATGACAATCTTCTACTCAGCTTCTATATAACATAATACGACTAGAATTAGCTTGTATATATATATAGAGAGAGAAGCTTATTGCAAGTGAAGAGAGATATAGAGAGAGAGAGAGAGAGAGAGAGAGAGAGAGAGAGAGAGAGAGAGAGAGAGAGAGAGAGAGAGAGGAGCTTATTGTAAGTGATACTAACTTTCATCACACACTGATGAATCCGATCCTTTTCTATGTTTTGAGATACTGGCTGTGACCTGTGAGTTTATTTTCTTTCATCGATGAGATACAGACAGACATATAGAGCGTGTGTGCGTGTGTGTGTGTGTGAGAGAGAGAGACTGTTCTTCTACTTAACAGTAGCACGGAAAGACAAGACCTGAGGGCCGGCAGTTTCTCCAAAACCCATATAACGTGGTCTCCGAGCGTGACGGGAGAGATCATGAGGTTTATGGAGTGGAGCCGTACGTGTGAGACCGGACTCGACTCAGACTCAGTCTCAGTCTCAGATCGACCCGTCTCGGTCGAGACACGGACAGGTCGCATTGAATTCTATATATAGACAAAGGCGCAGTAAGGGGGAGTAAATGATGACACCCCCACCATGATGATGTCCGTTCACGAGTGACATAAATGAGAGTAGACTGTAGACCATTTGACTCTCACCCCCTTCTTTTTAGAAATTTAATTCAAACGAATATTGTATGTATCGGCTTCCTAAGTTTGACAAATAAGGTGTGTGTGTGTCGGAGGATTCATATATTGGGCACGTAAGTCGTGCATAAAAGGTCGAGCCAGTTTCATGTTCCGGCTTCATGGACGTGGCCTGGCCTCGGCCCGCCGAGTGCTATCGTATTGATCTAAATTTGTGTGAACATGACGAGAGGTTAAAAGGTTTGCGGGGAGGATGAGTATGTGAACAATTCTGACGTGAAACAAATTGGATTTTGGAGAGGGTGTTTTTCGAGTACGGGTCAAGGTTTTGGGCCGGCCCATTCATTCTTGGAACTTGGGAAAAATAGCTTTGCCCTTGGGCTGGGAGTGCTCAAGTTTAATATGACGAGCTCGAGTGCAGGATATATGGATATATACATATATGAATCAGACAATAACATTTGCTGCTTCATGCGAAGTTAAGATGCTGCTATATGTATATAGATAGCATGGAGAAAGAAAGAACGACGGTGGAACAAAAGAAGGTCGATTAAGAACCAGTTATGGAATACAAGAAGATAGATATAAGTGATGGGAATAAAAACCTTCCCACACTTAAGTGAGCCACAATAAGAGAATCCACAAGCAATAGACCAAGCAATCTAGAAATCAAAGACAATGGTAAACCAAGAATAGAAGACCAAGATTTACGTGGAAAAATCACTCTCAACTTGAGAGGGAAAAAACCACGGGGCACCAACCGAAATCCACTATAATCAATGAGAGAGTACAAGAGAGCTACAACACCAAGAACACAAGAATTAACTCACTTGTGTCTTGAACTCCACCAAGAGAAACCCTACTTGAAACCTTGTTGTTCTCTTCTCTTATCTAACTCTTTTTTTTCCCAATAACCAAGTAGAGAACATGATACTCTACTTAAGTCTCTCTCATTACATATGAGGCTACTACACACTACCATCATACATCAACATGTGTATAAGAGCCTTATAAGAAAGGCCCATGTCCAACACCCACTGATAAAGTATGAACACTTCTCATGGGACTAGCCCATTAGTGATAGTAAGCCCAACAATCTCCCCCTCTAGGTCCATGAGGAAGACCCCCATACATAGTGAATTCCATGCCCAAAACAATGCTTACCAAGCATCCATGCCCACCAAGTCTCTACAAAGATTGTGTTTATCCTTTGTAAGAGCCTTGGTCATCACATCCGAAGAATTGTCATCGGTGGAAATCTTCACAAGCTTCAACCATTGCTTCTCCAAGATATCCCGAATCCAATGATATCTTACATCAATATGCTTGGTTCTTGAATGGTAGGTTGTATTCTTGCTAAGATCAAGAGCACTTTGGCTATCACAATAGAGCACATACCTCTCTTGCTTCAAGTTCAACTCTTGCAAGAAACCCATCAACCATAGCATTTCTTTGCAAGCTTCGGTGGCCGCTATGTATTCCGCTTCGATACTTGAAAGAGCAACACATTTTTGAAGTTTAGATTGCTATGACACGGCTCCCCCTCCAAATGTAAATACATAACCCGAAGTAGATCGTCTAGTATCAACATCCCCGGCCATATCGGAATCCGTATAGCCAACCAAAAGTGTTTCTCCACCTCCAAAGCATAAACATAGATCATATGACCCTTTTAAATATCTCATAATCCATTTCGCCGCCGCCCAATGCTCTTTTCCCGGATTTGCAAGAAACCTACTAACCATTCCCACCGCATATGCTATGTCTGGCCTTGTACAAACCATAGCATACATCAAACTCCCTGCCAAAGAGGAATAGGGAACATTCTTCATATTATTATTTTCAAGCTCATTTGAGGGACTTTGTCTTGAGCTTAGCTTGAAATGGCCCGCAAGTGGTGTTCCAACCGGTTTGGCATTCTTCATATTGAACTTTTCAAGCACTCGTTCAATATACTTCTTTTGTGATAGCCACAACTTTTTTGCTTTCCTATTACGCTTGATCTCCATGCCCAATATCTTTTTGTCGGACCCAAATCCTTCATATCAAAGAATTTGTTCAAGTCCTTTTTCAACTTGCATATCTTGCCAACATCCTTGCCAACTAGAAGCATATCATCCACATAGAGCAATAGAATAAGAAAATCCTCATCTCCAAAAGCCTTGATATAAACACAATGATCCGCATTTGTTCTCTTGAACTCATGACTCATCATAAAACTATCAAACTTCTTGTACCATTGTCGAGGGGCTTGCTTCAAGCCATACAAGCTCTTCTTGAGTTTACAAACCAAGTGCTCCTTCCCCTTGACAACAAAACCTTGAGGTTGCTCCATATATATTTCCTCCTTCAAATCACCATGAAGGAAAGCGGTCTTGACATCTAATTGCTCCATCTCTTTTTGTTGTTCAAAGCCCTTCACAACTAGTCGAGCCTTATACTTGACTTTCATCTCACCATCTTGCTTCAAACGGAATACCCATTTGTTCTTCAAAGATCTCCGACCCTTTGGTAGCTCCACCAAATCATGTGTCATTCTTGTGCAAAGAATCCATTTCCTCTTGCATAGCCCGTTGCCATTTTTCTCTTTGATCATGAACTCTTGCCTCTTGAAAAGTTTCCGGCTCTCCGACATCACTAAGCATCACATACTCATTAGAAGAGTACTTCTTTGATGGTTGAGGAGCCCTTATTGATCTTCTCATTTCCGGTATTAATTGAGGTTGTTCATGAGGAGATTGCTCATCTTGATCATCACCAACTTCAAAAGGAGGCTCTTCATCAATCTCTTCATCTTGACCTTCTTGGACATCTCCCCCTTCATCATGAATCACCGGAGGAGAAACATGCCTCAAATCAACATCACCACCACTAGCTTGTGGTTGCTCCACCTCTTCAAAATCTTCAATAGTTTGATCTTCAAGAAAGACAACATCTCGGCTTCTAACCAACTTCTTCTCTTTAGGATCCCAAAATCTATAGCCAAACTCTTCACCTCCATAGCCCAAGAAAAAACATAACTTTGACTTGTCTTCAAGCTTGGATCTTAGGTCTTTTGGTACATGAACAAAAGCTTTGCAACCAAACACTCTCAAGTGCTTGAAAGAGGCTTCTTTTCCGGTCCAAACCTTTTCCGCATAATTCCCATGTAAAGGCTTTGAAGGAGCCCGGTTGATTAAGTAGCAAGTCGTCCTCATAGCTTCTCCCCAAAAAGCTTTTGGCAACTTAGCATGTGACAACATACATCGGACCTTCTCACAAATGATGCGATTCATTCTCTCCGCGACGCCATTATGTTGAGGAGTATAGGCTTCGGTCTTCTCACAACGAATACCATGACTCTTGCAATATTCTTCAAAGCTACCTCTATATTCTCCACCATTGTCCGTGCGGATGCATTTCAACTTCTTTCCGGTTTCTCTTTCAACTTTAGCATGAAAGCATTTGAAAAGACCCAAGACCTCACTTTTGTGTTTCATGGCATAAGCCCATACTTTTCTAGAAGCATCATCTACAAAAGTAACAAAGTAAGTAGCACCGCCCATGGATTTTACTCCCATGTGGCAAACATCGGAATGAACAAATTCCAACAAATTTTGCTTTATAGTAGAAGTATGACGAAATGAAATTCTACTTTGCTTGCCAAGAATACAGTGAGTACACCGGTTCAAAGACATACCTTGAACACCCGAAATGAGAGCTTTCTTTGCAAGAACTTGAAGCCCCTTCTCACTCATGTGACCAAGCCTCTTGTGCCATAGATCCATACTTGCTTCTTTCACCAAAGCATTGATTTGATCCTTACACAACTTAGCTTGAGTTCTATAGAGGGTGCAACATTTCCTCCCCCTTGCTAAAATGAGAGCTCCTTTGATGAGCTTCCAACTCCCATTTATAAATCGACTTTCATAGCCTTCATCATCAAGTTTGCCGGTGGACACCAAGTTCATACGAAGGTCCGGAATGTGCCTTACACCTTTGAGTACTAACTTGTTGCCCAAATTGGTCTCAAGACAAACATCACCAATCCCCATGATTTTTGCAACGCCGCTATTGCCCATCTTCACAAAGCCAAAGTCTCCTACTTTGTATGAACAAAAGAAGTCCAATCTTAGGGTGGCATGACAAGAGGCACCACTATCAATAACCCAATCCAAGTCTTCATTTGAAGCCACAAAACAAGTTTAATGACAAGTAGATAAAATCGTCAATTCCTATTCGGAAGATACCGCGGCGGTTTCCCTATCTTCTTGCTTGTATTCAACTTTTCCTCCCTTCTTCTTCTTGGGAAACTTGCACTCTTTCTTCATGTGACCAAGATTACCACAATTGTAACAACGAATGCGAGTTCTAGACTTGGATCTTCCCTTGGATTTGTCACGATAATGAGAGCTTCTATTTGTGCTTCTTGATCTATTCTCTGAAACAAGAACTTGTGATTGTGAGGAGTCTACATCCTTCCTTCTTATCTCATTCTCAAGCAAACTTGATTTCACCATGTTCATAGTAATTTTACCATTCAAGGCCGAAGTAGTAAGAGTCACTACCAAAGTTTCATAACTTTCCGGAAGCGAACTTAGGAGTAGAAGTGCTTGGAACTCATCATCAAACACCATCTTCATACTTGCTAGTTGATTCACTAAGCTTTGCATCTCATTCAAGTGATCCACCATTGGTGTGCTGTGAGGACATGTCCCTCTACCCATGTGGCTCGTTGTAGACCGCAAGGGCAATTTGGTAAATTGCGCCTTGTTGGTTTGTTTCACACTCGCGTGTGCACACACTGGCCTTGTTTGTGTTAGTGCTTGTTTAGAATGGCTAGGTGAACCCGAGATCGGAAGATCTGAGCTTGGGCTTGTGTTTTAGCCCAAGTTTGCCTTTCTGGGCGAAGGAGATTGATCTGAATTGCTAATGAGATCGATCTGGCCTTGCTAGCCAGATCGATCTGACATGCTTTGGAGATCGATCGCTTAGTGCAGAAGGTCTTTGGGTTGTTTGCGGCTCGAGAGCGATCGATCGCTCCTTGGAGCGATCGATCGGACTCGTGAGCAATCAGTCGGTGGCATTTTTCTCTTCCGCGATGACGGCAGCCGGCCGTCGCTCTCTCTTGTCAGAAGGGGAGGACTTTCCCTCCCCTCCCCCAGCTTTTCCCGCCTTCGCCGGCTTTCCCCAGGCTTTTCCTTCCTCTTCTTTTCTTCTCTTCTTTTCTCTTCTTCCTTCTTTCTCTTCTTTCCCGCGGTGCTCTGTTTCTTCTCTTCTTCCGCCGGCAAGCTTCTTTTCTTCCGTTCTCCCTCCTCCGGCCACCGATTTTGGCGTTCTAAAGCTTGTTGGATTCGTGGCGACGAGAGGAAGGTTGCTGAGGTGGTTTGGAGTCGTGTTGGTGACTAGTTTGCGAGGGATCAACCGAGGAATGCGCAGTTGGGTAGGTTCTTCTACCTACATGTGTTCTTTAATGGGTTTCTCGTGATCTAGCCGTTGGATCTTGTTGATCTTTGTCTTGTTAGATTCCTTATGCCTATTAAAATTACTGATATGAGTTATCATGATATTTGGTTGAGATTTGATCAGGTTTTATGCATGATTAAGCTCGGTTTCTCTGTTTTCTGCTGTTCTTGAAAAACAGTCGGCTTGCGGCGTGTTTTTCGGCCGGCACGTACATAATCTTGGCTTTTGATACACATAAGAGTTGTAGATCTCTTCGTTAGCTTTCCATTCCATCTTATTTCGTATTTTTTGAATTTTCCTACGATTTGTTATGAATTGTTTTCTGGAGGGCTGCGTTGGAGCAATTAATTAGAAAGTTAGTTTGATTAACGGTTTTGATTAGTGTTTTACCGTTAATCCAACCGTTGGATGATTATGGATTTTGGATATGTTGATCCTGGTACATACACCTACTGATGACTAGGTTGGATCTTGAATCCGACGTAGTTTGGACATCGGATCGACGGGATCAAATAGCCCCTAGTAGAGAACTTTTGGGTGTTTTGAATATAATATTATATTTCGGAATATAATATTATATTGTTTACTGTTCATCGTCGTTTTCGGGGTTGCTTCCCGTTGCATGAGTTCGTGGTTGACGGTCGTGGTATCGTCGTAATGCCGGGACCCGCTGCGGATCGGCTGGCAGCGGTCGGTAGCACCGCTGCAGCGATCCGGCTGACTTATATGATGCTTGACATACTGTTGCATGCTTTGCTTCTTATCTGTGTATGTCATAGCATGCATTGTTGATTTGTGCATTAGTTGCATTGGTTAGGGCGTGGGTGATCCTTGGGTCGCCGTCCCGAGGCTGGAAGCTCGGACTTAGCCCTAGGACCGGGGTTGGGTAGTTTGGACCCGGTTTGAATTGTGGTGTCCAGTCGAATCTTATGATAGGCTTAGAGGACTGGTACACCTGATGCTTGATGATTGTAGAGGTCGTATCGGCCTCAAGTCAGGTGTTGAAGATGCCACCGGTGACAGGTCTTATTCTTTGGGCAGTGTCCGTTCCTGCCAGTAGGGGCATCAGTGTGGGCCCATAGCGAGTTGGGTGACCACAGCTGGCACCCTGTGACACTAGGCGTATCCAGGATGGGCCCAGTCCGTTGGGGTGACCATGGCTGGATATGCCTAGAGATCACCGGTGAATGGTAATGAGACCATTGTAGCTCACTTGAGTCTGGCTTGAGGGCGACACTGTTGCGTTTGCCTTTTCCTTCTGTGTGGCGTAGTGTAGATCCCTACTGAGCTTAGTGCTCACACCTACCCGGGCTACGTTTTGCAGGTGCAGACGTCAGTTCCTCTTCTGTGCCCCTACCGGGCAGTTGGTCGGCGGTGCGGCGGCGCCTGGTGGACTTTGAGAGGTGGTGATCGTTTACTGCTTTTACCCTATGTTAGTTAGTCTCCTACGGGAGTAATGTTGTATTTGAATCTTCCCCTCTCCGAGGATTTGTATATTAACACTTTGAGCTTTAATCTGTGGTTCGAGGTTATGCTAATCATTGTTGTTTTAATTGAGGGTGCTTTTGGTGAACTGTTAGGGAAACCAATAGGTTAGAGGGAACCCTCGCCAGCTTTGTTTTCCGCATTTTGTAGGTTCCGGTTCGCGTCGCCCGGCCCGGTTGGGCTTTCACGGGTCGGGGCGCGACATGTGCCCTCCTTGTATTTCAAGTTCACAAGCTTTCTAAAACAATAAAGCTTGTTGTTTGTGGTTTTCCTCTCATACAAATCTTCAAGCTTCTTCCAAAGAGAACTTGCCGACGTCTCATTCTCCACATGGTAGTAGACATTCTCATCTAACCATTGCCGAATGAAGCCAACATATTGGCGATTCAAGAGCTTCCACTTCTCATCGGTCATATCTTTAGGCCTGCCGTTGTCTCCCTCTAAGGTAGCATGCAACTCCTTGCAATAGAGAAGATCTTGCATCTTACCCTTCCATGTTCTCCAATTGCTTCCATTTAGACTTATCATTTTACTTGTATTCACCTCCATAGCTCACTTAGAACTTTTATCAAACACCTTGTAGGCAACCTCGCTCTTGATACCACTTGATGGGAATATAAACCTTCCCACACCTAAGTGAGCTACAATAAGAGAATCCACAAGCAATAGACCAAGCAATCTAGAAATCAAAGGCAATGGCAAACCAAGAATAGAAGACCAAGATTTACGTGGAAAAACCACTCTCAACTTGAGAGGGAAAAAATCACGGGGCACCAACCGAAATCCACTATAATCAATGAGAGAGTACAAGAGAGCTACAATACCAAGAACACAAGAATTAACTCACTTGTGTCTTGAACTCCACCAAGAGAAACCCTCCTTGGAACGTTGTTGTTCTCTTCTCTTATCTAACTCTTTTTTTCCCAATAACCAAGTAGAGAACATGACACTCTACTTAAGTCTCTCTCATTACATATGAGGCTACCACACACTATCATCATACATCAACATGTGTATAAGAGCCTTATAAGAAAAGCCCATGTCCAACACCCACTAATAAAGTATGAATACTTCTTATAGGACTAGCCCATTAGTGATAGTAAGCCCAATAATAAGAAACAAGAATATGGTACGAGAAAATTTGAATTTGGCTTCATGAATTACCTACCAGTCGAGATCTAGAAACCACTTTTATCATTCATAAACCAAATCTTGATGGAATCCAAAGAAGGTCTTAAATCAAAAGATTTTGGGTTTCTCGATTCTTCAGCACTTGAAAAAAAAAGACCAAAAAAAAAAGCAACAAAAGACTTCTAGCGGCGAAGTTGGCGGAGCCCACGGTAAAGATCGCCGCCAAAACATTTGCAAATGTAGACTTTAATGTTTCTTGTTGATCAAATTGTAGAGTATAACCGGTACATCTCTCTGCATCTCAGTCTCCATTTCAATCCTCTCCTTATCTCGTCTAAGATTCATAGTATGAACATACTTTCTTTTTTTTTGAGAAGTTAAGCCGAAGCTGCAAACCAAGCCTACACACCAAGGATTTCCATACCGGCTGGCACAGGTCCGTGCCGGCCGGTATGCACCGGACCGGCAGCTAGCCGGTATAAAAAACCCCCTCGAATCGGTATGGGGGGGGTGCCGGATTTGTTCCGGGCAATACCTTATGTATCGTCCGGTACATACCCGATACGTACCGGATCCGGAGAGGGGAGGAGAGAGCGGAAGGGAAGGAGAGAAACAGAGGAGAGGGAGGAGGGGAAGAAAGAGAGGGGAGGAGAGAGGAGGAGGGAAGGAGGAGGTGGAGAAGAGGGGGAGCCGGAGCCAGAGGGGATGACGAGGCGGAGAAGAGGAGGAGACGGAGCCGCAGCCGCAGTCGGAGGGGATGAGGAGCAGGAGCCGCAGCCGGATGAGGAGCCGGAGGCCGAGGGGAGGAGGAGCGGGAGAGTGAAGAAAAGAGGGCCACGGTAGGAGAAGAGAAAAAAGAAGGGAGGAGAGAAGTGTCCAGGTGGAGGAGGGGAAAAAAAAAGAAGAGCCAGGTGGAAGAAAAAAAAAGGAGGAGAGGGAGGAGAGAAGTAGCCAGTGGGAAAAAAAAAATGAAAGAGAAGGGGTTATTTATTTTATTTAATGATGGTAAATATTAATATTTTTTATTTAATCATGATTGTTTGTAGCACTCTTTTTTATTTAATAACGGTGACTTTCCGATAACTAAATGTATCATATGAAATTTTAAAATCTTATGTTAATAATTATTTTAGTTATTATATTACATTCTAATGCTATTTTATTTTTTATTACTTATTCATGTTAATTTTTATGTTAATTGCTTAGGTTACTTTCTATATTAATTACTTACGATAGTTTTTATATTAATTGATAAATATTGTATTTTACATCAAAATTAATTCAAATTGATGGACAAATTAAAAAACTAGTATTTAACATATATTAAAATTTTAAAAAATATTTTGAAATCCGTTAGAATAAAAAAAATATACGAACTTTTAAAAATTTTGAAAAATGAAAATAACCAAAAGTTATAGAGAAAATTAAAAAATAATTTTATAACATTTAAAAATTCTAAAATTCTTAGGAAATTTTAAAAAATTCGTAAAAAAATTTTAACCAATTGGAGATGTTGATTATGTGTCATATATTGTATTATACTATCTTGGTATGTTTTCATTCTGCTCTAATATAAGAGATTATATTTGGCTAATTGGAGATGTTGAAAATGAGTGAATTTCACTCATCTGGACCGGCACCGGCGCGTACCGGTCTGATACGGCGCGTGCCGACGACGTGTACCGTACCGGCGGGTTAGCGGTATGACGCGTGCCAACGGCACGGCAATCCATGCTACACACTAGGTAATCGGAAGGCCGCCAACAAAGAGGCCAAACTCATCTACATCAGCATCAGACAACTCTACCTCAATAGAAGAAAAAACCTCGGAAATCATAGTTGAACAAACATACATTGGCAGTGATGATTGATGATAACACATGAATATTAAGTATCACAAACTAAAGAATTACAAATACCTCATCAGCGCGGTTTTCAGAAACTACAATTATGTACAATAACACCACACTTTACACACCTGGCATGCACACCTGGGAACTATCATCAACTCATAAAACTAAAAACAATTAATAGGCACAACAACAATAGACATAACCTTATAAGCAAACCAACACCACCTGGGGGAAGCCTTGGAGCCTTCCTTTTAACAATTTGGTTAAGATTTCATTCAGCCCCCAAAGCACCCAAATAGCTTCTTGGGACCAAGCCCAGTGGCACGATACTTGGCGGCCGTCTCCTCTGCCTTGAGTAGCTCCTCACCGCGCTTGGCCGCCGTCATTGCTCTCTTCTCTTCTGCTTCCTTGTGGATCATTGCTATCTTGTTCATCATCTTCTCTGCATAGGCTGCCTTCTTTTTCTCTAGTTCTTCCTGCTCGAAAGGACGATTGCTGTTAATTTACACATTCACTCACCAACAATGACAAGTCCCAGGGTCACCCATATTTTTTAAGATGAACAACTACTACTCATGATGCAAGGCTTGCTGAATGGAAAGTCCTTTACCTCCATGTTTTTGAGTTCAGCTTCCACATCCGCCTTCTTTGAGTTCTCCCAGGCAGTAATGGATGACATCTTTTTAATGGCCCTATTAGAGAAATGCCACACAGTTTTTAGAGTTAATGACTTCACCACCACAATAGGAAAAAAAAAAACAGTTCATGATGCTCCACACACCCCTCAGTCAAAATGGAGCAACATGACTAGTGTGCTCTTTAACAAGCAGAATGGTTCAGTACATACTACATATATAGTGTTGTAGATGAAGGACCAAAGAACAGAGGAAAAAGCCATTAAAAGAGGTTATAAAACCATGCTACAAACTGTCAAGGCCATGGATTGATGTAGAAAATACTTGTGCTAATAAATTAAAACAAAGATGGGCTGCGTAACTTACTTATTCTCAGCTTTGGTCTTTTCACTATCCTCCCACGCCCTGATTAATGATATTCTCTTCTCTGTTTCGAGCCTGGTAAGTACAGCATCTGAAAGTAGAACATCAAATTGCGGTTAGTTCTAGTATCAATTGAACAAGAAGCTCTTAAGAACTTTTCAAATGCCTACCTCTGTCAACTGAACCTCCAGAGCTCTTCTTCTCTGGTGCAGGATCTTCATCCTCTGTGAGCAAGTATTAAGCAATATGTTATCTTATAAACAAAGTCCACAGCAATAACATAAACCAGAAACAAAACTAGCTAATGAACCATAATTATGTTTAATAATACTTACATAAAAAGTGACAAGTAATTTACCACAAATGAATCAATATTATTCAGTTGAAAGTAGCTAATGAACCATAATTATGTTTAATAATATCAGCTAACACAAATACCATGGAATATATCAGTAAAGCAATAAAGCAGGGCACAAAAGCTGTCTTCGTCCTAAAAGCAGAAGAAAACAGTCAAAGGTTCTTCCAGAAAAAACACCACTCTTCACTAAAGAAAAAGCTTTAAAACAGCAAACCAAGAACTGAAACCAGTTCAGGTAGGAACTCTATATCTATACTAGAAGAAAACACAGACATGGGAAGGGGAAAAGCTTACATCACTCACTGTACGCAACCACCTCTTCTGTTTCTTTTGAAAGAGTAATTACTAATCGTTAACTAATAATTTGGCATACCTACTACAAATCTTGAAAAAGAAGCTTAAAATTTAGTCAAATATGCAAGGATTAACCCTTTGCTGGGGAACAGTTCTAGAAAATACTCCGGAACCTATCTGCATGTTAACCAATAATGGCAAGAGAAGGTTTCCAAGAAGAAATAAGATCCATAAAGAAGATAACAGAAACAGAATCGAGATATCTGAAAGAGATACTTTTCCAGAGTATAATATCCAGAAAGAGATACCCAAAACACTACTCAGAAGAACATAAAAACTATGCTAGTAATTTAAATCCCGCATCCCTGGAGTTAATTTTATCCAAAATCCTGCCTCAAAATTCCACATAAAAACACAAGGGAAGTAACTTGGACCCAAAACTTGAAGAAACTAGACTCCCCAGACTCTCACAAAAAGTGAAACACCAAAAAATTCTCCAAATTAAATTTTATTAAGTCAATCCGATTATAAAGATCAGGCAAAAAAAAGACCTCTTTCATAGGAAATCTGCTTGAATTGTAACAAAGAGACAATAATCACCGGTTTCATCCCAAAAAACAAACAAATTTGTGAGCACCTGGTATAAAATTTTCATAGCTCTTAACCCCTCAAGTAAATCAGAGGAAACAGAACAAGATCAACAGTTAAGACTTCACACATGGAAGGCTGCTAAAGATCAGCTATATATATATTCCAGCAAACATAAGAAGCTTTTTTCCCCAAAACTTGAGCTAAATAAGAAGAAAACAGCAGATAGAAAGAAAGAGAGGAGAGCGTGAACCATGCATGAAGAACACCAAGATTTAATCGACATACAACACTTAGGATTCGAGCATGATCTAGCAAAAAGAATTTGAGAGAGACAAGACAAGTGAGAGGTCTCACTCTCAACGATGGCGAGGGCTTTGGACTCTTCGGGCTTCTCCTCGGCAGCCGGTGGCGGTATCACCGCCTTCTCCTCTGCCACGTCCTTCGACAACTCCACCGGCGCCGGTTCTTTCACCGCCGCAGGCGCTTCCACCGGAGCCGGCGCTGGCCCGGGCGCCTCGACCGCTGCCGCTTTTCCCTCCTCCTCGCCCATCTGCTCCTTCTTAGATCCTTAAAAATCCAACCTTTTATATATAGAGATGGAGCTCTAACACTTAAACTTCCTTGTTAGCAATAGCAGGATAAAAGACTAGAGAAGGATAGAGAGCTGCTTAAGCTATGACGGATACTAATATAGAAGTTAGAACGCTCTTCATAGTGATCCAGATATAGAAGCTGGAAAGCTCTTCATAGTAATCCAGGTGTATCGTTCTTAGAAGCTAGAAAGCTCTTCATGGTAATCCAGGTGTACCGTTATAAAAATCCATAGTTGTTGGTCTTTAGACGTCCACAGCTTCGATACCAGTGACATCCATCTTCCAGATAAGATCGGCTATCACATCACATGCCCACCTCCACCGGCGCTCTCTCTCTCTCTCTCTCTCTCTCTCTCTCTCTTCTCTTCTCTCTCTGTAATATTACGGATGCCATGGCCATTGGCCAAGCCCACGTAACGTACGAGTTTTTGCATAAAGGTCCCTGACATGGTTCGTAATTAAGGACGTAACGTAGGAGTTTTTGCATAAAGGTCCCTGATATGGTTTGTAATTACTGAGTTTGGCCATGGTGATTTGGTGGTGAAAGAGTCCAAAAGATAGATGCTTGGTTGGTTGGCTGGTTGGTTTGGTAGGTTGAGTTGATTGGGAATTAGGTGGGACCCACCGCCACCGGTGGGATGGACCGGCCACCGGATTAATGGGGGGCGCCGCGCTATCGATAAATGAGGTGGGGGTCGATCATTAATACCGACCGCATCGCATGTGGCAATGGTCACGCAAACGGGTTTGATTCCAAATCCACATGAGTTGAGTTGGTGGTTTCTGTTTCTCCGGATAAGAAACATATGGTCTATGATACGTCATGGCGTGATTTTTATATTTAAAGGTCTGTTTTGTTTCGTTGGAATGTTTTAAAATGAAGTGATGGATGACTTTTGATCGATAAAATGACAAATAAATATTACAGACGGGGTTTGATGGTGCAATAATAGTTCCTTTATTTTTTTCTTTATTAGCCGTGGTTTTCGACTTGTTTTTAGAATACTTTGTGATTTAACCGGGTATCATAATAGAAATTCAGGTGATTCACCATCCCATCAGGATATAAACTTTTAAAACAATCAGTCTAGCTTGGGTTCAAATTCTATTGAGAATTATTAGTGATTCTACTGTAGAAATGAGCTATCTTTATCGATCTCTCAATACTTGGCGCATAATATGAGCTTGTGACGTATGCGACGCCGTCCTCATGTTGAGTCATACGTACATGGAATCCCTCCCTCCTATCTTGAATTCTAGGTGGTGGTGTGCTCGTTGTCTCCCCCATGGGCATGGCTCATGGGCCGCACGCATGGCTTCTCCAAGGCAGTCGGAAAATAGAATGGCGAACAGAGCATCTCAAATGAGATTCCCAAAGCATCGGAATTTGTTTTATGTTGGATCTATATGCTCTTTTCCCATGTCAAGTCCAAATCCGATAAATGCTTGATTGTGGATTCGCCCTACATGCATATATGGACCATTCCATATGGACCATCCATCTGAAAAATAGTTTGATTCATCAAAAAAAACTTAGTTTTTTTATTTTTATTTTACATATATATCCTTCAAGAATCAAATTCTACCATTCATGTCAATATCCTTCTAAAAACTTGAATTTGTGTACATATATATACCCTTCTAAATCAAAGATGGGGGACCTAAGACAGCCGGAAAACAGCAGTGCGCTTTTGTTGGTAGTACCATGACAGACGCAGGATTCGGCGTATCTTGGTTGAAAGCTAGCTCTGTCGGTACCCAAACTTCTTATCTTTCTATTATTGATGAGTCATTGTGTACATGTTTTCTACCTTCTTGTCATCTTCTTTTCTTTTCTTTTTTTATTAGTTGAGCCCAAAGATTGAGCGTACAAGAAAAAAAAAAGAAGAAACAACAACAACAACAAGGCCTCAGATTAGGGGGATTGATATATTCCCACTGAGGTCGTCAAAACATCGGTCTCGAAATTGAACTCCCGAGGGATATGAACAAAAAGTATCTCGCTAAAATCGGAAGCTAATCGCCGAAAAGACAACATGAGGTCTCGGAGTTCCTGTGGCTAGACAAACCTGTCCGTTGCAAAGCCAATACTGAGTAGTGAATCTAATTCTAACACAATAAATCGGATTCCTCTCCTCCTTGCTTCAAACAGGCCTCCTCTCATGGTGAGGATCTCAGCTTCTACCACAAAAGAAACAAAGGCTCTTGCTGCCCAACTCCATGTCGGAAGAGACCCATCAGGGAACAAAATGGTTGCAACTCATGCGGTCCTCCCACACACAGCGGCATCAGATCGGAGAATGGGTGGCGTGACCGGACAATGAGGTAAGGGCGAGAGCATCCCGGGCAAATGAGAGGCATAGTATTCTTTCACTTGTATGTTGATAAGCCTGGCAAGCTTATCTATCGAAATGGCTAGATTGTCGAAGAAAGCAGCATTCCGGTCCTTTCATAACCACCACAGTGTATAGCAGCCAATCCATGATTTAGAAGATGCAAGACTAAATCTAGAGAAGGACCACAGGACAGCCCAACAGTCATTGAAGGAGGGCCTTCTCTTCTTCTCCTGCAGTCTGCTTCCCAAGCTGCATTATATATATATATTTCTTTGGTACCACACTTTGAGCTGGAAAAATGGCAGGGGCCCTCCATCATGCAGCCACTCTCTGTTTTGATTCCATTCTTTCATTTTCCCCAGCAGCTTAGTACTGCTCGTAAGTAAAATCCACCATCTTGATGTCGGTTGAGTAATAACTTGTCAATTCTAACTCAGAGTTAATACGAGAAGACGAGTTTATATTAGTACTAACGGGGCCCCCATGTCTATATCTCTTTCAATATATCTCTATCAGCCGCCACTAACTCCCTCCACGCGTATGGATCACCCGAGTCATAAACACAACAATAAGGTAATAATAATTAAGATGCACCATGGCTTATAAGGTTGATGGGGTCTATCAGCTACCAAGTCCTACGTGACAAAGCATGCTGGCAAATCTGGGGGAAACATTAACTATTCTCCATTAGAATCATCTGGGTTAGGTGATCATTGGATTTGACGTGAACCAGTGTAAACAATTCTTAGAGCCAGAAACAAAAGAGATGCCAACTGATTTAAATATTTATATGGGGTTGGGGATACTCCAGATTATCTACAGCTAAGCCTATATCTTTACAGCAATGCTGAGCAAGTATTGGAATAATATTACGAAGAGATCTTCTATATTTAAATCCCTTGCAAGGAGGTCCTTTGGTAGGTGACATCTTTACAACTATGCAAGATGTTGATGTTGGTATTAATTCGGGGTCTCTTAAAAAGGGCTCCATCCATAATTCGTGCAACTTTAAGGGGGCCAAGCGACAATTACTTTTGTATCTATACCTTTGGTCCTTTGCTCTTTGTTCCATGAGGCCATCTTCCTACACGGTGCTTTCTTTCTAAAATAAGCCATTATAATTTCTTATTAACTAATACACCCTCTTGAAGGCTCCCCAAATCATGAAAGCATGAACTTTTTTCCCAAGCATGCTTAGTTCCTTGGAAAACCACAACCTTTCCATCTATGGTAAAAGATGCCTAGCTAGCTTGTTGATCCATATTAAATAGTTTTTTGTTCTAATTCCTGGTAAGTATTTTATTAATGATCTAGATTATTGAATGAGAGTCAAAAAGATTTAGATCGTTGGTATGATTGTAAGAGGGAAGTGATATTTATGATCGATGTAAATAGAACTCATAAGCAGCCGATATATATTTCAGGTGATCTATGAGTGTATTAAACAAGATTATCATGTAGTGTAAATTAAACTTCTCACAGATTAGTAACGTATCTTCTCGGTTCTCTTCCCTTGTTGATCATGATACCATGGGCCCTAAACAACAACGCTTCTTTTATAATATACTGCTTATGATAGAGATACAGCCATGTATGATGTATCTCAACCGACAGCTGTTCTTCCACTCAAATTTCGAATCCACTTGCATTAAATCGAAGCAATCCATAAAAATAAAATAAAAACTTGGAAATCTCACTAGTGGTCAAGTGGTCATATATATTTAATAGCCAATATATATAATGAGTGCTACCATGACTTAAATTAAGCAATAAGATAACCTTTTTCCTAATGCAACTCTTCTTCTGAATTAACTCATGTAAGGGGTCTCTATTAGCAAAACTGTAGAACATTCAAGGAGCTTTCAAGTGAGGACTATCACGTTATTATCTTTCTAGTACGCAAAGCCAGCAACCAGGCTCTCCGGTTGACATCTGACAAAGACAACCAGCAGCTCATTAAAACTTGAAAGAAGCATCTGCTTGATGCTGAAAACATCATGTTCAATTCCACAGGATATATAATCAATATATTGAGACATACTGATAAGAACCTGATGTTTACTAACCTAAAACAAGTGAAAGAAAAGTTGCTTGAGAGAGATCAAGGTTAACATGACGGGAGCTTAATTTCAGCCTTCACATGCATTCCTGTATTGCACTCTTGGATCATTCTCTAGCTAGGAAATGAGTTGATGTATTACTTGATTGCAGTCTAAGCAGCTCGAACACGGACTAATCAAATCATGCAAGCTTGGGAGAGGGCAATCAGGTTAAGTATCATCCTTAATATCTGCACGTACAGTGACACTACTTTGTGCATAGAACAGGGTTAACATTTCAATTCAATACCAGTTAAAATCTACACATTACTCGATACTACTCACACATGTCGATCCACAGTAGCATCGAGCGCTAGCTCTCTGGATAATTAATCTAATCAATATCTTTGTGTTTTATTGGTATCAGAGCCATGTGTGAGTAGTATCGAGTAATGTGTAGATTTTATTAGAGCAAGATGTGATTTATTAGTAGTATTGGTGTTTATGTTCTTGTTTACTATGATTTCGTTATGAGTTTTATACTGCTTTTGTGGATCGACATCTAAGCCGCGTTTGGCACCGTTTGCTAAAGGTAGCGTCAGGGTAAGTCCTGTGATTCGTTGGCAGTCGAGCAAAAGCCTATATTGATTTTTAACGAAACCTTAGTAAGCAAGAAACCTGCACCAATACTTCTTCTGGTTCGTCTTACTTTAATCAAGTCTACCCATCTCGAGTAATCATGGCTTCAACTGCTCTTCGGAAAATTAATTTACGAAAAGATAAAAAATTAAAAAATGCTCAATTAGCTGAATTTCCTTCAGAATTGGAAGCTCTAAATAATTGGGCTATCCCTGATGTTCCAAATAAGGAAATCTATAAAATTGGCTTTTTAGATTTAAAGTCTATGATAGCAATTAAAACTGTTGAAAAAACAGTAACTGTAGATCAGGATGATCAAACTCTTAAACTTCTTGCAGAAGAAGATTTAGAACCTTATACGGAAAAATATAATTACGTTCACATAGGTTTAATTCAGGTGGCTTTTAAACCACTAACCTTGCAAGGATTAAATGCCTCTCTTCTCTCTTGCCTAAGAGATGCCCGTTGTCTTAATTGGCCTCAATCCCTAATGGGAATAATGGAAACCAGTCTTAGTCATGGACCCGTATACTTTAATGTTTATCCAAATTTGAGTTTATCCCTAACTGATCCTAATATTCTGGAAGCTGTAAGTCTTAATATTAAGACTCACGGATATGAATTTTTACCTCAATCCGAGACCATAGCTATTGTTTATAGAATTCATTATAAGGTCCTAAGTACCTTAGCCCCTAAAGCAAAACAATATACCCTTCCAGGAAAAACAGTTTTAGTAGAAACTAATCTACTGTCTTCTCATATTGCCACAAATAGACAAATAAAATGGACTGAAGTTAATTTTCCTGAGAATTGGTTACTAACAAATGCTGTCCCACATAGACCTATTATTAATCAACAAGTTGATCAAATATCTCAAACTGATGATGGTGAAGTAACTATAACTTTTGATCCTAATAGGACTATAAAATATACTGATATTACAACTTCTTCCAGAAAATCGGTCTCCCGTGAAGGAACTCCTATTCAGGCTATTAGAATAACTGAGACCCAAATCCCCCATGGGATTTACGAGAAGGAATCTAAATCAGATTCCGAAATAAGTTTTCAGTTGTAAATGGATTTTAGACCTAATAGTCCCCTTAGGAAATACCTCAATGAGGAATTTCAAAAGTTGTATAATAAGCAATTTCGTGATTGGTTTTTTGCAACCTTTAATGAGGAACAAAGAAATTCTTATAAAGAGTTATATTATCGTGAATTAGAAGCAAATAATCAGATCCAGTTCTTTGCTCCTTGGTTTTATAATCACTATGCTGATGAGAAAGCTGATGAAATAAATGCCATCATTGACCAAATTGCCGAAGAACATAACTCAGGAGAAATTGCTGAAGAACATGACCCTCCTGCGAGAATAAATGTTATTGAAGAACATTTAAAGAGTTGGAAAACAGTTGAAGGAATACAAAAGAGATCTTTGTATCCTCCCACTGAACCACTAAAATTAGAAGGTATTTCTACCTCTAATCTTGAAGCTACTGCGTTTATTAAACCTGTAGAAACTATAAATGAAACAATTAAAGAGTTAAATAAAATCTTTAAACAAAATAATTACACAAATGTTTATTCCCAAGTTCTTGGTCAACAACTAACTCGTGTTGAACAAACTATTGATAAACTTGTCACTAAACTTAGTGAACTAATCCCGACTCTGCATTTGACTAAAGATAAAACAGTCAAACTGCATACAAAACCTTCTGTAAAACCTAATGTTGACATTTCGAATTTTAAATTAGGAAAAGAATTAACTGAAGAAGTAATAGATTCCCTTAGTAAACAATTAACTCAAGCTAAATTACAAGTTCTTAATACTGTGACTGATAATCAGAGTGAGGACACTGATCCTGAGATAATATCTCTAGAAACTGAACAACAGTTTCAAACTGTTAATAAAATTGAACACCGACCTCGTAATATAGAAAAATTCTATTATAAACGACCTTCTCCTGTTGACCTCTTATTTGAAGAAAATGATACTTTCTTACAACAGGATTATTCGGGCCGTAATATCTATGAATGGAATATTGATGGTATGAGTGATCATCAAATTCTGAATATGGCACATCGTATGATGATGTATGCTACTATCTGCCGTAATAATAATAATACTGATCAGCAAGTTGCGGCCTTCCTTACTTGCGGATTTACTGGAAGCTTAAAAGGCTGGTGGGATAATTATCTCCAATTAGAACAGCGCACTGAAATCCTTAGTGCCGTTAAACTTGAGAATAGCCAGCAACAGCCTGATGCTGTTTACACTCTTGTCTTAACCATTCTGGACCATTTTACTGGTAATATTACTGGTCAAGGAGAACGGATACGCACTTTATTACAAAATCTGCGTTGTCCGACTCTTACTCATTTCCGCTGGTATAAAGATGTGTTTCTTACTAGAGTTATGCAACTCACTGATGCTAATAGCAGTCATTGGAAGTCTAAATTTATAGACGGATTACCTAATCTTTTTGCTGAACGTGTTCGAAATTATATGCGTGAACAAAATGGTGGTGTTATACCCTTTGATGCCTGCACTTATGGTGCTTTAGTTAATGCTTGTATTCATGAAGGTTTGAGTCTTTGTAATGATATTAAACTCAAACATCAATTAAAAGCTCATAAGCTTACCGAAAGAAAACAACTAGGCGAATTTTGTGAACAATTTGCATTCGATGAACCTCGGAAAATTAAGCCGCCTAGAGAAATAGCTGCGGAAAATAGAAAACCCTTTGTTAAAAAGAAATTTAAGAAAAATACACCACCACCTAAGAATAAGACCCAAAAGCATCCAAAAATTGACAAAAGCAAAGCTAAATGTTTTAAATGCGGTAAAATTGGACATTATGCGAATCGCTGCTATACTAAGAAAAAGATTAATCAAATTGAAGATGAAGGATTAAAGAAATCACTTTATAAAGTTATGCTTAATGATACAGATTCTGAATCCTATGAAGAAACATCTAGTAATACTTCCGTGGATGAGTCTTCAGCTGATGAATCTGTAAAAGATTCTAGGTGTACTCAATGTCAGGATCATACCAAGAAAGATTATTGGAAACAAATGACCGAAATGAATAATCTTTCTATTAATATGATATCTATCACCAAAGAGTTCATCGCTCAATTATTAACTGAAGGAGATATACCTCCTAATTTAAAAACCCAGTTAATTGATCTTTGCTTGAAAAATCAACAAAAAAATGAAACTCCGCGAATAGACAACACCTATAGACTCTCTGAAGTCTTAAAAAGACGACAGGAAAAAACTATTAAATCTTTATCCTTAGCAGAACTTAATAGGGAAGTGAATGACTTAAAAGAAGAAATTAAACTGCTTAAAGAACAAAATGAGTATATCTTCTCCTTCATTGAAGCTAAAGACTTAGATAAATCTTCATTGAAAATACCTAAAGAAATAGGACAAAGTTCTAGTCCTCCGAATGAGTTTCTTGTTCAAATACTACAACAAGTTACTACACAAAAATGGTATGTTGAAATTTCGTTAGCTATTTCTGAACATGAGGTTATTCCTCATCTTATTGCCTTAATTGATAGTGGTGCAGACTTAAACTGTATCCGTGAAGGAATTATCCCTTCTAAATTCTTTGAGAAAACCTCGCAAGCCCTTAGTGGGGCTAATGGCAATAAGCTGGAAGTTAATTTTAAACTTCCTAAAGCTTATGTTTGTCTTCAGGATATTTGTATCCCGACCTCTTTTGTATTAATAAAAGATCTATCTCAACACTTAATACTAGGAACACCATTTTTGCATAAAATTATGCCATTAGAAAGAGTTGATTCTTCAGGAATAAATGCTAAATATAAAGAATCTCCTATTACGTTAACATTTATTACTGAACCACATACACGAATTTTGAATGAAGTTAAAGATATTTTGCTTAAAGAAAATCAAATCAGTTTTCTAAAAGAAGAAATCTCTTACCTTCAAATTGATCAGCAATTACAGAAATCTGCTACAAAAGATCTCATAGAACGAATAGAGCAACAGTTCCAACAAACTGTCTGTGGAACAGTCCCCAATGCTTTTTGGGACAGAAAGAAACATATTGTGGAAATCCCCTATGAGGAATCCTTTGATGAACGTGATATTCCAACTAGGGCCCGACCCTGTCAAATGAATCAAGAATACCTTGAGTTATGCAAAAAAGAAATTGCTTCGCTCTTAGAGAAGAATTTAATTAAAAAATCCTACTCCCCATGGAGTTGTACAGCATTCTATGTGAATAATAATGCTGAAAAAGAACGTGGTGTTCCTCGACTGGTCATTAATTATAAGCCCCTTAATAAGGTGCTTAAATGGATACGATATCCTATCCCTAATAAAAGGGATTTGCTCAATAGAATTTATCGAGCAAAACTATTTTCAAAATTTGATCTCAAGTCAGGATATTGGCAAATTCAAATTCATGAAAAAGATCGCTATAAAACAGCGTTCACTGTCCCATTTGGCCATTACGAATGGAATGTAATGCCTTTTGGTTTAAAGAATGCTCCTTCAGAATTTCAAAATATTATGAATGATATTTTTATTCCTTATACGAATTTTATTCTATCCTATATTGATGATGTACTTATCTTTTCTGATAACATTGATCAGCATGTGAAACATCTGGAAATATTTAGACATTTAGCTATTCGCAATGGATTAGTAATATCTGCCCCAAAAATGAAACTCTTTCAAACTGAAATCCGATTTTTGGGCCATAATATTGGCAAAGGAACAATTGTCCCTATTGATCGAAGTATAGAATTTGCCTCTAAATTTCCTGATGTTATTACTGATACTAATCAACTACAGCGTTTCCTAGGAGCGTTGAATTATGTTTCAGATTATTATAAAGATTGGGCTCAAGATACTGCCATTCTTTATAATCGTTTGAAAAAGAATCCTACTCCTTGGACTGATGAACATACTAATGCTGTTAGACTAATTAAGACTAAGGTTATCAATCTACCTTGCACACATCTGCTTAAGCCAGAGTGTCAAAAGATTGTAGAAACGGACGCCAGTAATATTGGCTATGGAGGGATTCTTAAACAAAAATGTCTGCCTTCTGATAAGGAAGAATTAGTTCGTTATACCTCTGGTAAATGGAACTCTACTCAACTTAATTATTCCACAATCAAGAAAGAAATGCTTTCTATTATTAAATGCCTTTATAAATTTCAGGAGGAC
Organism: Narthecium ossifragum; assembly: GCA_963920575.1. NCBI lineage: Eukaryota > Viridiplantae > Streptophyta > Magnoliopsida > Dioscoreales > Nartheciaceae > Narthecium > Narthecium ossifragum. Next base: position 35,384,842 of record OY986963.1, on the reverse strand, counting down.
ATCTTGAATCAACCCTTCATTCTTCGTATTGATTGTAGCTCTGCAAAGAGTGTTATTGAAAAAGATATTAAAAATCTGACATCTAAACAAATCTTTGCTCGATGGCAAGCTGAATTAGCTGTGTTTGATTTCACTATTGAATTTATTCCTGGTAAACATAATGTTTTACCTGATTTTCTTACACGCGAATTTATTCAGGGTGCTCATGCGCCGGACTGAGCCCCCTCTTTGGGGGCGGTGGAGTCGTGGTGGTATGGATAATCGTGGTGGCCGCCGTGGTGGTCGTGGATTTCGCCTTGCAGGAATTGATGGGCAAGGCTATGGTATTGCTGGTCAGGGTAATACCCTGGAATCTGGTCAGACTTCTGATCCTTCTAAAACCAATGAATCAGACTTCGGGAATAGCTGGAGAACAATTAGGCGAAGTAATACTTCTAAAGCTAAGGAAATTAATCCTCAGAATCGGCCTCATGAATCCTTTGCTGATGTTACTACCAAAGAAATTGATCTTGGTATGATAACCAAAGCAGCCTACGAAATAATTCTTTACATAGAACCCGAAGATATGTGCTACTCTGACAATCCAGAGAAATTGCGCCAAAAATATTTGGACAATTCCTATTATCCTACATCTGTTTATCATCCGAGAAAATGGATGGAAGCCTTATTATCTCAGAGAGAAGTTTATTTTGAACATTTCTTCAAAAATTCTGATGAGAGAAAGCCACCTACTTATAGTAAGTGTACTATCAAGAATATCTTGACCCCAAAAGAATGGGGATTCAGCACTCAGAAACCCATTGCCTTCAAAATTAACCAAGAAAGCTATACTTTCAATTATTGGGATTATAAGCATGCTTTTTACACCTCCCTATTATGCGAAAATGAAAATTTGAAGCATACGTGGTTTATTAAGATTTGCCCTGAAGTCCTGCATAAGGAATTTCCGGCTTGGATTTATGATTGGTGGCGCAAATATGGCGCTGAATTAGAAATTCTACCAGCACCAATTCTTGCACTCTATGATAAATGGGTATCTACCCATCCTATTCTTGCTCTAATTAAAGAAGAAGATGTGATCGAGGGTATGTTCCCCCTTTTCTTCTTTGCTGAGACAGAGATTCCTTGGATTTGGAAGTGGTTCGCTTCGGTGGATATCGACGAACTTTGCAGTCCTTGTCTTATTCGACAATATCAAATCAAATGGTGGAAAAGTCTAGACACTAATACTAAGGTCTCTGAAATTCAAGAGATTATCAAAGTTAATGAGAAATTATTATCAGAAAAGAGAAAAGGTCTTGAAGCTCCAAAAGAGAGATCAATGATCCGGCTTCAAAAATTGTTCGAACGACAATTTCCTCAGGCCACTGAGAATGAAATCATGAAGAAATGTTATGAACATTTAAAACATCAGTTCACTAGCCATTTCTCTGGCTCTGATAGAATTTCTATTAGCTCTGACGAGGCGATGCAAGAGGCTCAAGACCCTTACGGTGATCAAGATGATCTGTGGACCCAAATCATTTCCCAAGATCTGCCCGGGAAAAAGAAGGATGGTCCTACCACTAGTGGAGCTTCCACTAGCCAAGGATAAGGAAGGAGAACTTCCACTAGCTATGGATAAGCTTCAGCGGCTTATGATGTGATTCTAAAGGTAATTGATCTGCCACTCACTCGACTGCAAACCAACTCAGCACACGAAGTGGCGGGCCCTACCTTTTGAGCATTATTGCTCCACTAAGCCGACAGGATTGAAAGAGAAATATTCTCTCAATAATGTAGCTTTACTTAGCCTTGAAGGCTTGTACCTCTATATAAGAGGAAGAACTCTTCTGAGTTCAGTACGCTGGTTTTCACCCACTCTCCTCTTGTAACCCTCTCCCCCTTGTAACTACAACCAGTGGAATCTAGTTGAAGTTCTTAGTAAGTTCTTCGTCTCTCTCTTTGCTTTTTAATTTTGTAGAGATATAGTTTAGAAAGATTATCCAAAGACTGGAACTTTCATAGTTCAGTTCTACCTTCTGATCTAGTTCATACCAGATCAGTAGCATCGAGCGCTAGCTCTCTGGATAATTAATCTAATCAATATCTTTGTGTTTTATTGGTATCAGAGCCATGTGTGAGTAGTATCGAGTAATGTGTAGATTTTATTAGAGCAAGATGTGATTTATTAGTAGTATTGGTGTTTATGTTCTTGTTTACTATGATTTCGTTATGAGTTTTATACTGCTTTTGTGGATCGACATCTAAGCCGCGTTTGGCACCGTTTGCTAAAGGTAGCGTCAGGGTAAGTCCTGTGATTCGTTGGCAGTCGAGCAAAAGCCTATATTGATTTTTAACGAAACCTTAGTAAGCAAGAAACCTGCACCAATACTTCTTCTGGTTCGTCTTACTTTAATCAAGTCTACCCATCTCGAGTAATCATGGCTTCAACTGCTCTTCGGAAAATTAATTTACGAAAAGATAAAAAATTAAAAAATGCTCAATTAGCTGAATTTCCTTCAGAATTGGAAGCTCTAAATAATTGGGCTATCCCTGATGTTCCAAATAAGGAAATCTATAAAATTGGCTTTTTAGATTTAAAGTCTATGATAGCAATTAAAACTGTTGAAAAAACAGTAACTATAGATCAGGATGATCAAACTCTTAAACTTCTTGCAGAAGAAGATTTAGAACCTTATACGGAAAAATATAATTACGTTCACATAGGTTTAATTCAGGTGGCTTTTAAACCACTAACCTTGCAAGGATTAAATGCCTCTCTTCTCTCTTGCCTAAGAGATGCCCGTTGTCTTAATTGGCCTCAATCCCTAATGGGAATAATGGAAACCAGTCTTAGTCATGGACCCGTATACTTTAATGTTTATCCAAATTTGAGTTTATCCCTAACTGATCCTAATATTCTGGAAGCTGTAAGTCTTAATATTAAGACTCACGGATATGAATTTTTACCTCAATCCGAGACCATAGCTATTGTTTATAGAATTCATTATAAGGTCCTAAGTACCTTAGCCCCTAAAGCAAAACAATATACCCTTCCAGGAAAAACAGTTTTAGTAGAAACTAATCTACTGTCTTCTCATATTGCCACAAATAGACAAATAAAATGGACTGAAGTTAATTTTCCTGAGAATTGGTTACTAACAAATGCTGTCCCACATAGACCTATTATTAATCAACAAGTTGATCAAATATCTCAAACTGATGATGGTGAAGTAACTATAACTTTTGATCCTAATAGGACTATAAAATATACTGATATTACAACTTCTTCCAGAAAATCGGTCTCCCGTGAAGGAACTCCTATTCAGGCTATTAGAATAACTGAGACCCAAATCCCCCATGGGATTTACGAGAAGGAATCTAAATCAGATTCCGAAATAAGTTTTCAGTTGTAAATGGATTTTAGACCTAATAGTCCCCTTAGGAGATACCTCAATGAGGAATTTCAAAAGTTGTATAATAAGCAATTTCGTGATTGGTTTTTTGCAACCTTTAATGAGGAACAAAGAAATTCTTATAAAGAGTTATATTATCGTGAATTAGAAGCAAATAATCAGATCCAGTTCTTTGCTCCTTGGTTTTATAATCACTATGCTGATGAGAAAGCTGATGAAATAAATGCCATCATTGACCAAATTGCCGAAGAACATAACTCAGGAGAAATTGCTGAAGAACATGACCCTCCTGCGAGAATAAATGTTATTGAAGAACATTTAAAGAGTTGGAAAACAGTTGAAGGAATACAAAAGAGATCTTTGTATCCTCCCACTGAACCACTAAAATTAGAAGGTATTTCTACCTCTAATCTTGAAGCTACTGCGTTTATTAAACCTGTAGAAACTATAAATGAAACAATTAAAGAGTTAAATAAAATCTTTAAACAAAATAATTACACAAATGTTTATTCCCAAGTTCTTGGTCAACAACTAACTCGTGTTGAACAAACTATTGATAAACTTGTCACTAAACTTAGTGAACTAATCCCGACTCTGCATTTGACTAAAGATAAAACAGTCAAACTGCATACAAAACCTTCTGTAAAACCTAATGTTGACATTTCGAATTTTAAATTAGGAAAAGAATTAACTGAAGAAGTAATAGATTCCCTTAGTAAACAATTAACTCAAGCTAAATTACAAGTTCTTAATACTGTGACTGATAATCAGAGTGAGGACACTGATCCTGAGATAATATCTCTAGAAACTGAACAATAGTTTCAAACTGTTAATAAAATTGAACACCGACCTCGTAATATAGAAAAATTCTATTATAAACGACCTTCTCCTGTTGACCTCTTATTTGAAGAAAATGATACTTTCTTACAACAGGATTATTCGGGCCGTAATATCTATGAATGGAATATTGATGGTATGAGTGATCATCAAATTCTGAATATGGCACATCGTATGATGATGTATGCTACTATCTGCCGTAATAATAATAATACTGATCAGCAAGTTGCGGCCTTCCTTACTTGCGGATTTACTGGAAGCTTAAAAGGCTGGTGGGATAATTATCTCCAATTAGAACAGCGCACTGAAATCCTTAGTGCCGTTAAACTTGAGAATAGCCAGCAACAGCCTGATGCTGTTTACACTCTTGTCTTAACCATTCTGGACCATTTTACTGGTAATATTACTGGTCAAGGAGAACGGATACGCACTTTATTACAAAATCTGCGTTGTCCGACTCTTACTCATTTCCGCTGGTATAAAGATGTGTTTCTTACTAGAGTTATGCAACTCACTGATGCTAATAGCAGTCATTGGAAGTCTAAATTTATAGACGGATTACCTAATCTTTTTGCTGAACGTGTTCGAAATTATATGCGTGAACAAAATGGTGGTGTTATACCCTTTGATGCCTGCACTTATGGTGCTTTAGTTAATGCTTGTATTCATGAAGGTTTGAGTCTTTGTAATGATATTAAACTCAAACATCAATTAAAAGCTCATAAGCTTACCGAAAGAAAACAACTAGGCGAATTTTGTGAACAATTTGCATTCGATGAACCTCGGAAAATTAAGCCGCCTAGAGAAATAGCTGCGGAAAATAGAAAACCCTTTGTTAAAAAGAAATTTAAGAAAAATACACCACCACCTAAGAATAAGACCCAAAAGCATCCAAAAATTGACAAAAGCAAAGCTAAATGTTTTAAATGCGGTAAAATTGGACATTATGCGAATCGCTGCTATACTAAGAAAAAGATTAATCAAATTGAAGATGAAGGATTAAAGAAATCACTTTATAAAGTTATGCTTAATGATACAGATTCTGAATCCTATGAAGAAACATCTAGTAATACTTCCGTGGATGAGTCTTCAGCTGATGAATCTGTAAAAGATTCTAGGTGTACTCAATGTCAGGATCATACCAAGAAAGATTATTGGAAACAAATGACCGAAATGAATAATCTTTCTATTAATATGATATCTATCACCAAAGAGTTCATCGCTCAATTATTAACTGAAGGAGATATACCTCCTAATTTAAAAACCCAGTTAATTGATCTTTGCTTGAAAAATCAACAAAAAAATGAAACTCCGCGAATAGACAACACCTATAGACTCTCTGAAGTCTTAAAAAGACGACAGGAAAAAACTATTAAATCTTTATCCTTAGCAGAACTTAATAGGGAAGTGAATGACTTAAAAGAAGAAATTAAACTGCTTAAAGAACAAAATGAGTATATCTTCTCCTTCATTGAAGCTAAAGACTTAGATAAATCTTCATTGAAAATACCTAAAGAAATAGGACAAAGTTCTAGTCCTCCGAATGAGTTTCTTGTTCAAATACTACAACAAGTTACTACACAAAAATGGTATGTTGAAATTTCGTTAGCTATTTCTGAACATGAGGTTATTCCTCATCTTATTGCCTTAATTGATAGTGGTGCAGACTTAAACTGTATCCGTGAAGGAATTATCCCTTCTAAATTCTTTGAGAAAACCTCGCAAGCCCTTAGTGGGGCTAATGGCAATAAGCTGGAAGTTAATTTTAAACTTCCTAAAGCTTATGTTTGTCTTCAGGATATTTGTATCCCGACCTCTTTTGTATTAATAAAAGATCTATCTCAACACTTAATACTAGGAACACCATTTTTGCATAAAATTATGCCATTAGAAAGAGTTGATTCTTCAGGAATAAATGCTAAATATAAAGGATCTCCTATTACGTTAACATTTATTACTGAACCACATACACGAATTTTGAATGAAGTTAAAGATATTTTGCTTAAAGAAAATCAAATCAGTTTTCTAAAAGAAGAAATCTCTTACCTTCAAATTGATCAGCAATTACAGAAATCTGCTACAAAAGATCTCATAGAACGAATAGAGCAACAGTTCCAACAAACTGTCTGTGGAACAGTCCCCAATGCTTTTTGGGACAGAAAGAAACATATTGTGGAAATCCCCTATGAGGAATCCTTTGATGAACGTGATATTCCAACTAGGGCCCGACCCTGTCAAATGAATCAAGAATACCTTGAGTTATGCAAAAAAGAAATTGCTTCGCTCTTAGAGAAGAATTTAATTAAAAAATCCTACTCCCCATGGAGTTGTACAGCATTCTATGTGAATAATAATGCTGAAAAAGAACGTGGTGTTCCTCGACTGGTCATTAATTATAAGCCCCTTAATAAGGTGCTTAAATGGATACGATATCCTATCCCTAATAAAAGGGATTTGCTCAATAGAATTTATCGAGCAAAACTATTTTCAAAATTTGATCTCAAGTCAGGATATTGGCAAATTCAAATTCATGAAAAAGATCGCTATAAAACAGCGTTCACTGTCCCATTTGGCCATTACGAATGGAATGTAATGCCTTTTGGTTTAAAGAATGCTCCTTCAGAATTTCAAAATATTATGAATGATATTTTTATTCCTTATACGAATTTTATTCTATCCTATATTGATGATGTACTTATCTTTTCTGATAACATTGATCAGCATGTGAAACATCTGGAAATATTTAGACATTTAGCTATTCGCAATGGATTAGTAATATCTGCCCCAAAAATGAAACTCTTTCAAACTGAAATCCGATTTTTGGGCCATAATATTGGCAAAGGAACAATTGTCCCTATTGATCGAAGTATAGAATTTGCCTCTAAATTTCCTGATGTTATTACTGATACTAATCAACTACAGCGTTTCCTAGGAGCGTTGAATTATGTTTCAGATTATTATAAAGATTGGGCTCAAGATACTGCCATTCTTTATAATCGTTTGAAAAAGAATCCTACTCCTTGGACTGATGAACATACTAATGCTGTTAGACTAATTAAGACTAAGGTTATCAATCTACCTTGCACACATCTGCTTAAGCCAGAGTGTCAAAAGATTGTAGAAACGGACGCCAGTAATATTGGCTATGGAGGGATTCTTAAACAAAAATGTCTGCCTTCTGATAAGGAAGAATTAGTTCGTTATACCTCTGGTAAATGGAACTCTACTCAACTTAATTATTCCACAATCAAGAAAGAAATGCTTTCTATTATTAAATGCCTTTATAAATTTCAGGAGGACATCTTGAATCAACCCTTCATTCTTCGTATTGATTGTAGCTCTGCAAAGAGTGTTATTGAAAAAGATATTAAAAATCTGACATCTAAACAAATCTTTGCTCGATGGCAAGCTGAATTAGCTGTGTTTGATTTCACTATTGAATTTATTCCTGGTAAACATAATGTTTTACCTGATTTTCTTACACGCGAATTTATTCAGGGTGCTCATGCGCCGGACTGAGCCCCCTCTTTGGGGGCGGTGGAGTCGTGGTGGTATGGATAATCGTGGTGGCCGCCGTGGTGGTCGTGGATTTCGCCTTGCAGGAATTGATGGGCAAGGCTATGGTATTGCTGGTCAGGGTAATACCCTGGAATCTGGTCAGACTTCTGATCCTTCTAAAACCAATGAATCAGACTTCGGGAATAGCTGGAGAACAATTAGGCGAAGTAATACTTCTAAAGCTAAGGAAATTAATCCTCAGAATCGGCCTCATGAATCCTTTGCTGATGTTACTACCAAAGAAATTGATCTTGGTATGATAACCAAAGCAGCCTACGAAATAATTCTTTACATAGAACCCGAAGATATGTGCTACTCTGACAATCCAGAGAAATTGCGCCAAAAATATTTGGACAATTCCTATTATCCTACATCTGTTTATCATCCGAGAAAATGGATGGAAGCCTTATTATCTCAGAGAGAAGTTTATTTTGAACATTTCTTCAAAAATTCTGATGAGAGAAAGCCACCTACTTATAGTAAGTGTACTATCAAGAATATCTTGACCCCAAAAGAATGGGGATTCAGCACTCAGAAACCCATTGCCTTCAAAATTAACCAAGAAAGCTATACTTTCAATTATTGGGATTATAAGCATGCTTTTTACACCTCCCTATTATGCGAAAATGAAAATTTGAAGCATACGTGGTTTATTAAGATTTGCCCTGAAGTCCTGCATAAGGAATTTCCGGCTTGGATTTATGATTGGTGGCGCAAATATGGCGCTGAATTAGAAATTCTACCAGCACCAATTCTTGCACTCTATGATAAATGGGTATCTACCCATCCTATTCTTGCTCTAATTAAAGAAGAAGATGTGATCGAGGGTATGTTCCCCCTTTTCTTCTTTGCTGAGACAGAGATTCCTTGGATTTGGAAGTGGTTCGCTTCGGTGGATATCGACGAACTTTGCAGTCCTTGTCTTATTCGACAATATCAAATCAAATGGTGGAAAAGTCTAGACACTAATACTAAGGTCTCTGAAATTCAAGAGATTATCAAAGTTAATGAGAAATTATTATCAGAAAAGAGAAAAGGTCTTGAAGCTCCAAAAGAGAGATCAATGATCCGGCTTCAAAAATTGTTCGAACGACAATTTCCTCAGGCCACTGAGAATGAAATCATGAAGAAATGTTATGAACATTTAAAACATCAGTTCACTAGCCATTTCTCTGGCTCTGATAGAATTTCTATTAGCTCTGACGAGGCGATGCAAGAGGCTCAAGACCCTTACGGTGATCAAGATGATCTGTGGACCCAAATCATTTCCCAAGATCTGCCCGGGAAAAAGAAGGATGGTCCTACCACTAGTGGAGCTTCCACTAGCCAAGGATAAGGAAGGAGAACTTCCACTAGCTATGGATAAGCTTCAGCGGCTTATGATGTGATTCTAAAGGTAATTGATCTGCCACTCACTCGACTGCAAACCAACTCAGCACACGAAGTGGCGGGCCCTACCTTTTGAGCATTATTGCTCCACTAAGCCGACAGGATTGAAAGAGAAATATTCTCTCAATAATGTAGCTTTACTTAGCCTTGAAGGCTTGTACCTCTATATAAGAGGAAGAACTCTTCTGAGTTCAGTACGCTGGTTTTCACCCACTCTCCTCTTGTAACCCTCTCCCCCTTGTAACTACAACCAGTGGAATCTAGTTGAAGTTCTTAGTAAGTTCTTCGTCTCTCTCTTTGCTTTTTAATTTTGTAGAGATATAGTTTAGAAAGATTATCCAAAGACTGGAACTTTCATAGTTCAGTTCTACCTTCTGATCTAGTTCATACCAGATCAGTAGCATCGAGCGCTAGCTCTCTGGATAATTAATCTAATCAATATCTTTGTGTTTTATTGGTATCAGAGCCATGTGTGAGTAGTATCGAGTAATGTGTAGATTTTATTAGAGCAAGATGTGATTTATTAGTAGTATTGGTGTTTATGTTCTTGTTTACTATGATTTCGTTATGAGTTTTATACTGCTTTTGTGGATCGACATCTAAGCCGCGTTTGGCACCGTTTGCTAAAGGTAGCGTCAGGGTAAGTCCTGTGATTCGTTGGCAGTCGAGCAAAAGCCTATATTGATTTTTAACGAAACCTTAGTAAGCAAGAAACCTGCACCAATACTTCTTCTGGTTCGTCTTACTTTAATCAAGTCTACCCATCTCGAGTAATCATGGCTTCAACTGCTCTTCGGAAAATTAATTTACGAAAAGATAAAAAATTAAAAAATGCTCAATTAGCTGAATTTCCTTCAGAATTGGAAGCTCTAAATATTTGGGCTATCCCTGATGTTCCAAATAAGGAAATCTATAAAATTGGCTTTTTAGATTTAAAGTCTATGATAGCAATTAAAACTGTTGAAAAAACAGTAACTGTAGATCAGGATGATCAAACTCTTAAACTTCTTGCAGAAGAAGATTTAGAACCTTATACGGAAAAATATAATTACGTTCACATAGGTTTAATTCAGGTGGCTTTTAAACCACTAACCTTGCAAGGATTAAATGCCTCTCTTCTCTCTTGCCTAAGAGATGCCCGTTGTCTTAATTGGCCTCAATCCCTAATGGGAATAATGGAAACCAGTCTTAGTCATGGACCCGTATACTTTAATGTTTATCCAAATTTGAGTTTATCCCTAACTGATCCTAATATTCTGGAAGCTGTAAGTCTTAATATTAAGACTCACGGATATGAATTTTTACCTCAATCCGAGACCATAGCTATTGTTTATAGAATTCATTATAAGGTCCTAAGTACCTTAGCCCCTAAAGCAAAACAATATACCCTTCCAGGAAAAACAGTTTTAGTAGAAACTAATCTACTGTCTTCTCATATTGCCACAAATAGACAAATAAAATGGACTGAAGTTAATTTTCCTGAGAATTGGTTACTAACAAATGCTGTCCCACATAGACCTATTATTAATCAACAAGTTGATCAAATATCTCAAACTGATGATGGTGAAGTAACTATAACTTTTGATCCTAATAGGACTATAAAATATACTGATATTACAACTTCTTCCAGAAAATCGGTCTCCCGTGAAGGAACTCCTATTCAGGCTATTAGAATAACTGAGACCCAAATCCCCCATGGGATTTACGAGAAGGAATCTAAATCAGATTCCGAAATAAGTTTTCAGTTGTAAATGGATTTTAGACCTAATAGTCCCCTTAGGAGATACCTCAATGAGGAATTTCAAAAGTTGTATAATAAGCAATTTCGTGATTGGTTTTTTGCAACCTTTAATGAGGAACAAAGAAATTCTTATAAAGAGTTATATTATCGTGAATTAGAAGCAAATAATCAGATCCAGTTCTTTGCTCCTTGGTTTTATAATCACTATGCTGATGAGAAAGCTGATGAAATAAATGCCATCATTGACCAAATTGCCGAAGAACATAACTCAGGAGAAATTGCTGAAGAACATGACCCTCCTGCGAGAATAAATGTTATTGAAGAACATTTAAAGAGTTGGAAAACAGTTGAAGGAATACAAAAGAGATCTTTGTATCCTCCCACTGAACCACTAAAATTAGAAGGTATTTCTACCTCTAATCTTGAAGCTACTGCGTTTATTAAACCTGTAGAAACTATAAATGAAACAATTAAAGAGTTAAATAAAATCTTTAAACAAAATAATTACACAAATGTTTATTCCCAAGTTCTTGGTCAACAACTAACTCGTGTTGAACAAACTATTGATAAACTTGTCACTAAACTTAGTGAACTAATCCCGACTCTGCATTTGACTAAAGATAAAACAGTCAAACTGCATACAAAACCTTCTGTAAAACCTAATGTTGACATTTCGAATTTTAAATTAGGAAAAGAATTAACTGAAGAAGTAATAGATTCCCTTAGTAAACAATTAACTCAAGCTAAATTACAAGTTCTTAATACTGTGACTGATAATCAGAGTGAGGACACTGATCCTGAGATAATATCTCTAGAAACTGAACAACAGTTTCAAACTGTTAATAAAATTGAACACCGACCTCGTAATATAGAAAAATTCTATTATAAACGACCTTCTCCTGTTGACCTCTTATTTGAAGAAAATGATACTTTCTTACAACAGGATTATTCGGGCCGTAATATCTATGAATGGAATATTGATGGTATGAGTGATCATCAAATTCTGAATATGGCACATCGTATGATGATGTATGCTACTATCTGCCGTAATAATAATAATACTGATCAGCAAGTTGCGGCCTTCCTTACTTGCGGATTTACTGGAAGCTTAAAAGGCTGGTGGGATAATTATCTCCAATTAGAACAGCGCACTGAAATCCTTAGTGCCGTTAAACTTGAGAATAGCCAGCAACAGCCTGATGCTGTTTACACTCTTGTCTTAACCATTCTGGACCATTTTACTGGTAATATTACTGGTCAAGGAGAACGGATACGCACTTTATTACAAAATCTGCGTTGTCCGACTCTTACTCATTTCCGCTGGTATAAAGATGTGTTTCTTACTAGAGTTATGCAACTCACTGATGCTAATAGCAGTCATTGGAAGTCTAAATTTATAGACGGATTACCTAATCTTTTTGCTGAACGTGTTCGAAATTATATGCGTGAACAAAATGGTGGTGTTATACCCTTTGATGCCTGCACTTATGGTGCTTTAGTTAATGCTTGTATTCATGAAGGTTTGAGTCTTTGTAATGATATTAAACTCAAACATCAATTAAAAGCTCATAAGCTTACCGAAAGAAAACAACTAGGCGAATTTTGTGAACAATTTGCATTCGATGAACCTCGGAAAATTAAGCCGCCTAGAGAAATAGCTGCGGAAAATAGAAAACCCTTTGTTAAAAAGAAATTTAAGAAAAATACACCACCACCTAAGAATAAGACCCAAAAGCATCCAAAAATTGACAAAAGCAAAGCTAAATGTTTTAAATGCGGTAAAATTGGACATTATGCGAATCGCTGCTATACTAAGAAAAAGATTAATCAAATTGAAGATGAAGGATTAAAGAAATCACTTTATAAAGTTATGCTTAATGATACAGATTCTGAATCCTATGAAGAAACATCTAGTAATACTTCCGTGGATGAGTCTTCAGCTGATGAATCTGTAAAAGATTCTAGGTGTACTCAATGTCAGGATCATACCAAGAAAGATTATTGGAAACAAATGACCGAAATGAATAATCTTTCTATTAATATGATATCTATCACCAAAGAGTTCATCGCTCAATTATTAACTGAAGGAGATATACCTCCTAATTTAAAAACCCAGTTAATTGATCTTTGCTTGAAAAATCAACAAAAAAATGAAACTCCGCGAATAGACAACACCTATAGACTCTCTGAAGTCTTAAAAAGACGACAGGAAAAAACTATTAAATCTTTATCCTTAGCAGAACTTAATAGGGAAGTGAATGACTTAAAAGAAGAAATTAAAATGACTTAAAAGAAGAAATTAAACTGCTTAAAGAACAAAATGAGTATATCTTCTCCTTCATTGAAGCTAAAGACTTAGATAAATCTTCATTGAAAATACCTAAAGAAATAGGACAAAGTTCTAGTCCTCCGAATGAGTTTCTTGTTCAAATACTACAACAAGTTACTACACAAAAATGGTATGTTGAAATTTCGTTAGCTATTTCTGAACATGAGGTTATTCCTCATCTTATTGCCTTAATTGATAGTGGTGCAGACTTAAACTGTATCCGTGAAGGAATTATCCCTTCTAAATTCTTTGAGAAAACCTCGCAAGCCCTTAGTGGGGCTAATGGCAATAAGCTGGAAGTTAATTTTAAACTTCCTAAAGCTTATGTTTGTCTTCAGGATATTTGTATCCCGACCTCTTTTGTATTAATAAAAGATCTATCTCAACACTTAATACTAGGAACACCATTTTTGCATAAAATTATGCCATTAGAAAGAGTTGATTCTTCAGGAATAAATGCTAAATATAAAGGATCTCCTATTACGTTAACATTTATTACTGAACCACATACACGAATTTTGAATGAAGTTAAAGATATTTTGCTTAAAGAAAATCAAATCAGTTTTCTAAAAGAAGAAATCTCTTACCTTCAAATTGATCAGCAATTACAGAAATCTGCTACAAAAGATCTCATAGAACGAATAGAGCAACAGTTCCAACAAACTGTCTGTGGAACAGTCCCCAATGCTTTTTGGGACAGAAAGAAACATATTGTGGAAATCCCCTATGAGGAATCCTTTGATGAACGTGATATTCCAACTAGGGCCCGACCCTGTCAAATGAATCAAGAATACCTTGAGTTATGCAAAAAAGAAATTGCTTCGCTCTTAGAGAAGAATTTAATTAAAAAATCCTACTCCCCATGGAGTTGTACAGCATTCTATGTGAATAATAATGCTGAAAAAGAACGTGGTGTTCCTCGACTGGTCATTAATTATAAGCCCCTTAATAAGGTGCTTAAATGGATACGATATCCTATCCCTAATAAAAGGGATTTGCTCAATAGAATTTATCGAGCAAAACTATTTTCAAAATTTGATCTCAAGTCAGGATATTGGCAAATTCAAATTCATGAAAAAGATCGCTATAAAACAGCGTTCACTGTCCCATTTGGCCATTACGAATGGAATGTAATGCCTTTTGGTTTAAAGAATGCTCCTTCAGAATTTCAAAATATTATGAATGATATTTTTATTCCTTATACGAATTTTATTCTATCCTATATTGATGATGTACTTATCTTTTCTGATAACATTGATCAGCATGTGAAACATCTGGAAATATTTAGACATTTAGCTATTCGCAATGGATTAGTAATATCTGCCCCAAAAATGAAACTCTTTCAAACTGAAATCCGATTTTTGGGCCATAATATTGGCAAAGGAACAATTGTCCCTATTGATCGAAGTATAGAATTTGCCTCTAAATTTCCTGATGTTATTACTGATACTAATCAACTACAGCGTTTCCTAGGAGCGTTGAATTATGTTTCAGATTATTATAAAGATTGGGCTCAAGATACTGCCATTCTTTATAATCGTTTGAAAAAGAATCCTACTCCTTGGACTGATGAACATACTAATGCTGTTAGACTAATTAAGACTAAGGTTATCAATCTACCTTGCACACATCTGCTTAAGCCAGAGTGTCAAAAGATTGTAGAAACGGACGCCAGTAATATTGGCTATGGAGGGATTCTTAAACAAAAATGTCTGCCTTCTGATAAGGAAGAATTAGTTCGTTATACCTCTGGTAAATGGAACTCTACTCAACTTAATTATTCCACAATCAAGAAAGAAATGCTTTCTATTATTAAATGCCTTTATAAATTTCAGGAGGACATCTTGAATCAACCCTTCATTCTTCGTATTGATTGTAGCTCTGCAAAGAGTGTTATTGAAAAAGATATTAAAAATCTGACATCTAAACAAATCTTTGCTCGATGGCAAGCTGAATTAGCTGTGTTTGATTTCACTATTGAATTTATTCCTGGTAAACATAATGTTTTACCTGATTTTCTTACACGCGAATTTATTCAGGGTGCTCATGCGCCGGACTGAGCCCCCTCTTTGGGGGCGGTGGAGTCGTGGTGGTATGGATAATCGTGGTGGCCGCCGTGGTGGTCGTGGATTTCGCCTTGCAGGAATTGATGGGCAAGGCTATGGTATTGCTGGTCAGGGTAATACCCTGGAATCTGGTCAGACTTCTGATCCTTCTAAAACCAATGAATCAGACTTCGGGAATAGCTGGAGAACAATTAGGCGAAGTAATACTTCTAAAGCTAAGGAAATTAATCCTCAGAATCGGCCTCATGAATCCTTTGCTGATGTTACTACCAAAGAAATTGATCTTGGTATGATAACCAAAGCAGCCTACGAAATAATTCTTTACATAGAACCCGAAGATATGTGCTACTCTGACAATCCAGAGAAATTGCGCCAAAAATATTTGGACAATTCCTATTATCCTACATCTGTTTATCATCCGAGAAAATGGATGGAAGCCTTATTATCTCAGAGAGAAGTTTATTTTGAACATTTCTTCAAAAATTCTGATGAGAGAAAGCCACCTACTTATAGTAAGTGTACTATCAAGAATATCTTGACCCCAAAAGAATGGGGATTCAGCACTCAGAAACCCATTGCCTTCAAAATTAACCAAGAAAGCTATACTTTCAATTATTGGGATTATAAGCATGCTTTTTACACCTCCCTATTATGCGAAAATGAAAATTTGAAGCATACGTGGTTTATTAAGATTTGCCCTGAAGTCCTGCATAAGGAATTTCCGGCTTGGATTTATGATTGGTGGCGCAAATATGGCGCTGAATTAGAAATTCTACCAGCACCAATTCTTGCACTCTATGATAAATGGGTATCTACCCATCCTATTCTTGCTCTAATTAAAGAAGAAGATGTGATCGAGGGTATGTTCCCCCTTTTCTTCTTTGCTGAGACAGAGATTCCTTGGATTTGGAAGTGGTTCGCTTCGGTGGATATCGACGAACTTTGCAGTCCTTGTCTTATTCGACAATATCAAATCAAATGGTGGAAAAGTCTAGACACTAATACTAAGGTCTCTGAAATTCAAGAGATTATCAAAGTTAATGAGAAATTATTATCAGAAAAGAGAAAAGGTCTTGAAGCTCCAAAAGAGAGATCAATGATCCGGCTTCAAAAATTGTTCGAACGACAATTTCCTCAGGCCACTGAGAATGAAATCATGAAGAAATGTTATGAACATTTAAAACATCAGTTCACTAGCCATTTCTCTGGCTCTGATAGAATTTCTATTAGCTCTGACGAGGCGATGCAAGAGGCTCAAGACCCTTACGGTGATCAAGATGATCTGTGGACCCAAATCATTTCCCAAGATCTGCCCGGGAAAAAGAAGGATGGTCCTACCACTAGTGGAGCTTCCACTAGCCAAGGATAAGGAAGGAGAACTTCCACTAGCTATGGATAAGCTTCAGCGGCTTATGATGTGATTCTAAAGGTAATTGATCTGCCACTCACTCGACTGCAAACCAACTCAGCACACGAAGTGGCGGGCCCTACCTTTTGAGCATTATTGCTCCACTAAGCCGACAGGATTGAAAGAGAAATATTCTCTCAATAATGTAGCTTTACTTAGCCTTGAAGGCTTGTACCTCTATATAAGAGGAAGAACTCTTCTGAGTTCAGTACGCTGGTTTTCACCCACTCTCCTCTTGTAACCCTCTCCCCCTTGTAACTACAACCAGTGGAATCTAGTTGAAGTTCTTAGTAAGTTCTTCGTCTCTCTCTTTGCTTTTTAATTTTGTAGAGATATAGTTTAGAAAGATTATCCAAAGACTGGAACTTTCATAGTTCAGTTCTACCTTCTGATCTAGTTCATACCAGATCAGTAGCATCGAGCGCTAGCTCTCTGGATA
>OY986963.1:35330685-35367477 GCA_963920575.1 Narthecium ossifragum | reverse complement strand
AAACACCAATACTACTAATAAATCACATCTTGCTCTAATAAAATCTACACATTACTCGATACTACTCACACATGGCTCTGATACCAATAAAACACAAAGATATTGATTAGATTAATTATCCAGAGAGCTAGCGCTCGATGCTACTGATCTGGTATGAACTAGATCAGAAGGTAGAACTGAACTATGAAAGTTCCAGTCTTTGGATAATCTTTCTAAACTATATCTCTACAAAATTAAAAAGCAAAGAGAGAGACGAAGAACTTACTAAGAACTTCAACTAGATTCCACTGGTTGTAGTTACAAGGGGGAGAGGGTTACAAGAGGAGAGTGGGTGAAAACCAGCGTACTGAACTCAGAAGAGTTCTTCCTCTTATATAGAGGTACAAGCCTTCAAGGCTAAGTAAAGCTACATTATTGAGAGAATATTTCTCTTTCAATCCTGTCGGCTTAGTGGAGCAATAATGCTCAAAAGGTAGGGCCCGCCACTTCGTGTGCTGAGTTGGTTTGCAGTCGAGTGAGTGGCAGATCAATTACCTTTAGAATCACATCATAAGCCGCTGAAGCTTATCCATAGCTAGTGGAAGTTCTCCTTCCTTATCCTTGGCTAGTGGAAGCTCCACTAGTGGTAGGACCATCCTTCTTTTTCCCGGGCAGATCTTGGGAAATGATTTGGGTCCACAGATCATCTTGATCACCGTAAGGGTCTTGAGCCTCTTGCATCGCCTCGTCAGAGCTAATAGAAATTCTATCAGAGCCAGAGAAATGGCTAGTGAACTGATGTTTTAAATGTTCATAACATTTCTTCATGATTTCATTCTCAGTGGCCTGAGGAAATTGTCGTTCGAACAATTTTTGAAGCCGGATCATTGATCTCTCTTTTGGAGCTTCAAGACCTTTTCTCTTTTCTGATAATAATTTCTCATTAACTTTGATAATCTCTTGAATTTCAGAGACCTTAGTATTAGTGTCTAGACTTTTCCACCATTTGATTTGATATTGTCGAATAAGACAAGGACTGCAAAGTTCGTCGATATCCACCGAAGCGAACCACTTCCAAATCCAAGGAATCTCTGTCTCAGCAAAGAAGAAAAGGGGGAACATACCCTCGATCACATCTTCTTCTTTAATTAGAGCAAGAATAGGATGGGTAGATACCCATTTATCATAGAGTGCAAGAATTGGTGCTGGTAGAATTTCTAATTCAGCGCCATATTTGCGCCACCAATCATAAATCCAAGCCGGAAATTCCTTATGCAGGACTTCAGGGCAAATCTTAATAAACCACGTATGCTTCAAATTTTCATTTTCGCATAATAGGGAGGTGTAAAAAGCATGCTTATAATCCCAATAATTGAAAGTATAGCTTTCTTGGTTAATTTTGAAGGCAATGGGTTTCTGAGTGCTGAATCCCCATTCTTTTGGGGTCAAGATATTCTTGATAGTACACTTACTATAAGTAGGTGGCTTTCTCTCATCAGAATTTTTGAAGAAATGTTCAAAATAAACTTCTCTCTGAGATAATAAGGCTTCCATCCATTTTCTCGGATGATAAACAGATGTAGGATAATAGGAATTGTCCAAATATTTTTGGCGCAATTTCTCTGGATTGTCAGAGTAGCACATATCTTCGGGTTCTATGTAAAGAATTATTTCGTAGGCTGCTTTGGTTATCATACCAAGATCAATTTCTTTGGTAGTAACATCAGCAAAGGATTCATGAGGCCGATTCTGAGGATTAATTTCCTTAGCTTTAGAAGTATTACTTCGCCTAATTGTTCTCCAGCTATTCCCGAAGTCTGATTCATTGGTTTTAGAAGGATCAGAAGTCTGACCAGATTCCAGGGTATTACCCTGACCAGCAATACCATAGCCTTGCCCATCAATTCCTGCAAGGCGAAATCCACGACCACCACGGCGGCCACCACGATTATCCATACCACCACGACTCCACCGCCCCCAAAGAGGGGGCTCAGTCCGGCGCATGAGCACCCTGAATAAATTCGCGTGTAAGAAAATCAGGTAAAACATTATGTTTACCAGGAATAAATTCAATAGTGAAATCAAACACAGCTAATTCAGCTTGCCATCGAGCAAAGATTTGTTTAGATGTCAGATTTTTAATATCTTTTTCAATAACACTCTTTGCAGAGCTACAATCAATACGAAGAATGAAGGGTTGATTCAAGATGTCCTCCTGAAATTTATAAAGGCATTTAATAATAGAAAGCATTTCTTTCTTGATTGTGGAATAATTAAGTTGAGTAGAGTTCCATTTACCAGAGGTATAACGAACTAATTCTTCCTTATCAGAAGGCAGACATTTTTGTTTAAGAATCCCTCCATAGCCAATATTACTGGCGTCCGTTTCTACAATCTTTTGACACTCTGGCTTAAGCAGATGTGTGCAAGGTAGATTGATAACCTTAGTCTTAATTAGTCTAACAGCATTAGTATGTTCATCAGTCCAAGGAGTAGGATTCTTTTTCAAACGATTATAAAGAATGGCAGTATCTTGAGCCCAATCTTTATAATAATCTGAAACATAATTCAACGCTCCTAGGAAACGCTGTAGTTGATTAGTATCAGTAATAACATCAGGAAATTTAGAGGCAAATTCTATACTTCGATCAATAGGGACAATTGTTCCTTTGCCAATATTATGGCCCAAAAATCGGATTTCAGTTTGAAAGAGTTTCATTTTTGGGGCAGATATTACTAATCCATTGCGAATAGCTAAATGTCTAAATATTTCCAGATGTTTCACATGCTGATCAATGTTATCAGAAAAGATAAGTACATCATCAATATAGGATAGAATAAAATTCGTATAAGGAATAAAAATATCATTCATAATATTTTGAAATTCTGAAGGAGCATTCTTTAAACCAAAAGGCATTACATTCCATTCGTAATGGCCAAATGGGACAGTGAACGCTGTTTTATAGCGATCTTTTTCATGAATTTGAATTTGCCAATATCCTGACTTGAGATCAAATTTTGAAAATAGTTTTGCTCGATAAATTCTATTGAGCAAATCCCTTTTATTAGGGATAGGATATCGTATCCATTTAAGCACCTTATTAAGGGGCTTATAATTAATGACCAGTCGAGGAACACCACGTTCTTTTTCAGCATTATTATTCACATAGAATGCTGTACAACTCCATGGGGAGTAGGATTTTTTAATTAAATTCTTCTCTAAGAGCGAAGCAATTTCTTTTTTGCATAACTCAAGGTATTCTTGATTCATTTGACAGGGTCGGGCCCTAGTTGGAATATCACGTTCATCAAAGGATTCCTCATAGGGGATTTCCACAATATGTTTCTTTCTGTCCCAAAAAGCATTGGGGACTGTTCCACAGACAGTTTGTTGGAACTGTTGCTCTATTCGTTCTATGAGATCTTTTGTAGCAGATTTCTGTAATTGCTGATCAATTTGAAGGTAAGAGATTTCTTCTTTTAGAAAACTGATTTGATTTTCTTTAAGCAAAATATCTTTAACTTCATTCAAAATTCGTGTATGTGGTTCAGTAATAAATGTTAACGTAATAGGAGATCCTTTATATTTAGCATTTATTCCTGAAGAATCAACTCTTTCTAATGGCATAATTTTATGCAAAAATGGTGTTCCTAGTATTAAGTGTTGAGATAGATCTTTTATTAATACAAAAGAGGTCGGGATACAAATATCCTGAAGACAAACATAAGCTTTAGGAAGTTTAAAATTAACTTCCAGCTTATTGCCATTAGCCCCACTAAGGGCTTGCGAGGTTTTCTCAAAGAATTTAGAAGGGATAATTCCTTCACGGATACAGTTTAAGTCTGCACCACTATCAATTAAGGCAATAAGATGAGGAATAACCTCATGTTCAGAAATAGCTAACGAAATTTCAACATACCATTTTTGTGTAGTAACTTGTTGTAGTATTTGAACAAGAAACTCATTCGGAGGACTAGAACTTTGTCCTATTTCTTTAGGTATTTTCAATGAAGATTTATCTAAGTCTTTAGCTTCAATGAAGGAGAAGATATACTCATTTTGTTCTTTAAGCAGTTTAATTTCTTCTTTTAAGTCATTCACTTCCCTATTAAGTTCTGCTAAGGATAAAGATTTAATAGTTTTTTCCTGTCGTCTTTTTAAGACTTCAGAGAGTCTATAGGTGTTGTCTATTCGCGGAGTTTCATTTTTTTGTTGATTTTTCAAGCAAAGATCAATTAACTGGGTTTTTAAATTAGGAGGTATATCTCCTTCAGTTAATAATTGAGCGATGAACTCTTTGGTGATAGATATCATATTAATAGAAAGATTATTCATTTCGGTCATTTGTTTCCAATAATCTTTCTTGGTATGATCCTGACATTGAGTACACCTAGAATCTTTTACAGATTCATCAGCTGAAGACTCATCCACGGAAGTATTACTAGATGTTTCTTCATAGGATTCAGAATCTGTATCATTAAGCATAACTTTATAAAGTGATTTCTTTAATCCTTCATCTTCAATTTGATTAATCTTTTTCTTAGTATAGCAGCGATTCGCATAATGTCCAATTTTACCGCATTTAAAACATTTAGCTTTGCTTTTGTCAATTTTTGGATGCTTTTGGGTCTTATTCTTAGGTGGTGGTGTATTTTTCTTAAATTTCTTTTTAACAAAGGGTTTTCTATTTTCCGCAGCTATTTCTCTAGGCGGCTTAATTTTCCGAGGTTCATCGAATGCAAATTGTTCACAAAATTCGCCTAGTTGTTTTCTTTCGGTAAGCTTATGAGCTTTTAATTGATGTTTGAGTTTAATATCATTACAAAGACTCAAACCTTCATGAATACAAGCATTAACTAAAGCACCATAAGTGCAGGCATCAAAGGGTATAACACCACCATTTTGTTCACGCATATAATTTCGAACACGTTCAGCAAAAAGATTAGGTAATCCGTCTATAAATTTAGACTTCCAATGACTGCTATTAGCATCAGTGAGTTGCATAACTCTAGTAAGAAACACATCTTTATACCAGCGGAAATGAGTAAGAGTCGGACAACGCAGATTTTGTAATAAAGTGCGTATCCGTTCTCCTTGACCAGTAATATTACCAGTAAAATGGTCCAGAATGGTTAAGACAAGAGTGTAAACAGCATCAGGCTGTTGCTGGCTATTCTCAAGTTTAACGGCACTAAGGATTTCAGTGCGCTGTTCTAATTGGAGATAATTATCCCACCAGCCTTTTAAGCTTCCAGTAAATCCGCAAGTAAGGAAGGCCGCAACTTGCTGATCAGTATTATTATTATTACGGCAGATAGTAGCATACATCATCATACGATGTGCCATATTCAGAATTTGATGATCACTCATACCATCAATATTCCATTCATAGATATTACGGCCCGAATAATCCTGTTGTAAGAAAGTATCATTTTCTTCAAATAAGAGGTCAACAGGAGAAGGTCGTTTATAATAGAATTTTTCTATATTACGAGGTCGGTGTTCAATTTTATTAACAGTTTGAAACTGTTGTTCAGTTTCTAGAGATATTATCTCAGGATCAGTGTCCTCACTCTGATTATCAGTCACAGTATTAAGAACTTGTAATTTAGCTTGAGTTAATTGTTTACTAAGGGAATCTATTACTTCTTCAGTTAATTCTTTTCCTAATTTAAAATTCGAAATGTCAACATTAGGTTTTACAGAAGGTTTTGTATGCAGTTTGACTGTTTTATCTTTAGTCAAATGCAGAGTCGGGATTAGTTCACTAAGTTTAGTGACAAGTTTATCAATAGTTTGTTCAACACGAGTTAGTTGTTGACCAAGAACTTGGGAATAAACATTTGTGTAATTATTTTGTTTAAAGATTTTATTTAACTCTTTAATTGTTTCATTTATAGTTTCTACAGGTTTAATAAACGCAGTAGCTTCAAGATTAGAGGTAGAAATACCTTCTAATTTTAGTGGTTCAGTGGGAGGATACAAAGATCTCTTTTGTATTCCTTCAACTGTTTTCCAACTCTTTAAATGTTCTTCAATAACATTTATTCTCGCAGGAGGGTCATGTTCTTCAGCAATTTCTCCTGAGTTATGTTCTTCGGCAATTTGGTCAATGATGGCATTTATTTCATCAGCTTTCTCATCAGCATAGTGATTATAAAACCAAGGAGCAAAGAACTGGATCTGATTATTTGCTTCTAATTCACGATAATATAACTCTTTATAAGAATTTCTTTGTTCCTCATTAAAGGTTGCAAAAAACCAATCACGAAATTGCTTATTATACAACTTTTGAAATTCCTCATTGAGGTATCTCCTAAGGGGACTATTAGGTCTAAAATCCATTTACAACTGAAAACTTATTTCGGAATCTGATTTAGATTCCTTCTCGTAAATCCCATGGGGGATTTGGGTCTCAGTTATTCTAATAGCCTGAATAGGAGTTCCTTCACGGGAGACCGATTTTCTGGAAGAAGTTGTAATATCAGTATATTTTATAGTCCTATTAGGATCAAAAGTTATAGTTACTTCACCATCATCAGTTTGAGATATTTGATCAACTTGTTGATTAATAATAGGTCTATGTGGGACAGCATTTGTTAGTAACCAATTCTCAGGAAAATTAACTTCAGTCCATTTTATTTGTCTATTTGTGGCAATATGAGAAGACAGTAGATTAGTTTCTACTAAAACTGTTTTTCCTGGAAGGGTATATTGTTTTGCTTTAGGGGCTAAGGTACTTAGGACCTTATAATGAATTCTATAAACAATAGCTATGGTCTCGGATTGAGGTAAAAATTCATATCCGTGAGTCTTAATATTAAGACTTACAGCTTCCAGAATATTAGGATCAGTTAGGGATAAACTCAAATTTGGATAAACATTAAAGTATACGGGTCCATGACTAAGACTGGTTTCCATTATTCCCATTAGGGATTGAGGCCAATTAAGACAACGGGCATCTCTTAGGCAAGAGAGAAGAGAGGCATTTAATCCTTGCAAGGTTAGTGGTTTAAAAGCCACCTGAATTAAACCTATGTGAACGTAATTATATTTTTCCGTATAAGGTTCTAAATCTTCTTCTGCAAGAAGTTTAAGAGTTTGATCATCCTGATCTACAGTTACTGTTTTTTCAACAGTTTTAATTGCTATCATAGACTTTAAATCTAAAAAGCCAATTTTATAGATTTCCTTATTTGGAACATCAGGGATAGCCCAATTATTTAGAGCTTCCAATTCTGAAGGAAATTCAGCTAATTGAGCATTTTTTAATTTTTTATCTTTTCGTAAATTAATTTTCCGAAGAGCAGTTGAAGCCATGATTACTCGAGATGGGTAGACTTGATTAAAGTAAGACGAACCAGAAGAAGTATTGGTGCAGGTTTCTTGCTTACTAAGGTTTCGTTAAAAATCAATATAGGCTTTTGCTCGACTGCCAACGAATCACAGGACTTACCCTGACGCTACCTTTAGCAAACGGTGCCAAACGCGGCTTAGATGTCGATCCACAAAAGCAGTACAAAACTCATAACGAAATCATAGTAAACAAGAACATAAACACCAATACTACTAATAAATCACATCTTGCTCTAATAAAATATATATATATAGACATATAATTATACTTAAGTTGAATATATATTTATTTAAAAGAGCAGGGTAATGCATGAGAGACTTGAACTTAGACCCGTTGCTCTGATACCGTGTTAACTCTAGCAACCTAACTCATAAACTTGAACTAGAGCTAGGTCCTTTTGTGGAATAAGTTGAAATATTAATACTAAATGATGAAATGTACTTATGAACAATGCGTTTGGTTGGGGGTTAAGGATGGGGGTAAGGGTAGGAATAGGGATAAGGGTAAGTGTAATGATGAAAGAATGATTGAAAAAATAGAGAAGAAGGTGGTAGGTGAAAAGGAGAAAAAGTGACGGACTCCATTTAACCCTAACCCCATCCTTAACCAACCAAACGAAGAGGCTGTTTGGTTCGTCGTATAAGGAAATGTATAGTATAAAATTATACGTTCCTATCATAATACGATGTTTGATGAGACAAATGAATAATATAAAGTTATATAATATATATTTTAATACGGTGGCGGACGTATAACTTTATACCACATCTGAAACAGTATAATTTTATACGGAACCCATCATACTATCTATTTCGGCTAAATAACATTATTCCCTATATTTTCTCCTACCTGATTGCATCCTTAATAAAAGACATTTTAATCTATTCATAATATGGTATACTATACCTCATTTATCTCATATCGCAGCCAACGATGTATAGACTTAAAATTGTACATCATTTAGCGGCACTATGTTGGCCGCCGCTAATTAGATAGGATCTTCTACAGTTGGACTTCTTCCCCTGCTTTTATTGGTCACGGAACTTCACGATATATAGTATAGATATGTTTGCACAACTACTTAATTTTTGGGTTATATGTTAGAGTTGAATATATGAGTTTACGTGTTTATACTCAGCAATCTCTCATGAATAAAATACACATTTGTTTACGCCACTGCTTTGAGGCGTTTTTATGACGGTGCTTTAATTTTAAGGATTTTTTGTGACATTTAGTGAATTGACATTTTTATTTAAAATATATAATTTACAAAAAAAAAAAAATCTGAGCTTGAATGAATAGTTTTAATCCTGCACAACAGCAGGAATAACTCAGCTCCAAATTTTAAGCACTCGAGCTAGGAAATGTTGGCACATAGCTTCAAATCCACTTGGGCTAGGAAATTTTGGTTCGCTAAAACTCGACTCGAGTCGGGTAAGCTCAAATCAGAAAGAAGCAAGATCTATTATTGCCTCTTCTAACCCAAATTACAACCTAGGCTTTTAACCAGCTCCCCATGCTTTTAAAAACCCTTTTTTTTTTTTGCACAGGGATATGGGACCATATTTAAGTGTCCTTAAAGTTGCTGACGTATCCCACCCACATCCATCAGTATCACACCCACCTTCGATTGTAACTTCTATAGAGAAGAGGGGGGGGGGGGGGGGGGGGGAGGAGCTAGCTAGGGGCGCCACCTGTGCTTTTTTTAATAAAATTTAGAGAAACGGGCTGACATGGGGGACTTGGTGTTTCAATTTTTTGTTCCGGGGGTGAAGAGATTCCATATGTTCATGGAATCATGGGTTAAATTATACTTTAATATCCTGTAAGCTCTCCTCCCGCCTATTCAGCTATCGTCATGGCATCAACAGTCCCGATGGAGACACCCACAAGCCGCTTGGACGCATTCTTTCTACTCGTCCGTCGAGAGACATGGACGCTGGAGGGTTAGCACCGCCACCGCCACCATGACTCATGGCGTCGGCGCCACCGGGGAGGGCGGCTAAGATGTGGGCGAGAAAAGCACGGCTCACGCGTGGGTGTCGGAGACGGTGGCACGGCACCAAGAGCACGAGGCGACGGCGGAGGGATCCGGGCGGTGCAGCACTTTGGGGAGGGACTTGAGGAGGTTGCCGGAGATGTTGAGGACCTTGAGCTTGGAGAGGAGGGAGGGACTTGAGGAGGTTGCCGGAGATGTTGAGGACCTTGAGCTTGGAGAGGCAACCAATGGAGTTGGGCAGCACTTTGAGCTGGTTCGAGTGGATGTCCAGCGCCACCACGCTCAGCAGACGAGCCGTTAGAGACTCCGGGATCGTCTGCTCGTCTGTCCGTCGCCGGCGATGGAGCAATTAAAAAAGGGCCTTCTTTAAAACCCGGACGGGCCGGATCAGGTTTTTGATCAATGAGCCATGGTCCGGTCCTAAATCCGATCAGCTCGGTCCAGCAGAACCAACACTTGAGCTGGATCTATACCAGGCCGGGCCTTTTAGGCCTTTTGGATGCCCCTAAAGGCCTTCATGGGTTGAGTGGTCCATGAAGATAGCCTGTATGAGAATCATTCATGTTTATTGGAAGTGTTTTTATTTCTCAGCAAACATACCGTGTTTGAGAAAATTCAACAAGAAACAACCTAGACTTTGTCTTGCAGGAAGTTTCAATAAGAATTTTCCACGGGATCACGCACTTATATTAGCTTAACAAATTAATTAAGGAAGAGCTCTCTTGATGCTGTTTCCTTTTTTTATCATCTCGAATCTCGATCGATGGCTGTATAAGACGCAGAATTTCGCGAGGAATATTGCTCGGTCTTTTGTTTCTTGCATTACTTATCTAGAAGTCAGGACTAGACATTAATTACTCCTCATCAATCTCATCATGTTTCAATGTAATGGCTGGCATTTCTTAGACTTGACTTTTTCTAGTTTGCATGCTAATCCAGATAAGTTGTATGTATAGATGGCCTTTTTTATAAACACAAGTCCTTCTCATCATGCATTTGAATCTACTATACGTTCTGTGGATATTTCAGCACTTGTATGCATGTAAGTCCAAGGGTATTTATATATATATATATTGAAGGGGGAAATGTTTTGTTTACACGGATATGTGGCATGTGTAATACACATGCCATCTGTTGGTAACCAAGTAACAATTCTTTGATCTATTTCACCTATGTGATATATAGATCAATGAATCACGCTACCGATGTGATAGATCAATGAATCAATAGTTGGTTACAGATTGAATGAACCGGTAGTGAGATACCGATTATTTGATCTACTCCGGTAGTGAGATATTGATGTCACCATTTATCCTATCGGTAGTGCACTACCGATGAGATAGATCAAAGAATCGGTACTTGTCTACCAATAGATGCTATTCATGTACACAAATCATCACTCATTGAAGACGTAAGTATGTAAGATGTCAAAAACAGTCACAGCTTTGTACGTATATA
Organism: Narthecium ossifragum; assembly: GCA_963920575.1. Classification (NCBI taxonomy): domain Eukaryota; kingdom Viridiplantae; phylum Streptophyta; class Magnoliopsida; order Dioscoreales; family Nartheciaceae; genus Narthecium; species Narthecium ossifragum. Next base: position 35,356,683 of record OY986963.1, on the reverse strand, counting down.
CCATCGTATAGAATTAATCACGTATGATGGTATAGGCTTCTTCTTTCTTCTTCTTACTTATTTATTTAATTATTTATTTAGTTATTTATTTATTTGCTTAGATGAGACGAAGATGGGTTTATACATACACACATAGCTTACAGCATACGTCTATATATGCTTGGCCATGTCAATAATTAAGGTTCACTAAACGTTTACTTGCACGTTACAACGACGCGACGGAAGTTAATTAAATTACTAATACCACCTTTTCGATCAGAAAAATTCTCATCAATTGGTATGTTCTACTCCGAGTTTTCAACTATATCGTGTGAAATGGTCAATAATATACAACAACGTGTAATAGACTTCCGAGGATAGTTTTATTGGACTCGGACCTCTTCAACGCATATATGCGTGCATGGCCACCATCCAGCTCCTATATATATACGTCCCAACGCCCTCTCATATCAAAGTATCTAACCTCATCCAAACATATATCCACCCCTACCTAGTAACTCAGATCGATCGATCCTCGATCTTCCTCCATGGCCAACTTTGCACTCATCTCTCTCGCCTTCTTCGCTCTCCTCCTCCTTCCCAATGGTACGTTAACCCTCGATCTCACTCACGATCATCCCATTAATTATTTGGTGTGCACAAAAATCATTTGAATTTTACTATATCTATATACATGCATTCGGTATTGATATCATATGTACATGCATTTGATCCATGCATGATGCACGAAATATGAGAACTTTCACGTACCCCATCTCTTCAATTATCACATATATGCATGCATCCTGAGCACTTAGTTCCAAATTTTATCGTCATATATATGCATGATTATATAAAGCAGCATCGATCCAAATCTAGTATTATATATGACCGGCGTTCATGGTTTTGTTATGTTATTGTAATGTTTCAGATGCGTATGGGAGGACCTTCAGCTTTGTAAACAACTGCCCCTATACTGTATGGCCTGCCACCCTCACCGGAGTAGGCAGTCCCCTCGCCACCACCGGCTTCCAGCTTGACTCCGGTGCATCGACCTCCGTCGATGCCCCTGCAGGCTGGAACGGTCGGTTCTGGGGTCGCCAATTCTGCTCCGACGCCACTGGCAGCTTCTCCTGCAAATCTGGGGACTGCGCCAGCGGCCAGGTTGCATGCAATGGCGCCGGTGGTATCCCACCGGCCACTCTGATAGAGTTCACCCTCGATGGCGCCGATGGCAATGATGTCTACGACGTTAGCCTGGTTGATGGATTCAACATGCCGATGGGGGTGACGCCGCAAGGTGGGAACGGATGCCAGAGCGCAAGCTGCCCGGCCAACATCAATTCGATGTGCCCGCCGGAGCTACAGCAAGTGGCGGACGATGGCAGCGTCGTGGGCTGCAAGAGCGCTTGCGAGGCGTTCAACACCGATGAGTTCTGCTGCAGGAATGCGTACAATAGTCCCAACACATGCACGCCTTCCAACTATGCGACGATGTTTAAGACTGCATGCCCTCAGGCATATAGCTATGCTTATGATGATAAGACCAGCACCTTCACTTGTAATGGTGGTGCTAATTACCTCATCACCTTCTGTCCTTGATCCACTATCTATATTCAGTAGTTCATGTAAATTTATATTATAGAATAAGTGGTATATTACAATGACATGATTAATTATAGTTATGAATAAATTAACATTCTTATTTGTATGATGTCGAGTGAACCTTGTTATTGTTTAAAAATTTTGGTCACAACAAATTTGATGCAAAGTGGAATAAATGAGAATATTAATATGACATGATGTAATATGGTTATCCAGAAAAACTCTCATTTGCAAGACCTAATTAGGTGGATTTTTTTTTTATTGTTGAAATATTCTTTTGTCACAACAAATGGAGTTGGCGACCAAAATGTTGGTCGCTATAAAGCGAATGGAACGATTAGCATTAGCGACCACAATTGTGGATTAATGGGACCAATCCATGGGTTGGTGGAATCGAAAGGATTGCGACTGATCGCATGTTGAGGTTTAGATGCGGGGAAAGAAAAAGGAAAATCCAATTTCTTTCTTTACTACAAATAATTTGGATGTAATTTAATTTTAATCTAGGCCATGACGAGATCACACGGGAAATCTAGCGAACAAGGGTCGAAAGGCCTAGCTGAAGGCCCGGCCCTATAAATGTTGGGCTGGGCCGAATAATAAAGCAATGTGCTAAAGAGGTTAACCGGGGTTGGTCCGTTCCCCGCGAAAGGGTCAAATCGTTTTAGCGTCGACATTTTTCCACGGGCGCCGCTAATATCGCCGCTAGAGTTTGTTTTTTTGGGTTTTTGTTGGTTTTGTGATTTCAAGTGCGGAAGAAGGGTTTCAAATCATGGTTAGTTAAGCAAATGACCAACAGCCATCGTCAGTCGTGGCCCAATTTTTATGATATTTTAAACAGTGATTATCTTGTTTAGGGAGGAGTAAATAACCATAGCTTGGCTTTCTCCAAATCCAATCGTAGCCCTTGAAATCATTTAAGAAAAGCGAAAAAAAAAAGGACCTTTAGCGGCGATAATAGCGGCGCAAACGAAAATTATCGCCGCTACAGCATTAGCGGCAGTGCTTCGGCTGCCGCTGAAACTGTTGGTACTGCCGCATATTTTGTATAGGATCTTTTACTTCGTTTGCCAGTTTTTATTTATGACGAAACTTCACGAAAGATGTTTCTGCAAACGTACTTAATTTTTTTGGCTATATGTCAGAAGCTTAACAAATTGATTAAGAACGAGCCCTTGATGCTGCTTCATTTTTATCATCTCGATGGATCGCTGTCTGAGACGCAGAGTTTTGCGTGGAATATTGCTCGGTGTCATTAGTCATTACTTATATAGAAGAGACAGGACTGTATATTTAAATACTCCACATGAATCTTCTCATATTTGAACTACACACTGCAATATTAATGGGGCGCTGATTGATGTGTATGTTGACGTCATATGTGCATTACACATGTCCGAATCGGTAATGGACTATCGATTCTTTCATGTAGTACACCGATGGACTTGAATTATTCATGTAGTCCATCGATAGTGAGATACCGATGGACTCTATCAACCAATCGATACCTCACTACCGATATAATTCAATCGGTAATGAAATATAGTCCATCGGTAGGACGAATCGGTATAAGATTGCCGATTCGGTGATATGTGAATTACATATACCACATGTCCATGTACACAAAACATTACTCATATTAATAGCTTTCCTTAGACTTGACTGTTTCTACGTACTTTGCATGTTAATCCGGCCACCGGCCAGATAATTAGTGTGTATATATACATACACACGGCGGGTACAGTAGTCTCGTGGACGGATTCAACATCCCGATGAGTGTGGCGCCACAAGACGGGGACGGATGCCAGAGTGCAAGCTGCCTGGCGGACATCAACTCGGCATGCCCGGAGGAGCTGCAGGCGAAGACGGTAGCGTGGGGGGCTGCAAGAGCGCTTGCCAGGCCTTCAACACGGACGAGTACTGCTGCAGGAATGCGTACAATAATCCGGACACATGCCAGCCTTCCAACCATGCGTTAATGTTCAAGAAGGCATATAGCTATGCTTATAATGATTAGACGAGATGGCATCTTGGTGGATTCCGGTCATCTTTTTTGAACTAGCGTGAATAGCGCGCGTTCAGCAGCTCCTTGTGCTGCATAGTACATAACAGCGGAAGCAGAACATACAGTATCAAAGGTACCCAATGGCAAGATTTAACAGAACTCCCATAGGCATGTCGAACAGGAAATCTGCAGCTAGACTCCAATATTATAGCTTTAGAATCCCAATTTCGCATGATATTTGCTATACTGTACCACATAGACGAAATCTTTTTGGTTCAAAGTATTGTCTCCTATAATTGTAAACAAAAGGTTTATTCATTTCAAAATAGGACATATCTGTTTGTAACGTACAATTTTGTCTTTCCGACAACCTCCTCCTCCATATATGAAAGAATGGTAATCCCACTGCTGCCAATAAATAGGGGAAAAAACATACAACACAGACCCAAGAAGATGCGATTGGCATGGGATTAGCAAATTATGTAAACTTGGATCACCAAGATGATCCACCTCCACCTTATAGGCATCGAAGACCCGTCTTACCCTTGCTTAGGATCTGATCCCTCATTTTGGTATCTTTCAAGAATTAGATTACAATTGTTCATGCTGCGAGCATCCAAGAGGCTGTGACTCCATAATTTTACCATAAATAACCTCCAACACCTGCATATAGAACATCATTGTTGCATTATAGTAGCACCAAGGCCATGAAGTACCGCAATCTAGGCACACTGAACTGCATGAGAGTTCAAACGAAGAGGTCCTTACCAAACTAAAGCTGGTGTTTGAAGGAGGTCTTTCCCATGGAGACGAGAGAATGCCTCGCATGCCCAAGGAATGTGACCGTCTGCCAACACCCTGCAAGAAGCATTTTCGACATCAAAATGAATTCGCCATCTTTTCAGATATACATCCAGCATGATGAACTGAAAAGTACAATTTTCAACATAACCATGAAATCACATGCTGACGCTCCAATGAAGTCACTAGTGCATGAAAATAATGCTAACACAATTATTATGGATCCAAGGTGTCCAAATAAAAACTAAATTTACAATCACATAACTCAACTATAATCCTTTGACAGAAATATACACATAAGAAATACTTTATTTGTGACTCAGAAACTTATACAAACAGAAGGTCATATTTTTCAAAATCATCAAATAAGATGCTTCATGAACATGCATCTTTGGACATACTTTTTAATCAACTTGACAGACCTACAAAACATGAATAATTATTGGAGTTATAAGGTCATTATAGTCAAAATCCCAGTGACGCAAGGGGAAAGGAACAAAAAAAAATGCATACTAATGCAATTAAATATCCTTCTAGGACAGCAATTAAGGCAAAAAACCATTAACAGGCATCAAAATAGATTATAACCAAAAACAAAGATCTTAACCTTTGTTTCCGCACAAATGAATTCCAGAGATGCATAATATGCTTCTCAACTTTTGTCACGTCCACAAAATCATCAAGCATCTGCACTTCACAAAAAGACTTGCTAGTTTATTAAGAGTGGCAGAATATCAAACTAGGTTTTTCACTACAAAAAGAACCTCCCCCATGCAAGATAAATTCAACACTAAGATTTTAAAAATGAACTAAACAAAAACTTGATACGCTTCCGTCCTGAATGGAGCAGGACATCCAGCAAGACAATTTTAGAGCATTCAGAAACCTAAATCATAGTCTTTTTTTTTTACAGAAACAAAGCTTCAATGGAAGCACAAGCATCCACAATGCATAAACATCATACCCTTCTATCTTCAAAATCTGCAATGTCATCATCGACTTCATCTTCACTGTCCCGATCCGAGAGTACTTGTTCCAATGCCATTGGCTTCAAACACAACCATATTACATCATGTATCAAATATCAAATTTCCAATGAGCAAAGCTGTCTATATTGAAACTCTATATCCAAGAGCACCAAAAACTTATCTAGTTACAAAAAAAGTATCTTAAAGCAAAAGTAAGGCAGTACAAGTATGGAGAAGAAAACTGAAGTTAGCTATGCCAAAAGAAAAATGTATGATCAAAGTAACAATTTCTAAAAAATCCCCTCAAAATATAACTCGAGCCTTATAGCATGTCATATGTACTTGAATCTATTGTGGAAACATATTTTAATCTGCATTTAGTTTGACAAAGAAGGCTTTGTAATATACTGTCTACAAGTTCATCATAATAAAAGCAACATTGACGAACTCATCTTCATCAAAGGGAGATGGATCATACAAGTAACATTTGCAAAGCCATCTTCTTGACATGTTTTACTGAAAACTAAAATCCTTTATAACACAAATTAATTGCCCGAAACTAACTTTTCTCTTAACCGAGATCAACAAAAGCAAACCCCTTGAGATTTCTCTTAGCCATGATTCATTTGCACCAGCGTTACTTTTGACATATCAAAACTGTTCATCTAATCTTGGAAGTTGGGCTCTTTCAATGTCACCAGCATCACTTCAAAATTTGTTTACTTCTAGGGGTTAACACTTTGGAATCCATATGCCTTTACGAGTTTGCAGGACTAGCTGAGAGTCAAACCAGATCACAACTGAAGCCTTCATGGCCAAATTCAAGTTTATCAGGAGGAAATTTTGCCTTTAAGGTCCCATGCAAAGCAGTGTCCCCTAAGGATTGGGTAATAAAAGAAATATCCCCTTGGCTTAATCTTAATGATTAAATTTATCTGGAACAATAAGTGCACAACAAAAGTTTGTGATAACCCACAATTTTGGGAGACCAGGTATCTTTTGTAGATGTCTATCTGCTTCCCATTGTCACAGTGATTAAAAAGGAAGCTTCAAGGTTTGAGCGAGCTAATCAAAGCAGAAAGTACTCATTTGCAAGCATTTAGCGTCGTACTTTCTACAGAAAGCCCTTGCAGAATATTGCCTCTAGTTGATGTCCTGCCAAAAGCTATCCATTCAAATCTTTTTTGACAGCATTTATGGAGTCTTCTGGGTCAAATAAAAGCTCAGAGTCGATTCTTTTTGTAAATAAAGAAAAAGGCCTTGTCTAAATTTTACTCTGAAAACAACCTTAGATGCCTTCCACCCTCTCTTTATGCAAACAATGTCAGAACCATCCATCCAGAGTGAAAACTTTAAACCCTTCATCAAATTAATTTAAGCTTAGGATTTTATAAACTGATGGGAGTTCAACATTAGAATTGGACTGCATGGGAGTTCAACAACTTTTTGATGTACAATTAACATTAGGATGACTGCAAACCATAATTACACAAACTAGAGTACTCATTATAGTCATATCAACAATAGATCACCTGAGCTCTGTGGGAGTGAAAGAACTGACGCTTTTGCAGAAGTGCACGGCTGGCAAACAAGACGAAAAATTATCAGTAAAACAGATCGCAGAAATTAAGTAAAAAGCTGCTCTCACAGTGTGATTCTAGAACACTATATGACAAATTTCATTTATAGAGTGCAATAGGAAATGAGTAAATAATACAAACAGGGAACTAACTTTCTAGGATCAGCTCGTTCAACAGATAGCTTCCTTGTCCTCGCAAATTGAAGCATTACTGGAGGTGTTAGATTATTCCCGCATAATGGCTGCAAACATTCGTTACTTGTAGATGCTTGAGCCGTTGCAGCATATACACCTAAAGTATCTGGGCTAGACATCACAGTTTCACTGCATTCTGCAGCATGATAATACTCTGAACCACAACTTTCAGATTGATGCCTTGACGCTAGAATATGAACATCAGCTGTAAACCCTTTGGGAAGGGAGTCTTTTTTCAAAGCACCATCAGCTGATTAATAATAATTGAATTCAGTACCCATAGGAATAGGAATTCTTTGGAAACGAAGAATGTGCAGGAGATGTAAGAAAATTGAGGAACATGTACCAATGCCCTTATTCAAATAAACATCACGAGAATCTTCTCGAGCTGTTTCAGGTGAACCTGATTCCAGAACATGAGGATGCACATTGTTCAGACTGTGAACGAGATGTTTTGACCTTCTAGGCCTCTTAAACTTTGATCTGGTGGCAAAATTGACATTTAACAGAATATCAACCTCACTGACATCAGAAGCAGACAAGCCTATTTGTAGTTAACTAACTTAAGAAGATCCAGTAAAAATTACTTGTAGGAAAAAGTTTGCAGCCTTGGTTCAACTCCATCTGATTCAACCTGAGGAAATTCTTTTTTTTTAAGATTTTGGAACACCAACAAGACTACTTCAAACATGTAACAAGTAAAACTTCTATTCTGCATCAAAGTGAATTCCAACAAATCCAGAGACATAAAGCTCAGGCAGCAAATCCTCCGAAGAATTTTGTTGTACGAGCAATGGGCCAGAAAGTTATGAAAATCTATAAATCAACTAATACTTGCCACAAAAACAGATCTCAAAATGCCTTCTAAATTTTTTCCTAAAAATCTGACTGAAAATCAGGATTGTTTTTCCAAACTTGGTATAATTTCAAACTTTAATTCGCTTAATTGAATGGAAGCAGCAAAATATAAGACCACAATTTCAGCTACGAGAGACTATCACTTGTCAATCCAAATAATTGAAGTGCACATTGCCCATGTTGTGGAAAGGCACCGCCTACATGCATAGCCCAATTGGCACAACAGGCTGCACAGAAAAAACCAGCCTAGGCAGCAGGTCTTCTGACCAGCCAGTAATTGGGGCTCAACCACTCTGCGGGTGCCTATTGGATAGCGATCTAATTTTAGATTAGTGATCAGATACCCCATATATGTGCCCGCTTCTTTTCATCAATAAACTCTCTGCCTAAGTTAACTCATTACTGTCCGATGCCTACCAGGATTTATGTTTCTTCTTTTTGTTATGTTTGTGGCTTTCTTTGATTGCAAAAATTTGCACACTTATCAAGGATGAAAACAGTTAGATAAGTGATTGGATATCCTAATATATGTGCCTACTTCTTTTCATCCATAAACTCTCTCCCTAAGTGAACTCATTACTGTTTGATGCCTAACAAAATATATGTTTCTTCTTTTTCTTATTGTTGTGACTTTATTGCGTGGCAGAAGTTTGTATATTTTGACTCTATCCACCATGAAAACCTCATGTTTGATCAGAAGCTATGACTGCTGTTACTGATCAAACTGAGTCACAAATTTTGTGTCGCAAAAATATTTTCACTCCTTCAGTCATCACTAGGTGTTCCAAGATAGCCCAAATGGACCTAGACGGTATGGGAACTCACAACCCACATGTCGCCTGGTCGCCTCGACATTCTTGCCCATTGCATTGGCATTTAATACATATGGATCGATCAAAATATTTAATTACAATTGCCCTACATGTTGACAATAGTCTGAAACAAAAGAAAGGAATCACACAATAATCATAATACACGGGTGTTGCACTCACACATATATACACACATATTATCTAAAGAAATACATACATAAAGGCATGTGTGTGTGTGAGCATGCGTGCATGCCTTCTTATATAATTTTTTATCTGTATTCCAAGCAGCTAGTCTAATGAATTAGCCAATTCAGCTAAATGAATATGAAGGCTGTGAACACGGTTTTTCACTTTTTTTCTTTTAATTATCATATATCAGACGGGCTCTTTTCTTCCGTTTTCATACATCAGACCTACTGAAAACAGCCCTCACGGGTTTGGTTGAAAGCAAACATGAAGGCTACAACCGAAAAAATGAATTACAATCCTGCTGTATATCTTCAACAACTCGCATAGTACGGTAATTCACATCATACTACGTGATTAATGAAAGTTCAACTTTGAAGCCCACAGAAATTAAACAAAAGAACATCAAATAACTTCGGTAAATATGGTAAAGAAACCTCAGCCTTCCAAGCATCTATTCTCACAGAAACATTGACAGCTTGATATTCTTCAGTTACCTGAAAAAAAAATAACGCTTTTCAGTTTATTGATGTAATGATCAACCACGAAAACATTCTGATGCTTAGAGAAGTTTACCAACCCAAAACTCAAAATTAAATAGGTCGTGGAAAGAAGTCAAGTGATATCTCAAACCCTATAAATAACAAACATAATATGTTAGAACACAATTTGAGTCTAAAGCTGAACGATCAAAGCAAGAAAAGAAAACAAAGTTCATTACATAAAGATGGAAAGAAAATTCAATAATAGAAAAAATAAACCTTGAAGCTTGCACATCGCACCAAGCAAAAAGGGCAAGAGAAGTCCTCGGTAACTGATATTGAGAAAAATGAGATTAGCGATACCAAGATAAAATACAACAGAAGAATGAAACAAGGGTCCTTCTGCACACGTCTTTGCATATGCAGCAAGATGATGAAAGCGAGTGCATAAGTAGCAAAACAATGCTATTCTAAAGCAAACAGAGTTAATATTACCCAGCTTTAAATGCCATAAGTTTAAGCAAAATTTGCAACAGACTTGTAAATTCTGGCTTGTATCCTGTTAAGGACCTTGGTAGTAAGATGACGGAAACTGAACTTTCAGAAATCGATAATTATGGCTATCAATGGGGTCAATTCAGGTAAAACTAGGGAACGAGTCACATAAGGTTTTGCAATAGAAATGAGAATCCAAAACTGTCAGTATATACCACTTAATGTCAGTTTCTTGGTTTCATAGTGTTCATTTCACCAAAATTGCCTCCGAGCTGTGAAGTTTTTAGGAAGCTATCCTGATACTAAAAGGTTTCTCATGTAAAACAAGTGTTAATACCCAAAATCTATTGGATGCAGATCAAGTTATCAGTCTCTGAGATGTGAACTTTGACAAGTGAATGAGACTAGTTGCTTAAATTTCACAATTACAACACCAGCAAAGGTCAATTGTAATCTTGTGTCGAATAATATATCTAACCTTGAATATAGTTCGAAACTTACAATGTTTACCAGATCTAAATGTACTAGCATATCAAGGACAACCACAATATAAATGTCGCAGTCTACTTGCTATGTGTTTGTTGGAGCACTGGCCTTATAAGTTCAATGGCACAACAATGGATAAGAAAACTTTACACAAAAGTAAACAAAAAAACGAGTTTTTTAGGAGAGGTGTTGTCCAATTCATATAGCAATGTCTAATTATGCTTGCACTTGAAGTACCTCGTCTAGCTATTATCCTAAGCTAAATCCGAGCTTCCATAAGCAGCATTGTTCCAAACTTTTAAAGTGTTTGCAGAAGCCGTTAGTCAAATATACTCAAACGACTGTCCATAGAGACGAAGCATCCAAAGTGCCAACCTTAAGCCAGCGTTTGGTATGGGAATAAGCTATTTCGGGTTAAGGGATTTTGGGGTTAAGAAACTTGGAATAAGGGGTAATAATAAAGTTATTCCCATTTTGGTGTTTGGTTGAAAATCGGGATAAATAAGTAATGATTGCTTAGAATAAGGAATTTGTGTTTGGATGAAGATGGGATATAGGTAAAAATTGGGCCAAATACCAAAAACTATATGATGATGTTCATACTTGATCAAAAAATTACGACAATGGACACCTTCATCGGGATTCGTGCATAGAATAGATGAACATGTTTCAATACAACGCAAATGCCCCTCTTCTTCTCCATTCTACCTCCCTTCTCCTTCTCCCCACCGCCGCCACCACCCCCGTCCCCACCCCTGCCACGGCCGCCTCCGTCCCTTTCTCCGGCAGCTGTCCTCGTCCTTGTCGCCTCCGCCTTCCACCTCCTCTCTCTCATACACACTCTCTCTCCCCCTCTTGTCCGACAGCGCCCCAACCTGGCCGCGCCTCACCCCGGGCCGCTCTCTCCTTCTCCGTCCCGCCGTGCCATCCTCGCTTGGCCTCACCGCGCCGTCTTCTTCACTTGCCACGACCACCCCAACACTACCCGCGGCCCTCCTCCACCCCCCCCCCCCAAACTCCCCGGAACACCTCTCTCTCTCTCTCTCTCTCTCTCTCGCCACCCCCCCCCCAACAAAAAAAACTCCCAGGAGAAGAACTCCCTTCTCCTTCCTCTCTAGCAGATGCTTTTGGATTTCGGGGTTACGAAACCCGGGTTAAAAGCTTATTCCCGTTCCTTAACCCCAAAAGTGTTTGGGGATAGGTATGGGAATAAGGGGGTTATTCCCCTCTTATTCCCATACCAAACATGGGCTAAGCATTTGATCTATTTTTATTAAGCACTCAATCTCCGTTTATGAATAACATGTACTCACCTGTTGCTAGCTGCTAAAACGGCACTCCCCTCACTCGAAGCTATGCATTTTTCAACGAAGGAAGAAATATATTTGTCACATCAACAGCCAATAATTGTCAACCAAAACAACATATTTATCAAACATGCTGATTATTTCTTTTAACTCTTACGGGAATAAAGGCATGAGTCTAGTAAAGAAAATAATTCTAAACAAATCAAGAAAAACATATGCTTTAAAGATAATGGATCATGTAATGAAAATGAGGATGAACGCGTCAATCAAACTCAGGTAGCAGCTCAAAACATTGAGCTTCTGCAATGACTTGAATGGACCCTGTATCTAAGAGGTTCCTTGGATAATTACGAGGAAAATTGGGGATGAACGCGTCAATCAAACTCAGGTAGCAGCTCAAAACATTGAGCTTCTGCAATGACCCGAATGGACCCTGTAATCTAAGAGGTTCGTTGGATAAATGCGAGGAAAATTGGGTGATAGAGCCCCCACCAACAAGCTTTGTCTTTACAATGCAAAGTTGAAGGGAAAAACTCCCTCGGAAAATATCCTCTTGTAAAAGCATCTTAGCAACCAAACAAAGTCTAAATTCTTGTTCAGTAATAAATTTATTATCCTATAAAATCAAGTTATTGGAGATGTTAGCCGAGTTTCTACTATCATTATCCTCTTACACTTCCCTAACTTTATAAGGATTTGTCAAATAAAACCTCAGTCTGGCCTAATGGTACATTCTTAATAATAGCTAGCTTGTTCTAACACTTAAAAGATAGCTGAGCAATTGGCAAAAGAATGTAAAAAGAACAAAAACATGTGTAGCATGTTAAGCTAAATTTGAATCAACAAGTCAAAGTTGCAATGTCCATGCTGATAGACACAATCTAGTGCCCAACTGCAGACAAAAGCAACCAAAGTTTCGGCTTAGAAACGGCAAAGGGCTACCTTCAGTCTTTTGCAAGGTATTGTTGTAGTATCTATAGTTGAAGAGGACATTCCCAATTCTCAGTCTAGAAAAAAGTAAGCAACATATAGAATCAGAAAACTTGAACAATTCAAAAAAGATAGAAGCTTAACAGATAGACTACATATACATGGACATGCTGACACGCATGGGCTTTTTACAGGAATTCTAGCAAAGTTCTGCGTTTCAATGATTAAAATAACACATGTACTAAGATACTCTCATTTTATGAAGAACCACAAAAAAAAACAAGAGAAGTATGTCTAGAGCCAAAAAAAACTCTCTTTCAGGAAAAAGATAGAGCCAAGAAACAACAGTCCCATGGTTAATCGTTCAACGGAAAGGTTAGAGTCTCGAGACATTCATCATGATGTGGGATAAAAATATGGTTTTCCTTACAAATATTCTGATGTGGGATGTCATACAAGTGAAAAGAGCCGTCACAAATGGTTCGCCTTTGGGCACAACTCCCAGCTTAAGCCAGCTACCAAAAAACCTCGATTGTCATGTGCAAACAGACCACTTTTGGGGGGAATGAAGCAGGCAAGTAATATAGTCTACTTTAGATAAGAATGTAGCATTGTGAGCAGAATTCCCAGAAATAAGTTGCAAAAATACTTCAATTGGGCATCACAATATGGATTTCCATTCCAAGCTATGCCAAAATACAAAGGTAACAGTCGTTGAGTGGTTAAAACGTACATAATAACTTAATTGCAGTTATACCATAGCATAAAAGAGATTTAATTTAACTACATAAAAAGAAAAAAAAATGACCAGCAAGAATACCGTATAGCTTAAAAAATTAACCCTTGCCCATCTTTGTCATAGTAGCTACAAGCAAGACCCAATTACTCAAGGCAACTAAAACTGGTTCCAGATAAAATATTTACAAGGATAATTAGATCAAGGACATTACAATTCCAAATGGTAAATTGAGAGATTTGGTCCACTTCCCTAGATAAAGAAACCACCGTCACAAACTTTTGGCCCTTTACACAAGGATATTACAGCAGGTAAATTGTGTGCTTTTGCTGAAAGAACTTGCATGTCCAGCAAATTAGTTGGAATACCTATGGTGTTCAGAGTGGCATACCATTTCTGAATCATGCTCTCTCAATTTTCTTTGTCAGACATGGTCACCTAGTGTTGGAACTCCCCTAACCAAAAGAAATGGCTCTTATTTCTAAATTTGAGAGTTTTCCCTAGTGTTCTTCTAAAACCAAAATGCTGCCCACATTCATTAGCTAATAAAATAATAAGCATAAATATGTAGTAAAAAAGAAGAATGAAATTTTGTACCGCATAATATGAGGTAGTGATGAGATAGGGACGCCATCGTATGTGTAAGATTCATAAGGAGACCTGTCCCGCTCCCAGGCTCCAACCTCTTGTGCGCTTATGCTCACTTGTGCTTGATATGAAATCTTAAATGGCAAAGGTTAAAAATTAGTAATCGAGATAACAGACTTCCCATCAACAAAGGGACCAAAGACTCACCATGGGGTCTAACGTATGGGTTTGGAAAGCTAAGCAATTGCCCTGATCAAAAACACTAGGCTGCAAAAGTCAAATAAAAGCACATTAATATATATCCAGTTACAGAACAACATCAAATTATTCATAGACGTAGAGGAACTTGTTGCCATCATTCGTCAAATACTTTAAGCTCATGAAAAGAGGATTATCCAAAACTCCCTAGCCTAAATAAAGTATCCTTTACCATATTGAACAAACTCTATAACTTCCAGCACTGTGATGTATGGAATTACACATGTGATGCCATTCTATCTCGGCGAATAGCACATATAAATGTATGAACAAAATCTCACATACTACTGCTAGGCTTTAATCAACAAAAACTAAGAGTAGGGCGATGAGTTTCATTATTACATGCAGTCAGGCACCACACACAGAATGAATATTGTGATATAGATAAATGTCAAATCAAGGAATTTCAGGACGGGCAACATAGACCTGGACTCGTAGGCTGGATTCCGGCAGCACTAAGCTTGGCTTATCGACACTTGGTTCACAGGAGAGACAAAGTACATGAGTCGGTTTGGAGTGGGAGAAAAACAAGAAGTTTAAGTAGGAAAGGAAAGGGGAAGAAACAGAGGACAGAAAGCGTCCTATCAGTAATTTGGTGTTGCAATTACTAGTCATTTGTGCAACGAATTAAATGCTTGAAATGTTTGCTATTATGGAAGATTCAGTTTCTCCTGGAAAAAATGATAGTGACATCAGCAAAATGGGTTTGCTATTTGCTAAAGAAATCTAATGCATGTGTGGAACTCAGTTGCTTCTATATTATCTTATTTCATACAAGAAATATGAAAAAACTGATTCTAGGCACAGGATTGTCACAAGCCAAGATGTCCAGTCACAAAGCCCAGTCCAACTATACCTGTTCCCAAAATAACACCTGCCTGAATTCAGGTTGTATTAACCTACTGAGCACATTTGGACTTACAAGCCTAAACCTTAACCCTACCATGGGTCTTTTGCACCTAAGACAGCCTACCATATTGACACATCTAGAAAATTATTACCTGCTGCACTACGCCTGTGATTTTTCAAATAAGATATGAAAAGGATCAGAATGAACACAGGATCACATCCACCAGATTGTATGAGTGACACTAAATAAGGTATGATTACAATAAGAATGGACACAGGATCACATCCACGAGATAGGGTGAATGATACTTCTTTGGGTCTCCGTGCAAGAAGTCATAATTCAGCAGAGCTTGTTGCTAAATATGATATAAACAAAAGATAATATTGGCCAGGTTATAAATAAAGATGTATTTTGACTATCAACTCAACTAAGAATGAAAGAAGCAATCAAATTACCACCAGAATGCCATGGTGCATGCTAGCATTAGAAAGCATCTCAGCTCTATGTCCCAGACTCAAGCTCATACACTTCTCCACAGATGAACAAAGCGAATCAATATGGAGCTTGCCCCAAATACATTTTCCTCCAAACTTTGCTGCCAGATAAACATACATCATAAGAAGCAAATTAAGCAGTTCAGGGTGTTCACTTGAAAATAAGAATTGGAAACTGATCTAAACACACTAGGACATGTTTATAGATCGCTGCAAACTCAAACATAATGAATCAACCTAGATTCCTTCTCCCAGTCCAGATTTCTAAACTACTCTAGAAGTGAGGTGAACAAAAATTGAAAGATATTAACTAAAACTCTACTTCAAGAGTAGTAATTATCTAGAAAATGAGACAGACTAAAGCTCTTGCTAATGGAGAAAAGCTCAAAACAACAACTAGAAACGACCATAAAAGTTATTCCAGTAGAAAACCAGTTGAATGACAATATAACATCTTTTAGTGGCGCTCCTTTGTAATCTGTCACTGCAAGCTCGATCATATCCACGAATAGCTCACATGAAAATGTTCAAGTTATGAAACACCAGCCCTACTTTAGAGAATAAAGCACACTCACAAACTTGCACTAGCCTTCTATTTTTAGAACCAATTGTAATTTGTAATTATCACTAAAGCACTTCTCCCACTCCATGCATTAAGTTTTCATGTCCACAGATTAAGGCATCGCTTCCTGGTTGAATGAATTGCTCACTCACTAGATATAAGCTTGCAACTAACCAGCAAACAATTTAGTGTGATGTGAACAATCGCCTTAACCATGAATACAGCATAACAATCATTTTGATAGCTAGTGACATGCACTTCTTTCATTTTTCCCATTGGAACTTTCTAAACACAAAGTCATTGATATACACAACAAGCCTATGTAAGAAAAAGCTACTCTCAGCACAATTGGGCAAATAGTTTACAATATTTTTCCGGAATTAATTGGATACTATGGCCTAAGATCAGATGTCATGCATAGCATCATGACCATTAATCCTCTAAGAGCATGTTTCAAAAAAAAATCTAGAGATCATGCTGGACATCAGACAAGAGGTCAGGATTCGTAACACTCTCTTCACTCACATTTCTAGCCCAAAAAATAATAATAATCAAGCATCATTTGTCTGGGATAGAATGATAGAACCATTAATCATCACGAGCAGATTTATGAACATTGTACTGCCCTGTATATGCAAAGAAGACGAAGGATTCATAAGACACCATTGCACATACTAGTGAGGTATGTGCTTTCTTACATGGAAAGGAAGCAAGTGCACAATCGTCCTTCTGCAGATGATTCATGCCAGAGGAGCCCTTTATTTCCCCTGTTAAATAAACAAATCGATACAAAGCATATCCAGAATGGCATCAAATGGGCATCAAATGGGGAGTGATCTTATATGATGCTTAAAGAAACTTAAAAATTTGTCTACCATAGCTCAGAAGAATAATTGTAAGTTCACCAAGTCGAGTATCAGTTGACAGCTTCTTGATGTCAGGAAGAATAAAATTGGCTTCTGTTTGTTCCCTCTTTCCACATTCGCTGAAATTTGTCAGCACACAAGCCCGGCTAAATCTATAAACTGCAGAATGCTGTATGCAGCAACATCAGAGCAGACCGTGGGAACTTTGGGATATGCATATTCTCAAGATGTGGAACATAGAACTAACATACAGAAACTTCACCTCTGCAGCTTTGATATTGGTATCAGGTTGAGCCAACAGCACATAGAGAGGAAAAAAGTTTTGTGGCTGTATTCCAGTATTTTTATTCCCAGAAAGTGACAGTGTTATTTGGATTCTGCAAATTCAAAATATTCAGTATAACCATTATGGATCTTCCAAATTCAAATACATAGAGAGAACTTTCTATAATTACATGATGTAAAGATGAAAAATGGAATCCTAAATACCGGATACCACTGATCAAGAATGAAGTAGTCACACATTCATAAAAAAGCACCCAGTTTCTCATATTAAAATACGCTTATTGTGGGAATGCAACATAGTTAAAGGTGTTCACTATGAAAGCCCTCTACATATAAAGCAGTATGCAAGCTTAGTAGGACTCCTTATCAAAACTTTCTATTGCCACAAACCTAATGTGAATCACATGACCTTTTTTTTCATGTAATCATACGTGGTGACCAACTGGTAAGTCAATGTCAACTGACATATTTTAATCAAATCCATTTTTGACACAAGCACCATTTTCATGTGTTCACTATGAAAGCCCTCTACATATAAAGCAGTATGCAAGCTTAGTATCAAAACCTTCTATTGCCACAATCCTAATGTGAATCACATGACCTTTTTTTCATGTAATCATACATGGTGACCAACTGGTAAGTCAATGTCAACTGACATTTTAATCAAATCCATTTTTGACACAAGCACCATTTTAACTATAGCAAGCACCAATGAAAAGCATCAGCAATCTCCATAGGGCATAGGGTTCAAAGTTTATGTTTTCACTGGGTGAACAATAAACAAGTACTTAGTGATGAGAGCTCAAAAACAATACATGGCTGAGGACTTTTATATTTTAATTGAAGTCATTCTGGAGCAAAGAAAGAACCCCATGCGCTTTCTACATCTCACTCAAAGACAAAAGCAACAGTACGCTGCAGTATAATCCTAGCAAACAACAATTTTCAAGGATAGAAGAGAGGATTCTTTGATCACACAATAAAACTCTCAAGTCAAGAACAATCAAACCTTCGCCTGCGCTTAGCATGTATCTTGTAAAGCAAACATCTTTGAAGAAGTGATGGCTGCAAGAAAGGACATAAGTTGTCAGTACAAACATCCGAGCTTATCCACAAGCAAAGGAAAATAAAATAAAAGGTAAACAATAAAAGCATAGCAGGAATAGGCGCAAGTTTTTACTCATCAGAAAACCACCAAAAGCAGGGGAAAAGAGTTACATTTCGTATAGCCCGCCGCTGAAGTATATTGTAGAGTTCAACTGGCTTGCAGTAAACAGAAAGACTTTCTTCAGCGGCAAGGGCCTCTTCTGGAGTTAAACGAACTCTTGATTGCCGTCGACACATCTGTTCTGCAGTCCTTGAATGGCTGCAACTGCAACCAAGCCCCCTACTCATGGTAAATTGGCATCGTGAGTTAAATGGTATTTCATGGCATAGCGACATATTTCACACAATAAAAGTTTTAAACAAGAAAAGCAATTCAACCCCCTACTCGTGGTAAATTGGCATCGTAAGTTAAATGGTATTTCATAGCATAGCGACATATTTTACACAAAAAAAAGTTTTAAAAAAGAAAAGCAATTCAACCTAAATGCATGAAAGAATTTGTAGATGATGATGAATATTAAGCACTTCTAGCTGACGGCAACACTAAAAAGAACGTGATTAAAACTCATACGTTGATTCACGAACCACCAAAGGTAAGCCTGGCATTCTTGACTGAGTGCATTCAAAAATATACTTCTCATAACTTTTCGGCTCATCCAAGTTTGAAGCAGAACTATCTACGAAGAAATACAGCCCCCGTCATCACTCTAGTTGCAGATATCTCAAATGTAATTCACTGGTTCTAGGAATAACCGGTTTGCAAGAATTTTTTCTCCTGCAATTCATGAGGATAAATACGAGCAATAACA
This sequence comes from Narthecium ossifragum, assembly GCA_963920575.1. Lineage (NCBI taxonomy): Eukaryota > Viridiplantae > Streptophyta > Magnoliopsida > Dioscoreales > Nartheciaceae > Narthecium > Narthecium ossifragum. The sequence goes on along the minus strand of OY986963.1, from coordinate 35,337,440 downwards.
CAATGAGAAAGTAAGAAAACAACTTTACTGAGATGAAAAATAACTAGAAAAAGGAATCAGAAAATACAAATAATAGCTGATCCACAAGGGGGGCAAAATCCCAAGTATGGATAACACACGAATATCGCTTGACTAATTTTTCTTACAGTCGATGACCACAACACTATGCACGCGAGAATTAATGCAGCAGTAGATAATTCACACTTGTAGCTATGTTGACTTTATAAGCATCTAACTAGTTTTTTCCCTCTAATTCTCTTACTTTTATCATCCTTTACAGTTAACTTATTCACCTAAGATATAGCATACAAGAAGTTTCAACCCAGTGAATCTGAAGCCATAACATACACATATAATGATTATATACATGTAAGTTTGTGCAGCATTATGCCAATGCTTACTTGCTTCGATTCCTTTTCGACCTTTAGAATGTGCATTTCCCCTGACTTTCAATTTGTATTAACTAAGACAACAGCAATTATACCTCATCATATCAGAAAATTGACTAGGGAAACATTAGTTGGTCATAGCATGTTATATGTCTAACAAATTTCAATTCCTCGATCTTACGATCTATATGTTCACAAAAGCGAAAATATATGCAATGTACTATCTATATGTTCACAAAAGCGAAAATATATGCAATGTACTTGCTAAAACATAAATGTCAAAAAAAAGACAAAAAACTAATGAATATGACAAATTAAATGTTTTAGGAATTTTGGATGCCACAGATATGTATAAGAGCAGAACATTTTAGGGAAAAAGCACAGTCCCAATCATATCACGACATAATCCAAAGAGATGAGAACCAAATCCAAAAAATAGAATTTAGCATGCCCCCCTTTTAATGATCCCCTCCCTGTTAACGAGCATAGTTACGAGCTAAATTTACCAAAGCCTCAAAAAAAAGTCGTTGAACGCCACATTCCATGCTTTTGGTTTTGGATGCCCATCTTTCACACAGTAATAGCCTCTACAAATTTTAAAAAAAAACAACAGGAATAAGCTCAAAACCAGCTTATTGCCCAAACTTTATTATTCCCAGAAAAGAAATGTTACAGGTCTTTTGCAGATCAGCCTGAAGGGTTGCAATCTCGTTTGCCAATCTAGATACCTGATATTTTATTTTTTTAGTGACAAATGTAAATATCAATTGAAACATGAAGACAACATTGGATACCGCTCATATGACACCAAATTAAACTGTGCATTATCACAAAAACCTGTCTTTCCTGTTGGCGTCTATACAATCAATCAAAGGCATCATCCCTCCCATAGGAAAAAGAAAACACGCAAGATTGAAAGAATTGCATCTGCCGGCCTTAAAGGACTAAGACAGGGACAATCTCCTAAACAAAGTCCAATGCATAAGAACATAAAAATGGCACTCTCGTTACAAAGAGAGCGAAAAAAATCAGAGTACCGGATCAGATATATACGCCATAGCAAAGCCCAAATCTACATCTCATAAAATATCGAAGCAAAATTCAGAGAAAAATCAGATAAGTGTTGCAAAAAAAACAGGGGATCAGATAGGAGGGGATTAGCCATCAAGAAACGAAAACCAACACATGAATCAAGAGCTCTCGTTACATAAAGAGCAAAAAATATCAGTATGTGGGGATCAGGAAGTCCGAAGACCTTGGTGAGTTCCTCCGATCTTCCTTCGTATTGGGATCAACAGCAAGTAGGCCCACCACGCCTGGAGCGCCGGCGCCGGTGAGGAAGAAAGGCAGAGAGGAACAAATGATCGCAGCCCACAGGGAGATCCAGGTCCCTTCGCAGTAGAGGTCGGTTTCTTCTCGAGAGCAAGAGATCCAGCGCCCCCGTGAGCGGCGACTTCCTACGGAAGGAGAAACCCTAGAGGATCGGGGTGGTCTTCGCGGGAGATCGAGGGCTTGTTGAGGACCGATGGCTCTCGTGGCGGAGGATGGAGGAGTGGTGGGTAGGTGGCTCTCGAGAGCACGAGGGGAGGAAGAAACCCTAGATCGGCTGGGGTCCTCCTTCACGCGAGAATGAAGGGGAGAAACCCTAGACCAGGGTTGGTGGAGAGGAAGAACCCATCGCGAGAGGAGAAGAACCCCAGGCGGCGAGAGGAGAAGAACCCTAGATCGGGTTTTCCGTTAGGTCGCGTTTTTTCAGAGCGAGGCCGGAATGGATTTCATGTTTGGGCGCTAAAAATTTTGGCCCAGGACGCGCTGGAATTTGCCCCTGGCCAAAAAAGCGCTGAAAAAATATGGCTGGAACGGGCCTATAATGGAATGGGGTTTAAAATCCAATATTCTCACCATATTGGATAAAAAAAGTATAATTTACACGTAATATAAATATTTTCATAGATGATTTTAATCCTTGTTTTTTTTTTTTAATGAGATGAGATTTTAATCCTTGTTGTAAACAATATATAGATCTTTCTTAAATTCACTTCTAACCAAAATTGTTCTCACAGCATTATTATTACTTTTGCCTATTATTTCAGCAGTCAATAATTCCACCGCAAGCAATTCAATGAAGGAAACACCATCAGCTATTCAGCTGGCTAGAAATTTTCACATATTAGAATAAGCTTCATTATGTCATCCATTTCGAGAATAATATACATCAACCAAGTAACCACCATTATTATTCCTCTGTATTTAGGATAATATACAACAGCCAAGTAATGACTTAGTGTGTTTCCAAATATTCAGCCTAATGATGTGAACAAAGCCAGATTACGATGAGAGGAAGTACCAAAGACACATAAGCAAGATGTTGGGAGGCTCTAATCATAGGTGACAATATCTCCGAAAATAGACACCGTACACCATTATTCAACATCACTAATTTGCCCAATTAGCCCTCTAATTGTCTGGAAGTGCAGTATAACTGTGTGGATCTTCAACTTTGGCAGGAGCAACTGCAGCTATCATAACCAAGGCTCCGAAAATTATCACAACCAGAGCAGTGGAGTTAACCAAGAATGCTTCTGTGCTGTACTTGCCGAGCCCCGAGGTTTGAAGGAAGGTGAGTTTCTCCAGGAAGCCTAATTCAGCAGTGCCAATGGCCAGTATATACACAAAGAGCCCGAAAAACACGTGCCAAGGAAGAGAATCACGTCTGAAGGTTGGTGCAGCACCAGGAAAGAAGAAGGTAACAAATCCATAAATCCACTGTGAAGAAAAACAGAGATCAGTTATAGCACAGGCCAAAACATGGATAGCAATATCAGCAGGAAGAGAGAAATCAGAATAGCCACAGCAGAAGAAGATAAAAAAGGATTAACAAAACAACTGTCAGGATGATGCCAGAAAGTAGCCACTAGTACTGTGGCTAAGCGACAATCGTAGCAATCTAAATACCACGGTCTGATGGAAGCGACAGAAGCATTATCCATAAAGTTGGTAACTAAAGACATCCAAACTCCAAAGCATACAATAAATTCTCCTTCATGGAGCTCTACTCGTTGTTGTCACTTCTTCAAACCATAACTGCAGCTATGACAGCCATCTTCCTGCTAGATGCATTTAGATAGGAATTGATACAGATTTCAAGAACGATTCTACCATTGCTGCTTCCATATGACAAACTTACCGTTTGGAAGTAGCTATCAAGTAGCCTAAACATGCCGAAACTGGAATACGAGTTTATCTACCTGGATGCCATATAAGCAGATTGTGCCCAGCCCGACCCATGAATGCAAGCTGTATAGATTAGCAATTCCGCTTTCATTATGAAACTTGAACGCGCAATAGATCCCGAATACACCGAGAACAAGAGCAATGGCATGAAGGATCAAATGTATCAGCTTTTTTACATCTTTACTCCAAGGAAGAGCTTTGTAGATCATTATAGCTGCAAATTCATATGGAAAAACACAAATAAATTCACGATTCTAGATGAACTCTTGCGGGGAAGTGTTTGAGATTCTCAGTCTACTCACCTTCACTTCCCAGGATAATAAAACCAATCAGCATGAGAACTGGGTGAAGCTGCAAGAAAAAAAGACCTAATTAAGTTCATGGAAAACAATTCACGGCGATAATATACATTTGCCGCTTCAAAACATCATTGACAGATAAGCTTTCACAATTTTATAAGAGGTGGCAGTTAGAGGAAACAAAAAGGTGAAGCTGTCCATAATAGATAGGAAAAAAACATGTGAAGACCATAATGACAGAAAAGACAATTGGCATGTGAGTTGTTATTTAAACATTTTAAAGCAGGATAGGTCTGGAAATGGAAATGAAAAGGTGTGCCAATAGCAGAACTTGTGCATGCGTCAATTTTTTGCATGTTCAGGGCTTATCATATAGTTACAGTTTTTCTTTGTACAGTTGAGTTCGTTCAATATTAAATTTACATATAAATCTGACAACTCAGCCAATGGCATCCGATCACTGACACTTTAGCTTCCTGGACCCTAAGATTATGAACTGGGATTAGCTTCATGTTACTTAGCAAAATAGCTGTTGAAGATTTTCGAGGCTTAGTCCTCCAGCTGCAAGGTTCATTGGCTGAATTTTTCGAGTCACCACGCTCTTGTTGAAATCAAATCCTATATCAAAGATTTCGAATATAAAAAATGATCCAACACCTACAAATGAAAAACAGGGCCTTTTTCTCTATAAAACAGATGGGAAAATCAACCCTAGTCTAAAGCCCTAAATGGCAAGTATTCCTACATGAACCAATGAATTATAGCACTGGCCAGCGTCTGAATGTGATTGAAGATGATCATTGCCAGAAGCTATAAAGGAGATGCCAATACCAATATAAGAACAATTGGTTTCTCGAGTACCACATCTTAAAGATAGCATTCAGATACCTTCCATTCAGCTAGCTTACAAATACTTCATCCCCAATAGTTCGGTACAAAGAAAGTTAGAAGTTGCCATAGCATTTAAGTCAAGCTTTTCAAATTGGATTTGAGATTAGTAACTAGATCGATCCCATACGATATTGTAGTCAACTATGCATTTCAGATAAATGAGAAAGAAATCAACAAAAGATACTCCACATAGCTAAAAAAAATAACCCAGTTTAATATGCGCCATCTAGCAACCCAATATAAGACCAATCATCTGCTCACAATTGCCAGAAGGATAACGAAAAAAGCAGCATAAGACAAAAATTCACCCCATATTATAGGCGATCAATCGGCCCCAATTAACAACGACCACTCTCAACCATAGTTGCAAAAGCGTAAGATTGATTCAAGGGAAAAAAAAGGGGGTAAAAATCCTCCCAACTTTTCCCTGCCCCAAAACCATAAACCCACTAGTAAAACCTCTAAGCTAACTAATCATCAACTCATTATATGCCAGAATCGAAATGAATGAAGTGCTGGTAGTGGCGGCCTAGCATACGTTAAAGATGAGGTTTTTATTGGTAGACTCGAAGGCCAGACCACCCCGGAAGTGGATGCTCCACACGAGCACCAACGCCGCGGCCGCCACCGCCAGCACCTGCGACGCATAGGCGAACGGCGCCGCCGGCACTCCCAGCCGTCCCATTGCTCTCTACGCTCTCTCCAACGTCCTTTCCTCTCCTCTCCTCGCAGAGCTCACAGGCGAAAGAGAACCTAGCTCGAGTATTGGAATGGACTATCGAGAGAGCTCAATCTTTATCTCGAAGGCTCTAAAAAGAAGTCGCAGCTGGATTCTTAAGATGAGATTGGATCAATTCTAAACACGAGATTGGATCACAGCCGTCCGATCTCCATCAATGCCGGAGGACTAAAGGGTGATCGCAGCCCCACGTCACCTGAGTGGGTCCCACTGGAATTAATTAATGCAGCATGGCGCGACCAGGATGACCTAAATACGATTGGTTGGTAAGGTTTGGTCGTAAATTTTATTTCCTTAATATAATATGCTGATAAATATATCTATAAGCAAAAGTTTATAAGTTTATTAATTTATTTTAGATGTTTACTGATCAAAATATATTTTTTCTAAAATAATATTTTAGAAACATTTTCGTACTCTGAAACTTTTAAATAATATTTTTTAGGCGCTTTTATTTTGAATAATGTTTACTGTAAATAGAATCCACCTCAACAATTCTATATTTTTAAAAAAACTTCCCTTATTTATCTAATGGGTATATGGGCTTTAATACGGCCAAGTAGCCGCCGCGGTAACCGCTAGATCTTGTCTTCGTGATGATGTCATCAATGACATGTGCATACGTGGATCAAGTCTTATCCATTTGGCTCGACCCGGGACCCAATTATCAATGTAAATACCATGAGATGATGAGACCCACTTGGATCCATTGAATTTGGACTGTTTTAGAGTTATTTGGAGCCATCAATTGGCCAGCCATGCTGGTTGGTACGTCTACCAAACTATAATATTGGATTTAGTTGTTGTTTCTTTTTTGAAACTAGAAAAAAAGGTGGGGGTCTCATCAGATGAAATGTTGACACTAATCTAGGTATATTATAATTTTACATACTCCCCGTTTGTTTGGAGTGATGTGATTGCTTTGTTTCTATTTGACCCATTTGGCACGGTGTTAAAAAAAACGGGGTTAACGGTAATAGGGTTAGTTAGACTTTGAAAATGTGGGGTTAAAAAATGGGGGTTAAAAAAAACGGGGTTAACGGGAATATGGTAAGATAAGGTTAGAAAAAGTGGAATTAAAGAATTGGGGTAAAAAAAATGAGAAAGGAATAGGGTAGATGAAATAGTGGTAACCCTGTAATAATTACTTTGATATTTGGGTAAAAAATGGGGATAAAGAGGGTAAAGTGGGGTTATCCCCCC
>OY986963.1:35181558-35330485 GCA_963920575.1 Narthecium ossifragum | reverse complement strand
CATGGCGCAGTGCAGCACACCAAGCCATGGGCAGCAGGGAAATACCATGATCACTCGAGCAAAAGTCCTTGATGGAGGCTAGACGACATTTCCCCAAAGATGGCACGATGGATTCCGAGCATGGCACGGTGGACCGGGCCAAGGAGGAAGACAGCGCACCAGGACGCGGCGCGGCGCGAGCCCAGCGGAGCGAGACGCGCGCAGGAGCAAGTCAGGCGAGCGGGGCGCGCGCCAAGGCGGCCAAGATGGGCGCGCGGGTCAAGCGCACGTGCAGCACGCGAGAGAGCGCGCGCCGCGCTCAGGATGCCCAGTCTTAGTCGGACTAGGACTTGGCTTGCCTAGGCTGGTGCGATAAGTGCTAAAGAGTTAGCCACGCGGGCAAATCACCTAATTCCACTTGGGATGGAAGCTTTAAGACGGATGACGCGGTCAGAGACGGTTTTGGCACGGAAGAATTTGAAGATGACGCGCGACTTCGAGTCGGACTAGGAGACGGCGCGCCAAGCGGAGCGGATAGGCCTTGGAGGACGATCCAGCCGAGCAAATTCAAATGTCTCGCGTGCATTCGACTTGGAATAGGTGATGACATGGGGAATACGAAGTTTGGCACAGGGAAACTTGCTGTTGGCGCGGACGAATAGGAAGGAGTCCTATTTTGAGTCAAGTGGTGGTCATGGTTATCCTAAGCAAGGCAAACTCAAGATAGAGTCCAGCTATGTTTGGAAACGTAGTGTTAGGCTTATCCTTAGGCTAGATAAGGATGTAAGTCAGGACTTTGAGTATGACTTCTTAGGTGTGGCTTGTTGGAGCAAGCTAAGGACTATTCCTCTATATATGGAGTAGGGCGGCCAAGGTGTGGGGCATCTAGGCTTTGGCTAGGGTTTGGGAGGTTCCATATTGAGAGATCTTTGTACCTTGGAGGGAGAGAGAGTTATGAGGGATTCTCTTGTAAAGATTGTTTGATCAATAAAGGAAGAGGGCCATCCCCTTACCATTAATCGTAGGTCCTTCATCCTTGGTGTGCTTTTGTGCAAGGAGGAGAAGAAGGCGCGGAGAAGGCTGGTCAAGGACGGACTTTGCTGCACCAAACCTCGTCAAGGCGCGGGTCGTGACGTGGGCAAGGAGCGCCCAAGGCGTGGAGCAAGGAGCAGAGGGTTCTTGGCGCCGGCATCGGGTAACTCTAAACTTTGAAAAATTATCCGTTGCGTAACCCGGTGACACCCCCCCTCCTCACAGCCACCAACCACCATAGCTTTCTCCAGTCACCAACTCCGATGAGTACCCCGTCATCCTACCCTTCCACCCATCTCAGAAAATCCACCATCAACTCCAGCCATCTCCCTCCTCCCTCAACACCACCAACTCCTCCATAGCACATTCGTCCTCCTCTAACCTCGCTGCCATCCCCAACCTTCCTCAGCCACGGCCTCCACCCTCCTCTATAGGATCCGGCGGAACCCATTAATCCAGGCGATCCCATCCCCTTTTGTGGCTATCATCCTGAGACCATTCCCACCCCCCACGATCTCCAGCGGCATCCCCTCCCCATTGATATCTTTAAAAGATCAATAGAAGATCGATCTTCTTTGTCATGGAATTGCCCAAATGAGTTTGTTTTCGCTCCAAACTTGATCCAATCTTCGTTAAGGGCTTTTGTACCTACAATGGAGTAAGGATAGTCAGTAAGGTATTGCTTAGAGACTAACAAAGCCAAATTAAAATGATGATTTATGTACTTTTCACATCTTATCACCCATCCTGACGCCTTCACGACCTCCTTCCACACCTCCACGCCGTCCCATGCAACAACCTGCCACCACCACCTCTGAGAACTGTCGCATCTGGCCTCCCCGTCCTCCACAACCATCAGATCCGGAACCTCCTCACCCTCGTGACCTCTCCTTCTTCATCTCCAACTCCAATCTGGCGACAACATTCACCTTCCTTACTATTATCTTCCTCTCTCCAAGAGTACCGCCACCACCAAGCTCAAATCCATCGCCTCCAGCGGTTCCACCGACGATCCGACCCATTGGATCGACTCCCCAAGCCACCATGACTTCCTCCCTACCGGCATCAACGACTGACGGTCCCTCCTCACCCTCGATCAAAGCCTGAGCTCCCTTAGCCGTCCGATCCGCCTGGCCTTACATGGTTAAATCGGGTTGAGCCACTTGATTAGAATCTGAGTTGACTCAATCAAACAGATTGGATCAGACCTGGACCCAAACCAATCAGATCCAATCAGGCTCAGTCTTAGCCAATCAGATATGATCAAGCCAGAGCTAAACCAGATTAGAGCATGATTGATTTGATTGAGCCATCAACCCATATATGAACTGAGGATCAAATCAATTTCAGGCAGGATCATTTTCAGAAACCGGACCCTGCCAAATCTGATTCAGACTAGTTAGATTCAATCAAATTTAGCTTCAACCAAATCAAATTGCAAGCCATATCAGAGCTGATTTCAATCAATTTCGAGTCATATTGAGCCAATTCTGAGCCAAGTCCTGTTACAAACGATCCAGCCTCATAACATAAGCCCCAATCTGGTTTGATCAGATCTGATTGGTTGAATCGAACTCTGATTTGATCTGCTCTGGCCCAATCTGGCTCGATCTAGCTTGTAATTAGCTCTAATCTAGGTTGATGGCCTAATGGGCCTCCAGCTTAGTCAGTCGGGCCACGATCAATCTAGGGTGAGTCAGATTAGATCAGAAAAAATCTTATCGAGTCCAGGCTGCTTGGTTTGGTTGAACCATCTCTGAATTTGGTCTGAGGCAAACCAGCCAATGTGGCTCAGTCATGCCTTGAAGACGAGCTGCTGACGAGCCATGAGTGGGGAGGGGCGCTAGTTGCCGGGTCTCACCGGGAAGAGGTCGGAGGAAAGGTCGTGAGGTCGAACCGTCGAGGGGTATCCATATTTGGTGTTGGAGATGTCGGAGGTGGCGGTGTTGAGCGGCGACGGGGGCGGCAGGTTCCGATGAGGAGCTCAGGGCGGTGTTGGGCGGTCGAGCCTCGCAGGGATCCAATCGGGGAGAGTTGTGAGGCGACGGGAACGCCGAATCTGGAGTTAGATGGGATCGAAAGGTCGGAGGTATTCGGTGTTGAGTGGTGATGGCACCGGATCTGAGAGAGAGAAGGAGCTGAAGTGGGTCTTCCGACGAAGTGGGTGGTCGATCGATGTTGAGGCATCGTTGAGAGGCGTCAGAAGGGAAGGATACGTGTGACAACATCCCAAACCTAATCTACAATAACCACATCGAAGTCACGTGCAAGTCAAGTGGTCTCTGAGGAACCTCACGTGATGATAATCATCTTTCCTTGCTTTCTTTTTGTAAGGGATCCGATCACCGAGATCACCATGAACACCGCCTATGAGAAGCTTCATGCATCACGTGACATATCTATACTTATTTATGTAATATAGATATTATATGGGCACATGCATATGATCCATAAAATGCTTAAGCTAGCTTAATTATGGCTTCTTTCACGTGCCACATTCTCATGTCACGTGGAGTTACGTTAGAATCTAGGGTAAATTGCATTTTGATACATCCAAATCTCAAAACCAGACAATCTAAAACTTTTAAGAATTTGATCGTCTTTAGTATGCTTGCCAATAAAAATCAAAATTATATCCTGTCATTAGCACATATAACGGCGTCTGGGGTTTTATACTAAAGGGTGTTGCTTTAAACCTTGAAGGCACACCGGAGCGAATCAAATTATTGAAGGTATCTCATATTGTCTGGTTTTCAAACTTTGAGATATCAAAATGTAATTTACCATGTATACGGGGGATATCATAATGTTAACTTTCTTTATCAAAAGTCTTATTGTAATTAAACATATAATATAAACATTCGTCATGTAGTAATTAGTAGATGAAGCACGTACTAGTTAAAACTAGGCTACGCTTATGAAGGAGTCCAATAGGTATAACGTATCGGATCTCCAATCCAAATTGTGTCATTATTCAGTCCTGGCCCAGGTGATAGTTACTTAGGTATATGCGAACATTATATGTGTATGGTGAAACCTCAATCAAACACTGATCTTACACCAACCATCAATTTGGTTCTTGCAGCTGCCTCCGTTCACCTACCGGCAGGTTGATAAAGGCATGTTTGAGAGAGAGATATATAGAGAGAATGAGAGATAGAGAGATAGAGAGATAGAGAGATAGAGAGAGTGTGTGTGTGCGCGCGCGCTGTGTGTGTGTGTGTGGACTGTCGAGGGAGGCCGGGAGGGAGAGTACTAGGGAGTCATTTACACCAATGCATGCAAAGTGCATGAGCATCTTTAAAGGCAAGTTAGAAGGAGCACAGCAAGTCAGCAACCACTCCTGTCCCACAACTTTGGATCTGAATGATTGCAATTAAGTTCCATTTATTCCTTCTTTACTCTATTAAAACACCTTTCTCTGACCTTTAAACCTAATTATAAGGATAATAATGCATGTGTCGTACCAGAAGTATAACATTAATTAACATGCATATAAAATATAGAATAAAGTTTTGCATACATGGTCCTACGTGATTGGTAGTGAGGTACCGACTATTTGATCTATTCCATCGATAGTGAAGTACCGATGGATTAGATCAACCAATCAGTACCCCCATTACTGATTTGATCATTAATACATTCAATCGGTAGTGAGGTGCCGACTGATTGATCTATTCCATCGGTAGTGAGGTACCAATACAGTGACGAAGCCACGTAAGGGCAAGGGGTGGCTGACAGCTGCCCTCGCTGACTTTTGGCAAAATTGCTAGTATATACCTATACTTAGTTAGCGAGATAGGAGATGAGGTATTGGGAGACTTGTGAAAATGTGGCATTTATATTAGCTTTTAGGTGCACCATTACTACGTACGTAGTTGACTCAGTCACTCAGACTCCTCGGAGACAGAGGTTCGGAGTAAGATTAATGACTCAGATCAGATCTAATTATCTAAACCTAATTGCAAAATCAAAAGAAAGCTTCATATCTCTCCTTCTCCAATCTCGTCGTGTGGTCTCCTTCAATCCTTCTGTCGCGCCCCGACCCGCGGATCACTTGGAGTTTTCTGATGGATCTGATAATCTCGCTCCAAGGCAAGCACGCTTAACCTTAGAGTTTTCTGACGGATCACTGCCAGCACGGTTTTAAAACGCATTGTGTCTATTAAGGGCTTACTATATACTTATATCGAACTCCGGACCATACCCAGGCGTTGTGGGATTGCTTACCCGGCTACCCAACTCAGCCCCGCCCTCCAGGCGCATGCATCTTGTCCCACGGTAGACCCAGCGAGCCTCACAATCTACCCCCCTCGAGGGCCTCACCGTCGGGGCAGGCTCTGTCAGAGGGACGCCAGGGTCAACCGCCAGATAGCGCGTCATGCACGTGCTTTCTCTGCGGGCAGCCAGGGCACTTCCGTAGAGACTGTCCCCAGCGAAGAGCGCGAGGCGCTGTGCCGCAGGGCAGTAGAGGCGGAGGGTCCGGTGCTTGGCAGGGGAGCAGTGGCGGGCGCGGATCAGGGGCGAGACCGGGGTGTCCCAGGGGCAGAGGCGGGCGGCGAGGGCAGGTGTTTGCCCTCCCAGTGTGTTCCTGCGGGCAGCACCGTGCAGAGGGTCTGTTGGGTTTGGCAGCAGGGGCAAGTTGGCTATGAGGTTCGTCGGGCCGTTCGAGATCCTAGAGAGGGTCGGCGAGGTAGCTTACCGCCTTGATCTTCCTCAGCACATGTCAGCTGTGCACCCGACTTTCCACGTGTCGATGCTGAGGAAGTATCACCCAAACCCGTCTCATGTCATCCGGGTGGATGACATTGAGCTTGAGGCAGACACGACGTTCGTTGAGCAGCCAGTTTGCGTACTTGACCGGAGGGATCAGGTCTTGCGGGGCAAAACGATTCCCTTGGTCAAGGTACTGTGGAGGCACAGAGGCGTCGAGGAGATTACCTGGGAGCGCGAGGCGCGCATGCGGCAGGAGTATTCGTACTTGTTTCCTTCTCGAGGTACCTTTGTCATGTCTACTAGTGTAGTTTTTCCTTTGTTCCGAGCCCTACCTTTAACGAATCTCGGGACGAGATTTCCTTTAAGGGTAATAGGATGTGAGGACCCGTCCCTCCCCTCCTGTGGCTCGTTGTGAACCGCAAGGGCAATTGGTAAATTGCACCTTGTCGGCTAGTTTCACACTCGAGCGTGTGCACACACTGACCATGTTTGTGGTAATATTTGCTTAGAATGGTTAGTGGGACCCGGGATCGAAAGATCCGGGCTTGGGCTTGAGTTCTGGCCCAAGTCTAGCTTTCTGGACAAGTGGGATCGATCCTCTCTAGCTAAGAGATCGATCTCCTTGTGCCAAAAAGTCAAACTCATTCTGGCAAGGAGGATCGATCTCTCCTCAAAGGGGATCGATCTCCCTTATGTCGGTTCGTTTGCCTATAAAGCAAACAAGATCGTTATCCTTTGATTTTTTTTGGAATTTCTGAGATTTGAGCCACGTTCTTGCTGGATCTGAGCTCGTTTGAGGAAGATCTAAGGCCTAACTGCTTGGATTTAAGCCGCTCTTACTCCGGTAGGGATTCCTACCTACTTTTGTTTCGGGGTTTTGAGTTTTCCGGTTTGATTCGTGCTCTTTTGCTTAGATCTATCTGTGTATATGGTTATTCCTCGTGTTTTCACCGGTTTTGGACTCGTGGGATCTTGATCTATCAAATCCCAGAGTTTGGTTAAGTTTGGATGTGTCTTCCGACGGTATTCCTCGTCGGAAGTATGCCGGAGAACCCATTGGGATTGATCCCGCTTGAGGAGGGATCGATCTCTTATGATGTGTCACGCCCAATCCGAGCGGGATCGATCCCCTTGAGAAGGGAGATCGATCCCTTGGCGGCTGGTGGCTGTGAGTCCCAGGTCACGAGGAAGATCGATCCCTCTGGAGGAGGAGATCGATCTCCTTCGATTGACAGGGACAACTTTTCCCTAAGTGCTAAGGATCGATCCCCTTGGGAAGGGGGATCGATCCCTTAGTGGCTGAAGGGTGTTTTAAGTGGGTTTTTGCCCGCGGGGCTTTGTATAACAGTTTTCTTTACTATCTTAATACCTGGTACATACGATTAAGCATGCTAGCTCTATAATAGGGCAGTGGTGAACCAGGGGAGTGATGACTCCTGCGTTTGTGTAGAATAAACGGGCGGCTAGCCCTACAGCTTTCCATAGCCTTGCATGCCGGCGTGCGCCGAGGGCTCTATCTGCTATATTTGTGAGCTGTTGTTTACGGGGTTGTTTCCCGGTGCATGTGTTGTGGTGGACTGCTGGCAGTTGGTGGTGGTACAACTGCAGCAGTTCCTAAACTTTAAATATTCGTTCACCACCCCGGGCCGGCAGGGTGCCGTGCCCAGACCTTGTATTTATATCATCACATCCTGTTGCATGCTTACATGTATTTATTCTGCGCATGTTCATAGGATGCATTGTGTTGTGCACTAGTTGCATCTGTTTAGGGCATTGCCGATCCGGGGCTTCCGGGTGGCCCGGATCTATCTCTTAGGACCGTTGCGGGTAGCTTGGTCCATGACTCGATTTGTAGTATTCAGTCATTTTCGATGATAGAGTTAGATGACATGAATACTGGTGTTGTTTGATGTTTAGAGGTCGTGTCGGCCTCGAGCCAAGTCCTGAGGTGTAGCCGGCGTCCGGCAGTCTTTGACTCTTGAGTGGGGCCACTCAGCGGTGTTCTTTTCGCCAGTAGTGTTCACGGTCCTGCTGTGAGTCCGTAGTGCTGGGAGCTTGCGTTCTGGGACGTCCGGTGGGGTTATGGGACCCCTGTGATACACCTAGGCTTTGCTTAAGGGCGACACTGTTGTGTTCCCTCCTTTGTGAGTGTCGTAGTGTAGTGTCCCTGCTGAGCTTAGTGCTCACTCCTACCCGGGCTGCATTTTGCAGGTGCTGACGCGAGCTCTTCTTCGGTCGCCCCTACCGGACAGGTCTTTGGTGACGTGGCGGCGTCTGGCAGTGCTTGAGAGGTGGCGATCATACTGTTTTTAGCCTTTTTGTTATAGATAGTCTCCTACGAGAGTGATAAATGTATAATTTCCCTGTTTGAGGTTTTGTATCTATTTCAGCTCCAGTGTTTGAGGTTTGTAATTGTTGTTAATACATGATGATTATGACTTGTCAGGGTAACCACTATGATTAGAGAGAAACCTCGTCAAAATTTTTCCGCAGTAGGTTAGGTTCCGGTTCGCGTCGCCCGGCCCGGTTGGGCCTATGCGGGTCGGGGCGCGACACCTTCTCCGACCGGCGACTCCGACTATCGGACGACTTCGACGACGGTGGTACGTCATGATCATATTTTTCTGAACTTTGGTTTTCTATTTTGTTTCTTATCTTGTTTCTATTTTCCTGCGCTTTGGTTTTCTATGTCTTGTTTTCTATTGCAAGATTTTTTTTTGTTTGGTCTATGCTTGCTAGTATTTAGAATGTCTAGGTCCCTATTAATTAAGATATCTTTCAATTATTCAAGATATCCTTTTTATTCAACATTTTGTCATATTTATTAGGTTCAATAATGGATAAATTTGTTATTAAAAGAAAGTCAAATCCATCACCTCCTACTGTAGAAGATGTTGATCATAATGAAGCAAAACATAGTGCCAAAAGATTTCATGATTCCACATCAAAGATTAATTTAGAAGATCTTCCAGCAAATCCTAGTTTGCGACCTAAAATTTCAAATTATCCTATTAGAGACCGTAATTCCACTCGCAGAGCATATTTATAAAAATGACATTGTCAACCTCTTCAACATATTTTTCCTCAGAAAAAGATAGGAAATACAACTCGGAGGTTTAACCCTGGTTGGTTTAATGAGTTTGAAGCTTGGTTGGAATATAGTGTTGCAAAAGATGATGCATTTTGTTTGCATTGTTATCTTTTTAAGCCAGATTTTAGAGAGCAAGGTGGCGGTGACGCCTTTATTACTGAAGGTTTTACAAATTGGAGAAGAAAAGAAAAGTTTCATGCGCACGTAGGAGGGCCTAATAGTGCTCATAATAATCAAGCATACATAATGTGCCAAATTTTGTTGAATCAAAACCAACATATTGAGACTTTTCTCCGTAAACAATCAGAGCAAGCAATAAATTAAGTTGAACATATGTTTACTCTATATACATTTTGCCTCTCTCGAAAAAAAATTATGGCTTCGCCACTGTAGCAATAGACTAGAATAATCTGTCGGTACCTCACTACCGATTCGACTGTGTGCGTAACGTACATGATTTCGACCATGTACACAAATCAACGCTCTAAAATATAAGAATTGCTGGTTGCCTTGTACGTACATACTGTTCATATATATATACGGGCACTAATACTATTATATACGTGCTCTCTTGGATGTATAGGTGATCCAGCAAAGAGTTTATAACGTTCCAAGTAATAAGTTAAGTTTATCAGACATGATACCGTAATTAAAGCGTGTCACAATAAGTTCATCAGCATTGTCCAGCAGTTGAAACAGATGTGTAGGTTTGATTTGGTTTCTTAGTTTGTGCATGAACCTGACCTCTGAAAAGCTAATACCATGCAAGTTGCAGCACAGATATGTAATTAAGTTTATGGTAACATGCAGTGATTATTCTATGAAAGATAGCCTCGATCATCTCATTGGTGTACGTTGATCAGCCATCACACATTAAGATTTGTTTTCTAGTATTCGAAAGGCATCTCCGTCCTTAATTAAGTACGTGTTTCGTTCATGATTTAGCATTGTTAATGCACCTCTCCAATTAACTAGTCTGAAACCTCTCTCTATATATTGTCTATATATGCATGGGCTTCTGGACCTGTTATTATATCAAATGAAAACTAAGTGATACTGTTTAATTAGCAGTAACTGAGTTAATTAATCTCTTATTTTAACGACTGGCAACTAATCTGCTTATATAATTAATAATCATGTACTTTATCTACTTTATTTTAGACTAATGCTTGATTCTCATGTGCATAATTCTTTGCTTAATTAAGTGGGCTTAGCTCATCCACCACTCCCGAGGTGGCTTGCGAAGCCCATAGCAGATGATTAACAGAGAGAAGAACTAAAGATTAAAAAGATGGGAGGTCCTGTTGCAAATTAGGACGGCACTAGAATTATCATGGTTTTAATTTTTAAAGCTAATTGATCAGTATATATATATGTAATGAAAGGGTCTCTAAATTAGACTAATGTCTTGAAATATATGAGTTGATAGCTGTGTAAACGTACTGTGCTATATATATATAAACCCATCTCTTTCCATCAATTTGAACTTTAGAGTTAATTGATGAAATTAAGATGATATCAAAGCCATTCGAGCGCACAAGTGAGATCAATGAGATCCACGATGATGATCCAGTATATGCCAGTTGGGGTTAAACCCATAATTAATAAAGCCCTTCATTGATTTGTTGAGCAAGTGGTATAAGGTTACAGTAATTATTGGTGACAAAAGTTGTGATCACTATATACTCAACAACTCGATTGAAGCAAGTAGATAGATAAATATATATATCCAGAGAGAGTGGGCACTTCCTCGTATGGGGTTACAATTTCGTTGTCTGCTTATGGTTGTAATGATCCCACCAGCTTATATAGCTTTCTAGGGTTCTTCTTCTAAATAATGAAGTCACATCCAACAACAAGTGGGTTTGCTTTGTATGCAATCTTGCTACTCGATTAGAGAGCGTGCAGAGGTATTGTGCATGATTAGCAAAAGCCGATCCCAGAGCTGCTTTGCTTTCGCCTTTCAGTTGGGAACACCCCCCCTGCCCACGAGATCTCACGTGCATGCCCAGTGCCCCTGTATTGCCTCTTACGTACTCAACGTGAGACAGCTGGACTGCTGAAGATGATTGGATTCTAGCACGGGGAGAAAATAATTTACTATTTAAGATTTTTTTTAATAAAATAAAGTTTAATGACGTGACATCTGAGTTATATACATATGATACACACGTGATAAAAGTAAAAGATAATGCGAGTGGCACGGGGGCCGACCTATTCCTGTATTATTTTTAAAATTTTCTTTCTCATGGAATGAGTCTGGAAGACTGGAAGCTAAACACGTCTCGGCCACCGCCCAACCAGATCTAACTATAATTTTTTGATGAGATGAGCCCATAGGCTAATTAATTACAAAGTAAAATTACAAGATTCAGCTACCAAATGACTCCTCGCAGATCCAGGTCAACACAACCCGGCTTCTACGACACGCTCGAGCTATACTATCGGCTCTTGCGTTACAATCTCTAGAAATGTGTAAAAATAAGACAGATCTAACTATAATGAATACAAGCAAAACAGGATGGGAATACAAAGGTCTGGGCTTAGATATCCTTCGTCGGAAGATGCTCCACATCAGGAGGCCACACCCAACTAATAATTAGCGTACTATTGTCGGTGGCAAATTTAATACAATAATATACCCGGAACAATAAAAAGGCTCCTTTAATTTTTATATGTTGAGCATAACAAACATCAAGTTATTATCTTGGTGCTGGTGCTATGCTATCAGATCTAGTTGGTAGCCACTCAAAGGCCTCTGCCAAACATTAATCGGTTCCTTTGACGCTAAACTCATGTGTAAAAGAGAAAGAAAGATATTTTAGTGCTGCATCGTTTTGCTGGCTAATTTTTAGCCTAACATCATCTTGGCTAATATGAAATGATTCTCTACCTCAACCTGAGAAGGCTTGTCAACTTCCTGATGGAACTGTGAAAGTTATGTAGCATCCATCACTCTGAAGTCTGAATCCAATAATAATAAATTGCAAGTTAAATTCCTCATTTCATGTATATATGAGCTGATCTCGTTCATGATGCCGTGTTTGGGGGTCTCCTTCTCAGTCTCTCAGATCATGTACACCCCATGTGAAGATTATAAATGCCCAAGCATCAGCCTTTATGTCGTGCAGTTTCCTTTCAGGGCTTTTAATAAGGGACTGTTAAATAAAGCATCATAGAATGTAATATACTGTATTTTTTTATATGGATTATTAAAATTGCAATTTGGGAGGTCAGAAACCGGAATTATGCAGGCATATAAAGGTCTTTTTCGTCATAATTTTAAAAGCAAAGTATTTTAATGTTTTGACGTGGCACACTTGACTTGAAAGTGACACGTGTCATTCAGGGAAAGCCCGTTGGATACGATACCCATCCATCTTTTTTATTAGCATCTTATCAAACAGCTGCATTGGATCCCTATCACCCATCCATCTTATGATCTATCCATCTACCCCACCTTTGTCTTTTTAGCGAGACTTTGTACTTTGTTAAACCGTCGGCTGGCCTATAATTAATATATATCTTTGAGAGGAATCATCAAGACACGGATCCGCATAAAGATCCGATAGCCCGATAAGAAATGCCGGGCATGCTTCGGATCTATAATTTGGAGCGTGTCCAAAAGGGGAACCCAGTTTGGGCCAGAGCGCAGCCGGCTTAATGCGATTGGGTGTGGTCTGTGACACAAGAAGGGCACACATCCCCTTTGGTTATTATGATGGGAGCAGAGCAAGAGCCAGAGCCAGAGCCAGAGCCATCAGAGGGGTTGGCTACTGTCACACACATAGGGCTGGGCCCAATAATAATGTGCACACATGTGGTGGCTTAGTGGATGGAAGCGTGAGACGAGGGGGGGGACCAAGTGTTTCACCTTAGCCACCTCTCCTCTGTACCCATTCTCTTTCAGATGGCCGTTATATAGTGTGTTGGAATTGCCATATATACCTAATGGTTTCTCTATGTATCTTTAAAAAATAAAATTAATATATTAATGGAATTGCTCTATATCCAGGTATACATGGTTTCTTTATTTAATTTTTTAAAAATAAAATTAATATATTTATGATGCATCTCCGTGTGATAGGATAAAATGAAATGGGAACTTATAAAAGAAGAAGGGGGCATCCAAAAATCCCTAATAAACGGAAGAAGATCTCCGCCCTTACTTGCTGTGAGTCTCACGCAATCCACCAGCAGACAGATGATTTCTATAATACCTCTCTCAGCAGCCGGCTCTCTATGTATCTTAGCCATTTCTTTTTCCCTTTCCTCTACTACATCTATAGTATACATCTATGCATCAGCCCTCATTTTTATATTCGGATCATTACAAGAGAAGCTTCTTAGTTTTCAACTTTGAATTATTCAACTGTGACAGTAGAAGAAAACATATATTTTTCCCAACCCAACAATGGTCTGTTAGAAAGAGAGAGAGAGATATGGAGGTTGGAGTTCTTATTAGATCTGCTGTCTTGTTCTCTTCTCACTCTTTCCAGCCACCATATTATTCCCATCTAAGGAGGCATCTCATCTGAGCTCCATACCTTTGTCTCTCACTGACATTGTTTCATCATCTCTCCTCCTTCCATCTTATATGCCTCTGCTGTCTGTCCTCAAGGCTCTTGTCTTCTTCCAAATTCAGTGCTACAAGTAGGGGGTGCTGCACAGGGGTCAATACCAACCTCTCCAACCTTCATCTCTGATACCATGTTACAGCAATGCTGAGTCCCAGGAGGAATGGACCTCTAGATATGAGGGCTGACTGGAGAGTGGTGGGGAAGACGATGATGAACTGAGAAACATGATCAAAGATGTTCAAGGCGGCCAGATGGAGGAGCGAGAAGAGCAAGATCAAAGCTGTATTCAAATTCCAATTCCAAGTCTCCCAGGTACCCTTTTGATTCTGATCATCATATTCCAACTCTGTTCTTCATCTGTGAGTTCTCCAATTGAATGCCAATGTGAAATGGGCTTTCTTGATTTCTTCTTCTCCATTGCTGGGAATTTGGGTGGCCGCTGTGGATTAATGTAAAGGTTTCCACTTTCCAATCAATAATGTGTCCAGGCTCCGGTGTTAGGATGGGACACTATGATGGTCATAATGATTCCGACGGATGCCGGGAGGCCGACGATGAGATCGGACAAGGCTGCTGTGGTGGATGGGACGTGCAAATGGCTGAAACCAATCTATGAGACTGTGAAGCTCACACAGGATCCAAAATCTGGAAAGACCAATGAAAAAGTCTACCAATTTATCGTTTCATCCACTGTACGAAAAAGAAACCCCCTCAATTTATTTAAGATGCGATCCTTCATCTTTGAATCCAGAGTGATTTGCTTGGTTCTTGCAGGGATCGACGAAAGCTGGAATCCTTGGAGAAGCCAGCATCAACATTGCTGACTATGCTGAGGAGTTCAAACCTTCCTCTGTTTCTCTCCCATTGAAGACATCGACGACCACCGGAGCGCTCCTGCATGTGAGCAAATTAGCTCTTTGAATTCACTTCAACCAGTTTCATGTGCTTTGTAAATAAGCTATTCCTAGAAATCACGAGCATCCCTCGTGATCTTTATAAATGACAACAGATCACGCTTTTAGATAGGCAATTAATCAATTCCTACTGAAATGTGTGAAGTCTGACTATTTATACCACATAAAAGTTCCTTCAGGACATGCTTGTTTGTCCATAAAATGTCAGGCATTTCATGCCCCCCATCCTTCAAATATGTATTTATCCTTCCTGATGGTTGGGCTGTTGATCAAATGGCAGATCACCTTACAGAGAATGCAGGGTAGCAGCGGTGACGAAAGGTAACAATTAACTGCGCAATAATTAGTACACTTTCATGTCCCACTGATCCTATTGCAGGGATATTTGCTTTTACCTATTGATAAGATGTCCAATGTGTATAATCATTCAGAGATGTCGAGGAAAACGGAGTTACAATAAGCAGCCAAACAAGAAGAACGCTGCAGAGCCAATTAAGCAATACTGACAAAGATGAAGGTGGCGAAATTGTGAATGGAATGAATGGCATCACCTCTACAGATGTAAGCCTAAATCACCTGAAAGAATTTTTGCTGTTTGTGTTTTGTTTTGTCATGTTGCTAAGCAGTGATAAATAGGTGAAATAAAGTTTCTAGTGGGAAACTTGATCATTCAAAGGCCATCACAGAAAAAGATAATGCAACGAAAAAAGTGTTTTATGTCTTTCAAGTAAGAAATGCTTTAGCATTAGTTTTATGCTTTATAATGGATAACTGGAAACCAGACCCTCAGAAAAGAAGACAAGCTAAACAAACATAGAATCACTGATTATGATGATCCCTCACCTAATGAGTGCCCCAGCCGTTTACATAGAATTTATTTAAGTCCTATTTTGTACCATGAGATACTGTCTTTTAAAGCCCTCATCTCAAAGAATTAAAGAGGTTTAAAATAGAAGAGACAATGTTCACAGAATCAAAAGAAAGAGATTTAATGGCCCAGAAAGAACCGATTTTGCTTGTTCATGTGTTTCCTCTGATCCTGATAGGAATAAGTCCTGATTTTTTCGCAGGAAGAGTCTTTTACCAACGGCCAAACACATCTGAAAAATCCATCCAGCAGAGCCTTGCCTCTGCGTTCTCATTCTTGCGTCGATCTGAGAAAATCAAGTAGCTCGGATACCATATCGGCAACTGGCTCTGAGAGCAGCTCGGGACAATATACACCTAAAGAGAATGGAATTAAGAACAATAGCTCTCATCAGGAAATCCAGGACTCTGTGAGTTTCCTTTCATCTCTAAGCAACAGTGGCACTCCTCAAAAGGCAATGACCAGCTTGTTTGATTGGTCTGTCAGTTCTGCTCCTGATGGAAGTATGGATGGGTCAGCAAACAGTTCAGGAGATGCAGCATTGAGAGAAAGATTGCAAGATCCTGATATCAGTCTTGAGAAACTTAGAAGTGATGCTGTTGCCTTGGCGAGACAGTTGGAAAGATCAGAACTGGAACTGCAGACTCTTCGAAAACAAGTTGTGAAGGAGAGTAGGCGAGGACAAGATCTGTTAAAGGAACTTGGCGGCATAAAACAGGAGAGAGATTCAGTTCAAAGAGAATGTGAGGAACTCAAGGCCTTACAGAAGAGAACTGCAGATGATAATGCTTCAAGTAAGCTGAAGTTGAATGACAGAGATCCATGGTCAATGATAGATGAAATTAAACAAGAGCTGAAACATGAAAGAAATTCGAATTCAAATCTAAGGGTTCAACTGCAGAAGACACAAGAATCCAATGCGGAGTTGCTCCTTGCTTTGAGAGATCTAGATCAACTATTAGAAGAGAAAAACGCGGGGCTGTTGGGCGTTAATCGCCAAGCACTCGATTTCAGTCCACGAGCTAGTGATGAATCCAAGGAAAGTGCAAAATCACACTTGCAGAGTTCTGATGGCAATCAAGAAATATTTCCAACAATTTCTGCAGATTATGATGAAGAACAATATGAACTGGAAGAATTAGTTAAGGAAAGAGATGATGTCAGAACGGGATATTCCCCTGAGCAGCAGATTATGGACCTGAAAAGTGAGATAGAGCTGTACAGGAAAGACCGTGAAGACCTAGAGATGCAAATGGAACAGATTGCGCTAGACTATGAGATACTGAAACAGGAAAACCATGACATCTCATCGAAGCTGGAGCAGAGCCAACTGCGGGAGCAACTCAGGATGCAGTATGAATGTTCAGCACATTTAGCCATTATTAATGATCTTGAAGATCAAGTTCAGAGTTTAGAGAAAGAGCTAGCAAACCAGGCTGAAGCATTTGAAGCTGATCTAGAAAGCATTATGCACGCCAAGGTCGAGCAGGAGCAAAGGGCTATAAATGCAGAGGAATTATTGAGAAAGACGAGATCGAACAATGCTAACATCGCTGAACGGCTCCAAGAAGAATTCAAAAGGCTATCTGAACAGATGTCATCTACATTTTATACGAATGAGAAGTTGGCATTGCAAGCAGTAACTGAAGCTAGTGAATTGCGATTGCAGAAATGTCATCTGGAGGAAATGTTAAAGAAAAGTAAAGAACAGCTTGCATCAGCACAAAGTCAATTCCAAGTAAAATTCAAGGACCTGTTTACGCTAATAAACATGAAAACAGAAGAAGCGGATAAGCTGCTCCTGGAACTCAAAAAGAAGAGCGAGGAACTGGAGAGAACAAAGAAATCTGATGAAGTACGGCGAAAGGCTTCTTTAGAGGAAGTGCTACTACTTAAAGCTGAGATTGAAAAGCTCTCAGCAGAGAAGACATCTCTCTGTGAAGAGATTAAACAGAAAGAGCAGTTGGCAAACAAGATGGAGCAACTGAATTCAGCAGCAGAGGATGCAACTAAATCACTCGAGGAACTTGATGATTGGAGATGTTTAAAAGATGAAAAGGAAACAGTGATCAAGACCCTATATTCTGAGTTGGAAACCATTAAACTGCAGTATATGCAACTAAACCATTCCTTGATTGAGGATGAGATAGAAAAAGAAAAACTGAGGAAACAAGTCTGTGAATTAAGGGGTGAACTTTGGAAGAAAGAGGAGACGCTTATCAGCACAGCGAAAAAGCTCAAAGATAGCAGTGCAAAGCCTGCAGTTTCTTGTGAAGCTGCAAAAATAATGGCAAAGAAGACAAACAGCAAGGTTGTCCTGGCAGACAACAGCAATAAGGAATTTGCTAGCTTGCATGAGAAAATTAAACTTCTTGAGGTAAGGCATTCGATGTATAATGAACTCTAGCCAATGCACGGGTTTACACAAAACCCAATTTTTGTTACTTGTTCCTCACAATTTGTGATACTAACAAATTAACTTCTCTAGCAGGAAGAGATAAAGTTAAAAGATACTGCAGTGGAGGATGCAAAGAACTTATTTTCAACGAAGGAGAAGGATCCAAGCAATAACACTGTGGAATTAGAAAATTGTAGAACAGATTTCAGGGGAAACTGCCTAGGGCTTTCTCATGCCACATGTGACAAGGTTAGACCTTCGCTGTTCATGATTGTCACAATGCATCATCATATGCTATTTAGATTTATATACAGTCAAAGGCTCATTTTCTAAGTTCATACTTTTCATTTTCCAATTGATGAAGATATTTGACACAAAGAATCCAATTGTGTGTGAGTCCTGTATTTGCATGTGAAAAAGGATAATGAACTATATATATGAGATACCCTGTATGGACTTCTCGTTAACAGAGAGTATGCTCAAGGCCAGCCAATTAATTTAGAAGTTTCACAGCAGTCAAAATGTGCACTTTTTTGGACGCCTGAGTTTTTCCTGAAAAAGAACTTGGCGGAACCTAGAATAGTCATACCAAGGATTTGTTCTCTCTCCTGATGACTGTTGTACAAAGGAGATTTACGTAATTTCTCTTTCCATGGAGATATAATTAATCCATCTAGCCTACAAAGAGACAAGAGTTGGTGTCACATCTAGGCAAAAACTTGATGTGTTTTAAACTGTTATGTTCTTCAATTTGAAGCAACATTAACTAGTTACAAACACCTCAAGCGTATTTGATTGGTTGCAGAGCAATTGTTTTGTCGCACAAAATCGGGATATGGGAGACAGCGAAAAAGATGCAGATGCAAAGTTGAAACAAGACAGCATTTCCCTCTTGCAGGTAAGCTCAAGCCATTAGTTATAATTTTTCAAGATCGGGATAATGTTATTGATGAGGTGGATATCTATGAGAACCAGGAAGTAAAAAAAGGCAGCAAGAATCCCCAAGTTATGGACATTGGGGATGTGAAAAATGCAACCGAAGCTGAAGCAGGCATTCATGACTTAAGTGGCACTTGTGGAGGCATGATTGTAAGGTACATCTCTTTCCGGCTTCCGAGTTATAACTTCTGTCCAGCTTCACAAGGGAGTTCTGATTTCTGTTGTAACTACACTTGTCTGAATGCTCTCTGAGAATTTTCTGAAGTAAATTGACATCTCTGCAGCAGCACTAAAGGTGATGCAGACAAAGAAGAAGTGTCTGTTTCTTGTGCCTGTGATCCAGGCAATGTGACTGAAGCTTTACATGAAATGGCAGCGCTGAAAGCGCGGAATCAATCAATGGAAGCTGAGCTGAAAGAAATGCAACAAAGATATTCTGAGATAAGCCTCAAATTTGCAGAAGTAGAAGGCGAAAGGCAACAGCTTGTAATGAGGATCCGTACTCTGAAAAATGCCTCGAAAAACTAGGTTTGATCTTGTTAATTTAACTAGAGTGGATTTTCTGTATAGGTGAGCAAGAACATGCTTGGCAGCGGATCTAGAGCTTTCATGGCTGTTAAGGCTTGTCAGCAAATTATAGCATGTAAATTTATAATGTATTATTTTCAATGCGTGCCATGTAGAAAAATAGAAATTCTGGTTATTTTTTTCAAGCAACACAGATTCTTTACATAATGGACTTTTTCTTAAAGAAAGATGCGATTCAATGATCATGAGGTTTCAAGGTGTTGATCTATTTCCATTTGAAGTTATGTTTAACCAATTGAAAGCAACACAAAATCCTTTAAATTTTGGAGATTTTGGAGAAAAAAGAATGTCAATGCATTATTTCATATAAACCAAAAAAAAATGCAGTCAGATTGTTTAAACCTTTCATCGATGTTATGCAGCTTGAGAGATCCATTACCCAGGAAAGAACTAATAAATACTTGGAAATATTGGTTTCTGGTGATTACAGATTATCCATGTGAGCTCCAGCACGAGTGTGCATGGAATTCAACATATTGTGGAGAATTTCCAAGACCGGATATGTAACTAGCAAACACACAGATAAAGAGTTGATACAGATGTCACTATTAAGATTGTATCAGCACAATCTTAATATAATAGCTAGAGCATGAATAATAATGTCAAGTATACATACCTAACCTTCATCTCTAAATCTTTTCCTCGTGCTACAGCTGATATCAGGGCTGTTTCTGCTTCTCCAAACAAGCTTGCTTTGTTTCGCATTTCCGTTTCTCATGAAAGATAGGTTCTGGAGTTCATCCACAAATTTAGATTATTTACTGTAGTAACCAACTATGCAAAGCTGAAATCAGAGTTAGTTATACCTGTCTTGCTCTCTTGTCAATGGGTGTCCACGTTGGAGAAATGACAGGCGAATCCTTCTTTTCTTCATTCTTGGAACTTATTCGTCGTGCATTAACCCCCCTTTTCCACTTCTGCCTCCCTGTTTTATGGTTAGAGCTACCTCCTTGGTATCTGTGGCTATCAATTATTGATGGACTTTTAGTCTTATAAGACTTGCCATTCTTTAGACTCCCAGGACAACTCTTACATGTGTTGCACTGAAGGTTTTGCTCACGCGTTCTGCTCTGTTCCTTAACTCTTTGAAGGAACTCTATTGTCAGATGCGGTCCTCGTTCTTTTGCTGACTGAGCTGCACCTGTGAAACGATCCCGACCATAAAGTGGTGAAACATTTTCCCTGTTGGATAATCCAGGAACACTACTTCTGTATTCACGAGAAAAGTTCTCTTTTAGATCCTCTGCTCGTTGTTTTACAGGTCGATTGCTTTTACTGGAGCCTGCAGCTGACTGTCCAAAGGTTATATTAGGTAAACACAGATTCGCCAAATTCGAAGGATTCCAATTATCTGTATCACAGTTGATCTCTGCAGATGTAGGGAAGGTACGGTGAGTGGTAGTAGCAAATGCCGATCTGCTGGTAGGAAGGGAACTCTCTGTCTCTGATGGTTCTTTTATTTGTTCTGATTTCTTGAAGAAATTTATGGTGCTTGGAAATGGGGGAAATTGCTCATCCGGGACACTGTATTCATGATTAATAACTTCATCATTGAAATCGTTGTTGATCTGTTCATCATCAGTGGCACTTCTGCTGGCATTACCTGTCATCCATGGACGGACTCTTCTCTTGCGGTTGGCAACTTCATCGTTTATGAAGAACTCATGGGACTGAACACTTTTAAGTATGTCTTCATCATCCAGGATGTAGTATTGCTGGGACTTTTTTGGCTGCTCCGTAGAGTTATAATTTAGTTGGTTTCGTAGATCATCACATAAAGAGCCACTGAAGTGCGTGTCATGGGAGCCGGTATTCACCATAAATCTCGCTCTTTTTGTCTGGGACTGCAAGTTCTTACTACTGATATCCGAATCAACTGAGGAACATTCCGTCATTACTGATTTCGACTCTCCTAGTTCACCATATCTGCATAGAGCACTAAACATAGACATGCATTCATCTGGTACGTGATGCTTTCCGATAGCCTGAATTCTGCGCTCATGTGACCACTCCAGAAACTCCACTAGCATGCCTCCTGAGGAAAGGATTGCATGCGCTGAGAGTGGATTTATGGAAGGAAATCTCGTTAGAAAAGATTCTCCAATGGTTTCTGACTCTGGCATTGCTGGATAGAGGCCTCTATTTAACCTTGTGGCATTCTTGATGCAGTTTAGAATGATTTCGTCTGTCGACTCAGGCATATAAGAACAAAATAGCTGTAATTTCATATCTAGGCTAGCAGCAGCTGCATAAAGTGCATCTGATGACTCCATTATTTTTGCAAGGGAGTTGCTTTCTCCCTCAAAGACCTGCAAAGGAATTTAGACGGAACAGAAATTGTATAAATAGTTAGTCTGTTATTAGTTGCCAGAAAGCATGTTCAGCAAATTTTGCTTGTTATTAGTTGCTAGAAAGATAAAAGACTCCAAATCGCGCTTTACATGAGGAAAATGCTTGACTGAGACGATGCAGAGAAGTACTTATTCAAGCATGTCAACTATCAACCAAGTAATTACTAGTTACAAAAGCTAATGTATGCATAAAAAATGTCAACACCTGTCAGGTTCATGTCGGTCACAAAGTCTAAATGAGATGAACCTTTGAAAATCTTGGCTGCTTGAGCTAGTGGAAGCTTTACTACTCAATATAAACTATGATCAAGTAAAAAAGGTCTGCTTAAAATTTGGATATGATATTGTTATATGCCATAAAACACACTCCAAGATACAGTTATTAACTTTCCCTTACTTCTAATTGGTCGAACAAAAAATTTTCCCGGTCTCTTTGCCATTGGCTTTATAGGCTACAAGCTCCTAAGATCTCACGAAAATGCTTGTGAATGTTAAGAAACAGCTCTGTTCCAAAGAATGGCTATTTCTGAAGAGAGACCAGCTTATGATAATTTAGCAAATAATAAACATCGAAAAGGCAGTAAAGCACATTACCATTATGCATCCGCTGAAAGCGAAACTTAGCGACATCAGTATGTTGGTTGCAATATTCTCCATGAACATGGGTATAGACGATTCTTCTTCTGTAGCAATTTTGTTCTTTGCAAAGTTCGCCGCCTCGTACCAAACTACGCAAACTGTTGCACTGAAAATAAGGTCTAAAGGCAGATCAATCTCTCTCTCCACAACCTGTATACCTCCTTTCTCCATTGCTAGAATTTTTTGATAAGAACTTCGTCGAGACATCAACATCTTTTTCTCAGAACTATTAATGTTTACAATAATAACCACATCGGGCAATGAAGATGGTATGGACCTTGTATCTCGTGATTTTACTGAATGTAGCGTGCTCAGAGTGCATTCACTGTCATTGGAGATATTCAACTGTTTTGGAGATTTAGACAATGTGTAGCTATTTTCCTCGTTGGGCGAAAAATCTAATGTCTCCAAAATATGCTGAATGCTCAAGCTATTCTGCAAATTGGACAGGAAATGTGAGATTCCTTCCTGGTTGAGATTAAGCATACAGTGAGGAAGAACAAAGAATTTAGGCGCTGTTAGAATACCAATTAAAAGTGGATTTTGTCAAAACTGTTTTACATCCAGCTTGGTAAATTAAGGTTAATGACTTTGCTGTTTCATTATATTTACATAATAGCAGCTCTAAGAAACTTTCTAGAGTAAGCAAATCAAGCTTTACTAGAAGGAGAGTGGCTTTTACTAAGGCTTGCCATTTAATGTTTGGAAAACCCAAAAATGAGTTTTACCTTCCAAAGCTTTTTTGTCAAAATTGTTTCACTAATCAAATTGTCCTAAACTTTACACAGCCGAATATCCCACTTCCCTAATATCAAATTTTAAACTCTAAAAGACAAGGAGAGCAGATTTCTGACTCAAAAGACAGCATTCAAAAAAGTACAGAAAACCACAAGGAAAAAAGAAGACTGGATATTGTGAACAAATTCACGCTATGAAATTCTTCCAGTAATTGCATTACTAATACTTGAAAATTTAGAGGTCAGTAATATTCTAGGTATCCAGGTGAGATAACAGCAGCTCCTTAAGGAGGGAACAGTACGCAAAACTAATATTACAAAACTTTCTTGGCTCGAACTTTAGTGCATGCACAAGAGAACAAAGCTTTAAAAACTCCCTTGTCTTTAACTCTCTTATTTTATGCAATAAGACAACACTACTCTCAGTTTTAAAGAAGATGTAAAGCAAGCAATATTACATGAGAACCATCTAGCATATAAATACGAAACCCCATTAAAAGAGTGATCATTTAGTCCGGATATTTAGGTCGACCAGACCTGGCAAGCTATGCGAACTGCATTCTGATTTTTCCTCTGTAAATAACCGAGAAGAAAATACGCAACTTCATTGAAATCTGTGTTTTCCTTAAAATGTGCTTCTTAACATCATCTTCTCGAAGAAATAAGAATTTAATGAATCAAGCACAAAGAAAGATGAATACCGTTGCATATTTAAGATGCTGAGATGTGTCAATTTCTTCAAAAATTCCTTTGAATAGACCCTGATTTCCCATGTCGACTTTGAGGAAGTGAACTGGAGGTAAATTTTCTACATTGGGGCACATGGAGGATACTCTAGACGTATCATATGCACCTCCATATTCAATGATCATCCTGAACTTGTGGAAGGGGAATGTGATGGAAAGATGCCTTGCAAATAGGAAACAGAGACCATGTTATTACAATATAATAAACTTTTTGTTGACAATCTCTAAATCAGAATCACAGATCTTTATAGCTTCCTAACTGATGAAATTAGTAGATGGAAGAGAGTCTTCTATACAAACAAATTTGCCTCTTGTGGACAACAAGATCAGTTGGACACTTAGGAGTATCAAACATACACCTATAATGCTTACAATTTGTGGAACCAGCTTATCACTTAATATGGAAAAGTTATACCGAAATGTAAGCTAGCAAAGTAAGATTCTAAGCTTGAAATTTAAGCATGAGGAATCTGTACATTTTATTCATAAATTTGAC
This sequence comes from Narthecium ossifragum, assembly GCA_963920575.1. Lineage (NCBI taxonomy): Eukaryota > Viridiplantae > Streptophyta > Magnoliopsida > Dioscoreales > Nartheciaceae > Narthecium > Narthecium ossifragum. The sequence continues at coordinate 35,306,411 of OY986963.1, read as the reverse complement.
TAAAGCCAATACACAAACATGTTCCACTCTATAAAGTAAATGTGAACATTGAACCAAAAAAAATACAGATAACATAAGCAAATTCATTGATAGAAACTCATAGAAAAAGGTGTGAAGACTGAAGAGGCCTTGCAAGGATAGAACACTTAAACCTAGTGCAGAACGTCAATTTTTAAGGCATTGAATCACTTGGCTTTTAGCGACTAAGATCTGCAGAAAAAATTTGACATTTTTTATGTGTTTGAAATATTTCAGAAAAATCTACTGATTGCTAAAGTTCCAATGAATAGACTATAAGCTAGTTCCATAATTTCAAATGCGTATAAAACAGTAAGTGTACAAGTAATTAGAGTTTCCCAGCAACATGATTCAGAGATGGTCAGAAACAGACAGTCTTCATACAATCAGTTGGAAATCGGAAAACATCATAACACAAATGACATCTCAAAAAATATTTTGGAAAATTTGTCTTAATATACACTAGATGGCAGAAGATCTGAAAATACAGAAAATAAAACTGAAAGAGAAAGACTTCAGTAACAGAACAAAACCAGATCTTCATCATGTTCAAAACTAGAGCATCTTATACAAATCTCTAAAAGTTCATTGTAAGAAAAGTCATGAAGATTGAGCCAACAGGAAAAATAGAGAAAAATATTTTCAGGACCAGAATTAACATATACTTCATATGCTGTGTACAATATTATCACAGAAGGTTTGCATCTTCAAATGGCTCATGAAGCTTACTCATGAGATACTATTAAACAGTAGGCATGCAGCATAGCCTCCAATACAGAATCTGTAAATTCAGTGTTGTATTGGGAATCCGGTTGGTATGTGAATGCCTGGCCACTTCTTACTTCATGACATTTACAACCCAACAAGGCCAGCTTCTGTTTAACTGGCAACCAAAAAGCTCTCTCAGCCACAATGAGTAATTTCGTGTCATCTTCAGGTTTATCTGACCTCACAATTCTTTCAATAAGGGAAAGTGATGGATGGGACTCAATTTCTCCTTTCTCAACTTTCATGAATGCCTCGGCAATTAAGGGCTCCAGAGACAATAAAACCACACTCAAGTTTTGAATGCTTCTCATTAAGTTGCTTAAATAAAGATGAGCAGTATAGACACCACAGCAGCACAAGAAATAGGCCAGCTTTTTTGTCGCATATAGTGAAATATATACCATGACATTGTCGTCTATATAACCTGAAGTGAACTTGCTAACACTTTTCTGAATAATGAGCTGAAGCAGCTTTTGTTGTGGAATACTGAAAGGTTCAACATTATCAGCAACTGCAAATGAGGTGTTGTTTCCTAAATCTGTGCATTTCTCCAAAATGGCAAAGCAGCTCTTCTTTATGTGGTCTAAAAGACCCAAAACATGATCTGATAAGCTAATTTGATGAACCTCAATATCCCACAACTTAGTAGCTGATTTAGGGAAAGGATCTGGGGCAGATTGCTCTTCCAACAAGACTACTGGAGGTCTGACTTTGCTACCAGCCCTATCCATGGTTTCGTCACCAGAACTTTTCCTAGCATTGCTTTTGCGAGCATTCAAGAAAAAGTTAAGATCATTGGATTGTGACGTGGATTCGAATAAGGTGGAAACCTTGTGCAGACTTTTGCTCAATGATTGCTCTTTGCTATTTCTCTTGTTGGCGTTGTCATTGTGCATCTTGTTTGCTGAAGGCACAACAGATCGGAGACTAGCCTGAGGAAAAGCACCATAAAGATCTGCAGATACTTCCTCAGAGTGAAACTTGCATATGCTTGGGTAATCATCCAGAAGATCAAAGTCATTTAATGCTGTAACTCCACAAATATTCTGTAGCTCTGAAGTTGAGGTGTAACTACTAACCTCCTCCAATGAATTTATACAAGTAGAGCAAATCTCACGGTTGCATTTTCCTTCAAACAAAGGATGCCAATCTAAGTATATTCCATCACACGCGGACAAAGGATGAGGCTTGACAGTGTGAAGAATGTCTCCAATGATCATACTCACTGTTTTCATTACTTTGTCGTCAATAATAGGAGCAGGCAAGGATTTAAATGTATCATCAACCAGTGCCAGCTCAGAACTGACAACCGATTCATAGAACTTGCCTATGGGATCCATATCTTCTTGGAGCATATGATCAGGCTTATTCAGCAGCTTGGCTTCTTGGAAGCTGCCAAAAACTTCAGAGCTATGTGAAGCAAAATCAAGAATCTGAACTTCCTGAAGATGAACCGAGCAAGGCAGATGTGAACACGCTCCATCTGATTTGATCGGATAGATCACTAAATTTTCTTCTAAAAGATTCTTGTCATTGATGTTTATTATGTCCATATCCAAAATGGAATTAAGCAAGAGTGGTTTCTGCTCAATAGAATGTTCAGATGGACAATAGTCTGTGAAATGCTCCAAACTATCTATCCTGATGGATCCTAGCAATTCCTCTGCATTAACTGCCAACTCATCACTATGCCGTTGTTCAAATATAGGAAGAAGGGAACTGTAAGCTTCTTCCATTTGTGAGCTATAGTCGAGCTCAAAACGAGCCTCACTGACTTCAAAGCAAGGAAACTTAATAAAATTTGAGGGATCATTGGACGTGGAACTATCAACTTTGACAGCCAAATTGTCCCGATCGAGAGGTAATTTGTTAGGAACATCTTCCACCAAAAAAATTGACTTTGCAACTCCAGAGGGGTATGTGATTGTCAAACCAAATTCAACATCAATAATTCCCTATAAAAAGATACATCCACGGTAAAAGAAAAGCCTGGGAACATCAGATAGGAAACCCACTTCATTTCATCCATGAACATTCCAAAATAGCAACTTTTAAAACTGGAAAAAATGTGTCATGACGGTTCCAGCTACTCATTGTTGTCTTTTATCATGCAGTTTATGATAACAACACCGTCATTCATTATACATGGAATGCAATGTAGAAAAAAGCATAGACCCACCATGGTCCTATATGATAACTATGCCTACGTGGTTTCTTATTGCTCATATATTTCAGTGGAACAAAATCACCAGAAAGCATCAAAAGAATATTAGCAAAACCTCTCAAAAAAGAAAAAAAATTGCTGATGCATATGTTGCACAAAGTTTGTTTCATCAATTACCCAAATGCAGTTCCAAACTCATAATTAATCAACCGAGCCATCTGATGTTTCGCAAAAAACTGATTCTTGCTAGAAACACCAAAGCTTAAAGTTACAAGCATGACATCTTTTCATAGGCAATCCACAGGAAATAAGGAAGTGAATGATAAACTCAGTGAAATTATGTCGTATAATAGTTGGAACTATTACCATAGGAATTTTGACATTTGGAACTTGAAAATGAAGCCCGGCCTCATCTACTTCATGAGCATCCTCACATTTTCCCTGCAAACCAACGAAACTATAGCCACATAACTAATGTGCATTCCCACACTCAGTTTTACAAATATCACCAATAATTTCTGCTGAAAACACCCATCGTGTTACTTGGAGAAAATCCAGCTCCTCAATTTCGAACTGGAATTTGTTCAAAGCTTCAATTCCCTGAATGTTATTGCACAAGAAATATCTATTATAAGAAACTGCAGACAGAAACTAGACATGATTTTCTATACAGCCACCTATTGATGACATCAACCTATCACCTTCAGAATTTCGGTTCTAGATGCGACAGATCTACATCCCGGATGCTCGTGTTCTTCTTTTTCTTCATAGATAGATCCAGCAAGGCTCTGTGGCGATGTTCAACAGAAACTCATATGAAAAGAAATAACAAAAGCAGATCTGGGTGATCCACATTTGTTTCTTCAACACAAATCTCTCCATAAGAAGAGGTGTTATAATCTGCACACTCTATAGGTGAACAGAACCATCAACTCAATCCATGATAGCAAAACTAAGTAAAACTCGCACTAGAAAGTTCAAAAGAAGAATCAGGAAACAAAAACGATAGAAATCACCGACTGACCTCATAAATCCCGATCCCACTGGCTTCAGATCTAGCTTCCTCCATTCCGCTCTGATCTCCATAGCCGACATCCACAGAGCTCCTCTCTCCATCGCCTAGAAATCTAGGCACGACGTCAGCGAAGAATTTAGAGAGAGCTCCCTCGATCGGAAACCTATCGATCTCGAGATTAACAACAACGCCGAGATCGCAATCGAAGCATTGGTTTATCGGTTGGCCTGGAGGATCGGGAACAGGGAGAGGAGGGATCGGGAGAGAGACGAGGCGGAGATCCCCTAGGGCTTCGAATGGAGATCGCGAGAAGAAGTAGTCGGTCCCCAGGAATCGCGATCGCATGGCGTTCGGCGATGGGTTTTGGGGGACGAGGAGGAGGAGTGGAGAGGAGAACAGCAGGGGGGGGGGGGTTGGTTGTGGAGGTTTGGATTTGGATTTGGAAATGGCGCCGAGGAGAAGGGTTTATATAGGCGTTTCCATTGGGTGCTAACGTGCGCATCTTTGCATTGGTGCGCATTTCAGCTTCGCCGCTTCTGGACGAGTACGGAGGTGGTCCCTGTGTCTGGATTCAAATTTGACCGTTAGAAGACGGGACTCCGCATCCCTCTCGAGATTCGTGATGACTAGCCTCGGGATTTGCTTCTATTACGAATCTGAATCTCAAATGCAGTCGTCTGGCCCATGTAAAAGAGGCGTCGAATTTTCCGCAGCAGTGATGAACTCCAACAACGAAGACGAAACGTGTCAGCCACCTGAGAGGACATCTCTTCTTCATGCGTTCATGCCACGTGTCCGGCTCGCACCTACGTGTTAGCACTGGTGTCATCAGCCTTCAAGCTCTATCCGTATCCTCGGCGTTTATATATCTCTTTATGGTCGCCAATCCTTTCACCATTGTGCAGACTTCTTGCAGGCGCTCAAACTGGTGCTTCTTGCAATGGATTTCCCTCACTCTGCTCCCACACAAGGCCATGTTTACGAAGAAGAACACCACATGGGTCTCCATGCAGGTACATAGTCTATATGGCCATATAAAAGTACGTACATGCTCTGCTCTGCTCTCCTCTATTTAAATCTTGGTCTCCTGAGAATTAAGCTTTTATGTATGAAGCTGTAGATGATGATGAGCAGCAGCACCAAGAGAAGAAGCCGATGCTGAAGAAGGTGAAGGAGAAGGCGAAGAAGATAAAGAACACCATCGGAAAAAAGGTGCAAGGACACGAAGACGATCAACACCAAGAGGGTGACGATCACGATGGATACGAGGAGGAGGAGGAGGAGGACGAGCTGGAGACAGACCCCGAAGTCCACGGTGTACCTAGTACGTGCCGGCTCCCTTATATAAGTTTCATGTGATCAGAAACAGTGATGGTTTAATTTGTGTGTGGCCATGGCAGCGTATGAGAGCGTAGCCGTGCTAGCCTTGGTTGGCGACCCAAGGCCGGCGGTCCCTGTGACGGAGGGAACCAGCTTGAGAAAGATCACCGGGGGCGTAGAAGAAGACCCGGCGGCGCCGAAGGCGAGGCCCAGAGCGGCAACCGACGAAATCTTGGACACCAATCTTACTTTTGAAGGTAACAACATGTGCACTTTTTACTTCTAACTATATATTTAGCGAGAATAGTATCTTGACGAAGCATTATTGTATGCCTATGTCGTGAGACATACTTATCTCTGCCGTCTATTGAGAAAACCCTTGGGAAACATTCTCGTGTGCTGAAAAGCTTAATAACACCGCAGACGGCAGCTGTTAGAGTGGTTAATTTGCATGTAAATTAGTGTACTAACAAGACCAGTATTATCGTATGCACTACGAAGTGTACTAACAAGAGAGTGTTTTTTGCGAGGTGTGGTGAAGGTGGCGACGATGACATTTTGGCGCCTGTCACCCAGTCTTTTGAAGGCATGTTTTCCTCCGACGAACCCCAAACACGTCGGAGACGAGAAGTTCCCGAACAAGAGAATCCACACTGTGAGGACCAATCCAAACGAGACAAGAGCTACGCCAGCAAGCTTTCCTCGGCCACAGGCGCCGCCAAGGAAGCAGCCGCAGAGTCCGCAGAGTATGGAAAGAGAGTGGCGGCCGCAGTGTACGAGAAGGCAACGGAGGCTGGAGCAAAGGTGGTAGAGAAAGTCAACCGGGGCGGTGGAGCAGCATCGGAAGGCGGCGGAGGCGGGAGGAAGACGGTGAGGGAGTTGTTAGCGGAAAAGCTGAAGCCCGGGGAGGAGGAGAAGGCGCTGAGTGAGGTGATATCGGAGGCATTGCAGAAGATCAGGACGGTGGCTTCGGAGGAGAAGCTGAAGGAGGTGATGACCGGATCCAGCGGCGCGGGGGTGGCGGAGAAGGTGCGAGGGGCGGTTGCTTCTTTATTTGGGAAAGGTGGTGGTGGTGGTCCTTATGCGTCGCTGGTGGCGGAGAAGCAAGCTGAGGCTTCTGATAAGCGGGCCAGAGATGAGAATTTGGAAGAAGAAGATGTAGAGTAGAGTAGTTGATGTGCTACTTTAATTTGGAAAGTACTTTGTGGATAGATCATGGATCAATGGTGTGTTTGTTTGGTTTTCCTAAAGGTCGATTTTGAGATGATTATTAGTCTAATTTGCAGTCGCACAGATGTCGGATCGAATCTATCCATTCATATTCTCGATCGGGACAGCACTTGCATGGTTAAATCTGGTTAAAAAGCCTTTTTTTTTATTATATATTTTTGTCCTTAAAACGTTAGTTCATCATGTCAACACGTCAATTTAAGTTTCACTGAAAGATTCAAGTTTTAATCGAGGTTTTTTTGAAAGATATAGTAGCAATTGATTGACATTCGTTTGGAATGATTGTTGTCCTTAAGCCCAGGGATTTTTGAAAGATATGGTTGCAATTAATTGATTTCTATTTGGTAAGGTTGTTATTTTTATCTTTAGCTATTTCAGTGTCTTACAACCCAACTTTCATATCTTATTAATATCAATTTCTAATTTTATTTTTTTCATTATTAATCTGATTAAAATATCCCTCCAGCTAAATATTGGAATTTTAAAAAATAATTTTAAATAGTTTAAAGTCGTAATTGCACCATCTCTCTTTTAAAATGACTTAATTTTCCAAAATGATGCCATTGAATAGATCCGAGGTCCTGCAATTATGCAAATCCAATCAATCAGATGTTGAAAACCATCATGCGCACGATGGTCGAAATCTAGTCAAAACTCCTGGAACGAATCTAGATCACAATCAAAGTATATATCTAGCACTACTCAAACTAGAAAAATCCATGAAGAATCTACAGTCCAATCCTGTTCATGCCAGCGTCCGGGATCCAGAGGACTCTTCGCAGAACAATAAGAAAGCAGACAGAGTTCATGACTTAAAACCCTTTCCCTCGATTTCCACTGAAACCTTCTCCATCTTCACTTGATTCAATCTCCTTCCTGATGCTCTTCAAGTGCTCATGTCAATGGAGATCACACAAGCCTCTACCATCCAACCAAGCCTCTCCAATCTCTTCAATTCCTCACCAGAGCTTTGCTAACCATGAATACAATCCATTACGTCCAACATGCTTCTCTTCAATTCAAGAAGATCCCTCCGCACCCTGCTCCGTCCCCTTCATCTCCTCCGTCCTTCGAAGCCCCTCTGCAATGGCGGCGAACCACCAAACCGAGAATTCGATTCCGAGCACCTTCCCAACGATGCCCTTCTCGCCTATTACCCCGCCGACGCCGACGCCGACGAAGACCGAAGCCCTCGTCATCGATTCTACGAGGCCGTCAAACTCCAAGCGGATCAGATCTTTGCCGTACTTCAGCGCGACGGCCCTGGCTTCAACGCCTGCTCAGCGCTCGACGAAATGCCTCTGGACTTCTCCCCGGCCGTCGTCCGTGAAGTCCTCTATAGAATTCTCCACTCCACTAAAGCCGGCAACAAGCCCCGGTGCGCCAAACTCGCCTATAAGTTCTTCGCGTGGGCCGGTCAGCGGCCGGGCTACAACCACACCACCACTTCCTACAACTTGGCCATGAAGGTCCTGGCAGAGTCCGATGAGATCAAGGCAATGTGGCGCCTCGCAGATGAGATGACCGATCGCGGGCTCCCCACCACTGCTCGCACCTTCAACATCTTGATCTGTACCTGCGGCGAGGCCGGCCTGGCGAGGCGGGTGGTCGAGAGGTTCATCAAGTCAAAAACCTTCAATTACCGCCCGTTTAAGCATTCCTTCAATGCCATCCTCCACTCCCTCCTCGTCATGAATCAGTACCAATTGGTTGAATGGGTCTATCAGAAGATGCGGCTCGAAGGCCACTCGCCGGACGTGCTCACTTACAATGTGGTAATGTGCGCAAAGTTCCGGCTGAGCAAATTGGATGAGTTCTATAGATTGCTAGAGGAGATGAACAACACCGGTTTCGCTCCGGACCTTCACACATTCAACCTCTTGCTGCATGTGCTCGGCCGAGGGGATAACCCGGCGAAAGCTATCAACATATTGAAATACATGGCCGACATCGGCTGCCACCCACGGATCATTCATTTCACGACACTGATCGACGGGCTCAGCCGCGCGAATAATCTAGATGCTTGCTGGTACTTCTTTGAGGAGATGAGGAAGCATGGGTGTGAGCCTGATGTGGTGTGCTACACAGTGATGATAATGGGGCATGTGGTAGCAGGGGAGCTTGAGATGGCTGAGCAGCTGTTTGATGAGATGATCATTAATGGGCAGCTCCCAAATGTTTTCACTTATAATTCGATGATCCGTGGGTTCTGCATTGCTGGGAGGTTTGATGAGGCATGCGCCATGCTGAAGGACATGGAGGCTAGGGGATGTACTCCAAATTTTTCAGTGTATAGTACATTGGTTGGGGGTTTAAGGAGTGCAGGAAAGTATGCCAGGGCAAATGAAATAATTGGCTATATGGTGGAGAAGGGCCACTATCTTCACTTGCTTTCAAAGTTCAAAGGATATAGGAGATGCTAACAACAGAGGAGTTTATAAGTTAAATTCGTGATTTTCAGAGAGGTGAAGCTTGTAATTTTTGTAACATTATGGATTGGAAGGGCAATTTGCTCTCACCAAGTATGTAAGATTACTTAGTTCTTTTCGATTAATCTTCAAGAATTATTTTCTCCTTTTCTTTTCTTTGTGACAGTGATGTTGGATAAATCACTTTCGGATCCTTTTTGAGAAAAATATAGATTTAGAACAAAGCGTAGACTCTCTTGTTTCTTTTCTGATGTTTGGAAGTATTGAGGAGAAAGTAAGAGTATCAAGGATATATATTTTGAGTTCGTATGCATATAGGGTCGTACTTAAAGTATATTGTAATCAGAAAACGTTGAGATCTGCATGGATTAACAAAGGAATAGTCTAACTCAGCTTGAATCGATGCACTTGTATAACAATAATCTTTCTGGAAACATTCCTGCCTCATTGAAACGATGCCAACAGGTGTTTACTCTTGACCTCGGCAACAACAAATTCGCAGGAGATATACCAATGTGGATTGGAGAAAGCCTACATTCATCCCGAATTCTTCGTTTTGAGATCAAATTTGTTCCATGGTAGCATCCCCACATAGTTTATCGCAGCTTGCTTCTCTTCAGGTCTTGGATCTTGCTCACAACAACCTTTCCGGCAACATCTCTCTGTCTTTCAGAAACTTTAGTGCCATGGTTGTGTCAAACAACATTGAGGAGGACTAATCTTTCTTGCAATAACATCCAACTTACATATAAAATCGTGCTCGTATCGTTAACGAGCATCGACTTATCTGGCAATAAGCTCTCCGGAGAGATCCCTGCTGAACTGGCTGAACTCCATGGATTGCGCTTCTTGAACTTGTCCGCCAATCGTCTCACAGGAACTATACCGGAAAATATAGGTGACATGGGGCAACTAGAGTCTCTTGATCTCTCAATGAACCACCTCTCTGGCGGGATTCCCGGCAGCTTGGCTGGCACCTCTAAGTTTCTTGATCTCTCAATGAACCACCTCTAAGTTTCTGTGCCTAATTGGATTTGCTATTAAAGTATTCTGTTTAAAATTGTTTGTGATTCATCGATGATTCTGTTTTAAGTTTTACTCTTCTTATATATAGAGGCTAATCATGCTTGGTTATTGGAAGCTTAAATTATTAACTTGATTTCTTGAGCAATCTGTGATACATCCATCTGTTAGCTCTCTGCTTTTCTCAGAACTTCAGTTTTGTTTCTCTGGATAGAAAGCAAATGTGATGAGCTCAACCAACTAAGATTAGTAAAGATCACACAATAATCTTTAGCATCACCTCTGGCTGGTTGAATCCAGAGATAACATGATTAAGACTTGCACAGAAAAGTATTCATGTCACAATAACTAGAAGTAGGCATTTTGCTTCTGAAATAAGGAGAGATCAACAGATCCCAGAAGGTTACATATATAGTTTTTCTATTATAAGAACTGAGAGGAGAATTCAGGGATGCAGTTCTATTCGTCCTCCGAAGAAGCTTCAACCATTACAAGTGATAAATTTAATCACTGAAATTATATTCAAATACTATGAATGATTCGTGTCACATTTTCTGACATCAATCTCTTAGATCCAACCATCTTGGATTGGTTTATCGCCCGAGGATCATAAAATCTAGTAGTAGGATGTAGAAAAAGAAGAAATGGTCTTAAATTCAATGGAAAGAGAAAATTGCTGATCAGAATAAGAGACTAATGAGAGTAATAGTCGGAAATCCATTGCAAACAGCGGGCTCTTTATGTTCCTTTAGTTTTGAAAGTTATAAAGGTCGTCTGGTGATTCCAAGATGGTTATTTTTATAAAAAAGATTTTTTTTTTTTTTTTTGGTGCAATTGAGTCTGAAGGCCAGGTGTTACAACACTTACACTAGGGCCCCAACACCAGCAGCATGTCTTGCCCGTCGGACAAGATCATCCGCCACCGCGTTTTCATTCCGTGATATAAAAGTAAAAAAGATGAAGTCAAAGAAGGAAGGCGCGCCCAAATTAACAACAAAATCAATCCATCTTTTTTAGCAGCATCTTTATTTCTATGTATCTCCCTTTAGTTTGTTTACTAGTCTTTTTATGTTCATGTATCTTTTATTTCCAGCAATGAATCCTTCTCATTTTTTTAATTTCTAGCAATAGAGTCTTTTCATTTTTTTTAATTTCATGTAATGCATCTTTTATTCCTTCAAGTAGATCTATTATAATTTGCTATTCTCCCTTCCTCACATTTTTCTCTTTATTTAATCACCGCTTTCCATGCATTTGAGGATCTTGGCACTTTTGACATCTCCGTTCGAACTTTGTTTAAAGGAGTTGAGCCTGCCACACCACAGAGTACATGACGGTTCAACTAAAGCGTTCGCAGGATCTCTTCATGAACAAATGGTGATGTTAAGTTGTTAACATCGTATCATAATAAAGTCGAAATTCAAAACTTTGTCTCGATCGGTCTATATTTTTTAAGCCTAAGATTTTGGGATGATCGGTGAGACCAGCTGTCGTGGCAGGATAGATAGCCGGTGAAGCTGATAATAACAAATTTGGTTTTTTTTTCTTCTTCTTTTGCATTTCGATACCCATATGATGATGATTAAATACAACTTTAGTTTTTTTAGATAAATGGTGAAGCTAACATCCAAATCCATGATCCAAGCCTTTTGGCTTATGTCTTCAAATAAAAAATAAAAAAACATATCCAAATCCATGATAGATAAGTGTCTCAAACAAACACTCTCTTATTAGTTAACGTACATTTATTCAAACATGCACTACGTACATGACATGCTTCTGTTTAGGAATTAAATAAATAAGAACCAAAGGCGCAACACACATGATGAAACATGATACATGTACCATAGATCAATATCATTACCATCATCATCATCATCATCATCATCATCTTCTTCTTCTTCTTCTTCTTCTTCTTCTTCTTCTTCTTCTTCTTCTTCTTCTTCTTCTTCTATCCAACTATAGGAACCCGGGCGATCTTGCCTTGATCGTCCACAAAGAGCACAACACGAAGACGGACGAAGCCGGTGGCCACAAAGCTGTTGGGCGGCAGCAGCACCACGAAGACGGCTCCGGGCATGTCCTCCTGGATGATACGCTTCGCCTCTGAGACGGTCCTCCCGACCGCCGCCGGCCATGTACCCCTTTTCTGTGTAGCATCCTCGACGACCTGGCCGGGCCTTTTCACAACTAGATTTTTAACAAGTAAGTCAAGTAATTAGCTTCTCCGAGTACATGCAATCAGCTTAATTGCATGCAAACTAACTACTACTACTGTACGTACCAATGCATGTGCTACAATCTATTCGTTAGTGGGATAAAAAACATATACTTGATAACAATTGATCAAGTGAAAGTGCTCACGTAGAGCTCTGGGCGAGGTACGGGCCTCTGCAGCCATGGCGAATGCGAGGGTGAAGAAGATGAGAAAATTGAGGAAAATCTACATCGTTTTAGTGCTCTCCATATAAATATAATACAGATGATCTTGTTAGCGCTAGAGCTAGCTAGATGCAGGAGGATCGATAGAGCTGGCGATGATTGAACTTAGCTTCATCTACTTCCCATTATATAGGAAAGGGATCGAGCTAGCCAGCTAGCGTGCGTGCCGGCAGAATGGACAGTCCAATACGCTACGCTTAGCTTATGGGCGGCCCTTTTTTATTTATTCCTATTAGTTGGGCCCAATAAAACTCTACTAAGATAATTGCCTTCATTCCTGGTCAGGCGGGCAGCTCCTTCGTGATTTGCCAAAGAAAATTAGAAGGGAAGCTTAATTCACGTACCTCATCCACCGAAAAAGGAATTAAAAAAAATGTTAAAGAAGAAGAAAAGAGTCCGTCTTGTTGGAAAACCCAACATCAATTAGGACTTTCTTTAGGATTTAGAGTTTATCTTCTTTGGTTAGAGTTTGATTAGATTTTTAAATTGGATGTGGATTAGAACTCTAGAGTTGGAGTGTTACGACAAGTTTGATTGAGATAAGGTTAAAACCCTAGAGATATTTGGGAGAAACCTCAATGAAATGCTATTGAGGATGTTCTCGTGTATATATATATATAAACAGAGTACATATGGTATATGGTAAACAGAATACATATGGTATCTGCTATAAGCTAGCTGTACATGACCATATCAAGACTAACTATATCAAGACTATCTATGTATAACAATAAGATATAATCTTCACTAACACCCCCCCTCAAGGGAGCTGTGGAAGCAGAAGCAACGGTGAGCTTGCTACGAAAGAGAACAAATTGAGGCTTGGAGATACTCTTAGTGAAGATATCTGCAACCTGAAAATCCGTAGAAATAAATTTAACTTGAAGAGCACCACGAGCCACCATCTCACGAACAAAGTGATAGTCAAGTGCAATGTGCTTGGAGCGAGGACGAGTAACAGGATTGCCAGCCATAAATAAAACACTCTTATTGTCACAGAGAATACATGGCGGAGTAGCCAAGCTGATACGAAGGTCACGTAACAACTGACAAATCCATGACACCTCAGCAGCAACAAGCGCCATAGAACGATACTCTGCTTCGGTACTAGACCGAGAGACCGTGGCTTGCTTCTTGGAACACCATGAAATAAGATTCGAGGCAAGGAAAACTGCATAGCCACTAGTGGAGCGACGAGTATCAGGGCAACCCCCCCAGTCCGCATCGGAATAAGCAGTCAACACAAGCGGAGAAGGAGAAGAGATGCGAAGACCGTAAGCATAAGTACCCTTGACATACCGTAGAATCCGCTTCAACGCCTGAAAATGCTCAACAGTCGGAGAGTGCATAAACTGACAAACGGAATTAACTGCATGAGATAAATCCGGGCGAGTGATAGTGAGATATTGGAGAGCACCGGCCAAAGAGTGAAAGAGCGAAGGATCCTCATAAGCAGTACCAGCAGAAGTCAAATGAGAGCTAACAACTAAGGGAGTCAAAACTGGAGCACAATCAGACATACCAGCACGCTCCAAAAGATCGAGAGCATACTTAGCCTGACTGAGGAATAAACCCTTAGCAGAACGGTGAATCTCAACACCCAGAAAATAATGAAGCTCCCCAAGATCCTTCATAGAGAACTCAGTAGCAAGACGCTGTAGAAGCCGGCCGACCAAAGCAGAATCACTCCCAGTGACAACCATATCATCAACATACAGGAGCAAATAAATAGTACCAGAAGAGCCAGTATAAACAAATAAAGATGAATCAGCCTGACTAGAGTGGAACCCAAGACTCAACAAGAAAGTGCTGAAGCGATGGAACCAAGCACGCGGCGCCTGTTTGAGTCCATAAAGGGCCTTACGTAGGCGACAAACATGAGAAGGGTAAAGGGGATCCATATAGCCAGGAGGCTGCTCCATATAAACTTCCTCGCTAAGAGCACCGTGAAGAAAGGCATTCTTCACATTAAGCTGATGGAGAGGCCAACCAGAAGTAGTAGCCAAACTCAAAATAATACGAACAATAGCAGCACGAACAACAGGACTGAATGTCTTGCAAAGTCCAAGCCAGGCACCTGAGTATAACCCTGAGCCACCAGACGCGCCTTATAACGCTCAACGGAACTATCAGCATGGAGCTTAGTCTTGAACACCCAACGACACCCAACGACATTGCGATTAGAAGGACGAGGAACCAAAGACCATGTATCGTTTTGCCGAAGTGCCGCCATCTCGTCATCCATAGCAGCCAACCATTCAGAATGCTTAGCAGCAGACTTAAAACCCCGAGGCTCCTTAAGAGCTAGTAAGGCCTGAAAAAGCTATGTAGAAGGCAAAGCAGTAAGAGAGTGGATCACACGAGGTTGAGAAATACCCGCCTTACTCCGAGTAGTCATCGGATGAGTGTTGGTAGCAGGTGGAGGAGCGGGTAGATGGGAGGACCCGGACACAGAGACAGGAGCATCAGAGCAGGGTAGGCAACCCATGATAGGAAAAGGAGAAGATGGTGTAAGCGAAGACACGGGCTGCTGCACACGAGGTAAGGTAACGGAAAAATCATCAAATGCAATATAGTCACCAGGAGAAGAAGGTGCCTGCAATGATGAGTCGGAAAGCGGGAAAATGGTCTCATGAAAAACAGCACGGCGAGAGATGTACAAACGCTGAGTGCGCTGATCAAGACAGTGGAATCCCTTGTGAATAGAACTATAGCCAAGAAAGACACAAGGAGAAGAGCGTGGAGATAATTTGTGAGGAGAGTAGTCACGCAAATATGGAAAGCAAAGACAGCCAAAGGTACGAAGCATACTGTAAGAAGGAGTCGTACCATACAAAAGCTCATACGGTGGTCTGCCGCCAAGGGTCGGAGTGGGAAGCCGGTTGATAAGATAGGCAGCTGTAGAAAATGCCTCAACCCACAAAGAGAGGGGCACACCAGAATGAAAAAGCAAGGTAAGCCCAGTCTCAGTAACGTGACGGTGCTTACGCTCGGAAACACCGTTTTGATTCGGAGTATAAGGATAGGACAAACGTTGAGCAATACCACAGTCAGACAAATGTGTCTGGAAACGAGAGCTAGTAAACTCGCCTCCCCCATCGCATTGAAAAGTTTTAATACGACAGGAGAATTGATTTTCGACCAGCTTCTGAAACTTAAGAAAGACATCATAGAGCTCGGACTTAAATTTAAGAGGATAAAACCATGTAAACCTGGAGTGATCATCAATGAAAACCACATAATAACGATAGCCATCATGCGAAGGAATGGGGGATGGTCCCCAAAGATCACAATGCACCACGTCTAAAATAAAGGAAGAGCGATTTCCATTATGATCAAAAGGTAAACGATGACTTTTCCCAAGTCTACAACCAACACAAAGACGAGAGGAAGAATCTTTAGAAAAACCAGACAACTCTATGACACCCTTTTTATTCAAAGCACTAACAGTCCTCATAGAGGGATGACCCAAACGTGCATGCCAAACAGAAATAGAAGCACGCAATTGAGTGGAAGCTAAAGTAGAAATGAAAGCAGCTTGACTCCGATCAAGAACATAAAGACCCTTCTCACATCTTCCGGTTCCCATCATGACCCTTGATGTTAGATCCTGTACAGTAAAGCCAGTGGAGGTAAACGTCACAGAACAATGATTGTTAGAAGTGAGTTTACTAATGGATAATAAATTTTTGGTAAGACCAGGAACAACTAAAACGTGAGGCATAGATAAAGAACAAACGGGATTTAGAGAGCTAGTAGAAGAGATGGATAAGGAATCACCATTACCAACAACCACACGATCAGTACCGTTGTAAGGGTGTGTATCTTCAAGCAACGCAGAGTCTCCAGTCATGTGAGAAGTAGCCCCAGAATCGGTATATCACTCGACATCAGATTGCTCTTGTAAGGAAACGTTAGCAAAGTTCTCTACAAGATTAGCAGACTGCTTCTTTTTCTGCTTCAAGTACCGCCAACAGCGCTTAGCAACATGGCCCGGCTTATCACAGAACTGACAGACGACCCCATCCAAAGAGGAAGGGTGAGTAGGAGCATCAGGAGGAGCGCTACGAGTCGAAGGATGAGAGCCACGAGAAGCACCGCCTCGAGAAGACCGACCACCACCACTACGGGTCAGCGAAGAACCTCCACGAGAGGCAGTGAAAGCCGAAGTCGAGGACGACGAGCCGGAGTGCAAGGACCGAACAAAGAGCTCATGACTTTGAGCTTGCGGCACCAAATCACGAAAGCTGGGAAGCGGCAACTGGCACATCATCATGGTTGAAAAGGACGCAAACTCGACACCAAGGCCACGAAGGAACCAATGGGTTTTGTCCCTGTCATCGGCCGGAGCTCCAATCGCACTCAGTTGATCACAAACCCCTTTAAACTCACGAGCATAAACAGCAACACTACGAGATCCGCGTTGCATCATCTGAAGCGCATCACGCAACTGAAGTTCACGGGGTTTGGATGTGTTGGCGAAGGCGGCCTCCAAAGCAAGCCATGCATCGCGAGAAGTCTTCAAACCCAAGACTTCACTCATGGCATCAGCAGATAAGGAGGAGTGAATCAAACTAAGAAGAACACGATCAGTGCTAAACCATGACAGAAAGTCTGGATTGGGAACGTCCCTCTCACCACGTTCAATCGTCGCCACCGGAGCTGAGGTAGAGCTGTCGACAAAACTGAGCAACCCTTGACCCGAGAGAAGAGTCTCCATCTGCTCTTGCCAAAGGAGGTAGTTGACAGAGTCGAGCTTGAAATTGAGCATATGGACCAACGTGCTAAGGGGAATAGCAGCGGAAGAAGATGAAACGGCCATGACGGATCGTTGCCGGGCGGCGAGTCCCACGAAACGTCTGATACCAAGATAAGGTTAAAACCCTAGAGATATTTGGGAGAAACCTCAATGAAATGCTATTGAGGATGTTCTCGTATATATATAAACAGAGTACATATGGTATATGGTAAACAGAGTACATATGGTATCTGCTATAAGCTAGCTGTACATGACCATATCAAGACTAACCATATCAAGACTATCTATATATAACAATAATATCTAATCTTCACTAACAGGTTGGACATAACTGTCAGGAATGGAATGGTCAAATCCATGATCAAAGCCCATTCCGTTGTTTGGTTAAATATTAAAGTCGGGAATATAATGTTTCATTCATGACAAGTTGGGAATGAGGATGTCCCATCTAATAGTCCGGACTCACTCATTCCATTCCTAATGGAATGACGGTTATAAAATAATTTTGATTATTTATATTTTATTCTCATTCCATTCCCACACTTATTTTCGTGTACTAAGCACTTTCAAATATGATGATTCATAATCCCATTCATTGTGCGAACCAAACATGCAACATCATTCATGGTTGTGCGGTGGTCTAAACTGATGGATCCTGGTTGCATGGAAGTATTGAAGCCGGTATTGGCGTTGTTTGTTGGAGTGGAGGGGGGACACCGGATTGGACATTCATGCATAGAGGTCTAGCAAGATGCAGTGACGAGGCATAGCTATTGGCGATTTGGCGGGGGCTGGAACTAGCAATGGCGAAAGGCATCAGCAAGGTGTTGGTTGAATCGGACTCGAGGAATGCGGTCAACTTTCTTAACGACAGAGAGGTATGAGCTGTAGAACTACAACCGATTCTTAGGAGAATATGGAGTTTAAGTGCGAGTCTAGGGGGTGTTATTTTTGTGCATATTCCCCGTGCCTCGAATGATGTTGCGGATGATCTTGCCCGTTGAGCTCGAATGGGGGCTGCTGGGGATGTAATGTAGTAGTGGTGTAGGTGTTGGATGTAATGGCCAGCTAGTTTAGCTCAACTAAGTAAAAATAAAAATAAAAATATGTAGCATCATTCTCATTCCACTCTTCATTCCCATCTCAACTCCCTTCCAGCTTTCATTCCCAATCTGTCCCCCATTTCTTGTGCCAACCAAACGTGCCGTGAAGAGTCCAAAAGAGATAGTATGCTTGAGATATATATCGAAGGTATTCAGTTATATATATTGAAATAAGTGAAATCCTTCTAACATGCATAAATTTTCTAAGCAGTTATATTGAACTCAAATTTCAAGAGCTATACATGTACAACTCTACTAGCTAGCTAGGATTTGCAACATTTAATGGGGGTTAATGGATTTTGGGGTTAGCTTATTTCAGGTTAATGGGGGTTAAGGGATTTTGGGATTAGCTTATTCTGGGTTAAAGGGGGTTAAGGAATGAGGATAAGAAAAAGTAAAATGGTGGTGGTAGGTGGAATGTGAATAAAGTAGTAATGATTACTCAAATATTTGGAGAGAAGTATGGGGATAAGGGGCCGCTTAACCCCATACCAAACAGACCCTTAATTTCCAAACAATCGGTACAGATTCAACTCAATGCCTTTTCAGATTCAGATTGGGCAAGTGATAGGGATGATAGAAAGCCTGTCGGTTCCTATTGCATATTTTTAGGACACAATCTTTATCTCTTGGAGTTGCAAGCAACAAAAAAACTGTTGCTAGGAGTAGCACAGAGGCGGAGTACAAGTCTCTTGCAAATGCAGCATGTGAAATTCAATGGCTCACTTTACTATTGAATGGACTTGGATTTAAGCATCGGATCTCTCCTGTACTATGGTGCGACAATATTGGCGCAACATATCTCTCTACAAATCCAGTATTCCATGCTAGAACCAAACATATTGAGATAGATTTTCATTTTGTAAGAGATTGTGTCATGAAGAAGAAACTCCATGTTCGTTTCTTATCAAGTAAAGACCAGATTGCAGATCTTAATTTTGACAAAGCCCTTATCACATGCACGGTTTCAAATGCTACGATCCAATCTCAAAATTCAAGAACTTCCCCTGATATCATTCTGGGGCGTGTAGAGTTTGATATTGAGTCAGCGACTGAAGAGAGAAAATCTCTCAACAAAGATCATGAGAATCTCAACTTTTAAGTGGATATCATATTAGTATTTAAAATTTCAGTTCTATATACTCTGTTGCAATCAGTTATCTAGTGTAGGCTATTCCTTAGGTGTTTGTTACAATCCAAACTCTTTATAAGAGGCCTGTATCAATTGATTGAGGGGGTGTTTGATTGCTTGCATAAAACCGTCACTCAACTGGCCCAGGATCTGAGGCGTTCTGATGGGCCCAAGGAACACCCGACGTTCTGAAAGCCCAACCAGTATTGGGCAAAACTTGAAGAACAAAATTGGGGCCCAGATTTAGCCCAAACAGCGCCCTTAATTATTGGCACGATAATTTTTCATTTTCTCTTCTTCGAAAAACAGATACGAAATAGTGAATCCCTAATCTCATGATTCCATTGTCCCTGAAATGTTCTCTGGTACTTCTCTAGCACTTTTCTTTTTCCCAGCTCTTTCTAAAGAGAGATGTTGAAACCACGAACAAATTTTCTTTGATTCCTTGTTCAGCTCTTCTCTTATAGATAGATAGTTGATGCTTCCATTACTTTGGCATTGCAACAACCTAAGAATGCCGAAAACACCAGCTAGGGAATTCATCATATGAGCTCCATTATTTTTTGGACTAAAACATTAGAAAGACGACCAACGCTATGAAATATACACTTTGCCACTACAAAGAAAGTAAGAAGGGATCCCCAACTAGATCTTGTTCTGTTGGCTGTCCCAAGCTTTCTGCTCCCAGCCCTGCACTTGCTTTATAGAGTTGGCCTTTCTCCTTCTAATGAATATTAGCTCCCCTTGTGTGAATTGAGGAGG
Organism: Narthecium ossifragum; assembly: GCA_963920575.1. Taxonomy (NCBI): domain Eukaryota; kingdom Viridiplantae; phylum Streptophyta; class Magnoliopsida; order Dioscoreales; family Nartheciaceae; genus Narthecium; species Narthecium ossifragum. The sequence continues at coordinate 35,286,246 of OY986963.1, read as the reverse complement.
GAGCGTGCACGGTGGTGAATCGGAAGGAGCCTTCACCATTGACTCCATCATATATTTCCTTCCCAGCCCTCCTTTAGGACAAGCCATGGACTCCGAGCACCATTCGGTGGCTCCCGGAGGTACTGTGGGCTTGTACTTCAGCAGCTTCGCGTACTCACTCAACAAGTGAAGCATGTAATCATAGATGTAGTCCATCTCCAGCTGCTCCTGAATGAATTTGCTAGCCTCCATTCCAATAGCTTGTGCCTGTGTCCAAATTTTTATACATCTAGCTTAGAGAAGTTTTTCATCAGACAACATACAGAACCCCGTCAAGATGGTGGCATTGCGCGATACCTTTTGCTTGTGACTGTTGCCCCAATCGACTGCAAACTTGATGGACCTACAGTTATCGGCGGCATCCCGGATCGGCCAGTAGTGGTGCACCGGCATCAGCCCCCTGCTAAAGAAGCCGTGGTACTGCGGCTTCATCAGCAGGGTCAGTGAGTTGCATGCCAGGATGTACTTCTCACTCACCGACCATGTTGTTCCCTCAATGTATATCTTGTATCTATCCTTGCAGAGCATCACAAACAAATCCCTATACTTTTATACACATTCTTCTATCAGAAAGCATCAAATAATCTAAAAAGTATGATTTTGGGAAGCTACCTGTGAATGCATTGGCTGGCCAAGTCTGATTGTGTGAATCCCTTACTGGTTTCGCTGAACCAATCCTACAAGAATCGATCATAAGCAAATTGCCAAACCCAGCATTAATTACTCTTTTCTAGACCTTAAGAAACGTGGTGATGATCAGGATTCAAGAACACACCTGTGCATAGACTCTGGCATTCCAGTCCTGTGACTCAGAGACATTGCACTTCAAGAGCTCCTGCCGACCTCCACCCACATCAGGATTACCCTTCCAGTATGCATATGGCTCTCTGTCCATCCACCCTACCCTCTCATTTCCTTGTCTCAGTTCCTCCTTCAGTTTCACCCATGGCCTTATATTGATCTCAGGCCTCAAAAAACGAATACCAATTGTAAGTTTTTTACCATACAAATCCATCAACAAGAACTTAGTTTGACTTGATGAGATAACTAATTACCAACCCCAGAAGGACCAGTCTGGGAAGACGATGTCGAGGTTGTAGTCATTGGTGCAATAGGCAAAGAGAGGTGGCGGCGCTGCAGACACGTTCTGACTCAGATCACCGGTGTGGCCGCCGTAGTCGGACGCCTTGATGGCAGGCCAGTCATCGCAGTCAAACATGAGATCGAGGTCCGGCAAGCGACCAGGGTACCGGCGGAGCAACTGGAGGATTCCCCACACGGTGAAGATGTCACGGGTCTGGAAAGATTTCCGGTATCGCTCCACGTAGACCCTGCCTTGGAGCACCACCAGGCGGAAGTGGGCGGTCTTCCGGGCCCTCTCCACCATCTCTTCGGTAATGCCAGTTGCCTTCCATGGCTGGAGGTCCTCATGGATCCACCGGAAGTATTCAGGGCAGTGAGGAGAAGATGGCTGCAGGGTGCCTACGAGAGCGGGAGTTGGGAATGGTGGTGTTGATGGGCAGAGTTTGGCTCCGGTGAGGTTTCCGGCGGGGCAGGTGAATGGTTTTATGGGCGGAGGTGACGTTTTTTTTCTTTGATGAGATGAGCTGGAAATGGTTATCGTTGACTGCATGCAAAAAGGTTGAATATAATATTAAAGCAAAGTTATGCGTATATAGTCCTAGAAAAGAAAATTCTAATTAATTGTGCAAATGTCCTCTTAAAAACCATAATTTGGAGCCATTAAACTTGAATATGTAATTTGAAATGACCAAAAAATCCATCAGGTTATTGATGCATGGCGATTGTTACAGCTTTTAGAATCCGAATTCTCAAAGAAAACTAACCTAAAATGATAGATAAAAATTACCATAGATGCAAAATGACGAAAATATTATTTATATGGTAAATGTAGCAATTTTCCTCTCCGATGATCACTTGGCATATAAATCCTTCTAAAAAGAAAGGATATTTTGGTTATTTTAAGAACCATGATGGACACTTATGAAGATCAAAATTCAGTAAAGCTCCGCAAAGGGTATATATTCAATAAATGAAAATTTGGAGGGCATGCATATAATTTACTATTTTAAGAGAATATGAATGTAATAAAGTCCTTTGAAGGAGATATACACTCAGTAGAAAAGAAGATTTACCGCGATTACTGATTAGATTCCTATTATGATAAATATCATGATTAATTTCTCCCATGTTAGACATTCTAATATCAGGTTAAATCAATATTGGCTTTGAAAATGCTCATCCAAGCTACAAATATAAAGTCCTAATTAATAAAGAAACTTCTTCATGCAGCCATTTTTTCCATTTGGATGCGTCTAAATGCACCACATTGCGGTGCAGTTAGAATTTCCCTTTTTTTCATTTTAACCCTCGCTGATTCAAACTGCAGGTAAAAGACAAACTAGACCCGCCGATCAGAACCGTTGAGCAAAATATCTATGCTCATGGCAATCCCGTAATTTTCTCCTCCTGCCGACAGCGGCATTTTATTCAACATTTCTAACAGCTCGGTAGACTCGTGTCCAAGAAAGAACTAAAAAAAAAAGCTGGAATTTTAATATTACCGCTTTTTTTCTATTATGGAATTATATACGAATCACGATTTCCTATAAAAATCACGATTTCCTATAAATAAATAAGAAATCGAGAATTAATGAAGGTGACTTCGATAGCAAGAAATTTAATTTTAGCAACCTAGCTAGGAATGTGATCGATCGACTAAATTAAGGAGTAGGAAGTAACCACTCACGGCGTTCTGCATCCAGCGACCGGAGATGAAGACGCCGAGGAGGATGGCGACGGCGAAGAGCGCCGCCGACGTCGGAGCCGATTTCATCATCCGGCACGTCTTCATCGACCCTCCTGGACAGAGGCCGCCGCCCGCGGCCGCCCTGCTGCTACTTTACTAAAATCTAAACAATCAACAACACCAGAAGAATTGAGAAAGGTAACACACACACACAAATATATATTTGCGTTACTATCTAATCATGGATTTGCTTACCTTAAATCCTAGGGTTTCCTTTGATGCGATCGGAGCCCATGAAAGCAGCCATGCTGCTCCCAATTTGCCTGAATCTTTAGCGTATCGGCTTATGCAGCACTCTATCTTCTAGAGGGAGAAAAGAGGCCGGGGAGAGCGTGTGTGTGTGTGAGAGAGAGAGAGAGAGAGGGAGAGGAATCCTCTGGTGTGGTGGGAGCTTCTGTTCCTCTCTGTGTCAGAGAGATTCACACACAGACACAAGTCGGTTTATGGGGTGTGTATCGGAAGCACGTGTCTCTGCCACGTGGAGAAGAGGCTTTGGTGGTATGGGGTGGGGTTTTGGGTTTTTACTGGGGAAGGATTGAAGGAAGGAGATCGAGGGGTAATCCAAGGATTTAAGTTATTGTTTAACAGATGGAGATGATATTATTCCATGGAGGGGATCCCACGCCACTGCACCAATTAATAAACTTTTTTTTCATCATTTCCAAATGAGTAAAGTTCTTTTCATTTCTCTCTCAAAATTTCAATTGAGCACTGATATGTACATGTCGATATTATACATGTCATGATCGGTAATTAAAATATCAATTCTTTTATTTATCTAATCGATAATAATTTATCGAAAATACCGACCGTGACATGTATAATATTGGTACGTATATAAAACTATGTTCATTTCAACTTGGACATAAGTTTTCGGAGACGGTGCCAATTTTTAACGGCCAGCATGCACGAATCCCTTTTCTGGAAAGCAACGCCTTGCTTGGCTGATTATTGATCATTCCTCCTCCTCGTACAAGTCGCTAACGTGTTGAGTCTGACCTGATCATGCCAACCTCTCTCACGGAATAATTTCTCAATTTCTCTCGTAGGGGAGCATTTTATTATAGTTATAACGTACTGATGATGATGCTTTCTACTTCGAGTGTTATATCCTATAATAGGGTGCGTTTGTTTGGCGGGGATGTAAATTTTGTGAGGATAAAACTCAAAGATCAATTTTCAAGAATAATAATTAAGGGGCGGCATTTACATGTTACTTATGTTTGATCGGCATGGGTAAATTTTAATTTGTAATACTCAATATATTAATAAACTTAATATATTCTCTCTCTCTATATCTCTCTATTTCTCTTCTTGTTTTCTCCCTACTTTTTCTCTCTATTTTTTCTCTCCTACTTTCTCTCTTTCTACTTTGTCTCTTCTACTTTATCTCGCTCTACTTACTCTCCTTTTTTTTTACTTACTCTCCTGTTTTCTCTCTTTACTTTCGGAGAGAGAAAATAGGAAAGAGGGTAGAGAGAACATTGGAGAGAGAAAATAGGTGTGAGAAAGTGGAGAGAGAGAGCATAGGAGTGAGAAAGTAGAGAGAATGTATAGATAAAAATAAGAGAGAGGAAGTAGAGAGAAAATAGAGAAAAGAGGTAGAGAGAGAAAATAAGAAGGAAAGAGAGAGAAAGTAAACAGAGAAAATATGAGATGAAGTAGAGAGAGAAAATATAAGAGAGGAAGTCAAGAGAAAATAGGAGGGAGAAACCACAGATAAAATAAGAGAGATGAAGTAGAGTTAGAAAAGAGCAGTGAGGAAGTTGATATAGAAAGTAGAGAGAGAAAATAGGAGAGAGAAAAGTAGCTACAAAGAGAAGGTAGAAAGAGAAAATGGGTGACAAAGTAAAAAAATATGAGAGAGGAAGTAGAGTGGAAATATAGTATTAAAAAGTAGAGATAGAAAGTACAATGAGAAAATTGGAGAGAAAAACGTAGAGAGAGAAAATTAGAGAGAGGAAGTAGAGTGAAATGTAAATATAAATAAGTCTTTTATACACCCATTATTCAGCTCCCATGGGTAATAAAATTTACACCATTTTTACACTCATATTAGAATAAATTTGGACCTCAAGATAAATTTTATATTGCTATCCAAATATAAATAAAGAATTTAACACGAGCAAATTTTCATCCACCATTACACCCTTACCAAACACACGCATGCGTATAAACCTTCTGAGCTCTAGCTGGGATGTAGCCGCTGTATTGTGTAATGAGCAATTGGATTTGGGCCAACTACAAGTGGTTGTATGGCATTCTGGGCCGAATAGCATTTGCTATTAAAATCCTTCGAATGAAGTTTTTTGTGATTCAAGATGATTCTGTTTTAAGTAGAGGATATCATACTTGATTATTAGAAGCTTATCAGAAGCTTATTAACTTGATGATTTCTTTATCGTTTTTTGACATCAATCTCTTAGGCTGCGTTTGGTTGCATGACGGGAGAGGTAGAGGGAGAGGGAGTGGGAGTGGGAGTGGGAGAGGGAGAGGGAGAGGAGTGGAAAGGAATGGGATTGCCCTCGTTAGTGTTTTGGTATGATAATGGGAGAAGGAGAGGGAAAGACGTTGCTTTTGTTTGGTATGTCCAAATTAAGATGGGAAAGGAATGGAATGATATTGAAGTTACTAATATACCCCTTGCTATATTATAACGTATTTTGTGATCTTAAACTTTATATTTTTAATAGAAAATATTATATTATTAATTTTTTTAAAGAATTAAAAAGAAAAATTGTAGCAAACTCACACTTTTTTTTAAACTTGACCAACACAACTGTCATTCAAGTTGTTTAATACATAGTTAACAAACATATAAATAAATTCTTGATTGTGCTCATCTTTTTGTAATTTTCGATATATTATAACGCTGTCTTTTTCTTTACTCGCCGATAGTCTTCGTAGGTTTTTAACCAAATCCTATTTAGCGTCTTTTTAAATCCGATGGATGTTTAAGTAATATTACAAGTGTTGACCAGAAAGGAGGGAGAGGAAAGAGGACTCCTCCCAATTTCGAGAGGAGTCCTCTCCCCTCCCATGACAGGAGAGCGAGAGAGAGAGAGAGGGGTCCCCAAGCTTAAATACCAATCCCTCTCTCTCTCTCTCTCCCTCTCCGGTGGTCAAAGCGGCAATCAAACACAGCGATCCATCTATGGAGCAATGCCTGATGCTACGTCCAATAAAACTGTCGATAAAAAGGCCAATGATCTGCTGGCTGTAGAGCGTGTTGATGGGCCCAAGGAAGACCCAGCGTTCTGAAGTCCTACCAGTATTTGCCTAGAACTTGAAGAACCCTTGAATATTGGTACTATAACTAGTCATATCCCTCTCCTTCGGAAAACAGACAAAAAAAATAGTGAATTCGTAAACCCTATGATTCCATGGTCTCTGAAATTTTCTCTGGAACTTTTCTTAATTTCCCCCGGCTCTTTCTAAAGAGACATGCATGTTGAAGCCATTAACAAATTTTCTTTGATTCCTTGTTCAACTCTTCTCTTATAGATAGATAGTTGATGCTTCCATAATTTTGGTATTGCAACAACCTAAGCAACATATAAATTGGTCTAAAACATTCGAAAGACAACCGCCGCTATTAAATTTTCACTTCGCCACTACAAATAAAATAAGAAGGGATCCCTAGCTAGCTAGGTCTTGCTCTGCTGGCTGTCCCAAGCTTTCTGCTCCCAGGCATTCACTCGCTTTATAGAGTTAGCCTTTCTCTTTTGAATGATCTTTAGCTCCTCTTCTGTGAATTGAGGAGGGAGCGTGCACGGTGGCGTCTCCGAAGGAGCCTTCACCATTGATTCCATCATATATTTCCTCCCGAGGCCTTCGTCAGGGCAAGCCACGGACTCCGAGCACCATTCAATGGCTCCCGGAGGTACCGTCGGCTTGTACTTCAGCAGCTTGGCGTACTCACTCAACAAGTGAAGCATGTAATCATAAATGTAGTCCATCTCCAGCTGCTCCTGAATGAACTTGCTAGCCTCCCTTCCTATAGCTTGTGCCTGTTTTCAAAAATTTATACAACTAGCTAGCTTAGAGAAGTTTTTCAATATCAGACAACATATAGAACTAATAATCCCTGCAGGATGACGGCATTGCGTGATACCTTTTGCTTGTGGCTGTTGCCCCAGTCGACCGCAAACTTGATGGACCGGCAGTTATCGGCGCCGTCCCGGATCGGCCAGTAGTGGTGCACCGGCATCAGCCCCCTGCTGAAGAAGTCGTGGTACCGCGGACTCATCAGCAGGGTCAGCGAGTTGCATGCCAGGATGTACTTCTCGCTAACCGACCATGTCAATCCCTCAACGTATATCTTGTATCTATCCTTGCAGAGAGAGCATCACAAACAAATTCCTTGCGTTCTTCTGTCTGAATTTATGAAACTAACAATCTATAGGTATGATTTTGGGAAGCTAGCTACCTGTGAATGCATTGGCTGGCCAAATCTGATTGTTTGAATCCATTACTCGTTTCGCTATTCCAATCCTACATAAATCATAAGCAAATTGCCAACCCAGCTAGCATTACTTTTTTGCAAATTAAACCCTTATGAAATGTGATGATGATTCAGGAACATGCACACCTGTGCATAGACTCGCGCATTCCAGTCCTGTGACTCAGATACATTGCACTTCAAAAGCTCCTGCCGGGTCATGCCCACCTCAGGATTACCCTTCCAGTATGCATACGGCTCTCTGTGCATCCACCCTACCCTCTCATTTCCTTGTCTCAATTCCTCCTTCAGCTTCACCCATGGCCTTATATTGATCTCAGGCCTCAAAAGAGAATACCAATTGTAAGCTTTTCACCATGCATATAGAAATCCAACATTAACAAGAACAAGAGCTTGTTTTGAATTGATGAGATAATTAATTACCAACCCCAGAAGGACCAGTCCGGGATGACGATGTCGAGGTTGTAGTCATCGGTGCAATAGGCAAAGAGAGGCGGCGGCGCTGCAGACACGTTCAGGCTCTGATCACCGGTCTGGCTGTAGTCGGACGCCTTGATGGCAGGCCAGTCTTCGCAGTCGAACACGAGATCGAGGTCCGGCACGCGGCCGGGGTAGCGGCGGAGCAACTGAAGGATTCCCCACACGGTGAAGGTGTCGCGGGTCTGGAAGGATTTACGGTATTGCTCCACGTAGACCCTGCCTTGGAGCACCACCAGCCGGAAGTGGGCGGTCTTCCGGGCCCTCTCCACCATCTCCTCGGTGATGCCAGTTGCCTTCCATGGCCGGAGGTCCTCATGGATCCACCGGAAGTATTCAGGGCAGTGTGGAGAAGATGGCTGCAGGGTGGTGTCTACGAGAGGGGGAGTTGGAAATGGTGGTGTTGATGGGCAGAGTTTGGCTCCGGTGAGGTTTCCGGCGGGGCAGGTGAATGGTTTTATTGGCGGAGGTGGCGGTTCTGGAAGTTGAGTTTCGACAGTTTGGACTACAATTTCGACAGTTCTGTTATCAGACGTCTCAATGGCGGCAGCGGAAGTGGCTATCGTTGACTGCATGCATGCATTAAGGTGGAATATAATATTAAGACGAAGGGAATTAATTATGCGTATATATATAGTCCTCTCAAAAAAGAAATTATAATTGTGCAAATGTCTTCTTAAAGTCATAATTTGTTGTCATTTAACATAACTATCTAATTGGAATGACCAAAAAATCTGTCCAATTATAGGCGTGGCCCTCCCTCTACCTCTATGTAGGATAAGCATAAAGACTGGGTTATCTTATAATCACCCTCTCCTAGTCCTTGTATTACAAGGTTGATAGGGATTGGCTGATTGCTACAACAAATATATTCCAAATCCTTGATGAATATTATCCTACAATGATAGCTATAAATTACCATGTAAAATGACGAGAATATCATTTGCTCGGTAAATTTAGCAATTGTTCTCTCATATGATCACTTAATTGGCATATAAATCCTTGGCAAAATAAAGGATATTTAGGTTACTTGAAGGACCATGATGGACATTTATGAAGAACAAAATTCAGTTAAGCTCCACAAAGGGTATATATATATATATATATATATATATATATATATATATATATATATATGAAAATTTGGAGGGCATGAATATAATTTACTATTTTAAGAGAATATGAATGTAATAAAGTCCTTTGAAGGAGATATACACTCAGATAGAAAAGAAGATTTACCGCGATTGCTGATTAGATTCCTATTATGATAAATATCATGATTAATTTCTCCCATGTTAGACATTCTAATATTAGGTTAAATCCTTATTGGCTTTGAAAATGCTCATCCAAGCTACAAATATAAAGTCCTACACAATAAAGAAGAAACTTCTTCATGCAGCCATATCTATTTTATATGGAGAGATGTTTATAACCTAACAAACATGTTGTCCTATGTGGAGAGAGTTATCCTATGTGAAGCCTACGTGAAGGGGGTAGTAGGAGAGGGAAGGAAATTAGTGGGGGATAGTGGGGGGTTATTGAGGAGTTATTAAAGGAGTTGGGAAAAAAGAGTGGTTACCGTGCCATGTGTCACTGGACTTACTAGTGTATATATATACCCACCAATCTCAACCGTTGACCAATTCCGTAATTTTATTCTCCTTTGCTGACAAAGTGACAACGGCATCTTACCAACAGCTCTTAACAACTCCGCAGGCCAGCCAGACTCATGTCCAAAAAGAACTAAAAAAAACTGGAATTTAAATATCCCCACCTCTCTTTTTTTCTCGCCCCCGTTATCTTATGGAACTATATATGAATCACGATTTCCTATAAAACAAAGAACTATATATGAACAAAAAAAATATAAGGAATCGAGAATCGATGAAGGTGGTGACTTCGCTATCAAAAAAGAAATTTAATTTTAGTCGATCGATGAATGTGATCGATCGACTAAAGGAGTGTATGTGTATAGGATCGAAGCAACCACTCACGGTGTTCTGGATCCATCGACCGGAGATGAAGACGCCGAGGAGGATGGCGACGGCGAACAGCACCGCCGACGTCGACGATCTCAGCAACGAAGCCGTCGGGGCCAATTTCATCATCCGACACGTCTTCATCCCCCCGGACAGCTGCCGATTCATTCCCTCCGCCGCCTAGCTAGCTCTTCCCCCTTAACTAAGTAAACCAATTAGCAATCAACACCACCACCATAAGAATTAATATAAGGAAGGTAACACAGCACACACACACACACACACAAACGAGCGAGTAATAATGGATTTGCTCACCTTAAATCCTAGAGTTTCCTTATAAGGTGCGATCGGAATCCAAACCGGCCATGCTTCTCCCAATTTTCCTCTTGAATCTTAAGCGTATCGGCTTATGTACGTATCACTCTGGGTTCTGGATTATAGGGAGAGAAAGAGGGGAGATAGAGAGATTCACACACACAGACAGATGATCAGTCAGTCACTTATGTGGCTCGTCCACGTGGAGAAGAAGCTTGCTGGGATGGGGGTTTTGGCTTTTACTGGGGAATTAAGGAAGATGAAGATGAAGATGGAGATGGAGATTGGAGGGGGGCAATCCGTAATCCAATCATCCAAGCCAAGTGAAAGGAGTTTATTAGTTTTTTAATTTGTTTAGCGGGTGGTATTATTTTATGGAGGGAATCCAACGCAACCGCACCAATAAGCCTTTTTTTAGCCAGAGGCATGCAAACTGGACGCGGAGTGGTTTGGGTTCCATTCCATGGAGTAAAATAACAAATAACAAACTCGGTGGGGTGGTTGGCCCTATGCGTTTAGTTTATATATAGAGGAGGGCTTTACGTATATAATTATCTTTTTAAATTATTTAAATATCATATATGTTCTTTAAATTCTATTTTTTTACATAAATATCCTTGCGATAGCTAACTTAAAAGCTTTTGTGTGTGTGGGGGGGAAGGGGGGGTATATATGATATTTGAAATGTTTTAGAGGATATTTTTGTTTAAAAGACAATAGTTGAACATGAAACCATTAAATTAAAGACATGCATGTGCTGACTCCACAATCTATGCAACTGTGGTTTTATAATTAAATTCCAGATCTTGAAATGTTCCGATCCTTTGACAGAAAAAAATTGGGTTGGTTTCATTCTTCCTTCAAAATATCATGCACGTACATTTCCTCTTATTGTTTCAACAGATTTTAGATCTTTCTGTATTCTGATGATTATTTTACATTTGAGTGTTGATTTGTACACATGTCGACGTGACATGTGTCACGATCGGTAGTCAAAGTACTGATTCTTTCATGAAGCTATCGGTTAGTACTGATTTTTTCATCTATCCTATCGGTAGCCCACTATTGATGAGATAAATGAAAATATCAGTAGTGGGATACCGATATATTCAATCGGTAGCCAAGTACCGATATCATGTATGTACATTTCCTCTGAATGTTTCAAAAGATTTTAAGATCTTTCTGTATTCTGATGATTATTTTACATTTTCCCTCCAGCTAGCTATTGGGGGAAGATTTCGCTAATAATACCTGATTACTATTAGTAGTTAAAAGCAGGCAAAAGTTTTAGTCAAATGGCCTATATGATTTGTTCACCTATCTCATTCACCCCCTAATTGTTTGAACCTCATGCCCCCATTCCTCTCCAATTTCAGCTTTTTATTGGAAATATTTCCAGTGATAGACTATTTATTGTAAGATAGTTTACTAGAATACCCCTAATAAGGAATGCTTATTACTCACTCATTTAGGTAATGTATCCTCAAATCTCAATGATATCAGGTGATAAGGTATTTTAAGAAATTTTTAGTGGCATACAAGATCTTTTGAGTGCATTTTTAGTTGTTTCGCAATTTGGGTTGAGTTTTTACTATGGTTAACCTTAACAAGAAGATGGCAGGCAAATCGGAAGGACAAAAATAAAATAGCCTTTAATATTATTGTCGGGGAATATGATATTTCAAAAACTAAGGGGCAATATCTTAAGATTTACTGAGAATCAAATATTACATTAATCTTAAAATTGACCAAGGACATTGACAGCAAAAGCAAAGAGATAGCGTATAGTTTAACCGTGGATGGTCCAGAATCGATCCTTTATATTGATGGGCCCAAGACCCGGTCCACCGTTATGATACAGAGCCCATGCCCAAACCATCCACATTGCTTCCCCAATTCTTGTACGCTTTCAATTGTCTCGCAGTGTCTCTTTATCAATAGCAAGTCAGCACACCCCCAAATTCATGATTGCTGCTTTAGCCTGCGATTTGGTTGCGGGTTAAGAACCGGTTACCCCTTCTTATCGCCATAGATATTTGGATGTGTTTGGTTCGAGGGGTAAGAACTGGGTCAAGGGATTAACCTCACTTTTACCTCACTTTTTACTCAAATAATAAAATAGGGATAATGGGTTACTACTATCCCACATATTCTATTTCTCTCTACTTTTCTTACTCACATTCTTACCCTCATTTTTTCTTACTCCTAACCCCCCTTAACCCTATTCCCCTTAATCCCAAACCAAGGGGTTAAGCTTTTGAGATTAAGAGGGGTTAAACTCGAAAATGGGTTAAGCTTCTCTCACTCATTTACACCCATCACATCTATTCTAATATTATTTTGATGATGTCAATATATAAAGAATGATAAAATAATATATTTTTTACATGATGTGGACCAATCATGGTATAACACGTGGCATGTCCGCATGTGAGACCCACATATATTAATATTTTATTATAATAATATGTTATTGATATTATTTAATAGACTAGGCATAGAAAATTGTTTTTACGCCCTTTGACTTTTTTACGCGCTTCTAAAAATACATGTAAATATTTTTATGATGGTATAAAAATGTGTACGTGCGTAGTAACATTTTTTGTGCGTGTTTGTTTTTTTACGTGCAAATATTTTTGTGAGCCCATAAACATTTTTGTATGTGCTTTTATGAGCGTATAAAAACGTTTGCACACACATAATATTTTTTTTATATGCGTCGTGTATTAAATAATATTATTCATATATTATTATAATAAAATATTAATATAAGTGGGTCCACATACCACATGTCATATCATGATTGGTCTACATCATGTGAAAATGATTTTATTTTATATTATTTTAATAATAATATTAAAATATTATTATTATATTAATATAAGTGGGTCCCCATGGGGATGCATTGATGTGTATGACCATGCCACGTCACCATGCTATGTCATTTGACGATACGATTCTTCTTCGTGTTCGTCGTAGGTGGAGGCCACGTGTACGTCGTTGGTGGCCACGACACGGGCAAGAACGACCTCAACACTGCCGAGCCATACGACCCGGTGGAGGACGGGCGGACATTGTTGCTGATGATGGGGGAGGAGCGAGCGTCTGTCGGAGATGGCAAATAAGTAGGCGTTGATAGGAGAGGGATTCGTTGGTGGAGACGTCGAACGTGATGGGTGGGGTGGTAATATTATAATTTATTATAATATATTTTTACTTTATTTTATGTAATAATATAATAGTATAAATTTTATACGATTCAACGTATAAATACTGAAAACTTAACTTAATAGTGGAATAGAGAAAGATGGGTTAGCCAGTGTTTTGGGGATTGATTGGAACCAAAATTGGTTGTGGGAGTGGTGCTGAGGTCGACCGTCAGCGTGCGCTGACTCAAAAATAGGGTCGTTGGAGAGTTGCAATATTATATATTTTATACACTTTACGTACAAATATTTAAATTAACTTAATAATTAATTCAAATGTTATAATCTTAACCCACTGACTTACCCACTATTATAATATTATATATTTTATACACTTTACGTAGATACATTTGAATTAATTTAATAGTTAATTCAAATATTATAATCTTAACCCACTAGCTTACCCATTATTATAATTTTATATATTTTATACCCTTTATAATTATTATGCTTATCCGATCGAGAATTAAATTCTTTGAACTAAAGCTTCTCAACCAAGAACTAATTATTCTTTTGGAGCATTGTGGTGAGTAATAAAACATTGGTGTCGTTCCTTTCCTACATTCAACTCCATCTCTCCATTCAATCCACTAGCGTTAGTGGTGGGTGGGTCAAGACCAGGACTGTGGGGAGCCGTCAAATCTCTTCACTCTTTTGTCTGAGAATCTTTTAAAATTTAGCAAATGGTCGTCTTTTTCCAAGTCCATAGCCGACTACTCTGACTCTATTATGTTCCTTATCCTCTCAACCTCACAGACCGAATGATCTTTTCACACAAGTTCTGCTCACCCTCCTGAACCATTTGTGACTAAAATAAAATCCGTCTCCTCCAATGAGAACAACTTGGATCACTGCTCTATTTTGTCATTGCTTTCCTATTCCTATTCCCCCTCAGTTGGAACATTGTTCCGCAGGGAGAACAGAACTGCATCTTTAATCCTTATATAAGGCACTCAAAGAGGGGGTTGGCTCTCTGCGTCACCAAAGTTTCCTCAGCTCTTATAATATAGATTCATACGAGTTTCTGAAACATTCTGATATCTCTTGTTTCTCATTACTTTAAGATGAGCGAAGTAAGCAAGATACCTGCTTCTAGTTATCAGTAATGGTTATTATATATATGTTATGCTTAATTGTGGTTTCTCTGCATTCAACCAGCAAAAGGTGGTGCTGAAGGTTATGTCGATGACTGACGATAAAACAAGGCAGAAGGCGATGGAGGCGGTCGCCGATCTTTTTGGTGAGATCTTTAGTACTCTTTTTAAGCTAATTATCACATTTTCTTCTTTCCTGAGGAACAAACCTGAAGTCCTTTTTATTTAATCAATCATAGCCTGAATCCAAGTTTCTCTCATGAATTTAAACTTCGATTGTTCATCTATGAAAAAAAAAAACTTTACTCTGTTTCAGTCATAACTGCAGTCTCGGATCCTTGTATGGTATCCTATTCTCTGTAATTATAGAAGCAAACCAGAACTTTTTGTTTTTCTGTGGAACTTTATTTTATGATCTGCGAAGTTTGACATTCTGGAAAACAAACTGATAAAACAAAAGAAAAAAGATTAGTGAGATTAGTTTGGAACCTATGTTTTTATAGGTTGCACAAGTGATTGCGTACACGAAACTGCTGAAGTGACAGCAATATAAATCAATTGGAGGTCACAATCATTTGCTGGGATGAAACCAGTTGATCCACAGCTTGCTCTAGGATTCCATCCACTGCTTCTTGATTTTGGATTGCTTAACTATAGCTATCCAACTATCCAAGGAACACTCTTATGCTTATTTAACCGAAGCACTGCAGATTAGCATCTAAAATTGAATTGAAGCTCTGATACATGATCTTTTCGATAGGGATTGATACGATCATGGCCGATTTGAAAGAACAGAAGATGACTGTGATCGGAGGGATGGACCCAATTGCGATCGTGAAGAAGCTCTCAAAAAAGATTGGCAAGGTTGAAATAGTATCAGTAGGACCAGCTAAGGAAGAAAAGAAGGATGCCAAGAAATAAGTTCAAGAGCTTCTCTTTCAGCAGCTATGGGTGGGGCCACATGCATCTATTTTCTTGTATATTTATTTTGGAAATAAATAACCCAAAATATGCTACATTCTATGATATTGCAGAGCTTTTTTTTTTTTTTTTTTTCTGCATTTGCTTAATGTGGTCATGCATCACCCAATGCATGTATCCCTCCAACTTCTACTCTGAACATTTACATAGCAGGATGAATTTGAGATGGATCAATTTGCAGGCTTAGATTTTTGGAAGGGATCAAACAAGTGATATTAGCCTTACTGCTGAATCTTCTCTTTAATTGTTAAGTTAGTTTATGAGGTAGCAAGTCAAGTGATTTGGACTAGCCTTATGATAGATAGGTAGGTGAGACTCGGAATCGAATCCCGTGAGCTGTGTATCAAATAAAAAGAAGTCAAGCAGCTTAAGAAATTAGTAGGACCTACCAATACAAACATAGCACAAGAGAAAAAAAACGTTCACCCTGAGAACACCATCAGTGCTAGTTTTTGCTAAACGAAGTATCACAGATTCTTAAAGAATTCAAGTTGATAACCTTCCAATAGCAAGTGTGAGAAAAGTAAAAGGCAAAGAGTAATAAGGAACCATCAAGAACCAAGAAACAATTCATTGGAGGAGTTAAGCATATTGGCAAATGCAACTTAAGAGTGGAATACCGTAGAGCCATTTGTATGTAACCCAGATGCTCATTACTGTCCTGCATATTACATCTGCCATAAGGTTCATTGGAATGCGACATACGCTGTTAGATACAGTGCTAGATGAAATCTTGTTTCACAAAGATGAAAGCATCATGAGTACATTAATTACAACAAGAAGCATCCACACACCCATAAAATGGTCACCTACAGGCTTATTTGCTCCTAATGATCAGTAATTACGAGAGAACTGAGATATCGGACCTTGCAAATGCTTGGAGCTGATATCAAAGCTCTCTCAATATTGATTTATCAAGCTTCAAAAACTGAAGCTACAACACTCATGTTCAGAATATGTAAAAGGACCAAACCATAACACTGAGTACTCAAAACTCGCCAAAAATAGCAAAAATTCAAAATTTATTATAAATAGTAACTCCATGCCAAAAATTTATGTGTATACTTCTTTTTTTTGAACAGTTAAAAGCTCTAAGGCTGAGTTCCCCTCAGGGATGATCACATACTACGAGAGCTACTAGGGACAGACCCCCTAATAACCCATCCTTGTCAAACACAGTGGACAACTCTAATGCCATTTTGGCCACCCAGTCCGCACAACTATTCTCCTCTCTAGGAATATATGAGACTACAAAGTCTACAAAACCTCGTCTCTCCCACCATATCTCCTTCACAATTCGAACACAATCTTCGACTAAAGGCAACCGACCCTCTATCATCCTCACCGTGAACAAGGATTCCGTCTCCACTAGAACCCGCCTGAATCCTCTCTTCTATGCCTCTTGTAGAGCTAATTGTACTGCTAGTAGTTCCCCAGCAACCACTTATGAGACCACCCGAGAACCACCCTCTGACCATGGCATCAGATCCTCATCCACAAACACAATACCAACCCCTGCAATCCGCCTATCCAAGAATACACAATCATTATGCGTGTACTTCAATAGACACTATTTCAAGAATACCAACACTGACAGAATAGAATTCCAGGTTATCTACAGAGAGAAATCAATAATAACAAACTTTCATAAATAGCAAAAATTGCACTTATCATGATGCTTTCTACATTATCTTTCTGTACCTGCCATCTTTGGATGTCATTACACGAACAAGAATTAGTCCTCCTCTAATGTCCTTTGTCACATTAATCACACTATAGTCTTTGAAAGATAGAGAGGCAACCCTGGAAAGATTGCTGTGAGCAAGATCTAAGACTAGAGAGAAGCAAGCTACAATAACTGTGTCAGGATGCTACCATCGAACAAATTTGATCTCAATCAAAGAATTCTCAAGGAGTGTAGGCTTCCTTCAATCCGCCTTGGAATTTTGGTTGCGGATTTGTTGCCGTCAAGGTCAAGAGGAATCAACTGTTTGTTGAGTTTGTGGAGCCTAATTGTTCCGGATTATGATGCGTACCATACTATGACGCATTATGCGGAGCTGACGGGGTTCGGTGCAGCGCCCCTGGAAGGTAAGCGGATTTTAGATCTGTTTATAGGGGTAGTTTATATAATTTTTCTATACCCTGTGTGTCAAAACCCTAGGATATGAAGGTTTGTATGGGCGGCCGTCATATGTAACATGTAATTGGCTCTTTGCCTCTGAGATAGTGAAAACCTCAGATGACTCCGTGGACGTAAATCTATTCTGGGATGAACAACGTAGAATCTTGTGTTTGTGCGTTCTTCTTCTTCCTCCCTACTAGATCCTAACACTGTTGGGATTTTCTCAATGAGGCAGGAATCCTTCCAGAAAGACTATTGTTATTCAAGTGCAGCGACCGAAGCATAGTTAGAGATCCAATGGAGTCAGATATTTCTGCTAAAAAAATTTTGTTTGATAATTCAAGGAAGTGTATTGATGAGCAATTATTCAAGCAGGGAGGAATCTCTCCTGACATGTCATTATTGGAAAGATAAAGTAGTGCCAATCCAACACCAGTTTGACAGAATTATCAGAAGATGGAATGCAACCATTGATATGATAATTCGATAAGAAAAGACCTTGCAGCGTCAATGGAAGAAAGATCTCTGAAATGGGCCATGAGAATGAGTTCTCCGACTGATCTATGCACAAAAACCAATTATTAGGAAATCGAGATATTGGACCTTCCAAATGGTTGGAGCTGATTTCAAAGCTCTCTCAATATTGATTCTTCAAACTTCAAAAACTGAAGCTACAATACTCATGTTCAGAATATGTAAAAGGACCAAACCATATTTCCTGTAGGACCCAAACTTGCAAAAAAATAGAAAATTTTAAATTTACTATAAATATTAGCTTTGAGATAAACTTACACACAATACTAAAGCAGAAACTTTCACACAATACTAGAACTGATGGAAACCAATTTCGAGTTACCTATGAAAGAAAAGCAATAAAAGCAAACTTTCCTAAAATATCAAAATTGTCACTTTGAGGCCCTAAACGAGAAAATCTCTGAAAATTTTTAGTCATGCAACTTGCGGTCGATGACAATACCTGCTTACAACCATATTGTCTCAATTTCGTTTCCATCTTGGGATCCCCTACCTCTTCTTCTTCTTTCCTAGAAGGTACAGTGTGGGGGAACAACCATGGAGCAATGGTGCTCCACAAAGGCCAGGATTGTCACTGTAGACAGATGGATTGACGCTTTGAAGCTGCGTGGTAGTTGGAATAGCACCATAATAGTTGTTTTGGGCCAAGTTCAAGTAGCTCAAGGAAATTGGACTAGATATATATGTCAATAGACCTGGTAATTAACCACTTTCACCAACAAAACCACATCTAGGTAACTTGAGAGGGATTAGCCACATGACCCAAGAACAACACCTCACCGCTTGCATCCTCTCTTATTGCAAACATAAATGGATGATCAGCAACAAAATCTACCCGCCGGCGTTGCCATCTGTCGTTGCTGCACATAAAAAGCACGGTGGCAGTCGCAGCAGCAGCCACGGTACCTTCCTCATCCACTTCGATTGCAGCCTTGTGTAAGACATTCGAAATGAAAAAAGACGCAGACGGGTTCAGAGCCATCTCTGTGAAATCGGCCGCGGGAGAGAAAGGCAGCTCCAATCCCATCTTCTGCAGTACATCAGAAGCCTCGAATTCAAATGTGATCTTAAATTTTGGAATCATGAAGTCACCGACTTTGACTTTTTCCAATGGAACATGCTTGCTGATGAAGTTTTTATCAGATACAGCCTTCTCCATGAGATTTTTCAGCCCGTCTCTGTTAGTAGGAAGAAAGATGAGCATGGATAGGCTTCTTTCATCTCCACCTCCTTGATAGGGAAGTTCAAGCACCTTGAAGCCATCAAAAGAGGAGATATATTGATCTTTGCTGCTAGTCATGGCACTTTGATTGCACTGCCATTGAGAGGATAAAATTCTTCATCTTTAGTTTCACCTCGTTCGAATGGATTATCCCAAGTCCCTTTGAAGTAGAGTGCGTTTGTAAGAATCAACTGAGTGGTTTCATGGACAGCACCATTCGGAATCAGTTCTCTTATAAGCCCTTTAGTCGCTTTCTCAACCCAATGATTGATTTCTTTCCTCACCGTCTCAGCCTTTCATCATCAACAATGCAAACATGTATCAATGCACTGTAATATAACTACTGCGAATTTATTAGAAAGGAAGATGGTAGACAAGAAAGGAAATCAGTACTTGGTTTTTGAAGTCAACTGTTTTAACTTCCGCTCGATAGATCGAAGTGGCAATCTCTTGAAAGCTTGGCTTCAGACCAACGAATCGATCCGTCCATACCCCATGGACAAAGGATAGCTGATCTCTGCTATGGCCGACATTGCCATTGTCCGTCTTCCAGAAGAAGTCAATGTTCTTAGCAAGGGCGACACGAGGGAAGGATAACTGAGCTCCACTATGGCCGGCATTGTCATTGCCGGTCGTCCGGAGCAACTCAATGAGCTTGGAGGAGGCGCCATTGACCTCGGCAATGTTTCGGTGGCCCAGGAAGGACAGCATCTGTTCCAGCGTCTCTCCGGCCGATCCTGCTGCAGCCAGGCCGACAGCCGCACGAATTGAAAGTGGCGAGAATACGAAATTGGACCCCCTGTCCACTGCATCCAGACCAACATGCTTGGCAATTTGGAGGCAATGATCCGCCGTCGGTAGGCTAGCGTTGGTGGCTGATGCAAAAGAGAGCAGCAATGACTACCTCCACATCGTTTGCATTCCTTCACTACCTCTTGATAAAGAAGCTAGCTATAATTATATGTTAATGCTTTGGGGGATACTTACATAGAGTCCTTGTGCTCTTTACCATGAACACTTTCATCTTCAAGCAGTTTGTTGCCAACTTTGCGTACGACCAAATCATGTCGATGAAGCCGAAGTGATAAATGATATCCAAGTATCTGTTTGATCATTAGAAAATCGACAAACAACCAAAACAGAGTAATTCAAACAATGTAGATTAACTAGTCAATCAAGGATGATTCAGACATTATTTATTACATGATTTAGAATAAATAACATTAATTTGATCTATCAAAAGGAATTAATTAACTATAGAACCGTTTTTTGCAAAGAAAGCAAATATGAGAGCAAACGAAATGCAAATACTAATAAGATGGGGCATTTGCAAGAAGAAAAAACACCGAGTAAAAAGTGAGTCAGATATAGACTTTGCACGACTTGAACTGGATCCATTTGTTTCTTATCGACCATGACGATGTCCTGCATCTGTATTGCTTCTATTGCTCGGAAGAACTTTATTGATAAGAAACAATGAAGACGATGACAATGAGTGGCCGGAATAAACTTGAAAACCCTGACCTTAATTGACGCTTAGATTTCTCGTTAAACTAATGATTAAGTTAACCTGTTCTATGCACCAGTATTATTCTTAAACTAAACCCATCATAAGTTTTATGGCCTCCCTTTTGTCTTCACATTCTCGCTCATGTCTTTAATTATATCTTCTCAACAAAAACTTGCTTCCTCCAAAACAAAGACAATCTAAAGCAGCATGCATGATATCAAAGGTTTGCTAGTCCACATTTAAAGGCCATAAATGAACCAGGAAGAGGGTTGGTGGGTCTCCGGTGGCCTCCACCATGCTTTCCGGCGCTGTGAAGAATGGGAAGGAACTATAGAAGAGAAGGTCATGTCGATGAAGCCAAACTAAGATATCCAAGAGTCTGTTTAATCATTAGAACAACGATAAAGAAACAAAACCCAAACATAATTTAAAGCAACATGATATATATATATCAAAGGTTTGATGGTTCATAAGGGCCATTGGTTTCTAGATATATAGGTCGTTATCAATGAACCAGGCCATGGAAGAGGGTTCCGGCGGTGAAGAATGGGAATGAACTATAGAAGAGAAGAGGCTGGACTCTTACCTCCGGCAAAGAACTCTCTCTGGCACGTGGAGAACTCGAACTCCGGCTAAAGTTCTCTTTGGTAATCTGTTTCCCGTGAGGACGGTCGGGGGGTTTAAGCTAGGGTTTAATGTAGGGCTGGCTGGGCTCACCGTTGGGGATTGGGGGCCCAACCACGATGGCACGATGGCTTGCACTAGTTGATCGACTCACCCCATCGGATGATTCGCCAGGCCAGCTTACTGCTTTTGATCTGAGCCGTTGGATGGACCTAGCGGCTGACATGATGCCCGGATGATTCAGGCACCAGTTCGCCCTTCACATGCTCTTGGTCATCTGGGCTCACTAATAAAAGTAAAGCATGCTAGATTTTGGTCTTTAACACAATTTTTTTTGGCCCATTTGGGCTGTTAACAAGTTCAGCTGGCCACGGATCATCCACCTGTAAGATTGCAATTTGCAAGCAGCAGTACATGGACTGTGATTGAAGCTCTACACAATATGCCAAGAGAAGAAGAGGAATTTAGATAAACCACATTGAACATTCTAGTTCACAATTCAATACTTCAACAGATTTATCCAAAATTGGATTATTTGGACCCAAAGCCAGACCCATTTTGGGCCGGTATGGGCCGAAATCGAAATGTTTCAGTTTTTCAATGAACCGAAACCGAAACTTCGAACCTTGATTTTATCAGAAGTAAGAAGAGATGACATACCAGAGACCTACCTACTTATATTGAAAGCCAGACCCATTAGCATGCAGGAAACACTCAAGGCAAGTGTCAATTCTAGGTTTGGAGCCTTGCCTTGAAAGTGAATTGTGGTAAAAAAGTATCACTCACTCAAAGATCAGGTTGGCTACCATCTTTAATCTGGAGCTAAAGTATTCAAGGACTATTCAAGGACTGTATGTATATACCTCTCAATCTAACTAAGTTGCCTTGTAGGCTGCAGTTTATTTTAACATAATGAGAACAGGGTTATGTATAATAAAGTCCTCCAGTTTCTTTTATTGGTTGGCTTTTGTTAAGTAAGATACTGTTAAAATCTGCTGGTTAGCCTCATCTTAATTAATTTTAATTCAATAGGTGAAAGCCCAAAGGTAGAGTATAACAACACCATGTCTTCCAAATTCATACAGTTTGAATATAGGGGGGGCTATGGTGTATTTGTGGGGGACCATTTTAGGATTCAACAAAAAAACCCTACTAGCTAAGAGAGACCAATACCAACAAACAGAAAGCATCTCTATATATGCACCCAAATCTTTTGCAAAAGAGAAGGGGCCTCATAACAGCTTGGCCAAACTAGAAATCCTTTTGATATGTTACACTGCCATGCAGCTTTGAGTTGCTTTCCCAGCTGCCTGCTATTTTTCAGTATGTAAGAGGCAAACATCAAGGGAAAAACTATTGATATCCAAGGCTTCCTTTTTCTTGGAAGCATGCACATGAGGGATCTATCTATCTCTTTGGAGTTGATCACAGAATTGCATATTATTGTTCAGAAGTGGATTAGGAGGGGGGGGGGGGCAAGGGTAACACATGGCCATGTCTGTTCTTTGCATGTGGTCTTGAAGAGAAACTCATATGATCACACTGAGAGGGTAGCAGGTGACTTGCAACCTTATAAAGTAACTATATATCATCCATATTAAGAAGAAGAAGAATCCAAGAAGAGGAGATGGTTCCGCTCTGCAGGTCATTGCCAAATCAGGGATATGAGGACACCGTTATTCCCCTGAGACCATTATTGTAGTACTGTTTGTTAGCTTAGGATAATATCAATTAATGCGTCAATTTGGTAACTTCACGTAGGATAGCCGTCTCCACGTAAGACTCTATATAGGACAACGAAAGCTTAATTTATAATCATCGAGATGATATAAATAGTACGTTGAAAATTATTGAAGTTATGGTCTTCGTACAAGATACATTTAATTTTTCTCAACGAAATTGAAGTTATTTGTGGTCCGAGAATTTGACACGAAAACCCATGATATGGACAATCTTTTGAAGCATCTATCACGAGCTGTAGCGTGGCGTGCGTGTTTGCTTCACTGTCTCAGACCTGATGCAGCACCATTTAATTTATTAATAGCGATGCTGCATCGCATCCAATGCAGCGAACCAAAGCCTATTATTACGGCCCCAATCTTTGCTTCTTCTTTTCCGGGTTTCTTTTTTTTCCCTCAATTTTGTGTTTTTTTTTGTTTTGTTTCTTTTTTTCATCAGTTTTTTTCTTTTGTTTTTTAAATCAATTTTATTTCTATTTTTTTATCAGTTTTGTTTTTCTTTTTGGATAAACAGTTTTTATTATTATATGTTTGTAATATTTTGTTTATTTTTTAGTTGTAGTTTTTGGAAGTGATTATTTGTAAAAATTTAAGTAAGTATAAAAATATGGATGAAAATAAAAGTATATATATATATATATATATATATATATATGAAAATAAAAAAATACTAACGGTTAAAAAATACATTATGTTTTATGAAAAACCTCATTCACCAATATTGATTTAGCCATATTCAAGAAAGAGTATATGTAACAATATACAAAAAAATACACAAAAATATAAATTCTAATCAATATTGTCTCCAAAATTTGCTCCCGGTGCGCTTGGTGTTGTACATGTTACTTCGTACCACAAATGAACACGTGTCATATGACGAGCGGTCCATTCTTTAGCTTACAATTTAAATTTTTTGAAATTTATATGATTTGAAATTTTTACGATTTGATTTCTTAATAAATTAAAATATGAAGAGGTGTTTTGGGAAGGGTATTTTTTATTTTTTTGTCTAAAAAATAGACTAAATATCCGAAATTTCTTATGACCGATCTAATTGCCAAGAAAGGACCCCCCGATCCCTTTTTCTAAGAAATAATAAACAAGACTGATTGAAAAACAAAACTAATAAAAAAACTAAATAAAAATTAAACAAAACTGAGAAGAATCAAAGAAACGCACAAAAAATGGGGGAGGGAAATTAAAAAAAAAACTGAAAAAAGGACGTGGCAAAGAGAATGTTTTCAGAGAGATGGACAGAGAAAAATGATAAGGGTATAACGGTAAAATTCAAGGGATCGTGCGGTTGTCATGGGACGGTGTCGGTGTCAGGGGGCGAGCAGCAATTTGCTACCACTGCACCTGGTCAGACCCAAATATTGTGTGCGCCTCGTGCGTGGACCTGAAATTGAGCACTTTTTATGTTTTGACAGCGGCACACAGGGTTTTGGGAGGGACTTCCCCTGAAGCAAAAGCAACTCCGCGTACGATCCACTCAAGGGGAGCAAAATTAAAAAAAAAAAAAGGGGAAAAACAAACGATACTCCGTGTACAATGAATTAAAAAAATTAGAATCAAAATAAAAAATTTCTTGGCATTGGCTTTCCTAAATAAAAAAAAAACGGTTCTCTAAAAAAAATTAGAGAACCCTCCTTCCTTAACTTTAAAGAGAGTGATGCATTCTTTTATATATATATATATATATATATATATATATATAATCCTTATATAGCATGATGGTTAAGAAGTGCATTTTTTTTGTCCCAATGACATCCTATGTGGCAGGGTTTATCTTATGTTACTGCTGATGTGGATGGGGTAGTGAGGGAGGGGGAGTTAGAGGGGTTAGTGGGGAGTTATGAGGGGAGATGATGGTTACCCTGCCAAGTGGCAGGGGACCTCACTAGTATATATATACATTCAATCATTATTATAATTATAATTAGGATCAAAATCCTAAATAATTGTCATTAAATCTTATCTTTTTATAATGAGGCAGTGTCCTTATCAACTCTTTGATCTTTAATTAAAGTTTCCTTTTCAACTCTTGATCTTTGATCAGAGCTTCCTTATCAACTCCATTATCTTCATGTTGATTTAGTTTCCTCATGTACAATTTGCTTAAGCAACTTTAAAGTCAAAACCTAGAAGTCTGTTCAGCAAAGTTTTAATATAAGTGAAGAAAGCGACAAAGGCAATTTCAAAGAAGTTTCCTGGGCTGAGGCAAAAGAGATGCATACATCTTCTTGAGCTCATACTCGCCCATCGGTTTAACTTTCTAAGAATTTCTACTTTTGAATTCAATATTTACGTGTCAGGTGTCTACATGCCTCGTGGTTTCATGAGCTCATACAATGTACTCATGATTCACAATTTTCAATTAGTTTAAATTTTTAGGATAACCAGTGAATTAACAGTTACAATAACAACAATTAACGTGTAAGTCCTAAATCAATCTATATTGTCCAAAATCAATCACTGCATAAACCTGAACATTATCTATTTTCTTAGAACAAACAGTGAAAACCCCCGATATACAAATAGATAAACTGGTCTTATGGCAAAGTTATTAGAATACCCACATGGTTTCAGATTTGAGACCCCAATAAACTAATATACAAGTAAAAGATATGGAAACACTTGTCACTCTCAACACATTGTGTATCATCCTTATATGAGGTTATGGTTATAAGCGAAACTTTTATTGTCTTACGTGACGAGAGAATGTCCTAGGTGGAGCCTATGTGGCGACTATATGACGTCTATGTGACATGATAATCCTAGGTTGATGGGAGTTTAGTGGGAGAGAGTTATTGAAATGAGGTTGGTGATTAGCTTGCCATGTGACATTGGCACAACTAGTTATAATATATATATATTAGTAAGTCCCCCTGTCACATGGCAGGGTAACCACCCTCTCTTCCTAACTCCCTTAATAACTCCTCAATAACCCCCCACTATCCCCCACTAACTTCCTTCCCTCCCCTACTCTCCCCCTCCACGTAGGCTCCACGTAGAATAACCCTCTCCACGTAGGATCCACGTAGGACAACAGGTTTGTTAAGTTATAACCATCTGTCTATATAAGGATGATGTAAAACAAGATCCAAATCATTGGAGTTAGGGACCCACAATATGCAACTTAGTCCAAATGTTACCAAAATATAACCACCTTCGTCTCATCAAAGGGCAGTGACTTCCCTATATTTTACACCTAGCACCCCATTAATAGTCTAAATCACGTTTAATGTCCTCCAAAGTCCAAACCTTGAAAAAAGATGTTTGAGGACCAGTCCAACGTTCTGTAGTGTTTCTCCTCTCTCTCCCCTACCTGTTCCTCTTTTGTAATCTGTATCTCTCTAGCCCACCAACTCTGTTCTTGCAAGTGGGTCGTCTCCTCTACCAATCTGTGACAATCTTTCTCATAGATTTCCTTTCATGGCTCTCTAGATTTTTTGTTTCTTGGCCTGTTTTGCGTCGTTTATAGTGTTTGTGGTTGTGTTTCTATTGTGATATGACTCTGGTGGTTTTATGAGAGATTTGGGAAGCAGAGAGGTTAAGCTATGCTGAGATTACTTGGATTTCAGCTGCTTTTTATTCTTGCTGTCCACCGGGGAGTTTGGTCTTTGCCTGGAGAAGGTTCTTGGCATGAAGAAGGTTTGCTTCTTTTCTTCTTCTTCTTCTTCTTCTTTTTTTTTTCCAAGTAAAAGAAGCTCTTTTATTTTATCAGCTGTGAGGTTCTTGGTGATTTGGCTTTTGGGTTCAAATGGGCAGCTTAAAAATTGTATCTTTAGAAGAATTAATGGAGTTGGTTCTTGGATTTATTGCAGTTTCGGCGCTGAAAGCATTCAAGCAGGCTATATCCGATGACCCTCGTTCAGTTTTATCTGACTGGAATAATTTGGATGGTTTCGGTTATTGCCTATGGAATGGTGTGATATGCTCGGATCAGCGGCGGGTGCTCTCCATGTATGAAATTCTTGACCCTTTTTTTTTGGCTAACTACTTCAGTTTTGGCACTTTTTGAAGTTGGAATAGATACTACAGTTGTCTAGATGTTTGCTGGTAATTTTCCGATGTGCAATCCATTTATCGTACATGGGGATAAACTATTTTGTGATACTTGAATGTTTTGTTTTGCCGAAATTATGAATGGCTATATTCATGTGGTTCTGCAGAAATCTTTCCGCTTCATCTTTGAAAGGATTCCTTGCGCCAGAGCTCGGCAAATTGGCTGACTTGAAAGTGCTGTATGGACCTTATCTTTTGCTTCATACGTGTATTAGTGAAATGTTGCTAGGATTCCAATAGTGTATCCCCATTTTGCAGAGTTCTGGATTACAATTCGTTTTCTGGGCCAATACCTACACAAATTGGTATGCTGAGAAGTCTTACGCTGTTGGATTTGAGCGTGAATCGGCTCTCTGGTTCGATTCCTCGTGAAGTTGGAAACTTGACCAGCATCATGAAACTGTAGGAGACAGCTGGTCTTTTTTGTTGATGATTTACTGCCTGGTTATATCATCTACACTTACTTCGATTGTTTCCTTGTTGAAATCATTTTCTTAGATATCTTCATTCAAATGAGTTGACTGGTGATATACCTCCTGAACTTGGTAAGTTAATGAACCTTACTCAGTTGCGGTTGGATAGGAATCAACTCCATGGAAGCATTCCTGGACGCAATGGTTCTACAATTTCACCTTCTGTAACCGTGATGTAAGTTATTCTTCACTTTGGTGCTTGGGGACATTCGTATTAATGTTTTAACATGTTTGGTGGTCTAAGTATACTCCCCTTCAGTCTTTTAAAGTTCTAGGAGCTCAAAAGCTGAGAAAACATGAGAACCAGAACACTAGAAGAACTGAGGCAATTATGATCTTTACATTGGTCAAGAAATCCATTAATATGGTGAATTCTTGAGTAGTATTCTTGGCCATTTACTTACTGCAAATTTTATTTCTATTAAAAAAGAAGGACAAGATCTCAAAGAGGAGTCCTTGAAGGGCACAAGCTCCTTTCACATGGCCTGTTTGAAGACATTAGCACTCACTATGTTCCTCCAGCTTTAACTGTCGCAAAGAGTAGGATTAGTCGTCAGAAAGGTCTGATAGCTATTAGGGATAATATGATTAACCCATTAGGTGGAAAACTGTCTGGATTTCAATTTAATTGCTTACAATGAAAAGTCAATCATGCAAAAAAAAGAGGCAAAGAGCTATGATAAAATAGGATCCTTTATGTCTTATAGGAGCAATAAAAGGCACCATCAAGACTAACCAAGTCAAAAATCTTTTTGTGACACTTAAGTATGGGAAGGGAATGATTGACAGCTCGCGAATCTGTTCACTCGTTCATGGTGAAAAAGCAGGCAAGGGGGGACACGTGAGTATAAAAGTATAACGTCCATGCTCATGGTGAAAAAGCAGGCAAGGGGGACACATGGAGTATAACAGTATAACATCCATGTTCACATGGATGTAACCAGAAAATACCAGAAATCGAAATAAGAAGATCAATTATATTTATTATGATCGCTTAACCTGCAACAAGTTAAAGCTTTCTCTAACTTGTGTGGTATTTATTAGGTCAAGGTTTGTGTGTGTGTGTGTGTGTGTGTGTGTGTATGTGTATGTTTTTTTTTTAGTTAAGGGAAAAAAAAACACAAACCTTTATTTACTCTCAGCTTTTACAACTTTTTTACTACCCAATTGATTGTCTTTATCAATACTCAGTATTTGCTCTCAGCTTCTACAACTCTTTTCTCTCACATGAACATAACACTACATAACATTTATTTGTGGTGTTTCAGGTTTGCCTCGGATAGTAGTGGCACTGGCTTTTGTAATTTACAGCAGGTTAAAGTTGCAAATTTCTCATACAACTTTCTGGTGGGAAATATACCATCCTGCCTACAGTCTTTACCACAGTAAGATATCTGAGAGTAATTGGTTTCCTCAACTTTGTTCTAGATTAATTTCATCACCTATATTGTGCTCTTTCTTTCAGATCAAGTTTCGAAGGAAATTGTTTCCAGGGTAGAGTCTCCATTTGGCAGCGACCTGCTCAGGAATGTGGGTTAAAATCTAAATCCTTCTTGACATTCTTTGATTTTCCTTGCCTTGTTTTCCTTAAGCAGTCAGAGTTATTTCTGTTCCTCATAAAGTATTTTTCTTTCAATATTGCTATAATACCTTTTGTTTTTGGTTCAAAAGTTTTGCCTGAATTTCTTGATTTTTTTCTATATGCACCTCTTTAGGCTTCTCTATATCTACGTTTTGTATCAGTGTGATGTTCATTGCCATATCCAGGGTGAAGTGCATGACAGAGGATCAAAAGTCATGATAGTGTGTGGGTAATATTATTTTGCAAAGTCCATTACCCAATGCATAGTTGATCACTTCTACATTCATTATTTCATTTGGGTTGATTATAAAGCGGTAATGCTCTAGGCCATCTGCAGAGTCCTACTATTATTTATTTCTCGCTATATGTGGAATCTCATTGGAAATGAATGTGAGATATCTTTCTGGAAGAAAACCATATCGTTTGTAAATTTCTTGGCATTGGCTTTCCTACATGACTGTCGATGTTAGTGCAACAAAATTGCTGGAATGGAATTTGCATGACATGCTTGCTATCATGGTCCCTAAAAATGACAAGGCAATCTGCTTCTGTTCCTTAGGCAGCTCTACTGGAAACCAGGGAGAAGCCAACAAGATATTAAATGAACCCAGTGGAGTGTCTAATCACAAAAAGGCAGGACAACCAAAGTGGCTACTGGTTTTAGAAATTGTGACTGGAGCTCTGGTTGCTGTCATCCTGATAGCATGTATAGTCCCTGCTGTCAGACGATGCAAACCAAAGTCCATTGTCATAATACCATGGAAGAGAAACTTGGACAGGAGGGATCAGAGAGTGATATCAGTAGGTTAGTATAAACTTAAAGTTGGCTTGCTTATCCAAGTGTTGAGTTGCTGCATCTCAAGTAGACCATGCTGCTTCAAACAGATAGCGAACTGTTGAAGAATGTGGTACGAATAAGCCGACATGATCTTGAAGTAGCTTGTGAAGATTTCAGCAACATAATTGGGGCGTCTTCAGATAGTAAAGTCTATAAAGGCACTATGAGGGATGGGCCAGAAATTGCTGTTATCTCACTTTGCATTTCAGAAGACCTCTGGACAACCTATTTTGAGCATTACTTTCAAGCTGAGGTAACTAGTTTCTAGAACAAGCCGCAAGATATTTTCTACGAGTAAGTTCCTTACATAAGTCATATACTTTTCAGGTTGCTGTTTTGGCTAGGTTAAATCATGAGAACATAGCAAAGTTACTAGGATATTGTGCAGAAAGTGACCCATTTTCTAGGATGCTTGTCTTTGAATACGCATCGAATGGTACATTGTATGAACATCTCCATTGTAAGTCATATAATTCATTTTGCGTTCTTATTTCTGGATTCTTGGTTTTTTTTCATGGTTCATGATCTCAAGAACATGATTGCTTTTTATGTTAGATGGTGAGGAGCGTCAGTTTTCTTGGCTGAGACGAATGAAGATCGCTAAGGGAATTGCCCATGGGCTAAGATATTTGCACGATGAACTGCAGCCTCCTTTTACTATAACTGAGTTGAACTCCAACTTGGTGTATCTCACTGAAGATTTTTCTCCTAAGGTACGCCTTGGTGGTTTGTGGTTAAGGCTTAAGATTTCAATGACTCAAATGAAATTCTTGGGGAAGGGTTTGTAGGTTAATAGATCAGCTTTTAGTAATAGTTAGCGAGGATGATCCCAAATTTGGGGGATTTCCCAGCTGTCATTCTATGAGAAAATGGAAAGGACATCATCTGCGGCATTTACAACTAGCTAGCATCTAGTGAGGATGTTTTGCTGGACATCCTCATGGAATTTAGCGGCTCTTTACTTGCTTGGCCCTCCTCTATTTGTCATATAATTGCAGTTGGTTGAATTTTAGCTCTCACTGTTAAAGTTTGGGCATTAGTCTTTAATATCCTGGATATTACTGTTTGTGAACCTTTCTTTTGGTTCATCTCTTGTGCTCATCATGTGTTTCAGAGATGTATATGCGCCACTGTGGCAAAAGCAATACTTATCATTGTCTCTTCCGGAAACAATGCAGTTTCCAAGTTTAGGGGAAGTAGATGATTCTTTTCCCGTTGCATAAGATTTAATTGCAGAAGCCATAAGGTAGGATTTCTTACATGGCAGTCACTTATCTAGCTTTAGTGACTAGTTCCTCCTTTGCCCAAACTTGTTTCAGCCCATAAAAATACCATCAGATTGAAGTGAAGACAACAGTTTCCTATAAAAGATCTGCTCAATTATCTCATGAAGCCTCCATGTTTTTGAGATTTTGTCCACCTGAACACTTATTTGTTTGCTGATGGCTTGAACGATTAGTTCTTCTCAATGTGCATTTCAATAACTAAAGCATGTCAGGTATAAATGTTCCTCACATCGTCAATCTCTGTTGCCAAATATGTTGTTGGAGATGTGAACTTAAGTTTGAAATGCATTTTCATCCAATTCTCCTTTGACATGCTATTCTTCTTATTTCAGCTCACCTAAAGTTGTGTGTTCGATGTCTGCATATTTAGTAGCTCCATTGAGACTCTATAGATTTCTTTTTAAATTGCTATTTTCCATGATTGGCAGCTATTATCAGACAATGTCATGGATCACATTTACCCTCAGTTTCTTTTCCCTCAGATGGCTTCCTCTTTTATGTCTTTAGATTTTACGCTCTTGATGTGCTTGCTTTTCGAGGAATCAAAGGAAATATTATCCTTGTTTGTGCAGTTGGTTGATTTCGAGAGGTGGAAAACTATTGTCTCCACATCGGAGAACTCTGGTTACATATTGAATGGAGATTCCTACAATGGCTACATGCGTTCTCTAGAAAGACTACATTTGCATGTCCAAGCGAACACTTACGCATTTGGAGTGCTTCTACTGGAGCTAATTAGTGGAAGACCTTCGTATTGCGAAGACAGAGGTTACTTGGTCGATTGGGTAAGCAAGACTATAGCAAATACATAATTCAGAGCCAATACTCACCGGCACAGCAAAGATAACTCAAAGTGAAGTCTTTTATTAGAGTGGCCACGTTCGGCTCACTTCGGTCGGTTTGCCGGTTGAGCCAAACTTGGCCACTCGAGTAAAAGACTTCACTCCGGGCTTTCATTCTGCTCAACCATAACACTCAGATGTAGATCATTGGTTGTAATTTACATATTCCGCTAATCAACTCAACTCAGTACTATATCTTCTACATCACACAATTTGTTATACAAGTTGAAAAAGCCTTCATTCTTTAGATACTTGAGGCAACTCCTTGACTAATATATGTGACTTTTAATTGATAACTACTTCATTCCCGCACTTTAATTTTTGAACTAAACCTTTTTCCAGATAGTTGTCAATCAATAAGGAAAACATTGCCCCCTCTTAATGAGAACTCAACACTTTGGATGAATCATTGTAAACTCATGCTTTCTGTCTCAGGCTAAGGAGTATCTACAAGATTCAGAAGCAATTGGCAAGCTGGTGGATCCCAAGATGAAGGATGCCAAGCAGGAAGACCTCTCAGTAGTATGTAGTGTGGTGAGTCTCTGCATTGAACCTGAAGCATGTAAGAGGCCATCTATGCAAATTCTATGTGCCATGTTGGAGGATGGAATCGACACTTCAGCAATTGCTGCTTTGAAGGAGGCCTCTTTGGCATGGGCACAGCTGGAGTTAACATTGTAGTCGTAGGCTTCTACTCTGTGAGTCCAAAATTATGTTCACTTTTCCGCCCTTTCCCGTATCTCTGATACGAGATCAATTCTCAATGTGTAAATGGTGGCTTTCCCTCTAAGAGAGGAATTGAGAGGCTTTGAAGCCCACCTAATGTCCCGCATTAGTTGCTTGACTTAGGTTGAGGCGGTGTGAGTTAAATATCTGTGTCGGAGTCACTAGCTCAACTACCAAATAAAAACTTACACGATGGTGCTTGGATTGCGGAGGTGCAGATATTCATGCAGACCTCCGGTATTTACTGTACAGACATGTAAAAGTCATTGTTGTTGACACACACAAACGGGGATGAAATTTATCCTGAATCAACAGCTGTGTAATAATACATTCCTTTAGCTGTCACTTTATGTGTTTAATCTAATTTTAACGACAACTATTCACTATCTATGTGACTTCTTAAGGCCAGGAAAGGATGGATCACTTTCTAACCAACTGTAGGCTTTGCCCTTTTTCTTTTTGTTTTTTTTTTTAAATTTTTATTTCTTGTAATTTTTATTTTTTTAAATTAAAAACCTACCTGTTTTTCCTTTATTGATTATCCAAAATGGATTCCAGTCGAGTATACAGCAGGAAAACTCCAATGAAAGGTAACAGAAAGCTAATACTCAGCGCAAAGAGAGTTGAGTGCAAATGCATAAAATCTGGAAAATATACTCGCAATCTATCTATAAATGCTTTAAATGTATTTAGCTGGATTATAATTCTTCGAACCTCTCGAAAACATTGTAGCTTGAATGCTTGATTACAAATTGTTGCATCACCTGGAGATTATATATGTAAATGTGAAGATGCAATGCGGTGTGAAGGCATCATCATGGGGGCGCTTGGCGCGCCCCGGATCCCGCGATCCGGGACGCGTGGATTCCAAATTGTGGGATCCGCGCGTTTGGCGTCGGCGGGGATCTTATTCGGATCCCGTAAATTGAAATCCGTTTTGAGACGGATTCCAATTTCGGCGTCTCAAATTTTTGCCGGAATGTCGATTTTGAAATCGGCTCCGGCGGATTCCACGGATCCGCCGGAGCCAAACGCCCCCAGTGAATATGCTGCAACATTACTATAGGAATCTTCAAACTCGACAATTTTAAGGAGCTCAATGCCTTAACAATTCTTATGCGATTAGGGTGGACAAATAGTCCTCTGAATGACATGAGATTTGATCAGATAACTTCGTTCAAAAGTCTGGCAGCTTTCTTCACCTAATTCCATACAATATATACAGAACACTTTAACGTAGCTTCTAAAGCTTCTAGGCTTCCTTCCTCAGGCCTTTTACAAAGGGCAGAACATTGGTCATGTGAGACCCATAATAAAGAGAGAATATAGCTTCTAGACGTTCTATGGAGCTTACAGCAGCAGCATGATCACCCACAGAGATCTGAATGGAGGCAAGCTTCAGCAACTCATTTCCGATGACAACGTGCTTCGGATGATAAAGCTTCTCGAGGATCTGACAGGTCAATTAAAACTTCAAATCATTAGTTTTCATTCAACCATCACAAAACTAAATTATAAGAGGAGACATTGCCATAATCTATAGGTTAACTAAGAGTTGAGATGATTCACAATATTTGGTCAGCTGAGGAACAAATGCTTTGGAT
This sequence comes from Narthecium ossifragum, assembly GCA_963920575.1. Lineage (NCBI taxonomy): Eukaryota > Viridiplantae > Streptophyta > Magnoliopsida > Dioscoreales > Nartheciaceae > Narthecium > Narthecium ossifragum. The sequence goes on along the minus strand of OY986963.1, from coordinate 35,251,690 downwards.
CAGCCAAGAACAAAGAAATCATAACTAATCGGCGAAGCATAGTACCTCAATTGATGCTTTGCAATGTTGCATAGCAGGTTCTAGCTCTCCAATTTTAACAAAGGCTTGTGCAACGTTGTCTTCTGCCTGCAACATAGGAGTGCATAAATAAACCATGAGGCTAATGTTTGAGAGTCATTGTTCCAACACCTAAAACTAGCATTGCAATCACCAGCAAAGACTAAAGCTTTATGGACTTGAGCTCATCATCTTATGAGAAACTTCTACGCAATGGTCACAGAAAATCAAACTAGTCAATACATTATGTGACTACTCACTTGAGCTATTAGTTTGCTATATTGATGCCTCACTGATCTCAGGCAACCAAGAGACTTCAAAGATTCGTCGAGTACAATATCCGGAGCTTCATTTGAGACTATTGATTCATTTAAGCTGATGAAAAACAGACATCACAAGTAATTAATGTAGATAGAGACTCCAGAGAATCAATACAGCAGCCCAAAGGTATTCATAAATGCATGATCACCAAAACTACCTCTCAATTGCAGACAGTGCTCTTTGAGAAGAAATCATTGAGGAGTGTAAATCAAGGTATGAGCCACAACACAAGCAATACCCCGGCTTAATATGACACATGATACCAGGTTTCTCAAGCAACAGAGATGCCACCTTGCTTATGTCCTGTTCAGAACCCTTCATCAAATATAAAATGATTCAAAAGATTAATGTCTAGCCGCTAAACCTCTCCTAATAACTAATTCAGAAATCGAAAGCCACAACATGAAAGCATACCGGCAGAGAAAACTTAAAGCCATTAGATTCATGATCAACTAGCAAGATTTCATCACCACGCCTCTCAAAGTGAACTTTTTCTAGGACAACACCAGCGCAGTTAGGCTTAGCACATCGGAAAGCATTTATAACAAGGTCTGATAGATTCAATTCAGAACAACACGGGCACTCGCATTTGAAGTAGTACTGCTGTTTGAGTAACTTTTGTCTGTTTTGAAGATCCCACTGTCCAACCTGCAATAGCAGCAATCAGTGAAGCAGAACAAATGAATGGACAACGTTCACAGGCATGAACACCAATATTGAAAGTAAAATGTATGTGCTTTCTGATAGGCAACAAATGGTATCTTATTAACTTACCTGCGGGCCATAAGACAGCTCAAGAGGATACCCTCCTTGTACATATTCTGTTGATCGTAAAAACAGTTTACGAGAAATGAAATAAGCATGAATATTTGGTCGGCATGAATGATTAAACAAACTGCCAGTTGAATAAATAGCCTGGCCTACTTTGACCTGCAACACAAGCAAAGGCAACTGCAGAATCAGAGCAAAATTAAGGGGATGTAGTTTCTAAAAATGGCAGATGATGGTTTTAGCATGTAGTTATGATGAAGTCACTCTATAGTCCAATGCTTCTTAAAGGAAAAATTTTTACAATAATATTATTTTAATAAAATATTATTAAAATATGCCTCTAGAGAAAGTATTGATGAAAGTATGCCAGATTTGGCCACGTCAACGCCACGCTGGCGTGGCTTTTCATTTTTTAATCCTGTTAATAAAGACGTAACTTGGAGTTACGTCTTTGACCATTCTCACACCTCAAGAGGCCACGGACGGATATCCCTTATTTAATAAAGACGTGACTCCAAGTTACGTCTTTAGTACCCCGTTTCTCTCTCACACGCAGACACTCTCCCCCCCCCCCCCCCCCCCCCCGTTTCTCTCTCTCTCTCCCGGTTCTCTCTCACGCTCTCTCTCTCTCTCGCGATCTCTCCCGGTTCTCTCTCACGCTCTCTCTCTCTCTCTCGATCTCTCCCGGTTCTCTCTCACGCTCTCTCTCTCCCGCGGTCTCTCTCTCTCCGCCCCGATCTCCTCTCCGCCTCGTTTCCGAGCGCCGACGCCACCTTCCCCTTACAGCCGCTGCCTTCCGTGGCATGTGCGGCTCCGCCGCCTACCTCGGCACCGTCGTCCACAACGTCTTCCCTGACCGGTATGGGGAAGGTGGCCACGAGGAGACCTCGGCGCCGTCGTCCAGGCCGATCAGGAGAGCCCTCCGGTAGGCCCCCTCGGCTTCTATGTAGTTCTCCTTCTGCATCAGTGCCCAGCCGAGGTTCCCCTGTACCATTAAAGGCCTAAGTTTGTGACAACCCTTCAATGGTTCTCAAGAATTGAATGAAGAGAAGAGGATGGAGACTCTGTTTACCAGTAGACGAGTGACTTCTTGCTCGAGAGAGACCTGGAACTTCCTCCCTTGAGATCGAGCCGTCTTGGTGCGCTTCCCATTGAAGGCCAATCCTTGTTGGATGAGATGAAGCTTGTGTTTCAACAGAGCTATCTGATCATCCAATCTCCCACACCTCTGTTCATGCATCCAATCTAAATTTAGTACAATGGCAGAATACAATTGTTAAGGAGATTCAAATAAAACCACAAAAAAGGGTACCTTGTAAAGATCCAAGAGGATGTCATCCAAGGACTCTTGGGCTTGTTCCGAGCACCGAGACCTCAAAGACTTGATGGCCTCGATGGCCTCTTCTGCCCGGCTCTGCTGCTTCATAACAATGGCCATATCCTTGAGAGCACTATCGACCCGGTCGCCGGCGTTGATCGCCGCCCAAAACAGAGCGATCGCCTTCTCAGGGTCCTTCTCCACTAGCTGGTGATCACAAGAGAAGCAAGAAATGATTAAAAGAGGCAAGGATCGAGTTTTTTTCGGGCTGTTGTTCATCTGGGGATCAACAATGGCCATACCTGGACCCTTTTTGCCTTCACGTACGGGGTGTCGCCGAGCGGAACTTTGTGCGTGACGTGGAACAGCTCCGATCGGCTCTTGGCGAGTGGCTTGATGGGCGAGCAAGGGGCGGATTTCGACGACCGCAGTACGCCGGCGGGAGCACTGACAACAGTCCATGGGTCTTGCATCATCTTCTCTCCTCTTGGTTCCTCCTTTAAGCTTGGTTCAATCTCCTGAAGGAACTCCAACGAAGACGATGCGAGGAGGACAGAAGTATCTTCTCTCTGCTTTGGATAGAACAGTAGAGAGAGAGAGAGTTGCAAGCAGAGAGAAGGAGGAGATGGAGAGGGGGGGGGGGGGGGGGGGGGGAGAGTGTCTGCGTGTGAGAGAGAAACGGGGTACTAAAGACGTAATTTGGAGTTACGTCTTTATTAACAAAGACGTAACTCCAAGTTACGTCTTTATTAACAAAGACGTAACTCCAAGTTACGTCTTTATTGACAGGATTAAAAAATGAAAGGCCACGCCAGCGTGGCGCTGACGTGGCCAAAGCAGGCATACTTTCATCAATACTTTCTCTAGAGGCATATTTTAATAATATTTTATTAAAATAATATTATTTTAAAAAAATTTCCCTTCTTAAAAGGCATTCTACCCAACCATCAACGTCATCATCATAAAGGTCCAGACTGTCCAGATCCATTGACATGAAAGCAAATACAAAGGATCAACCACATCTTAGAACTTCAGAAGCAGTGTGACAATATTTATGAGCAGCTATCAGCCTGTATAAGACTGGAATGAAATACACCTACACTATTGCGGGAATACTGTGAAATGACCATGTCTAAAAGAAGCATTGAAGCCGTTCCTTCTTTTTGGTGCATTGGGCGGGTTCAAAGCTGGGTTGAAGACAAGAATTGTGCTATAAATTACAATGAATATTAAAGCTGCAGCTAGTTACTTAAATTCCAAACTGAACAGAACATTTCAACCCTCCTATTGTGTTTCCTGATTAAGTCTTTGTACAAATCAGTGACTTAACAACTGGCTTGAAAACAAGCACCTGCCAAGAACAAAAATGCAAACAAAACAAACAAGTCCAGGAAAAAACCTGTTCTACGTCACAGATATGAGCATTCTTCATGGCAGAGTCACTTGCAGACTTCATGAATGCTCCATAACCATCAAAAGATACCATATGGACAATTGACATAGAATTAACCTGAACTTGAGATATGAGAATAACCAACTGCAGCAAAAGTAGAAGGCCTCAATTATAAATTGGTGAATCAAAAGCTGTATGTAGATAGACATAAGGATACCTGTGAAGCAGAGACCCCAGTGGATGGAAAATCTGAGCCGTAATAAATATTGAGACAGTATGAAAGCACAACAGAATATATATGCAACTCCAACTTGCTGCCAGGAGGAACTTGGAGAAAATTATGAGCAAACTCCTATAAACAATATTCAAAATCGTTCAGGCCACTTAAATAGTATCCTAAGGTAAATGACGAGAACATTTGAGATTTTAAACTCAAGGAACATTCCAAGAAAAGAATTACCAAATTTCCAATCGGTTTTCCTCCAGGTCTTTTTTCCAAACACTTAGCCATAACTCTACCAGCCAAAACTACGTTAGATGGCAAGACGACAGGCCAGTGTACGCCTCCACATTCATGTTTATGTTCAGAACTAAGCCAAATGCTTATATCTGTAACAGCGCATTCATTATCATTGGCTGCTAGACTATCCATTATATGTCTTTCAAGGTGAGCTGATACTTTCATCTGAATATTACAAGAATCGATGTTCCTTTTAAATTGTTTTGCCCCTGCTCGTTCTTGGCAATGCTGGGAGCAGTACATCGGTATTGTACATGATGTGCAAAATAAAGGATCTGCCGGTAATTCATTGAAGCAGAAATGGCAGTGAGTTTCCCGGCAAGACTTCTCCACAATCTGCATATCACTGCAACACGTAAGAAGTAAATAAAAAACTTCAGCGTAAGAACACCACACGAAGATGGGTAGAGGTGCAGGATTAATAACTGTAGAGGAACCAAAATGGCATGCGTTCATGAATCCATGGATAAGTTCTTAAACTCAAATGCCAGCAAATAAACTTAAGAGAAATAGCACAAAGATCAGATGCTGCTGAAGGGAGATATTGTATCATACTGCAGCAAGAGGTTCTTCACTGTGGACCAGCACAGCTGGACGGATGCTTTCTCGGCAAGTCATCCCTCTGCCTTTAGATGGTGTTGAGACACATTGAAGAGCTACATAGTCCTGCTCAGCTGCCACAAGAGATAAAAGGCGTTAACTTACTGACTTCACAAAAGGAAGCACACATCACAAAATGTAGCATTCACTTCATAATGTGACTGTCTGTATTCCTCGTATTATATTTCCTAGGAAAGATTGTGGCAAGTCACTGCGATGCACCTTGATACAAATGTGAGAATGACAATTAGCAGAGAAATTCCTCCAAGCAGCCATTATCGAGTCAAGTTGGCATCAGACAATGCCAAGAATCACTGTATTCGGAGAGAACAATGCAGAAAGAGGATCTTCTCATAGAAGAATCTTAGAATTGAACACCTTATATCTTGCAGGTAGAGAACATTGCTGACATCTTTTTAAGATGCATGAATAGGTGAAGTGCATTGATACTTGTTTACTCAGTACAAATTACTAAGTTTCCCAGGATGAATGTGTGAATACTTTCTGCCTACACCAAGCAAAATTGAAGGAGAACAAGCACAAGCCACAAGGCTCAATTAAAATTTATAAGTTCATAATCCAGTAAACATTACAAGGTCCACAGCAGCATCGGATTTCAAGTGAATAAACCATGTACTCGTGGATAAAAAATATTTACAGCTCATATTTGTACAAAGCTTGGATCTATGAACATTTTAAATATCCATAAAAAAAAGATACATAAATATCTAACCTCCAGGAGGAGACAAACCTAAATTTGCTGAGTTCTTATCTTCATCAATAGTTCGTGACTTGTCTGTCCCATTGAAGCCATTAGAATTGTGCAATATTGCGTCAAGCTCTTCCTTGATATGCCTCTTTCCAGAAGAAGACCTTTCAATGCTCAAAGCAACTTCTAAATCGCGTATTGCAATGTCATAGTTCTGTGATAAAGCATTTGCCTTGCCTCTCCTGTACCATGCCTGTATGGAACAGATCAACAGACCAGGAAGATTAAAAGTTTTGATCAAATAAGCAAGTTAGAAAGCAATTAACCTTCCAATTCACCAAAGAAAACCAAAACAAAACAACCTATTCACCTACAGATCACAAAACCAACTTGTGAAACAACAGTAAGAGCTCTTAGAATGAGTACTGGATGCCCAATGCATCACTATGGGCCTTGTGTTAATCTGAAGATTCTCATCTGTGAAAACAACCAAATAGAACTCACCAAAATATCCCTTCGACCAAAGCTCAGTTTGTTTTGGCTTCTCAAGAACAAACTTGATAAAAAAAAGAAAACATTTATTTATCAATGTAATATCCTTCCAACACAAGTTGAAAAGAATAACTTAAGGTAATTCACTTGACTAAATGTAGGATTCTGTCTGCCATCTTTAGGTTAAACTGGTGTATCCAAACTTGCAAAAAAATATAAAGAGCATCTCATAGTCCCTCCGGCAGCACATTGTTTTTGTTTGAGACTTGGATTCCATACATAATACAGGACATCATGAAATCCCAATGAAGCCCGTGATTAAGAATAAGCTGGTTTGTAGACATTAAGGAGGCTAACATCAACCAACTGAACAATTATCTCTAAACCTTTATACAAGTTACATGCGCTATCATTTCCACAGGAAAACCAGGGTTCGTTTGATTATCAGATAAGGCCAATAAGACTGTAAGCTACACCAACACCAGAACAATAATGAACAGAGAAGTTTTCTCAAAATCTATTATTGACTGCCATTCTAATATTTTTGTCCAAACTTAATGACAGATAAAAAAGAGAGAGAGAGAGAGAGAATCTGAAGTAAAACGTCTTTTTAATACCTTAGAATATAGTGGTGAAATCGCCACAGCCCTGTTGCAATCTCGTAAGCACTCTTCAGAAAGACCCAATTTCTGGAAAAGAAGCAGTAGAGAGATTTATGTGGAAGATAAATGAGAAAATGGGACCACAAAACTGGATAGCTTATCTTACAAATTACTTATTAAATCCTCTACTCCATATGAAAAGTTCAAGGAAAGAAGTCCAGATAAAGAAGAGTATAAAGAAGCTAGAGTGTCCTAATTCTTATTTTCTTCAATATGGAAGATCCAAAGAAGAAAGACCGACATGCAAAGTAGATGCCCGGTTAACAAATAGGGTCAGGATCAAGTCCTTGTCCATGTTGTTCGTGTTCATTGGAGCAGTACGCAGTGCCTGTTCAAGCACAAAATTAAGTTAAGAATATTCATCCGACAAGAATGGATTTGAAAGCCAATGATCTTGGATCAATAAGAAAACTGAAAGCAGGCAATCATGCCTGTCATGAATCAAGTAAGATTAAGGAAACTATTTTTTGAAAGAAAAGCAATTTGACCATTTACATCCTCAAATATATTAGAAGGCCTCTAAGGAATCTTTTCAAAGTCCTCAAACGAGAACAAAGAAGTGAAGAACTTTTATAAGTGGACTACTGAACAAAGTTACAAGTTCATCTAGCAAACCATGAACACTGATTTAGCAAACCAAAAGGCCAACCGGATCTAATTTTCACAGCTAGCGACACCAGTACTCTTGCGTGACAAAAGACATCTTAAAATTGCCAAAAAAAAAATGCAAGCAGCTTCTAGAGAAACCAACTGGCCACGTTCTTTCTAATTGGCTCATCTTCAAGGAGGCTCACCAACCACCCACAGAATAGGTTAAACAGAAATAGGTAAAAGAAAAGAGTATGTCGCCGGAGATTGAGGAACTAAAAGAAGTCTGAAGTAGGTCTTCTACAAAGTAAGTGCGGCTATTAGAGGAAGGAAATTAAACCTCATAAAGCGCCCGAAATCCAGCCAAGAGACCACAAAACTCATTGTATTTTCAATCAAGCAGATGTTTTTTTACTGCCTGGAAAAAGCAAAAGAAAATAGCTTGTAACCACATTGTGCGGCAAATTCTTGGCTAAAGATCTGTCAAATCTCAATCTCTCGACCAAGATTTAAGATGAGTTGTGCAGTCTGCCTTGCACACCACAAAGAAATTAAAGAAATATAATGCATTAAACATGGATACATTTCAAGAAAGTAAAAGGTGAAAAGAACCTGTCCAAGAACTTAAAAGGATCAAGAGACCAACCCGGGAGTAAAGGCTCAAGGCATTCTCGCACTCCCCCTTGGAAAAGCACTCATTGCCCTTTTTCTTCAATTCCAGAGCCACTTCCTCGCTCTTGCGACACAGCGCCATCTCCGGATCCGTTAGCTCCCGAATAACCTAATATTGAAACAAAAAGATTGACATTCCCGAGAAAAAGAGACAATTAGGTTGTGAAACTAAATGGTTTTTACTCGCTGGAACTCAGGTAAAGGGCGTAGGAACTCCATCAACAAGGAGCAGGTGAGGACGAGGTCTTCCGGCGCACTTCTGCCGATCATTCGCTTGAGATCTTCCGGAATCAGTGATATCAATTCCTCCATCGCTACTCGAATTATTGGAAAAAAAAACCCTAACGAGAACGGGGATGAACCCTTCGTTAAACCCTTGCTTTGCCTGTGACTTTTAACGCTGCTAATATTATAGGTAACAAGATGGATTCTTGAAAAGGCCGTTGTCTAACGGTCACAAGGCAAGTATTAACGGCGATATTAGCGGCGGCCGGGAAATTTTCGCCGCTAACGCAATAGCGACGGACAGTTGGGCGCCGCTAAAATCTTATGACCTGCCGATAAAGCAATAGCGACGGTCTACCTTAGCTAAAAGCCTAAAACTATCAGCAAAATATAGTTTATTAACTTGTGAAGCTAAGGTTTCACTGCAACAAAATTGTTTGTGTCACCAAAATCCAAATAAAAACTAATTCAATCAAGCTTTTCAGAAATTTTGACTAGCCATTAAGGACCACATACAAAAGAAAACTTATTATTTACTCATTTTTTTCATTGAGCAGTTGAGCACGTAATCCTGACTTCGAGTTCCATGTACTCCATCCACCACCTTGACTCGAGGTCAAGTGGTTAATGGTAAGCTCCATTTCTAACAACAAAGGACCGTCTATTCTGACTCATTACCTTAGTGAAAATCTTTTCACCTCTTTCTATGAAGAAGTTGTTATATTATGTGTCTTTTCATAGGCTTTTGTATATTATGTTACTATAATGGCTTGGATTGATGCTATGTATCAATGTAAAATATTTATAATACGAAAATATATAATATACTTGTAAGTAATCGCATATGATACGATAAAACCTTCAAGTCTTCATATCCATCATTCCAGTAGTCAATCACTCTTGAAATGGCCTGGCCTACTTGAGGCCACGAGCTCTCTGATCTTCTCTCTCTTTCTCACTCTTCATATACCGAGAACTGACGGGGATTCTCTAACTTTTTGTCAGCATGGAGAGAGAACAGTGCCTCTTATTTATAATTGCATGTGTTTGACCCATACAGACTGAAACAAACTAGAAGTCTAATTGAAGCACGACTCTAACTATTCATCTAGAATAGAATCCTTTATTAATTGAGGTTTTTTAACTAATTCAGGACTTCACCCAAGAGCTGATTCTAATCAAGTTATAATTAGACCACATTAGGAGTTAAATCCAACATATTAATCCAAAAGAATTATACGGATAATATTCTGGGTTTTTTCTGCAGCTATGCCAATATTTCTGGTGGAAAAGAGCAGATGATATGATAGGTCCTAGCTAGCAAGCTGATAAGTTGATAATACCAGAATGTTGATCACTAACTGTTGGATGCCACCATCTGTCCCAGTATTGTACAATCTCCATCATGTTTACCATAACAAGAATGTCAAAAACTAAGATACCATACAAGATTGATCAGAACAGATCATCAAGTTTACTGATATTTACACCTTTCTAACATGCAACTTGTGTGCCAATGATGAAGAAGTACCGGTACGGGGGCTGTTTGTGTGGATGATGATAGTGACGTTGCATGGACAGCGTCTATGGTGGATGAGTTCAATGATGATGCTGTGTTACGAGGCGAATTGGGTGCTATTAGATTAGCAATGGTGGAAGCAGTTAGGAGAGGGGCATCCTCTGTGGTTGTGGAAAGTGATTCGATGGCAGCTGTGAATCTTCTTACTAGCAAATTTACACCTCTGGGTAGCCTTCTTCCCGTTCTCTTGGATATTTGGTGGACAACAGGACGACTTCGTTCCATTCAGTTTCAGACTATCCTCATGGAAGATAACTATAGGGTGGATTTTATAGCGCGACAGGCGCAGCAGATTGATGCTATTGTGGTTGGGCATTCCCCTGTAGGGGTGACCTAACCGGTGGCTTGTTTGATTAGTTGTCTGTAGACGCTAGTCTCTGGGCTTATCTCTTCAAAAAAAAAAAAAAAAAAAACTTGTGTGCCAAACTGAAGAGGAATCAGTCTTCATTGCTCCAGCCTGCGGAAGCTTGATTCTTGTCCATGCCTTCGAAATCCAGCGGTCTTTGTAGCAAAGGCCATGTATAGAATGTTTTGTAGCCGATCAATGAACTGAAAATATGTAGTCCTCCAAGCTAAATTCAGCATCAAGGTAATTAAGGCGCCGCATACAGCCCAAAATCCAAGGACAAATCCGACGACTATACTAATGTAAAACCATAGCATTTCATCTTTACATCCATAGTCACTAGCACTGCAAGCAATTGGAAGAAAGCCAACTAGTTGATACATTGGGTATGCATTGTTCATCAAGAGGAGGCCCGCAGAGACCAGGATTTCCGACGTCAATGGATGGATCATTGAGGGTCTGAAGCTGATAGCCCGACGGAATTCTTCCAGACAAGTCGTCATATGAAAAGTTTCAGTGACTCAAGGAAGTCATCAGAGACATACCTGAAGGAATAGGGCCCTCGAGATTGTTTCTCCAAAGATCAAGAGACTCCAGCAGCGTCAATGCTCCGATGTTATCTGGGATCATCCCTGTAAGATGATTGCCAGACAAATTCAGATTCTCCAGGCCATGAAGGTTTGCTAGTTGGGCAGGAATACTTCCACATATACCATTGCTTGAAAGGTCTATGCTTGTCAAGTACCGAAGAGTCTTGCTGTATTGGTAACGGCTGTAAGGATAGCATGGCGCTCTCCAAGTAAGATGGAGCCGCTTCTGCGCACGCTGCTCTCGGACCAAAGGACAAGTTCATCGTCATGAGGGTTGATCAAAGGAGGCGTCAGTTTGAAAGCTAATGTCTTGCTCTTGCGCTGTGATTGGCCCTTGTCGACGTAGCTTTGCTAACCCAATACGCTCTTTGGATTGCCATTTGATCAACCGAGCAATCTCGCTGGCGTCCTGGCTTGGTTCTCCCGCCACTACCGTGCATCTGGCCTTCCATAACCACCACGCTTCATAGGCGAGCAACGATGTTGTTGTGTGATCTTGAATTTCCGAGACCGATAGAGCAAGCTTTTTTTTTTTATTAATTCAGCCCGAAGGCTAATACTACATCAACAAGTCCAAGATCCCAATACCATCCTCTAGAGTCCACCTAAACGATGCTCCAGACCGACGGCACCATCTCACAATACCATCCGCCCTGACATTAAAGTGTCGAGGGATGTACAGAAAAACAACTGAATCAAAACAAATGACCTCAGACCAAATACTTCTCGTCAAAAACTCCACCGCTGCTGCCCATAATCTGAAACTATTAATGATATCCACGACGTCTTACGAGTCCGACTCCACCACCAAACGCCCAATCCCCTCCTCTCTTGCGCATGCCAGAGCCACCTCAATCGCCATCAACTCAGCTGCTAGAACATCATGTGCTAGTACCGACCTTCCGATAGCCCATAATAACTGATCTCCTTCTTGCCCGCAAACAACCCCGATTGCTGGTGTTGAACAAAAACAGCATCAGCTTGTACAAAAAAAAAACCCATGTTAGGGAGGCCGATCCGGTTTAAGGTTCTTCCGTCGAAACTTCTCCGTCAGCCGTCGCACCCTTCTAGCTAGCACTTCAACACTCTCCCCCCTTCCTTCGAAGATGAGCTTATTCGTATCCTTCTAAACAGTCCATAAAGTGTAACCAATTAATGTCTTAAACCTCTTGGCTAGCGGCTTGCTAGAAGAGGAGGAGAGCAAGAGAAACAAATCGTCAAAGTTCTCACTTAGCTGACCCAAATCCTCTTCCCCAACAAGCATTCAAAACAGCTAGTGAACTCAATGACACTCGACCAAGGCATGGATAATCATCTCCGACAGTGCACCACACGATGACATTCTCTATCAGTGGCACCACAGTACCTCCACAAAGTCTCCCGAACAAAACAAGCTGAGATAGGTTTCCATGGTGAGGTTGCAGCTGTTGACTTAAGTGCCAGCCAGGCTCTGCTCCACACATCATGAGCAAATCTACACTTAAATAGCAAGTGCTCTATAGTCGGAGGTGATTCGACGTTAGGCAAAGAGACCACGACGCCGATTTGGTTGGAAGCTTTCCGTTTCCGTGGAGGAGCGAACATCCTTGGCCGCCGCCCCCTGCTGGTGGTAACATACAGATAGCCGCCCCCTGCTGGCGGTAACATACAGATAGTCGTTTGCTTTCTGCAACAAGCTGCAGTTCATTGACCCAAGCCAAAATTTCATTCTCCGTTTCTGTTTCGATGCAACTTGAAAAAAATGAAATGTTTGCGAAGAACTTATTAAATAAGTCACAATCACAAATTGTGAACAAAATGTGGGAGACCTGATCCATTGTAGTTCAATTGTGAACGATCCCATTCCCAGCTTTTAACAACAGAAGCGTTTCATTAAGACTTGTAAACCTCCTGCCGTAATGTCATGGATTTAAATTCTCCTTGCGAGGAATTTTACATGAATAGTGGATGAAACAGGCTCAAATAGAATATCTCATCAGTTAATAATAATATCAAGCCTTACAGGTGCAGCCTACCCAATCTGAGATTTGAATGGTAATTGGTAGACCAGCTCACAATAACTTTCCATGCCTAGCAACAGAGATCAGCATACATTTCGTCACATTGTGGATCATGAACCTGGTTAATTGATTTTTTCCATATTAATAAACACATCACCACATTCCACATACCCAATACAGTAATAGAAACAAGTGCGATCCACTAGGAAGGCAGGAACCCCGAAAATTGAATTATCTACAAAAAGAGCTATATGGATACATCATGAACAATAACCCCACCAAAAAAAGAAAACCAAAAGAAAACAACCCTCATCTCTCGCCGCACTTTTTCTTGATCTCTTAGTTTTCTCTGCTCTGCAGTATGTGATATTAAACTATATCCTTCTGCCCTCAACAAGGGGCAGCTTCCTAAGTCGTCTGATTTAATTGAGAGCTCGCTGGCTATCAGGGGTAAGACACATTCCCTTGCTCAAGAGGATCCGACCACCTCACGGGATATCATGACTGAAGTAGCCCATCACCTTCCCAGCCAAGCCGGAGCATTTGATCCACTACCTTCAAACTCAGCTACATGCGAACAAGAGCAAAATAGCTCTCAGTTAAATAGGTTATTCTATAGTTAGGTACTTAGCAAGAAGCATATGAACAGACAACAGCAACATAATTAAAAACAAGTCTAAATATGGAAACAACATATCTGTAGCTTGAGCAAATAAGAAGCTATATTATGACACAATGGACTGCACAAAGGAGATATGGCAGAGTGAATCAGAAGTCCTCTATTATCCAACTGTTGTCTGCTGCTGAAAACCATGCAAATTCATCATATACTTACAGCTGGATCTGTGAAGACAATCAGCTCCTTATTTGCTGTTGAAACCAAAAGATTTAAATTATCCTTGCTTAGAGCTATGGCAGTAATATCTTGAGCTTCTTCAAGCACCAAAGTATGAAATACCTGCAAGCAGAATTTTTCCTCATTTAAGCAGGCCCAATGGGAGTAACAACAAGAATGAAGCACCTTAAGTGGACCATCTTTTAGCTTACCCTCAAATTATGCAAACTAAGGAAGCTGATCGATGGCACAGAAATAGCTACCCTATTCCCAGTAGCTTCGATTGAATTTGACCCAGTATTTTCCAAACTAATCTTCTCTTGTACCACTTCATGACTATCACTGACACATTCGCTGTCTTTAGGACTATCAAATCTACAAGAAGAGGTTGCAATTAAAGCATTTTCTCCATCTACAGAAACCTCTATGCAACTAACTTTGCCAGGGAGTGACAAGAATTTTGTAGCAATGGGGACACCATTCACAGTAAAACTGCAAATCTTTTTCTGAAACTTGTTCCAGATTATTATAATCCCCTGAGGCGAGAGGCAGATTGCATGTGCTACATCAACGTCTAGCTTCCGCATTAACCGTCCTCTCCTCAATGAATGCAGAAGCACACCTGAATTGTTAGAGCAGGAAGCAACAATATCTAAGTCAGAACTGACCGCACAACAGATAATCTCTCCAAGATGACCTCTTAGAACAAGCAGGGGGCCTTCAATGCGGCGTCTCCTATTAGTTTCTGACGTATTGATTGAGCTGTTGCTAACAGCCAGAGGACTGTTTGGTGGCGTTGATGCACTAGTGGAAGGATCTGAAGCACTGGTAGCATGAGAAGAGGATATTCGATGAATTTTCCATAATATTACTGTCGTGTCACGAGACCCTGTCACCAGATAGTTGCTATCTGAAGATAGAGAGAGACAAGTAACAGGTGCACAATGTCCAGTTGCAGTTTCAATGGTCTTTGCTCCATCAGACGAGACCAACTTAACAGAGTTATCAGCATGCCCACCTACATGAACCCGGAAAAAAGCAGTCAGGGATATATGTAAGTGACGACAAAGAACAAGACCTTTGCCATTACAACCAAAATGTCCTCAACAGGGCTCGAACCTAAGACATACATCAAAGAAGAGGTAGGTAACTGATGTATTAGCCACTCAGTGTTTCACACAGGAGGTCCAGGATTAGTTGAAGTTAATGCTTTGCAATATGAGTGATATATAGATATTCAGATCAGTGAATAGATAATTCAAAACACCTGAATAACTCCCAATGTTCACCATCATTTATTCATTAGTAGCTCTGAAGAAGGGTACCAATGGGCAAGACAAGTCTAGGAGGCCGAGTTTCCACACAGCAAATACCAGGCCTTGGACCTTGGAGGCTTTAATCTGTAGGCCTAAACAGTCATAAAACTTGCAGCCTGAAGCAAATTCAGGTTCAGCCCACTCTTGAATGAAAGTAGAATAAAAGATGGCCAAAAAACTAGCCCAGGATCAGTCAACACAAAGTTCACGTGAATCCAGGTTTGCGCCCCTAGTCCAGACTGAGCTCGGAACATAATATTTTAGGTTTGGGCTGGGACCTGGGTTGGGGAAGACCCTAGTGTGCCTGACACATTGACAAACCTAGCTCCAAAGAAATTGTAAAATATTGCATTAGGCTTCAGCAACGTTCATTAAGATGACAAGAATCACAAAAGCCATATTTTCATGATAAAGGATAACCATCATAAAAAGCCTGACTGCAATACCCTTAGATTTAGTATCAGAGTTTGCACTTTTAAGAAGATTCAGAAACCATGACTTCACAATATGGATGTGATCTGGAAGTTCTAATTTTTGTTTATTCTAAGGCCCTGTCTGGCAATACCGAATTATTGATTACCAATCAACTGGTTAACGTCAAAAAGAATATTTATGAGACATGAGGTATTGATACCACCAAGGATTTCTGTATCTAGCCTGCTGCACAAAAAACAACTTCTCCTCATGGTTCACTAGGCCATGTGTAGGTTGCAACCGTGATTTTTGTATCAGTATGTGCTGGCAAGTATAAAATCTGTGAATTAGTGGCATGATAATATCAGAAGAGCTATATGCACCAGCACAAGCTCTGTGGCAAGTTTCGGCAAATGGCATGCCAACTGACACGTATTGTCCCAGCTAAGGGTGTAAACAAGCCGAACTCGATCGAATTGGGGGCTGGCTCGAGTTCGATTCGAGTTGAGAACTCGTGGCTCAAGTTCGGCTCGGTTCAAACTCGAGCCAGCTCGAGTTCGGTTCGTTCAGCTCGATAAAAGCTGGAGCCAAGCTTGAGCTTGTTTTCAGATTATTTAATGTTCATTAGCGGCTCATTTTTGGCTCATTTAGGAGCTCCTATAAGGCTCAATCATTGCTGCAGTACATAATATTCAAGTTTAAGAGAGGAAAAAAAAACAATAATATACCCAAAAACATTCATATCTCCCAAAAACCAAAGAGTTTGATGCTGCAACTATCCAGTTTGAAAATTACATACTAAATACTTCTGGACCTTGCTATATCGAGCCGAACTCAAATGAGCTGGACCTTGCTCAAGTTCAGCTCGTTTATACTTCAAGCTCAAACTTTCAGCTCATGTTCAGCTCATTACTTAAACGAACAAGTTGAATTCGAGCCGAATATCAAACCGAACTAGAACTGTTCATGAACCACAAGCTGGATTGACACCCCTGGTCCCAGCTAGAGACCAGCACAACGCATGTCACCAGTATAATGTGTCATCACTCATCAGCATGGCAATCCTTGGTCCATGCCAAGTTGGATATACTAGAAGCCCAATGCAGGCACTGGTGAGCATATACCCCTACGTAAGCATGTCAAGGTAACCCAATGAATGCCTTAGATAAGTTCAAGCTTTGTCCAATTCCAGCCTATCTAAATAATTAGGCCTTGTTTGAATTAAGACTGCAGTTAACTTGTATGTTGACTATTTATAAGATATTAATATTTTATGATGTTCATTTGAAATGCTTATAGATCTTTGTAAAACACAATACTGGTCATAATTAGGCCCAGGATGGCCTGTTATATAAGAACAAACGTTTCTATGAGATGGGCTCAAAATCAAATTCAAGCATGTCCCTACGCGAAAACAATTATACTGTAAACCACGGAAGGGAATTATGAAGCATGCCAATAGGTCAATCCGGTTGGAATTCTGCCAGAATTTCATGGTGGTTAAAGCCAAATAATTCCATATTTTAACCTTATTTTAGAATAAAATGGTAAAACTGAAGTAGCACATGTTACGTACCAGTAATAATTTCTTTGTCACATGTGACTGCAACAATGGATGAGCTTCGAATTCCAGAAGCAGCAAATGCTAAAGCGCGAGGAAATTGCCATTCTTCTAAACTAGATCCAGCTGGTCCTTTAAACATACGCATGAATGCTCCACCACTAGAACTTACAGTATGTTTACCATGCTGAAACAGGAAAGGCATTCCTTGGCCATCAGGAGTATTTGGTTGCCATTTGTGCTGCGCAACACTTGCTGAAGGTGCATTTACATCTACAACTATAACAGAGTCTTGCGATGCATAAATAGCAGCAGCTGGCAGGTTGCACCTCTCTGGATTTGGAACTGCATAAGGTTTAATCTCCCTGGGGTTGCGGAAGATGGTCTGAAACAGAGTAAGGTATGGGTCGATCATTTACTTGACGGTACTTATTGTAGGGGGGAGCAGGCATGGTAGCAAGCAGATTGCATAGGACACACTCTCATACAGTTTAAGCACTTGTTGAGTTTGTAGAAGGTCTGAACAGAACAATTCTAGCAAATAAGGACACTATCTCTTCTATTGGAAACGCCTTCACACAGAGGATGCTAACACAAACAGACCAGGCCATTCTCAAACCGAAAAAGAAGAAACATCCAAACATTACCTGATCACAAAACAATCCATTCCATGGCTACAAATTCATAGTGATTCATCTTGTTTCCAAGGTCAATTCATCAGCACAAACAAGTAGATAAGCTAAATGTTTTCTCTCTATAGTTTGTCGATTCTACCGAGCAATTCCAGTGCCATAATCATCAAGATTTCCCGTTTAACTGATCACAAACATCTCCATTTTGCACTTTTAGGTATAAGTTCTTCACTGGTTTTTATGGTATGGAATGCTTAGGATGCTTAGGCTATAAACTACGCATAACCTGCCTACTGAGCCCCAAAACTGAGAACCAATATAATTCAAGCCCTTATTTTCAACTTGATGTTCAAAGCAGGTATCCAGCATTATAATGCTTTGTACTTGTAGTGTACTTTTATGTGAACCAAGTACCTATTTATATGGCAGGACTTTATGCCCTGAATAGTCCCTATGCAGAAACCTGCTAAATCTAAATATTAGATCACACTTCTGTTACAGTCCACCGATGCTAAGAATTAGGCTCATTTGGTTGCAGAATAAGCAATAGTAGAATACTGAAAACATAGAATAGCAAAACTAGAATTTGTTGGAAAGTAATCTTTATTTTAGTCGTGTGTTGGTTGGAAAACAATCGTAGAATACCGGACAAAAGAATCTTAAGATCTGACACATTATCATAGTAGACACCCTCGATGTTTCCACTAAAATTCTGATTGTGACAAAATCATGTACCTAAAGCATTAGCAACTTACATTACGAAGGATCAAAGAAGACAACAGACATGCCAAGGTTTCCATACAAAATCAGTCAAACTAGGCAAAACAAAATTAATAGCAAAATGTTAATAACGAGGAAGGATTGCCATGCCGGTGGCACGTGCCACGCCAGTAGTGGCTGGCATGATATATGCTGACACTAGCCATGGACTTCGCACCCCAAGCATGAAGCTCTTCGGAGCTTACACATGCATCGCCATGGGGGTTGAGTCGACTAAGGATCATGCCAGTAATACGTACCAGTCTGTGCCACTATGTGCCCACCGCCACTGCAATCGCTGATCTCAAGACAATTTCGAGCATGATATATCCTTCAGACTTTGCGACAACGCAAACCCATAGGTAGTATATATGAATGTATTTGATATGATGGAATCCGGAGACAAGCACAAATTTTGATCATTGAACTAGATAAGCGAAAAGAACATTCCGAAGCACAAGCACAAAATGTTTGCATTGGCAGAAGAAAATAGGAAATCAAAAGGCTTGCTTGCCACAAAAATAGGGAATCAGATACCTGCAGGTGCAAGACATATGATAATGGTCTCTTTTTCAAATGCGGGACAGTCAACAGCTGGGATGGCGTCTGCCCAAAGTATGCAATCTGGTCTTGCGTAGCACTTCTTTGTACCTTCGCAGATTTATAATGGTAAATGAGACATCATATACAGTAAAAAGAATAGATTATCTATTAGGGCTTATTAGACATACAGGGTCTGAAATCTTATCAATGTCAACAGTCCCCTCATAAGTAATGTAGAAGAAAACATTATTTGCTGACACTGCTTCTTTTCCACGTTGCTTAAATCTGGAAAGATCAATATATCAATGTAAGCTATCATAAGAAAACAGACAACAGAATGAAAATGGACCCCAACCATCTTACTCATTCCTTATTCTGACACAAAAAACAAAGCATGAAACCCAGGAAGTCATGAAAAGTGCCAACGTACCCAAAAATAAGGTCAATCCATTCATGGAGATGGGCAGATACATGCTCACTCTCCAGAGCCAACCTATGCTTATGGATAAAATCAAAAGGGTTGTCAGCCCATGGTGGCAACTTGACAGAATCTGCAGCCGATGAACAGGTAGTAAAGCTGAGAAGATATCTTTCATCATTCCAAGTGCAGAAACCTGTTCTTTAATGTGCTTACCCAGTTTCCCACCAAGTTGAGTTGTGCCAAAATCTATGGAGTTCACATTTGTTAGTACTTCAGGAAGGTAGAACATCTCTGGGACCTAAACAAAGACATTGATTTGTAAATCTGTGTAAGCAAAACCCACATTTAAATTTGCTCAAGGCTGTTTTTGGCCAAGCAAACATACAACACGCAAGTCATTAGGAGATTTTATACGGAACTTAAAGCAGAGTCCTACCAACTCTTTCACATCACTCATGTCTTCAAGAACACCATTCCAAGTACTGCCAATATCAGAAAACATGCGATCAGCATGGTCAAACTTGCCACCTTGTAGCTGGATTGAAAGAGTCGTAAATGGTTCCACCCTAAAAAGGTAATAGAGAACCTGCAAGATCTCGAAATGTCAGGGGAGGAACACTGCATACCAATCTCCTATAGCCACACAATATTCAGGGCATTCGAATAATAGACTAATCCAAAACGTAAAACTTGAAGAAGCTGGATTAGAAGTAACTTCAGAAGGAACTGCAATCTATTTCTCAAGCGATGAAGAAACTAGAAACAACAAAACACATCATTCAAGAAAGATTGTCATCTAAGAATGTCCAAGACCAGGTGAACGGCACAAACTAAAATTCGTCCTACTGCCAAATGTAGCATCCACTGATCGGCTCAAGACATTGTCAGGAAGACATGCTCTCCTACTATGATTTCTTTTTCAACCAATTTCAAACCCCACAAAAGTGTTGGAAAAGCAAATGTCCAAGAATCATTTTGTATGAAGGAGAATTTCTGGTTTTTGAATTATAGGATCATTACAAACGATAAAAAGCTTACAGAATCTCTTCCTTCGCTACTTTTGGAATACTATAAGATGAAAGGAAAATTTGGAAATAAAGAGAGAATATGCATTAGGTGGCATTTGTTTTTAATTTCTTTCTGGAGAACAGAGAAAAGGCAAGTGTCACTACATTAAGAATTATAGCTTCCTCCTTGGTCCACTCCCATCATAAATTAAGCAGGCAACAAAAATATGTATAATAATGTTGACACCCTGATAATGGATGCAAACAATAAAATCTTTGGCACTTGGGAAACCAATGCTGGAAAGGAGTAGTGGTTAAAATAGACAACTATCAAACAAATAATGACAAATACCAGTGTAACTGAAGGTATATTTTTAGACTAGAAAATATATTTACAGGAGATTTGTTTAGGTTGTAAAGATTCCAGTGACCCAACTTTCACAGGTATTTCTGAAGGGTGCAACTGCCAATAATGAAACAAAGGATATAACATAGACCAGCACTGATCTAGAACGACTTAAACTCCAATATTGTCCTTTCACCTGGCTGCTTCCAAACTATGTTACTTTTCACTTATCTTGCCTACAAGAAACTAGGAATTTGGAGACTATACTTTAAAGAAACCTCAAGATCGTAAGGAGGCATTGAAAATTACCAAGACTTCTGGATGTTATATCAAAGAGCTAGTTTCAAACTAAACTTGCAATATATAGGCATCAATAGAAAAAAGAGTAATCATTCACAAAGAACTACTAGCCCTAAATACAAGTATGATGCGCTTGCATTTCCATTTCAGGCTACAATAATCAAATACAATAAAGAAAAAAATGCTTACAGTTCCTGCACTGGAGTAGTGTGAACCATAATGGAATTTGGGGATCACTGGATCATCAAAGCTAGAGTACCTCTCTTGGAACTTCTTTACCCGCTCAGGATTTAGTGCACCAATTGGCTGTATAAGTTTAATTTGCAGTCATGAAAAGGAATTAGCTAAACGTCAATAGACAGAGAGAACATTCAAAAACCAAAAAACAACTTGTTTGTACTTTAGAAAGATCTCTGAATGAAGAAGGGTTTCCAAGATCCAATGACTTAGACGAGTAATCCGCTAAGACCCATGGAAAAACAGGATACTGCAACAAGTTCAAACTATTAGATACTAGGTTGAAGTGCTCAATCCATTATGATCGCATTACGATTAAGAAAATTTCCAATGAACCAACCTGAGTAATGTCATTGTAACTACGACCGGCCAGGGTATTCAGCTCCATTAGATATTCAAAGTTGCTAATCTGCAGGCATTTTGAGGTACATGGCCATCAAATTCCAATGCCAATGAAAGCCTAACATAGAAAAGACCGGCAGATTGTATTTACCTCCCATCTAGCCCAACGCTCCATGAGCTGAGTTCTTTTGAGAAGTTGCTCAGGTCTCTACAGCCACAAAAGAAGCTATGTTGCCATTGACATCACGGAGATAATAACAAGTACAACTCAGGCAAGATTACTACCTGTGTTGCGAGATAGATATTGTTCAAATAAGGAGGCCGTGCTTGCACTATAGCTCGGTAGGCATTCTTCCGACCTTCAATACTCTGGACCAAATGTGAAACAATAGGCAATTAAGTTTTATGCAATTTAGAGTCCAGGAGCAGCTTGCATGATTTCAAATGTTAGATATTATAACATAAACTGTAACTTCACAAGATTATACCCCAAAATCAAAGAAAAAATTTGACCGGTCAACCATGAACAACTCTAGAGCACTTCTTCTCAGAAGATATCTGCAAAGAAAGCCAAGAAAAGGGATCAAAAAAATCCAATTATGTCAAACATCAAAGAATATGATATTATACAATAACTGTACTATGAAAAAACATATATAACCGAATCTCTGTTCAACAGACGAAGACATTCTGTGTGCAAAAGCCAGATCAAATGCCCATGAAAGATATTGCAAGTCATTACCAGCATGTCATTATATTCTTCCTAAGGCTGGCTTCTGTTGCCAGAATACTACGGTGCTGTTTGGTTGTGGGATAGTCCGGCTATTCCGGGCTTAGAGAGATAGGGATTAGTATGTGGGATAAGTTGTGAGATAAAAGTTATTCCACTTTGGTGTTTGGTTGAAAAGTAGAGATAAGGAAGTAATGATTACTTGGGATAATGATATGAAGTTTGGATGAAAAAGGTGGAATAGAAATAGGGATCGGTGATATGGAAAGTAAATTCCACTTTTGAATTTTTTATGGAACATATTGGTAGTTTAATTAATAATAGGATAATACATATAATATTCACCTTCGCTTTAATAAATTACTTAATAATATGATAAAGCATATAATTTAATTAATAGTATTTTCATATTTTATTAATATTATGATGCATATATTCACCTTAACTTCTGAATAACATATTCGACATAATCAACATGAATATATTATAATAAAGTATAATGTTACCGGCCCACCCGTCCTGTTCGACGCCTCCACCGACGAATCCCTCTCATATCAACACCCGGTTATTTGTTATCTCTGGCGGACGCACGCTCCTCCGCCATCGTCGGCATCGATGTCCGTCTGTCCTCCACCAGGTCGTATGGCTCGGCGATGTGAAGGGCGTTCTTACCGGTGCCGTGGCCGCCGGCAACATACACGTAGCCTCCACCTCCGGCGGACCCGAAGAAGGATTGCATCGGCACATGACATAGTATGGTGACAGGGCATGGTCATACACATCAATGCATCCCCAATGCATCCCCATGCGAAGCCATTTACATGAATATAATATTATTATTTTAATATATATTATTAAAATAATATAAAATAAGTAAATTCCACTTTTGAAATTTTTATGGGACATATTCGTAGTTTAATTAATTATATAATAATGCATATAATATTCACCTTAGCTTTAATCAATTACTTAATAATATGATAATGCATATAATTTAATTAATAATATTTTCTCGTTTCATTAATATTATAATGCGAATTTTATTGTCATGTCCGCTTGAATCACAGGATAAGGACGCTAGAACCTGGAACCGGGATAGGAACTATCCCGGATAGGAATCCCACTTTATCCTGGGATAGGATCCAGGATAGAGAGGGAACGGCTGCTATTCCGGATTGGTGCAACCAATGCCGGGATTTGGTTGCACCAATCCCGAAACCAAACAGGGCCTACAGGTTACAAAATATAACCACCTAAACAATCGAAATTTGCAGATTTAACCTAGGCAACTTATCAACATTGAAAAAATAACTGTTCCGTGAACAAATTTCTACCAAAAGCTTGCATAGAGAAGTATGCAACAAAGAACATTTGCCGCCAAAGGAATCTACGGCATGCCTACGACACAAAGATCATAGGATAAGCATCGGAAACTTAATTCTCCTTCTCAAACAATCTTAATTAAATACATTCCCAAACAGGGAAAATCAACTCTTAGCTTACTATGAAGTGACAGAAAAGAGATTAAATCACATTTACCTTCTACTAAACATCTGATGAACGGAAGAAATCAACCAGCTGCGATCTTTCTCTTGAAGATCATTTTTAGTAGTTGAGGTCATCCCATCAGCAGCAGAGCTCTCATTGACGTGCTCATCAACTATGAAATTAATTCTCTTTGTTGTTATCTGAAGAAAACGTTAATGAATAAATTTATAGTAAATAGATTGGTAAATGCACAAAAAAGACATGAACAAATTGAAAGATACTGGGTAAGGAAAAAGAGACATTATGTCATGCCATCAGGATAGTCACAAGATTATAGACTATGACCACAATAATAATCCAAATACTTTCGGTGTATAACAAAAAAGAAAACATTGTTGCTATTCAGTGACATTAAGAAGGAGCCAGTCACATACTTATGATGTCAAGATGCTCCCTAAATGACTAAAAAGTGGATGATGAGACCAATTACAATCTTGAAAAAAAGGCAAACCACAAACACAATAAGCTAGATTTTTTATACATCACAGAACATCCATACCCAATCAATGGATACAAAACAGCTAGATCAGTTGAACTAGATTAACAGGATTAAAAGTTGATTTCAGGCATTCACCCTCCAATTGTTCAGCCCAAAAAATTGCAGGAACTTATTGTCTAAGCAGAACCATGCATTTTGATCCAAAAGCATAAGTGACCGAAGAGATGATTCTTTCCATACAAAAAATGGATCAAGTGTAGGCAATTTCCAATCTACAGATGGATAAAGAAAAAGACTCAGGTCTCATTCATATACAATCCCCAATCAGAAGAATAGATAGAATTCATTGCTCAAATCGTCACAGTAATAAAGTATGTTGAAGCATGAAATTAGTAGCCATAGATATCATACCATGTAAGCCTTTCAATGCATTTTGAATGAGGTTAAAGGTAGCCCGGATGAAAACAATGTTACCAAATCAATGGATATAATTTAGTGATCACAAAGTAAATGCAGAAAGTTGTTCTGAATGTTTATGCTTTAAGTTAGCCATCAGGTGCCTCTAGAATTGACATGGTCTGATTGGGAAGTTTCTTCCAACATATTATATCCAAAAGCAAGGATTCTGCTATGTGATAACATCACAGGCATTATAGACATGCCCAAAGTCGTCTGAGCGGTCAGAGGCATAATAGACATGACCAAAGTCGTCTGAGTAGCCAACACATTCATACAAAGAAATCTGCACATGAGCACGAAAATATATATTACTTACTTGGAAAGTTCCTTGTATGACCTTCAAAGGTCGCACCATTGAAGAAGAAAATTCAAGAATAATTCTCTCATCACTCTCACTAGGCACATAACCAGGAGCAACAATTGTTCCAGAGTGAACCAAATGTTGCTCGATAGAAGTTCCAGAAACCCCAGAATCCAGTTGTCCCTTCAAGGTTTGCTCCAAAGTTGATGATAGTCTCTGCTGATTGTCAGAACTGTTATCAATACCATCAGTTTCCATCTGCTCATCATCATTATTTCCATCCTCAATTGACATGGCTTCTGGCATCACAATGGAAGCAGTAGAAGGAAGGTGGGAACCAAAAGAAGCCTCCGCATCACTTGCATTGCATATGCCTGACTGTTCCAATTTAGTATCCAACTGTCTTTCTTCATAATCAGCTGCGGCACCCAAGTGGTCAGACCCCTTGTAGTTCCTCTTAATACATCTTCTCATCCTTGAAGAACTTTCCAGAAAATCTAATTTCCAAAAGACCTGTTGTTTATAAACACCATATGAGATTCTGTTTGCAGTCATTGCTTTTTATGGAACATATGAAAAGAATGAATTTAAGCGAAACTTTAAAAGTTGAGAAAGATCAATATTAAGTGAAGGTAGCCTTGCAGAGTCAGACATACACGTTCAGGATTACATAAGTAATCTCCAAACGGACCAAAAAGTCCATTGATCTCTATTAGACAATGAACAAGTTTCCTCCAAGCACGAGTCCCAATGAAAAAATGGTGCCGATAGACTACATTAGCTTGAGCACGCCGATCCATCTGTAAGACAAGTGAAAAATTCTAATTTCCTTGAATAGCAGCCTCAGGCACCAAATGCAAGGTATAACAAAAACCATACCTCCAGACGCTGCATGTTTCTTGCTAAAGCAAAACTTGCTACAAGGACTGCAACATACTTATATGAAAATGCAGAAAGATCTCTCCCTGAAATTGACTTGGAATCAGATGACTGGAGGCATTCTGCCCATGCAGTTCCCATCGCTTCAGAAACATTCCACCTCCTTGCACGTTCAACATCGCTTAAACTCCTCCTCTGTGCAGATGTAGCCATTGCGACTGCACTAAGACCTCTCCCAGATCCAATCTTGGCGTTACGCTCAAGATCCCTTGCAGCAGCCAAGGCAGCAGCTTTTGCAGCTGCTCTGTCCTTTACTGCAGGGGAAGATTTAGCGGGCATATCAGGAGGCTTCTGGAAACTTGCAAATGTATGAAGCCTAGTTGTTTTTCGCTCGAGCAGTGATGTATCACGCCGAAGATGATTATGTTTTAAAGGTGTCACAGTTTCGGCTCCAGCAGCACCAGCAGCAATCATTGCTAGGGCCATTGCGGCAGGAGGTGATGCAAATGCAGCAGCCCAACCAGGAGAGATCATTGCAAGAGCACCCTGTGAGACATGTTCTACACATTATTAAATGACTGCCAAAGAATAGAGAAAATAAGCATCAAGATTATTTGCTTTTGGGTTGAGAAAAAAATAACTATCCCAAGAAACTAATGTTCAATGAACCCCTCTAGAATGATTACCTTTCGCATTGACTAAATGTCTGACTGAATTATGAACAACTCAGAGAACTATCAAGTGATAATGTTAAAAGACAAAACAATAGTATGTGCATGAAAAAAAAAAAATGTCGAAGGATGCTTATGCTTGCCAGCAACAAAATGGTAATAAGCAAATCTACTACTTATTAAGCACGGACATGGCAGATATCAGCTTCATGGAAGGCATTCTCCACTGGAGGCAGTAAAAAAGGTCAGTGATGGTCAAGAAGGTAAGCAGGTATTCTAGTCACAACAAAACAACTAACTTGTGCAGAACTAGGACTCTATGGAAGGGATCAGATCATAAATGCAAATACTCGATGATTGTTAAATGCCTTTCACTCTTTCTTAAACAAGTTAATTTCCAAGCAGAGCACTATTAGAAGAGATCAGATCATAAATACCAGTAAAAACTGCAATATAAACAGAGCAAATAAAAACCTATCATTGGAGCCAACCATCTAAATTGCAAGTGAACTATAACAACATCTAACTCATGAATAATGCACATTAAAAGGAAAAACAGGTGTTGATATTGTAACATAAATAGGCAACAAGCTATGAAACCATTTTTCACCTGCTTTAACATCATGTGAATCTAATTTGACATAAACGATCATTTAAGTGAGATGTACTCCAAAAAAAGAAAGCGATCATGTTCCACGACTCTTTCACAGGAAATGCACGCCAATGGAAGATCATATTGCTCAGTTTAAAGGTAACAAACTTGACACTGTATTCTAGATAGAATTACAGCAAAAGTGAATAACATAAGCAGAAAAAACAATAAAATTTCTATAAAGTACTCAAACAAGAGTCAAGTAATATAACAAATTTTCTATATGTTATACATTCATTTTATCCCTTCATGCTCATACTAAAATTCTCCATTACTGTAATGCTTGAATATAGGATTAGACTCATTCACAGGAGAACAATAGCTGATATTTACACGAAAATTTTTGTGGCGTATATGTACAAAATGTACAAGCTTTAGAAAACATGAGCCTTTCCTAGTAAACAGAGTAGTTAACCAGGCAAATGAGATAACATTCATGCCAAAAAAATTAACTAAAGTCTCCAATGACTTCAAATATTTTGTATACATTTGCTTGAAAATACAATAGCACTGGATTAATTATGAGGAATAGTTGAATCCAGATATTGAATACATTAAACATCAAATGTATCGTGATACAAAATTTCTGAATATCACTATGATGTCAACTAATAATCTACGCCAAAGAATCTGATTATGGTGCAATCAGTTACTAAAGTTTAAAGGTATAGTGTTATTTTATGGCTGTATTACTACAAAAAAGTAGCCAAAGTACATGACAATTTCAATATGGCCACGTCATCTCCAATAGAGCATAAAGCAAATAGCAGAAGTTTACAGTTCAATCACCTCAAGAGGCAGGGCATCTGCTGCCAAAGCCCGATCATCAACAATGAGGGGATTCTGACCGTCGGGGGAAGTAAGTTCATGGATACCAGCCAAAAGTGGTCTCCAGCGTCTTAGAATGGCAACAAATGGCGGTAAAATGGACTCCAAGTAAAGCTTGCGAAGAGGCTTTCTGTCCCTACCAACGGCATGCCATACCTGCATCATAAGCCACAAATAACCAAATTGATTGATCTTCATGCTATTTACTGAATATGATTCTCACCAGAAAACTAAGGAAACAAACAAAGAACCAATGCAGGATAAGAATAAACCTTAACAAAGTTTATACAGAAGTAATTGTGGATAATGTATGAAGGAAAAAATATGTCACAACGATCGAAGGAAGTAGAAACCTTTAGCTGGACGTGAAACAGAAATTTCATAGCAGAACAATGTCAGTTTGCAGAACTTTCCCTTAATAAGAATCCTCACATCTGCATATCAAAACCATACATATCTGCTTTTGTGCTGATAGCCTTTGGGCTCAAGTAATAAAAAACAAGCCCCTACTTTTCTACATTATGATTCTTGCTGCACTAAAATGCTTCAAATGATAGATAGATCCATGATGAAAACAAGAGGGCTCAAATCGAATTAGAACAAACTCCAAATATAATCAAACTCCTATAGTATGGAACAATGTGAGTTAAAGGGAAAAAAATAGTTGAAGAACTGGGTGAACTTGGCTTTGCTTATCTACCTTGGGCACTACCAATAAGCTAGCTATTAACAATTTTAAAAAAATGCAAATAAATTTCTGCACATAGATTAACAAGAGCAAGTTTTATCCAAATCAGGTACTAGCCATAAAGTATACGCTAATAAATATAGAAGAACTAGTATTAGCTTAAGTGCAACTACAGACAACGACTGCATTTTAAAGATAAATGTTAAATTCTACAATAATGAGCAGGATAAAGAGAAACTTTCAGATCATTCATATTGAGGGCATATTTATCCATTGGATACTTGATGAGAATAGCGTTTTCCTATTTGCAACCAGAAAGAAATGGCAAAGTAGGACAGACTAGACTAACCTCAGAATATAGTACACAAGAAGCAGCCAACACCCTCTGTCTCTTGGATTCAGAGATTGGCATGTTCAGAATTGGTGCGAGCACACTAGACATGATAGCAAAACCATTACAGAAAATGTTTTAGACTATATTAGTAATGCAGCAGTTAATTTGTCAGGAGATGATACACCAATTTTAAAAGAACATATATGTCAAGTATGGCTTGCAAAAACTCCAACACGTGCTAAATTTATTCAGTTCCATTGCAACATTCTTACAAACACTTGCTATAGCAGTCTAGGAAATCCATGAACATATATTGGCGCTTGTATCAAACAAATTTTAAGATTATCCAGCAGAATAAATAATGGAAGCAATTGCATGTAGGAAGAAGTAATTATTTAACCTACATTACCCAGAGAGAAATTACTCTTTAACAGTTTGAACCACAATAGCTTGCAAACAGATTGTTGCATGAGAACCATTGATATAAGAAGACTGTCTTAAATATATGATTAGCAGCCAAAAACTTCAAATATCTATTTATTCAAGCTGAACTATGAATTACATGCAACATAAATTACGAGAAAAAATAAAGCCACATATAAGGAAAGAAGAATGTGAAAGCCGGGTAACCAAACAAGAGGTTGACACTTCACAAGTCCAAGGAATGAATTTTCTGAAAAAAAAAACAGCCACAACATGGTTGCCAAGAGTAACTACACAATTACGATTCCTTTTCAACAAGCAAATAAGCACCAACGATTCCTTTTCGACAGGCTATCTGCCTTTGAAAAGTTCTTCAAAATTTTTATAGACTTTTGAGCACTGAAAACATAGAAGAGCCGTCGCCTTTAGGAAAGGATCAATGCTCAAAACCTTGAAGTACATACATAGATAGATACCATGCATACCATACATGAGTGTGTGTCTATATATATATATATATATATATATATATATAGAGAGAGAGAGAGAGAGAGAGGAGCATGGATTGCCATACCGGCCGGTGTTGTGTGTACCGGCACAGTACCAGCCGGTATTTACCGTCCCGATTGATAATCGGGACGGTTCCCCCCCCCCCCCCCCCCCCCCGGTGCCGTACTTGGGGTGAACCGGCCGGAACAGTAGCATTTCGGCTGGTACGCCCCGGTTCATGCCTGTTTCGGCCGATATGTACCGGGAAAATGCAAAAATAAGGGGTCGGTGCTGCAGGGAAGAAGAGAGGGAAGAAAGAGGGAGGAGAGAAAGGGATCTCACGTGTAGCAGTGAGCTTATGCATAGATCTCCATTATTGCCTCTATTATGCTCACGTGTAGCAGTGAGGCCTTCACTGCTATAAGATAGGCTGTCATGAAGAGAGAAAGAGGGGAGAAGAAAGGAGTAAAAAAAACAGAGAAAGGGAGGAGGGAAGAAAGGCGGGAGGAGAGGAGAGGGTGGGGGGGGGGTGGGTGGATGTACATCGAGGGAGAATATGGGGGAAATAAGAGAAGTGGAGAAGATGAGGCCACGTGGCCCGCATGAGAGAGAGGGAGAGCTGCTAACCTAGGTAATTTTCTAAAAAACCTTAATAAAAAATACAAAAAAAATGTAGAAAAATTGAAAATAATTGTAAAACTATTATACTATCCAAAATTTCTAAAAAAAACTTAATAAACAATAGAAAATTGTAGAAAATTTAAAATAATTGTAAAACTATTATAAAATCTGAAAATTCTAAAAAAAAGATAGAATTTTTTGAAAAATTTAGAAAATTTTGAGAAAAAAATTAGAAAAATAAAAAAATGATGATCCGTGAATTATAGCTTTTCCAAAATATTTTATTCATGAAACATGATATAAATTTGAAGGTGTAATCCAGCTATTTTTTATTTTTCGTGTATTGTATTATACTATTTTGACAACTTTTCACTCAGCTTTCATATAAGAAATGATATTTGGCCAATTGGAGATGTTGAATACAAGTGAATATCAACTTTAATTGTTAATTATATTAGTTAGCTTCAATATATTTCAAATCAAATACGAAACAAGCGGAAAACGCTTTAAAAGAGGCCAAACCAGCCCTTCATGACCAGTTTGGATGCGTACCAGTACGGTACGCACCATACTGGCGGTACTTACCGTACCAGCAGGTCGCTGGCTCGGCGCGTACCACCAGGACGACAATCCTTGGAGAGGAGAGAGGGAGAGTGGGGGGGAGAGGGTGAGAGACGCACCCGTGCACGCAGACAAAGACACAAAAACGATCAACAACAAAGACACAAAAACGATCAACAACAAAGACACAAAAACGATCAACCGGGATAAATGGAAGGTACAAAAGCCTATCTGATAAGTTGGGATAGGCTCCAATTTGTTAGGATACCCCTTATGAGTGTCCCAACCAAATCAGGCAAACGCTATCCAATATCAGTTATTCATTGTAGTCGCTGTTAAGCAACCATGTTTCTGAAGGAACATTATTATTTACACGATAAATGTGTTGACCAAATCATCATGTAATTTTGAACTCCAAACTCCATTAAAGTTTCATCATAGGCAACACTATTTAGTATTGGTTCTTCATGGTTGCCACTATTAAGCCTCCATGGTTATGAAGGAACATTATCCTATGCCTATCAATGTTGCTGGCCCAAAATCCTGATAGTTCGGACTTCAAACTTTGATAGAGTTCCATCAGAGGCAATGATATCAGTCCTCATCAATGTACACACTTCCGGTTCATGAAGTTGACTAGGTCCATTACGGCAACTATCCGACCTAAGAGCAGAGTTCTAAAAAGAAATCGAGGATTGTCGTGCCATGGCATGTTCCATGACAAGTGTCAACGTGGACTCTGTAGATCAAAGGATTCTGGATTGATTTAGAGGGTTTTGGTGGTTTGAAAGGGTTTCAGATGGATTTGAATGGGTTTCAAAGAATTTTTGACTGGTATGGTAGGCTTCAAAAGTTTTTGGATGGGTTCGCTAGTTTCCAGCAACCATCTTCTCCAGTGACACTTCTCCGAAGACAGTCAAATAGAGAGAGAGGACACAAGGAAATAGCATAAGAAGAAAACACATAAAATTAAAACACTTAATTGTCTTATATGTCCTTTGTCGGAGAAATCATCGTCAGGTTTCAGAGTCCTCCACCGCCATCATCTTTGGGTCCTAACAGCAGGGAATTCAACCCTTCGTCAGCGGGAAGTAGAGAAACTTCAAAAGCCTAAACGAAATGGGTAGGAGATCATTCCGAGTGAGGACTCAGGTTTAACAGGCTTTGGAAGGACCTGATAGGTTCAGGCGGCACCCAACAAAGCACTCCCCGATATCCATATGCTTCTACTTGCAAAAACAAGTGCCACAATGTGGTCCGATGTGGGACAAGTATTGTACCGATAACTCCCAAGACATTTTATGAATCAGGTGGCATGCTCTATCTCACCCTATAAAGAAATACTTGAAGAAAACATATCTGCCTGTTTCAAAATGTGGTCCAAGAGAGTATGATCAACATTGATTGTACTACGAATTAACTGATGTGTCACTTTGCTAAAGAGATCAAGCTTGAAAAGGTGTTCCAATAAACACAAAAATGCAGGAGAATATATTATTTGGTTAATTAGGAAAAAAAAAATCTCAGTGTACTGAGGTAATTAGAGCAAATTACAAGGCGACACAAACATGCAGCAATTACTCATTTTGATTAAAGAAGGCTGCAAAGAAGTATTACCTCCAAAGCAGAGCTGAACGTGGCTTCCTCATTGATAGTCGGTTACTATTGTCAGCTGAAATCACATTTCCAGATCGACTATTCAACCCCTCTGATATTTTGTCCTTCACACTTATGCCTCTTAAAAATATATCCTTTTCCCCATCATCATCTTCCCTCAAGGAAACAAGTACCATCCGAAGCATACAAAGAAATGGCTGATCACTATCCAACAACTGGTACAATGCTGTCATGCCTCCCATTCCAGTTCCCGAGCCGCCTCCTATGCCAAGACCACCACCAAATCCACTGTCATCTAAAAGAAGTGCCTGAAGCATGGCAACTGACTTATTAACTAATGGAAGTTCTATCCAGTTTCCAGCTAAATCCTTTTCCAAGACTGACTTCCAGGCTTCCCAACCACTTCCTCCACCAACAAAAGTTATTTTTGAGGGAAGGCCAACACCATACCACATTCTGCTCCTATATTTCCAACCTTCAGCTAGATCTAGAACACAGCTCCCATAAGATACAAAAGCACACCGAACAGACTCATAAGGCTCCGCAGCTGCAGCTGCAGTGAGACGTTCCATAACTGCCGCAGAAATTTGTCCGTTTGCATCTGCCATAGATGCAAGAACCTGATTGGAGAACCAATAGCATTACCTTAAGAAAGATGGAAATAAAACAAAAATTCAGCTAGATATAGAGGTAGATACGCAAAAGTCAAGTACATCATTTCATATTAGCACAAATCCATCACCTAACATAAAAATTACTATTGGAGTGGAATACTTCAGTACATAAAGTAACAAGAATCAGCACTCTATAAGACCTCATATCAAACTTCTGGCTCCATTTCTTAGAATGGATGCAAGAATGAGGTTATCCAAATTTTATTCTAGTATGTGTTTAATACAATTAATCCAGACCTTGCCAATTAACAGTCACAACTAGGTCCAGATAAAAGTGTAGAATTTGGTAGTACCTTATAAAAAAGGTCAACATCGCTTATAAGCAAAATCTGCAGACTTGCATTTAAAATGGAAGAGAAGACAAGCCAAGGAACCAAGTAGTCATATCACACATTTTACGATCTCACAAGACACTAAGAAGTTCAAACTTGAGTCCCATCAAATCACGACTTCTAACCAAAAACCAAGGAATGTTGTAAGATGATGTTCCGCAAATTCACTATGCCAGATTTCTGTTTCTTTTTTACTTCACTTGATTTGAATTACCATTGTGTGCAAACTTATCTAAAAGGCTTAAAAAAAGAAAAAACTCTTCTATCCATTATTCATGTAGACTCTCATCTTTAAGAACTCCCCACTGGACAAGAGTATGTCAGAAGCTTATCTTCTTACAGTTCAGTGTAAAACATCCTGACAATTATAATTTGACAAAACTTGTAAAACATTTCCAAGAATTATCAAGCATCTGTAACTCATGATCAGCTTCCCCAGATACCACTTTTAAAAACTACAGACACAAGACATGTTGATAAGTCACTTCTACGTTCACACTCCATGCAGTATAATTAAGATTCTGACTTGCGATGGGAATGGACATTTTGATTTTAAGATTCCTATTCAATGGATTTCTCATGTGCCATATCTATCAAAATATACAAGCCATAGCTTCAGAAGACGAACTGCTTTATCCTACAGAAGGAAAGGACGGGTAATGATGCCCTGAGCTTCAGAAGTACAAATTAATAGTTGAAGCCTCTAGATATTGTGAACAGGGATAAAGCACTGAACCTGTACCTATCTCTTTATCTCTCCATCTATCTGCTTTTGACTTCCCCCTTATTTTATGTTTCTCCCCATTCTTATCCCTCCCTCCTCTCCCTCATTCTCTCTCTAACTCTATATATGTGTAAATACGCAGCAAATAGAAACAAAAAAATCACCATCAAACACATTAGACTTCAATAAACACATCCAAATAAGCATTATGCCAAATGGCGAACAATAAACTGTGTGAAAAACTGTTAGGATACATACATCTAATGAAAGCCCTCCAGAATCGCTGGATAATGATGACTTCCTGGAGACAACATTATCTGAAGATTCAACACCAGTCGTGCCCAAAGAATTCGAGCGACTAACAGCTGTAGAAGTCGATGAAAGTGGAGACCCAGGTCCCTCCACCTGATGTGAAGAACAAAATAGCTGTCCTTGTAATCGTAAATGATCTTCTACAAGCATTAGAATTACAATTGCATTCTCTGCCAAAGCCACAGAGAGATGTGCTGCGCATTCAGCCTCTGCTTTAGCATCCTGTGGCGACAAACCCTCAGCTGCTACACCAGCAGCAGCAGCCGCAATAACCTGAGTCTGCTGCATATGAATTGTTAGATGAACAAAATGTGTTCAAAATAGTGATTTACCAGATGCTTGAAGATGAATCTACTATTAATGTAACAGTAAAAGTTTAATCTTCATGACCCTTAATAGATCAATAAGTAATACGGAAACAGAGTGAGATGCAATCAAAGCCCTAATGGACAGGATATTGAAACAAGCAATACAGTTTCTTAAATTGAAGTCGGACCCTTGGCAGCAGAATATGATCTCTGCAAACATAAACCCTTAGAACATGATGTTCATTACAGAGGTTTCAATTATAGAACGGCTTGTGCGCTCATGTCCCAGTGTTATGATGATTAGCAACCTACTTCGGCCATTACTACTTGCAGACAAAAGAAGAGGCATATTCAGAATTGCAGTTGTGTTTACGAAAAAATGAATATTAAGAGTACACAGCTACAAGGCAATTCACGTCCAAATAAAAACTGGAAATGGAACCTTCAAAAAGTAGGAAGCTAACCTGAACCCCAAGTTCTCTGGCTGCAAAATCTAGCAGGCCACCCAAGAGCCTTCTCTTGAAAATAGGCAATGACTCTTCACGTCTTCAAGTAGGTAAAGATATGGTTAATAAATGGTGTACCAGAATTAACAGGAAGTGTTGCAGATGAAAGAATTACATAAACTTCCCTAGAAGAAGCATTATGTGAATCCAAGCACTCGAAGTATGAAACAATGATGTTGTCAATGGAAGAATCAGAAAGCAAGCAGAAAAAAAGATAAGAAAGTGTAATCAAGGAACTATAAACATGAAGACTTATAACCATACTTTTGTAAAGCACTCAATCTCAACTAAGATTGATTTAGACTTCTTTCATATCGCAATCATGGTCTCAAATAAAGGGGATTAGAGAAACGAAGACAAGATATAAAGAAACTTCAAACGATACTAACTTGAAGATAAGACTCCTTGCACCATTTCCAAAAGATAAAAGACCGACGCATTTCAAAGTTTGTGTTCATTGTCAAGAATCAGAATAACCATTACCATCAAGGACATCCACTTGCCAATTTTCTCAAATTGCCAACATATTCACAGGGATCTTCAGCCCTAGATGCATTAGTTTATTTACTGAGCACCATGCAATATTTTCCCGCTTACTTATCTATTTTCTTGTTTAATCGTGAATCAGACAGGTAGATGGAAACTGAATAGGGTTAAGATCAATAACTCAGATAAGGAATAACAGGAAGGTACATAGGAAACAATTAATCATGAAAAAAAAGTGCGCACAGAAGAGCTCATCTTTCCAACAAATAGAATATTTTGTTTAACTGACAATCATAAAACCAGAACAAGCACAGAACATCAATGCTTTGCATGCAAGATGATTCGCTTGTGCATACCTGATCCGCAGCTCCCCAGCACTCGATCCCCCAACCATAGATAACCATTCTGCACAGTGAATTGTAGCTTCTACATCCTACAAGTTAAGAAACACGGATATCCACATTGGATGTATAAAGCAGCAAAATCAAAACAAAGCAAATGTATTGATACATACTGTTAGGTTAATAAGGCAAAACATGTCTAAATTAAGAACACATAAGGTCAAAAAATAACAATAACCTTACTAATCATCAAGTTTGCTTTCATACACTGCCCATTACCATGATCCAGTAAAAAGAGCTTTAGCTACATTTTCATGGCTCCTATGTTACCTCCCAGAAAGGGGAACGCACAATGAACTGGAAACAACTCACCCCCGATTGACCAGTAAATTGATGGCATTATGCCTATATTGGCAAAATCCCGTGTCGATACATGTATTTCCTCAGAAAATCGGCAGAAAATCTGTGCCCAGTGTTGGCACATGTCGTGCCAGCCAGAGACTAGCACAACACGTGCTACTGGCATGGTAATCCTGGGTTCAACTATTAATGAAGAAAAGGAAGAAAGGGAGGAGGCTATATCTACACGGGCACATCAAAATATTGGCAGCATGGGCACCAATGCTATAGGTGAACTTTATGCTGCCTCATGGCAATTTAATCTGTTATGGACAACTGCTCAACAAATATGGTCGGATAAACTTTAGTGCAGATCACTCTGGGTCAATTGCATCCTTTCATGCAATATCACCACACTCAATGGTAAATGCATTAACCTATTCCCGTGCTTTGAAATCTGCCACATGTAAGTGAACGTTGCATTATTATTTGGGTAGTGGTTCAATTGCTGTTATTAGAATAGATAACAAACGCTGATGTTGCATCAATTGATGCGATGGAAATCTACATAGTTATGAACTGATATCATCTCAATCAACTCTCCACCGCTTCTATTATGAATCAGAAAAAAGAAACAAAGTGAAACATTCAACAAAACCACTCAAGGTTCTTAGAAAGAATGGAAAATAACAAGTTAATAACTACGAGAAAGCAAATAACTCACTTTCCATCCATCCTTTTCTCGCATTGAGTGCTCTAACATGATAATAAGGAAATTGTGTACAAGGTCCTCTATCTCACTAAGGCTCGTGCCCACTGAATTTTCATTTGAACCCATCTGTTAAAAAGAGATTCAAATTTATAATAGCTTGAGAATAGGCAATAATACTACGCATATGATTGAGTTGCTAGATCACTATAAGTATCACAAAGCAAGCACAACATTAGCATCCAAAGTGCAACACCAAGTTAAGTGTGAAAAATAGCAGGAATTGCTGTACTTTGATGGACATATTTACCTCATAATTTGAAATAAGAACTTCTAATATCCATTCTGGCCATTCTTCCATGGAAGTGAGACTAATTCGATTTTCTGGATGACTGCAAGCCAAAAACAGAAGATCCTGAAATCATGTAAAAGAAAATTTCAGAATTGAAAGATGAAGCCCTTGAATGAATATAGACCTAACACATACGTCAGTAAAAAGCTAATTGGTTCAGACTAGCAAAGCGTGTGCAAACATACATGTTAGGTAGAAACTGTTGCAACTCATCCAAGACTTGAACTAGCCAGATGACCAAATTGTGGAACAGTGAAGAGAAGTTAGTCAAGAAAAGAGAACATAAAACACTTTTATCCTTATGAAAGTGAAATGAAGTTTTTCTGCAAATTTAAGTGTGGCGTACTCAAATTTATTAAGGGTCCAAGATTACTCATTCATGGATAT
Source organism: Narthecium ossifragum (assembly GCA_963920575.1). Lineage (NCBI taxonomy): Eukaryota > Viridiplantae > Streptophyta > Magnoliopsida > Dioscoreales > Nartheciaceae > Narthecium > Narthecium ossifragum. Next base: position 35,213,424 of record OY986963.1, on the reverse strand, counting down.
CACATATTTATGAAGCTATTTAACTACGTTAGCACTGCAGAAAGGTGGGTTCTCAACTGGATGTAATTCACGCCATAACAGATACAGCGCACGCATCCTAAAAAGTCTAAATCTCAGTTAAGACACTTCAGCTCAGATTTGAATGTGCAGTCAAAAAATATAACCTGAACCAAAAGGCATGTACAACAATAGGGCAGCTTAGACGAAACAGAGGATGTGAGTGGATCAAAAAGATATCTAGACACTACAATACATAGTTCTTTTTTTGCCTCTTAGGAGGGCAAACAAATTAGCAAATGGATCAAAAAGATACTGGGTTCATTTCAAGGGTGGAGAACCAGCCTCCAAGTATCTTCGAATTGAGCGAAGAAACCTATTAGTGGATAGAACTGACAGACATATGTTTATGCTCTAGTGTTTTCACTGAAATTCCCCCGATCTTAATGTCAATCACACGACATACCTCATTTGCCACAGCAGTAAATCAGAAGTTTCAACAAGTTCGACTTCAACGATATTACACATGTATTCAAACCTAATTTCTTTCGAGGGAATATTTCGTGTTGTCAAAGATGGGATGGCATTATTACTTTCAAACCTTTATCAAATCCATGGTTTCATTTTGGTATAAAACCCTCAAAACAAAAATACAAAAACAGCTATCTAGACTTACTTTATGCATACATCTGTCTATCTCTTTCTCCCCTTAAACCACCACCCACCTCTCTACTTCTATGAGAGCAAGCCTTAGTTTTGAGGCGAATTATTCCACGGATCAGTATCCTGCTCTAAGGGAGAAGCTTCACACATACAACTAAAACTAATAAAATATCTGCTCAATCGCCCACATATACACAGATATACTCAAAGTCGAAAGTAAGTGAATGTCTTGTATCACATTCAAAACAAGAGTTTCGGCTTATACCTTCCCACAGATTAGCCTTAAGTGCATATAAATCCTCTCAAGCATCATAGCAGCATATGACTCCCTATAACTACTCTGTATTAGACATACTTCCTTGGATGGATTAAGGCTTAAACCAAGCATATATGCCCTTCGGTTTGGTTCATGAGGGTGAATAGTCTTCGAAATAGAAGGGGTAAAAAAAAAACTAAACCAAAATATGTTATTATCAAGTAGATTTGGTTCATGAGGGTGAATAGTCTTTTAAATACAAGGGTTAACAAGAGAACTAAACCAAAATATGTTATTATCAAATCGATTCGACTAACTAAATTTACAGCAAGGAGGTATAACTCAAAAAGTCTACACATGCAGTCAATAATTTTAAGTCTACCTAAGCAGGTTAAATAATTATTCACAGACAATGAGAAAACAGAAATATAAGTACCAAAAAACTAAGTTGACTAAACATTTCATGTTTGCATATAGAGGACAAAATCAATAACTTGCTCAAAAGCTTATACTGAAGCAACTTCAAAATGCTATTGTGAGACACCTGAACAGCTCGAATTTGAAAATCCCTGGATGCATATGGAAGCGACCGTAGAAGGACCAACAAAAGCTGGACGTGTTCAAAGCGATGACCAGAATCATATAGGTTCAGACCATCATCAGTTGAAGAAACATTGATCTGCTTAAGCAAAGGCCCATAGTTTAGCATTTCCATAATGGCGATAATGATGCATGCATAGAAACACAGAAGGGAACAGAAAATGAAATTATCATGAGCAAACGGTGCAAGTTAGATCTATTCAGCAAAAAATGACAACCGTTTACTAAATTATAGCTAATCAGAACATTAAAATTTTACAAGCAAGCTGGCTCAAACTATATGAATAAGAATCCGCAGTTTCTTTATTATGAACATGGTTCACATGAATTGTTTTTTCATTTGCTGGATGAGTATGGGCTTACATTATTGTTAAAAATCTAAAACCATCACCCAAACATAAGTTCAGGTTGTTACGTATCTTCCAGACTGCCACTAAAACAAATAATCAACATACCTATCACCATGGATTTCCGTGCCGGGGGTTAGCGGCATCGAAACCCCCCAATACCGTGCCAAGAAGAAGAAGAAGTAGGAGTAGAAGGAGGAGGAAGAGGAAGAAAAACAAGAATGGCACGGGGGCGTGCCGGTCCGGCACGCATCCGTGCCAGCAGGCTGCCAGCACGGCGCGTGCCACCGGGACGGCAATCCATGCCTATCACTACAATCTCATATTACATATCTGCCACAGAAAGCCTCAGAAAGTAATATATTTGTCATTCTGGTCACCATGAAGAGAATTTTCTCTCAATGTTCCTAACACCCCTATTGACAATAAACAACGATGTCTTTCCAAATCCGCCCTTTTATGCAGACTCATTGCTAATGGTCTTCACCATTGAAAATTGGATCTTCTTCCTCTTTTCAAATGGGGAAAAGATGGAAAATTACCCGCCCCCGATTTGTATTCTTCATTCTTTGCTACTGATCGCCACTTCATCCAACACTCTGCCATATTTGCGTTTGGATTATAAAGAGGTCATGACAAGGTAATTTTCATTCAACTAACTGTTGTTTAAGGGAGAGGAAATGATGGTATTTGAACAGAACTGTAAGCCTTTTGGTTGATTGATATTTTTTAAGAGGAAATTAAGCACCAAGGGAGTATGATAATTGCAAAAGGTGGTAGACACACTACTTCAAAAAATAAACTTAGGAATAAATGTCTACGAATCCCAAATTGAAAAGAGTATCAAGACAACAGAACAAATATATTTTTGGTACAAGCAACGCTTAGAGGTACTGCATATGTTTTCTACGTAACACCGGCTCGTTTATAGAATCTCCGGTTTCGTACTAAAATTCTAAAGCATGGAGTGAGGTGTGCTTGCTACTCTACATAAAATATCTTAGCATAAGACTGAAGGATTCCAAGGCGAAAATAGAAGGTGCCCCAACAGGAAAACGAATTCAATGTGATGAATGGAGGGAGGATGAAACTACAAAATGGAGGTAAGGCACAATGTACATGATCTCGTTATTGTGTATGACTACCATATCCAGTCCAAGACCACCCAAATTTCCAGTAACACAAGAGCATACTAAGCACCAAAAAGATAAACCAAAAGTCCAGATTATACTACAACATGTTTCCTACATGTGAAAACACGCATATCATTTCAGGTGTACACACGATACTACAAATATCAACTTATCAGCCATGCGCATTGGTATGCATATGTACTTAGAAGCATACATGCTTAAGAGACACAACCATACCTTTAAAATGCATTTCATATAAATGAATACAGATAAATATCCTGTGCGTCATATCTAGGCATAATGGTTGTCTGCATTTTTTCAGAGGATATACATATAAATGTGAAAGATCACTTTGCAGCTGGAGAATATTTATGATGGAAGTTGGTGAGATAGATTAGGGTATTTGATAACCGTTCAGTCACTCAATGTCTGATGGAACTTGGAGAGAGACAATACAAGATATTTGAGCAGGATTCCAAGACTTCCAGCCAGGGAACAAGTACGAATAACATAACAAAGAGGCAAATAGAAAGTTTAAAATACATGACTTGTCAATCTCGAATTTTTAACAATGTAATAAAGGATCATCACAATCATACCGTTGCACCTAACAGGGCCATGTAGACATTAGTAGTCATAATCCTCTTTGGAGCTGATTGGAAAGCTTTCTGTAATGCAAAGAGTAACAAAGAAACCTTATCATTGAACATGGCATTGCCTTCCTCTGGTATCCCACTATTGAAGATGTTACTCGGCAAATTTGGTGAAGCAACATTTGATCCAAACTTCAAATGGCCAGAAATAACTAAAGCACCCAAAAGCGTGATTATTCCAACAACAATTCCATCGCCATTGTCAACATTATAGACATTATTTCTAGCACTTTCAGCACTTATCGAGAAACTTATGCCCCCCAAATTTTTTAAGAACTGACTTTCAGGAGCAGATAGCTTTTTCTCAATATTTGTACCTAATGATGCATTCAAAGAGATTTCATCACTATTCCAGTGTTCAGACTGCGACCCTTCTTCCTTTGAATCAAATTCCTTTTGCTCAGCTGATTCTAGCAGGTCATCCTCAACTCCTGCCTTACCAGAGGACATTTCCAATGCAGGGCCCTTGTTTGTCACATCATCTGACCCCTTTGGATTAAGGGTATCCAATGTACTTCGGTTGCCAGTTTTTGCTTCTCTCTGCAGAAGAACAAGGATCGTTTCTAGGCCTCCACAAGATATAAATGACTGTGCAAATGTGTGAGCCCTAGATGTATTTGGTTGCACCACCAAATGGTAGATGAGATGCAACACCCTCGCAACCTAGAATCAAAATGGTGGATTTCAGCCCAAAAAAACAAAATGTAATTCAGAAGAGAGCTCATTACCGGAATTCAATTTATAAGTCTAATAACGAGCATGAAGTTGAAATAGCCTGCTGATGAAATGTTGGAAATCTAAATCTAAAGATAAACTTGAGATGAAACATCGAGATAGGAAATGAAACCACCCAAGTTCATGGCTTCAAGCAATAAATTGAGATTGAACTTCTACAGTTGTGATCATTTTCCGAAACCATCCAGCAAAAAGGTTGCTATATGATACATTTATGCTAATGGTTCAGATGAGGATAACTGTTTGAACATATGTCACACCAAGAGGATCATTATGGCATCAAAGGGCACTGCTAGTATATCCGTCAAGTTCAAATGATTTAGATGTAATACATAATTATCAGGGTTCTCTCCAAACAACTCTGCACAAACCGGCCTGATTCCATATAAACATCTCCAAACATCATAATTCAAAAAACCTCTGTAGAATCTACTCCTTTAGTGCAAATACTTAGCTGACTTGGATTAAGAGTTATTCCAGGGTGAAGGGACATATTTCCTTTGAGTTATTCAATAACCCAAAATTCGTTTCCATAAAAGTAAATGTGACAAGGGAACTAAACATCAACACTGTTAAGAGGGAATAATCCATGAAATGTTGATAGTAAACCAATCACCAGACAATGCACGCACTAAAGATGCAGAGTTTTAGGGCATTTATGATGTTTGAATCGTTTTCATGTGCAATTAGGGTAGTTTTGTAGAGAGATACGGCAAGGAAAAAGAAAACTATTTCTGCGTAGCCTTTCACCAAGTATGGAACCCTATAATGTTCATATGATGATCATATGTGGTTTTGTGATAACTAACATGGTATTGTGCGTGCTCTTGACGCCAACTACTTATCAAAGAAAATGGGGTTTGTAAGATATGAAGTTTGCATATTATCCACCAAAGTACTGTTCATTAATCTGGCCGCTATAGTAATTGAAAAATGGGGTTTGAATATGTTCCTCGTACAACTTGTAACTTCCCAAACACATCTAAATTCTTTTGCAAGCCACAAGAAAGCTAGTCCTCAAAGAAGAGTCAGATGTGTTGATAGTCAGATGTGTTGATAAAACAGAGGGTGTAATTCAAGCTATGGGACCAAATGATCAATTGGATTATTGTCATATCAACTGATTCCTGATTTTCATAGTTTACCTGATTAGGTTGTGGGCAGTCAACCAGGAAACCAATCAAACAACGCATATCATCAGCAGCCAATGTAGAAGATGATGCTCCTATTAGAAGTTCAACAACCACTAAGAGCTCATCAACCAGAGCATTAACTTCACCTACAGGCCTAGGCCCTTCGCGAAGTGAAAACGTGTCAACAGAATCTTTTTCACGCATAACCCAATAACACCTTCTGCAACCATCAAGAAGCATTTGCAGTGCACTAGCATCTCGCATAGCCGACAACTCTGTAAACACCATGTCTGCCAGCGAAGACAGAAGCTTCTTCTGCAAACTGTAGTTGCACAAACTCCACATTTTCAGATCCAATAGCAATGTCCTAAAAAGTTGGACTTTAAGTGCATGGTTATTTGTTTGAGAATGACACAGCGACACCACTGCAGCTACAAGCTCTTCATCACTTATGCCATTTTGCTTTCCAATCTCCATCGTTGACAGGGTCAGCAGCAGATAGTGTAAGATTCTTGACAAAATCTCAGGGGCACGGGTACAGCATAAATCTTCATTGTTACCAGGATGCTGAATAGCCATGGAGATTATTCTAAAAATAGGAGCAGAAAGTGAAGCAGTTGCAAGAGATATTGGAAAATCACCAAGAACTGGTTCCAGGGTATCCATTTGCACGTTGCTTACTGTCAGTGGAAGCAAAATCATTGGCCCTCCATAAGCCAAGGCCCAAAAAGCTTCGGCTGGGCGCATGCGAACAGCAACATGAACCTGCCCAAGGACCTCAGCTGGTTTTCGGTGTAAACCTGATGAATTAGCAATTACTATATTGAAGCAATTAAGTAGAGAATGTAGATGCCTGTGATTAATGCAATCTTTAAAAGCAGCAATTAATCCAAAAAGAAAAGACAAAAATAAAAATCACATGAGAATCAATTGCCCCAACTAAGGTAGGGAAAACTCAGCCTTGAGGCTACACATAAATGCTACTAAATAGTTGTCAATTAAATTATCAGTACATAACAACGTCGAATGGGAAGAAAGCTTATTTTTTTAAGCACTTGATATCAATGTTGAATCGCTGATACTCTCTCTGCCATGTAAGAATGCTTAGTTCCAAACCCTGATTAAGATGGGTAAATTTGCAGTCATTACCTTAAACATCCCATCTACTAGATCACTTAACATCTTTTTTCCTTGAAGGAGGAGGCAAGTAATAGCATAAATGAGCAGTTTGGGGACTGGGAATCTTAAAGTCCCATGCATGCCTTGCATGACAACCCGAAACACATGAATCTCTGCATCTATATGAAAGCACATTCTCGACTTGTTTGCTCCAAATGATATCTTATCTTGGAAATAATATTAAGCTTTCCCCTATTGCTTTAGGCCTAAAGGGGATAATATCCACAATGCATGTATCTAAACAGAGCAATCCGTATAAAAAGCACATCTTCTAGAATCCAATCGCCTCTAATGAAGGTTTGATCTGTAGAGATAAGTTTCGCTAATAATGATCACAAGAAGTTACGCGTTCAAAAAGAGACCTGAACAAAGATTGTTTAAAGGAATCAAAGGGAAATGTTTAGCCTATGCTCAAGCACATGCATATCAATCCTCACGTACTTTGCAGGTTTTTGCTTATCTAGATTATTGCCACCCTTCCAATAACACCGTCTTTAAGAGGGACGATGTTGAAGTTAAATACCTTTCCGATAAGCACTACTCTCCTTGAAAACAAAGAAAAGCGAGTAGCATTTGTTTGTTCTTTAATAAAACAAAGAAGTGACTGACAAATAGACAAGTTCCGTGTGAGAAAAGCATTCACTCATGTTTTATGATGGTTCAAAGAGTAAATCATCTTAGTTTTACCACCAAATTCATACTTCCACCATCTTCAAAGCTCTCTTGCAAATTTTGTTTGACCTCCTCTAAATATAATCCAATTAACAGTTGTTTTTATCAACATCCTAAGATAACACAATCTCCATCAACTTTCTCTTGTTATTTACACTTAGAGAGGATATGGCAAAGATTGTCGTACTTACCGAGCCGGTGGCTCCCCGCCATGGAAAACTCCCCGGTACCGCTTTGGGGGTGAATCGGGGGTGTGCCAGCCGGAACTCTACAGTTTCGGCCGATACTCCATGGTTCATGCCGGCTCATACCAGAGCCGTCGGATGGTGCATGTAAAAAATGAAAAAAAAAAAAAAAAAAAAAAGGTAGGAGAAGATGGGTGGAGGGGGGAGGAGAGAATTGGGAAGGAGAGGGGAGGAGAAGAGAGAGGGAAAGGAGAGGAGATCCCTACTCGGAGGCGGCGGAGAGAGATCGACGACGGAGGAGGAGAGAGCTCGATGGAGGCAGAGGAGAGAGCTCATCAGCGTGTGGCGGAGAGGTATTAGGGTTCGTAGTTTTTTTTATCTCTTTAAACCCGTTATCCACACCCGTTAACGTAAGTTAATATTATAAAATAAATAAAATAATCTAACCCTGAATTCGTCCATCGCCTCCTCCTCTCGCCGATGGTCTCTCCCTCTCTCTCCTTTTGCCGACGATCGATGATCCCGGATTGAGCACCTTTCCATCGGATCTCCTCTCCTCCTCCTCCCCTCTTCCCCCCTTCTCCCTCTCCTCCTCCCCTCTTCCCCCCTTCTCCTTCTCCTCCTCTTTTCTCTTTCACTCCTCTCTTTTCCTCTTACTACGCCGTACCGGTCCCATACCTCTCCGGCACAGGGCGTACCAGTGGTACATACCGGTGCCACTGGAGACCGGAACGGTGCGTATCACCGGCAAGGAAATCCTTGGGCTATGGCATCTTCTTAAATGCTTGGATCTTTATATTTCTTGTCAAGAGACACAACCATGTACCCTAGAAGAATATTTATTTAACATAGATGACAACATCTATCGCAACAAATGTCGGGTGTTCTCCTTAAACCAAAAAAGGAATATTGATCCCTTACCTTACATACCATCTCCTCACCATTTGCCTCTAAACCGATATACAAGCAATAGAATCATCAAAGCCACCTAGAAGGATTTTCTACTATTAGAAAGGCTGAAATCCTCTTCATTATTAGGGGCTACATACTAAAACTAGTTTCCAAATGACATTTTGAGCAGTTACTGCTGCTACCTTCCTTTTCACCTTATCCTTCTGATACAATAAATCACTTCAAAAGTTCCCTGCCCATCTTCATCAATGCCTAACAAATAAAAGTTTCTGGCAATGCTCTTTTCTGACAAGTAATTCAACTAAATGTTTAAACCAAATATTAACGTGCCAATAGCATATGCCGCGCCGGTCTTTTGTTCGGAATGAAGCTCTCAAGGCTTGAGACAGCATGATTCAGGCATGGACCAACACGGTAATCCTTAGTCCAAAGAGTCCAAACTAAACATGCTACTATTGCCCTAATGCGACAATGAAACTAGAGAGGTAAAGCACGAGACTGCAATATGTGAAGGAGAGTAGACAACCACAACTAATCTAAGTTATCTACAACAGAAATCCATGTCATTACAATGTACAAAGGATATTGGGAAAACTCTGCACTTCAATGTCGCAATTGGTTAACTGTCATCTTAGCTAGATCAAAAAAAGTCATAGGGGATTATAAAGCAAGGGAAAAAAAGATAAGCAGGGTTTGAAAGCCTCCATGAGAAATATAAGAGAAAACAACAAAATACTCCAGAGAACCAACCAACCTGCTGCACCGGAAGGCGAGGCATCTGGACAGTACCGGCCACTCAGCAGACTAGGGTGATATAGTAGGTGTAAGCTTCCCCCAATCTCGGCATCCAGCATCCAACTCTCCTCAGCCAGACTCCTAACTTGTTCGTTTGTAGCCAACCACGGCAATCCCGCACCATTTCCAAAACTCGGAAGAGTATCTCCTCCCCTAGAAGCCAGTCGAGCCATCCTCTCTGGCCCAATGGACTCCTTGAAAATATAAATTGGACCCATCTCAGCAAACAAGGGGCACTGCCTCCGTCGCCGCTGCAAGCCAGCCATTGTCGGAGGTGGGTTCGTCCCAATGCAGCAAAATGCCAGAGGCTTTGAGATCCGAGGAAAGTCAAATGGGCGACTCTCATACAAGTTCCCATCAACATACAACTTCAACTCGCTCTCTGCTTTCCCAATCAAACCCTGCTTACAACTATGTTCCAATCCGACAAAGTACCAGCATTGCGGCTTGAATGCATAGGTGAAATGAAGAGAAGCCTTCTTCCCCTTCCCACCACCCGTCTCCACCACCAAGAACTGGCCATGGAAGTAGGCTTCAACACCATGGTTATCAGAGGATAGAAAACTAAATAGTCTTGGCATGTGAGTAGTTCCTTCTCCAGCGAGTGCACTTGCTGCTGCCGCAGCTGACATGGCTGAAGACTTCCCTGATCTGGCCGCTGCTGCCACAGCAATCGCAGCAGCAGCGGTTGCGGTATTCAAAGTATCCGCGAAAGACTCAATGTAGATCCATGTAGCGAATGCATATCCATTCGAGAAAGGCCACCTGCTCTCACCTGGGCCGAGCAAGCCAGAGCTCTCACCATCAAACTCGAACGTGCGAGAAGGACCTCGGGCTTCCTTGCTCCCCAAGGCCTTCTCCAGTGCTAGCATCAATGGCGTGGACCAGTCAGTCATCAAAATCTTCTTGATCGCCCGGAGCCAGCGATGTAGATCGACAACGCTCAAAGAATGCCCGGCCAAGACCTGAATGCACTTGCACAATGGCATTCCATCCCACGGAATTTTATGACTCATCTCAACAAAGACCTTCTCGGCAGAGTCAACAAGAACCCCCAGCAATCCAGCCGCAGTACACATGGCTCGATTACGAGTACAAGCGCTAAGAATAGCGAGCAATCCCTTAGCCATCCTAGTTCTGGGCGACATCTGGGTCTCCGAGTCCCCCTCCCACGGCAACCAAGGTATCAACTCTCCGGCCACCACCGCCGCCCGGGAATTCAACATCACGCTCGGGGGATTACTCACTCCACTCCCAATACCACCATCGTCCAAACCATCAACCCCGCCCATCGTTGCAAGAAGGGCGTCCACGACCGACCTTGAAACATCCCCAACATCATCACTCCCCCCTCCCGCCACAATAGATCTCAAACCCTCAACACTCTCGGCGCGACCCATGATGGCGGAATCGACCAGGTGAACCAATTCTTGAGGTATATCAGGCATGGGAGGCTTCGCCCTCGACTTCCGCGGCGACGCCAAAGGGGACGAGTAAGAGTCATAACTCACCGACGACAATGAAGGCCGGAAACATTTACCAGGTGGACTACTGGATGACTCGGCATCCCCGAGCATTTCGCCCTCGGCGGCCGCGGAGGAGCGCATCAATCCAATTTCATCAGAGAAGGAGGAGCGGAGTGAGAAGGGCGGCGTCGGGTCCACTACCGCGCCGGCAGCGGAGGCGGCATTCGAGTGATCAAGATCACGGAGGCAGACGGGCTCAAAGAGGTCGTCCTCCGCGATGGAGCTGGCGCCAGGGCTGGCGTCGAGTGGAGGAGAGCCGGGGGGCGGCGGAGTGTCAAAGGTTGGATCTTTAGGGCCGTCGTCTTCCATGTTCTTGGTTTCGATTCGGTATCAGATCCGGCTGGAAGAAAAAATAAATGGAGATGATGAGATCGCGATCTAGAGATCTGGGTGAGTAAAGAAAGGCGAGAGGAGGGTTACCTGGGTAGAGATCTGGAGGAGTAGGAGAGATCCATGGATCCAAGAGAGAGGATAGAGGAAGGGAGAGCGGGAGAAGGCGAGGAGGTGAGAGAGTAAACCGAGTTTGGTAGGGGTTTGCGGCTAATTTTTAGGTTGGGTTTGGCTAATTAATCCATGTAAGAGATATTAAGACTTAAGAGAGATTAATCTCGGAGAGTAATTTATAGGGACCGAATTCCAAGACTACTGTAGAGTCTAGTTAGGATTTTGGAGAGTCCATTAAGACCCGGAAGGCCCGGTTCCAATTTGGAAGGCCGGCCCGTATGGGGTTGATTCAAAGGTAGATTGTCATTAGGGTTGTTTGGTTGCTGAGAAGTTAGTTGGAGTGCAGTGACTTTTATAATAGTGACTTCACTAGAGTGATTTTCTGAGGAGTGATTTTTTGAGTTTTGGTATTTGGTCGGCTTGAAGTGGAGATATAGTCACCCCTAACCTTGAGCAATTTCAGGGATTTTAATAATTTTAATATTTTTTTAATAATTTAATAATTAAATATTAATTTTAATATTTTAATTATTAAGATTATTAATATTTTAATATTTTAACATTTTAAATTAAAATATTAAAATAAATATTATTTTGAATGATGTGGATCAATCACGAGGTGACACGTGACATGTGAGGGCCACTTATTTTTAATATTTTAATTTAAAATTATGAAATTATTAATATTGTAATAGTTTTTAAATTACAATATTAAAAATATACTATTTTGGATGATGTGGACGAATCAGGAGGTGACACGTGACATGTTGGACCCATTTATATTAATATTTTATTACAGTACGATATTATTAATACTATTTACCACTTCCCAGCGAGCCACTTCAACGACTTCGGACCAAAATCGTCGGAAGTCAAATCCGGAAGTGGAAGCTAAATTTGCCTTGGGTTGAAGTGGCTTCAATCTCACTTCAACACTACCAAACAACCGAAGTGGTTGGAGTCACTTCAAAAAAAATACTCCAGCTCCACTTCAAGCCAACCAAACATGCCATGCCCAAAAGAATCCCAAGTTGTATGCATTTTATGATTTCTTATTGGCATTTTGCATATATATACATCTCAAAAAGATCTAATTGACTAATATCCTCATGAGACAGTAGATGAATCCTTCAAGATTTTCTTTTATGGACCTTATAAAAGGCTTAAGGTTGACAAGTTAATTCCTAAGAGTGAAAATGATTTTAATTCAAGTGTGAAAAACAATCACACATAACTGAAAAATGATTTATTCCATTAGGATATAAATTTGAAGCGACCAAAATACTCCTTTAATTTATTATGAGTACCCACAGCAAAGTGATTGATTGGGAGCAATTTACCTGAAAATACTCGTAAGGTAGAGGATGTTTTCGTCCAACATGATCTTTTTATTTATTATTTACATTGTTCTCCCTTTAAAAATATAAGGAATTTTCATAGGAGTTGATAAATTTTGTTGATTTAATATTTAAATTAGCTAGATTGGATATATGGTTCATACAAGACTAATTGAAGACAAATTGGATCAAGTGGGATCAAATTGACTCAAGTCAGATCAAGTTAATGACAAAGATTAATCACTATTATTGGATTGGAGAGAAGTGAAATCAGACCGTCTGGATAAATAACATAGTTGCTATATGTGCATATATAAACCGAGGCTGGATATGGAAGAGGAGCTCTCGGCCGTCATGGAAAAACAGTGAGAAGTTGGTGCTCTCGGTGGAAAAAGAAACAGAGAAGAGAGAGAGAAGATGTGCTGGCGAAAGAATAGAGAAGAGAGGGCGGCCAAGGGAATATAAGGAGATCTATGCGGAAGAAGGAGAAATAGATTAACAAAGTCAAAGAGAGGTGTGCGGAAGAGCTGTGGAAGAAAAGAGAGAGAAGCAGGAGAGAGGTTTGGGAGGAAGAACAAGAAACAGAGAGAAGAGAAGAGAGCAGCCGTGGAGAGAGAAGCTCAGCAATTAAGGATTTTGTCTTGTAGTAGGAATTTGATTCCCAGATCAATTCCTCTCCACATTGGTGGGTGGTTGCCGATCTAAATAGAGCGGGGAGAAGTAGAGTTGGAATTGAGAGAGATAGAAGAAAAGAGAGCCGATTGTGAGGAGGAGAGAGAGAAAGAGCCGTGGAAGAAAACAGAGAGAAGAAAAGAGAAATAGAGAGAGAGAGGAGGGAGATTTGACGCGGAGGCGATTCATCAAGAAAATAAGAGTTGCGGACCGTGTTTCGAGAAGTCGAGCAAGTTTCGGGACGACATGTGTATGCGAGGAGTCGGTACAGTGAGTTCGTCATAACTTGTGTAAACGGTACTCTTGATTTTTAGTGAATTGGTTTCGCCTGGTCCTGCGTTGGACCCGTGGTTTTTTCCCGTGAGGGTTTTTCCACGTTAAAAATCGTGCGTCTTCCTTTTTGTGTATGATTGATTTATTTCTTATATCTGCTTCCGCATATTTTGGATAATCTATGGGGTCTATTTAATTTCAATTGGTATCAGAGCAGTGCTTTCTATAATTGCTAGACTTTAAGGCTAGAAGACAGAAAGTGATCTTAGGGACATATAGCACCCATGGATTTACCTCGAGAAGGAGGTTCGTCTGGTAGACCACCCTTATTTGATGGCTCCAATTATGCCTATTGGAAAGCCCGTATGATAATCTTTTTAAAATCTCTTGATGATAAAGTCTGAATGTCTGTTGTGATAGACTGGACTCACCCTACTATGACTATAGACGGTGTGACTGGACCCAAACCTTTTACTTCATTGGATAAAAAGGAATTGGAAGAGAGTGGATGGAACAACAAAGCAATAAATGATATTCACAGTGCTTTGACTATTGAAGAATTTAGGAGGGTGTCCATCTGTACTGTTGCTAGGGATGCCTGGCGCATACTTGAAGTTACCCATGAGGGTACCTCTTCTGTTAAAATTGCTAAGCTTCAGCGTCTTATTACTTCTTTTGAACTTCTGCGTATGGATGAGAATGAAACTTTTGATCAATTTTATGCTAAGTTGAGTGATATTGTTAATTCTTGTCATAATCTTGGTAAACTTATGTCAAAATCTAAAATTGTTAGGAAGATTTTGAGATCTCTACCTGAAAGATTTAGGCCTAAGGTTACTGCAATTGAGGAAAATAGGGATATTGACAATACTGATGTTGATGATCTTGTTGGTGCATTACAGACTTATGAAACTACTTTTGAGCGTCCAAGGAAATAGAAAAATCTTGCTTTCAAGGTTAATCGAGATTCTGACAATGACTCTAGTGGTTCTGAGGAGATGGCTTTGTTGACCAAGCGTCTTAAGGAGATTATGAGAAAGAAAAATCTAAAAACCTTAGTGTTAGATCAAGGCAAGAACAAGAGAGAATTTTCTAAAAGCTCTAATGATAGAAAAATTGATGGAAAATTTGAAAGGAAATCTTGTGCTAAGACAGTGAAGTGTTATGAGTGTCATGGAATGGGGTACATTGCTAAGGACTGTCATAGTAAAAATGATACTAGAAACAATGACAAAAGAGGTAAAGCTTTGAAAGTGACTTGGGATGACAATGATTCTTCTTACTCTAATGAGTATGAGTATAAGTATGATGATTCAAATAATTTTACTGCTTTTCCTGCTATTATTAATAATGCTTATTGTTCTATTGATGACATTGATTCTGAGTCTGATGATGATTTAGCTGATAAAGATGTTGAGACTATTCGTGCCCTATATAGAAAAGTCAATAATGCTTACCATAACTTGGCTGTCAAGTATGATGAGTTGAAGAAATCTAGATCTGAATTAAAAAAGGATGCTTAAAGTTTCTGACAAAGAACAAGTGGTTATTGAAATTGAGTTGACTAAAGCAAAATCTGAAAATGACTCACTTCGAGTTGAACTTGAAAAATGCCAAAAAGATCTTCATGAGTCTGAAGTGTCAATCACTGAACTAGTTGATAAAGTTAAATCTTCTGAAGAAAAACTCAATGCTTCTAATCAATTGGTCGAGAAGATGAATGCAAGTACACAAAAACTAGATGAAATATTGGGAGCTCAAAGGACCAGCCCTGCAAAATTCGGATTGGGCTATGTTGGTGAGTCCTCTAATTCTAGAGGCAAAGGTAAACTAAACTCCCCCACAGTTAAGTTTATTGGAGCTGAAAATACTTTACCTACTACGAGGGTTTCTTCTCATGCTATGCCTAAAAGAAAATTTCCTACTTGTCATTTTTGTGGTAAAGTAGGACATATTAGGCCTTTGTGCTATAAGCTTATTGGCTTTCCTACTTCTATGAATTTCACCAAGCATGTGCCTGTGAGGCGAGCTTAGTACTTTCATAACAAGTTTCCTACTACTTCTAATTCAAATTCTTTCTGCATGCCTGTTATGCGCAACTATATTAGTTATGTGAAACCTACGAAAACGAGGTCAATTTGGGTTAGGAAGAGTGATTTGAGAGGCTCAATATCTAATTCTGTCATACATACCCCTGATGTCTGTAGGACCGCTCAGGGGTGTCTCTTATTGATTGATGTCCTTATCTGGCCATAGACTAGGCTTTATTAATGCTTATATTTGCCCAGTCTATGCTATTTTTCGTTTTCTTTTTTTGTGTTTCGTGTGTAGTTTGCTTTACTAGTATATATATAAAAAAAATATAAAAAATATTATTTTTTTTTGGTCCGTGATTGCATAAATGATAAACATACCTTGTCTCTGGATATTTTTTGTCATCTTTAGGATAGATGTGCGTAGAATTGATGGTCTTGTGGCGGTACTCGAATTTTGATACTTATTTTCTGGACATTCAGTTCATGATATTTAATCCAGTGCACAACTTTTGTATGTGGTGCCTTGCTCACAACCTTGAGGATAGAAAATCGGGTTACCCTCCTTGTATCATTTTAAATCGTCTCCCCTATTATGTCCACATTTTATGGGGATTGAAACTCTTAGGGGTGATAATCTCAATACAAGCCCCTAATGGTATGTGCTAAGGCTAACTCTATATGTATGTGGAAAAGGCTACCGGGAAATGAGAGCGAAGCTTCCCATTGTGTGAATGTGCAATGATCACTTCACTTGTTATTAAAAAAAAAAGGCAAAAAAAAAGGAAGAAAAAGGGAGAAGGCTGCCTCCCCATGAGTGAAGCCGTCACAATGCTATTGGGGCTTTTTACACTGATCATGAAGGGTTCTGGCTTGAGTTTAAAGTGCTTATTAGTCGAGGTCTTCATAATCTACTTACAATCCCCTTGTGGATAACCCGAGTTTTTATTTTTGAAGTAGTTGTGGACATTGCATTAGGTATTTGAAAGTCACACACACACACTCATGACTGGTTGTCCACTGTATGTATCAATTTTCTGAGTATTTTGTCCTATGACGATTTATTCTTATGCATACTATGTCTATGTGATGATTGAAAAGTGATTCAGTTTTTTTGTTAAGGCAATGTTTATTTTTTCCGGCATATAAGGCTTGTGCTTGAGAGAATTGTGTTTTTTCTTTGTCCGTTTAGCAACACTCATGGTGTGGTCTGTTCTGCTAAATATTTGTATTCTTTGCTGAATTTGATCACTAGTTTACCTTCATGTTATTTTTCTAGTGCCCCTTTGGTCAATCTGTGACAAAAAGGGGGAGTGGTATATCGTATGCATGAGTGATAGATTGCATGAAATGCTGAATATATGTTGTTGAATATGTTGCTGACTTGAGGGGGAGCTAAATATATATATGCTAGACTTGAGGGGAAGTTGAATATATATATTACTTAATTGAATTTATCTTCACAATGCATTTCACGGGTATTCTTGTGTGATGCATACGCAGGTGACAGGTTCATATTAGTTCTTGTATTGAACCATATTATGATTGTTCTTAGTTTGCGATTTATATCTAGCTTTATGGTTTTGTCACAAAATTACCAAAGGGGGAGATTGTAAGGAATCATGTTAAGATTCCATAGGAGTTGGCAAATTTTGTTGATTTAATATTTAAATTAGCTAGATTGGGTATATGGTTCATACAAGACTAATTGAAACAAATTGGATCAAGTGGGATCAAATTGGCTCAAGTCAGATCAAGTTAATGACAAAGATTAATCACTATCGTTGAATTGGAGAGAAGTGGAATCAGACAGTCTGGATAAATAACCTAGTTGCTATATGTGCATATATAAACGGGGGCTGCATATGGAAGAGGAGCTCTCGGCCGCCATGGAAACACAGTGAGAAGTTGGTGCTCTCGGTGGAAAAAGAAACAGAGAAGAGAGAGAGAAGATGTGCTGGCGAAAGAATAGAGAAGAGAGGGCGGCCAAGGGAATATAAGGAGATCTATGCGGAAGAAGGAGAAATAGATTAACAAAGTCAAAGAGAGGTGTGCGGAAGAGCTGTGGAAGAAAAGAGAGAGAAGCAGGAGAGAGGTTTGGGAGGAAGAACAAGAAACAGAGAGAAGAGAAGAGAGCAGCCGTGGAGAGAGAAGCTCAGCAATTAAGGATTTTGTCTTGCAGTAGGAATTTGATTCCCAGATCAATTCCTCTCCACATTGGTGGGTGGTTGCCGATCTAAATAGAGCGGGGAGAAGTAGAGTTGGAATTGAGAGAGATAGAAGAAAAGAGAGCCGACTGTGAGGATGAGAGAGAGAAAGAGCCGTAGAAGAAAACAGAGAGAAGAAGAGAGAAATAGAGAGAGAGGAGGGAGATTTGATGCGGAGGCGATTCATCAAGAAAATAAGAGTTGCGGACCGTGCTTCGAGGAGTCGAGCAAGTTTCGGGACGACATGTGTAAGCGAGGAGTCGGTACAGTGAGTTCGTCATAACTTGTGTAAACGGTACTCTTGGTTTTTAGTGAATTGATTTCGCCTGGTCCTGCGTTGGACCCGTGGTTTTTTCTCGTGAGGGTTTTTCCACGTTAAAAATCATGCGTCTTCCTTCTTGTGTATGATTGATTTATTTCTTATATCTGCTTCCGCATATTTTGGATAATCTGTGGGGTCTATTTAATTTCAAAAAAAATTCAAATTATGTGTTAAGTAGGTGCAATAATCACTTTGCATATATTCTATCATGAAAATATATAGATACTAGTCGTGCCCCCCAATCACCAACCTCACCCCAATAATCACCCAATAACTCCCTCCCACTAAACCTCCCTTAATCTAGGATTATCATACCACATAGGCTTCATATAGGCTCCACCTAGAATATTCTTCCACCACGTAGGACAACAAAAGTTTCACTTATAACCATAGCCTCATATATGGATGATTTAGTCATTCAATAATTTTCTAAGACTATTTATACAATTAAGATTTAAGACTCTTCTGAATGACTTGGTCAAACACCCATTAATCTTCCAGACGTGGCACCATGCAAGTGTTTCATGGGCACCGTGCATATAGGAGCCCTTCATTCCACCACCTCTCTTTCCCAGCTCCCTCAAAACCCTCTCCTCTTCTCCTTCCCCTACTCCTCTTCAATCCACAACCCCTAAAACATAGCTTATTCCAAGCATCTCACTTTAATTTCCCCTTCTCCAATCCATCCTCTCTCTCTTTCTCATCCCTCAGGGGACAGACTCCCCTCCTTGAAACCAACCATGGTGATTTCTTCTTCTTCTCATAAACTAATGCCATCAGTATATATATTTCTTTTAAAAGCCGTGATGAAATTAATCTCTTATGTATTATTACATATACGTACACAGGCAAACTCGGCATCAGGAATGGCGGTTCATGATGACTGCAAGCTCAAGTTCTTGGAGCTGAAGGCGAAAAGGAGCTTCAGGTTCATCACGTTCAAGATTGAGGAGAAGATGCAGCAGGTCGTAGTAGAGAGGCTCGGGCAGCCGGACGAGAGCTACGATGACTTCACGGCCTGCTTCCCGGCCGATGAGTGCCGCTATGCGGTCTTCGACTTCGACTTTGTCACCGATGAGAATTGCCAGAAGAGCAAGATCTTCTTCATTGCTTGGTATATATGCAATACCAAATGTTCCAATTCATCCAGGATACAACTCACATGTTTCACACTACAAAATGAATTGTCCGTGGGCATGTGCATTTCACATTATCGGTAGTAGGCTACCGATAGTGTGTATCGGTAGTGGGATACCGATAGGCATGTACAACCTATCGGTACCCCACTACCGATAGGTTGTACATGCCTATCGGTATCCCACTACCGATAAATATGTATATGAATCGACAACAAACCTATCGGTAGTGGGGTACCGATAGGATATACATGCCTATCGGTAGACTACTACCGATAGACATGTACTCAGAATCGGTAATGTGAGATGCACACGCCAGCTGGCGTGTGCACCAATCACGACTCTTCACACTAATATATAAATGGGCTTAATATGGAAATTAATGGTCTGCTTGCAGGTCTCCTGATGCATCAAGGGTGAGGAGTAAGATGTTGTACGCCAGTTCTAAGGACCGGTTCAAGAGAGAACTTGATGGGATTCAAGTTGAGTTGCAGGCAACTGATCCCAGTGAGATGAGCATGGATATCATTAAGGGGCGAGCTCTGTGAGCATCCATTAAACACTGATGACAGATCTATGTTGAACAATTGCATGTCCGCGAATGTTGCTGCTTTTTTACTTCTTTTAGCAATGAAAGAAGTTTTAGGAAGTTTGGTTCTTGTAAGTAAAGATTTTTGCACATTCTTGTTGTTTGGTTGTGCAAAATTAAGATGTCATCAAAGTAATGAGTGACAGTAAGCAATTATTAGGATATCCTTTATGGGGTGTTGTACTTATAAGACTACATAGTTTCTTCATGAATCATGGTTTCAATGTGCATTACTGCTCATGAGAGATCGAGGATCTCACTTAGCTTGCAATGAATTTTATGTATTATTGATATTGAATAGCCAGATTGAAATAATGGAATTACTTCTAGATCCATATATATATTGTAATGATGTAATCTCTTCAAAGTTTTGGAATTGAAAAACCGCATATCAAGTTATCATCTTCTTCAGTTAAATAGAAATTTCAGTGCAGATGGAAGCGAAAAAGACGGAGATGCAGACCCATGCAAGATTAACCATTCATCAATAGGATCCTGAAACTGCATTACCTTGTTCAGGGAAGGTGAATAGAATCCTAAGTTATGCATCAGGGAGTTGTTGAGCAGTTCATGCATGAATCTATCCGTGATATGTGAATCTTAAAAACTTCTGTGGAACAGATAAATGGTATAACATACACAGGTTTGTTGCAGCAGCAAAATACTAAAATGCTATGAAATTATGAACCAGGAGTTACTCAGATCAGCAATTTAACTTCAATGCTGTCAGGTCTTAATTCTGCGTACAGAGCAAGCAAAATGGCCAGTCTTTGCATGCTTGAGATTGCCTGTCTTAACTCAATTTGTTTCGAATGCATTTTAGAAAACGAAGTTGTTCTCTATATGCACATGGATCAGCTCTGTTTTAGAGCAAAAACTCTATGCTCAGCGCACACACAAAAAACTTTGAGATGAATCTTTATCTAAGTACTGAGATTATTACTACGTACCCATGGCAGGTAGTTTATATGTATAACAAGAATGGATTTTGGTTTAATTACTTTGCACTTATATATGACCCTTGAAAATTTTCAGAGAACAACCTAATTTGCACAAAATCATAGAAAAAATCAAATTCACATATGTCTTTAAAGTAAAAAAGCAAAGATATCCTCATAACAAGGCCAAGGCCCCACACAATGCGTGAATTCGCAAAACTTAAGAAAAAAAACTTTTAGAGAAGGTAAACATTCGCTTCATCTTCTTCTTCAAAGAGCTCTCCCTTTAATGATATCCATGCTCATCTCACTGGGATCAGTTGCCTGCAACTCCACTTGGATTCAATCAAGTTCTCTCTTGAACCGGTCCTTAGAACTCGCGTATAACATTTTACTCCTGACCCTTGATGATGCAGGACAAAACCCGGACCTGACCGAGTCCGATCCGGAGCAGCTCCCGAGGCGATCCGGACGCGTTCGGACTCCATCCGTCCGACTCAGATCTCCGGGCGACCCTAACCGTCGAAGGGGCATAACTTTTGATCCGGTGTCCGATCGGGGCGTGCGACCAGTCGAAACGACCAACTCGACGAGCCAGTCAAGAATCATCGAAGATCGAAGATCTCTCCATGACCTTGACCTCCGAATCTCCAAATTCCTTTTATTTTGGCTTTAAATTCAGTTTTAGTGAAAAACTTTCCTTTTTAGGCAGTTTGTTCGGATCTTTCTATTTTTGGTAAATTTTTTATTTCTAGTAGGTTTTTTTCTATTTGAATTCCGGGTTTAGTACTTGTATTAAAATAACGATGTTTGAGTCCATGTTTGAGTTGGTCTGGTCTTTCCTTAAACCTATAAAAGAAGGCCTTAGGATTTGTAAAGCCAGTTTTGGAGGATGAATAAAAATTAGGGTTTTTTTGTTTCTCCCCTTTGAGAAATCTGGTTGTCTCTCACATAGAGAGGTATGGTTGTCTCTCCCATAGAGAGGTCCACGTTACCTTGCGCCTCTCCCATAGAGAGGTCTGGTTGTCTCTCCCATAGAGAGGTCCACGTTACCCTGCGCCACTTGATGTATCTGGAGACCTGCAAGCAAACCACTAATTTCCATATTAAGCCCATTTATATGGTGTGAAACTGTGAGTTGAATGCAATTCAAGGATGTAAACCTGATGAAATCTACGTAAATTGGACTGCAATTCTAGGATGGGTGCAGTAACTTGTATGCTGATTTGTTGGAGCTATGTTTGTTTCTCCATGAGCATATGCATCAAAGTGGTATTGAACTATCTCTGCATGGTGTTGGAATAATCACCAGTTCACCACCAACCTCCTTCGCCGTGAGGGTACAACGCACGAGAGCCATCGCCTCCCACTGTATACACGCTAAAAACCCTAACTTTACTTCAGTTCTACAGGATAGGCGTGGTCTCATAAGCATCGATCATAGCAAGCGTCTCGGCTTTACAGTCCAACTAAGGACCCACTAAAATCCTAGTCCCCTTGCCACTAGGATCCAAACTCAACTCCAATTAATAAAAAATTGTAGACTATACTTGCTAAACAACACCTTCGTCCATATCTAACTTCAAGATAGTCGGATTGCTTAACATCCATTTATTCCATTAGCCAAAAGACAACTTTCATCCGCTGATAAGGTCCTAACTCTGCACAAGAATGGACATTTGGATGACGAAATATGGTGAATAGGCAATGAAAGCGCAAACCGTTTACATATAAGAATACCTCCATAAAACAGTCTATTACATACGGATTCAAGAATCAGCTCACAGAGTTATGATGACAAATAAATCCATCTATAAGCCTCCAAATTAGTGAAGAAATTAACTATTAGTGAACAAAGCATGCAAGAACCAGAAAGATAAGGAAAAAAGTACTCTTAAAATATTTTCCATTTAGCATAGTAACTTCATGTTATTTTAAAAGGTTCGAATATTGATTCATCTTATGAAGTTTTGAACTGAATGCAGTGATATGAATCAATAAACACATAATTAGGGGTGATTCTCCTTTTGTACAATCAGATTAATATTCTTATCACATACACTGCAATTAACTATACATACTTTGCACCTTATGGTCGGAAGTAATTGTGAAGAACAAGCACAGAATTAATTGGGACCCTGAACCTTGCTCGATGCATGCTTCATACATCATATGCCTCTGAAACCACATCTCTGTCTATATTCTACCCAAGCTACGACCTTCAAGAATGCACTCCAAATCATGAAGAAACATGTTCTTAAGTAAGCAGGGATGTGTTGGAAACACCGGCATGAACCTTAGAAGCTCCTTTAAACCTTAGAAGCTCTCATTCAATTCTTCATCACCAAGAATCTGGGTGCACACATGCACTAGGAAACCTCTGCTTTAGGTTACTTACAGGAAATGCACGCACAGAGGCATACATAATTTACAAAAAAAAAACCTGAGAGAAATTAGATTTTACCTTAAGGGCTTAAGGCTGAAGAGAAACTAAAGAAATCAAGAGCAGAGACATCTAGATGAACCCTTCGACGTTGGCGATGGCGATAATGTAGACATCCAACTCGCAGTACTTTGGGCTGGGATCGATAGAGTAAGAGAAAGAGGGAAAGGATGGGTGGGAATAAGACAAGCAGAGAGATATATTGCTAAAGGGCACGTCTGTACTTGCAGTGGATGTTTGCCTCAAGTTTCGTAAAATAGGCCAGTTCCATCCGCACCACAAAAACGACCAGCCTCGTCACATATTTTTCATACCAATAATAACCTAATCTGATAGGTCTTAAGTGCCTCCTTCTTATGTTACCATTGGGCAATTGAATGGTAACATATTACCGTCCTTCTCTAACGAGATTTTCTTCGGTGAAATCCTCAGTCTCTAGCATCCTGCGCGATCAATGGACCAGCGAGATCTTCATCGGATCCTTTTGAACGGCGCTCCCCAATGGCCCGGCTAGATCTTCACCAGTCGTCTGTCGCCGTTCGTGGCCTCAAACTCACGACATCAACGGCCCGACGAGATCTCCTCCAGCAACATCCCCAGCTCCAGCGCGATCAACACCGGATCTTGGCGAACGGTGCCTCTCGACGATCCGGTGACGCAGGTGAGAACTCAAACCCAAAGTGGGAGGCCAAACTTCGGAGAGTTCTTGTTGCCGTTGAGGAGGGATTGAAGCTCGACGCGGTCGTCGGAGATGCGCCATATGGGGAGGACGTCCACTAAGGAGAGTAGGCACGCAATGGCAACGCCGACGACTTCCCACAGAGACACGACTTCCCACGGCGTCCCCGCCTTTGCCCGCCAAACCTCTCCATCCCCGTCATCGACCTCTCCTCCCCGCACCACATCTCTGTAATCACTGTCGCCAACGCCTCCCGCCGCTAGGGCTTCTTCCAGGTCGTCAACCACGAGGCCCTCGTCTCGCCCGCGCTCTTCGCCGTCAGATCCTTCCATGACCTCCCCCCTGCCGTCCAATCCCAGCATTACTCCAGATCTTTCATCGACGGCGTCGCCTATTCCTCCAACGTCAACCTCTTCCGCTCCAGCGCCGCCAGCTGGCGCGACGGCCTCGAGATCGTCACCGGCCTGAGGCCACCCGACAGCCTCCTCCACCCCCCCACTCCCATTGCCACCGCCTCCTCCTGCTCTCATTGCTACCGCGCCCTCCCCTCCACCCCTCTCCACTGCCCCCTCGTGCCGGGCCACCCTCTTCTGCAGCCCTCAATGCCTCTCCTCCTCCTCTCATTTCAGGTCCCCCTGGCTCTGCCGAGCCTTGTCCATCCTCCCACCTCTCAACGCCGAGAACACCGAGTTTTTTGCAATTTGGCAAGTGCCTATGCGTATGAACAAAACAAAGGAAAAAGATCAATGTACATGGGATGTACCCATGTACACAGATCCCTACCATTGGATTGAATCGGGCACACATCCCGATTCAATCCAACGATTGGGATTTGGGTACATGGGTACATCCCATGTACCCAAAACAGAACCCCAAAACAAAAACCAAATCAACTAATCAAAGGAAAAGACTAATTCAAAGCTTCAAAACTCTCGACTACATTACTCTTTCTCAAGAAAAAAACTAATTCAAAGCCATCATGCTATCTTTTCTAAATGATTTAAATACTAGTCTAACTCAGCAAGATCCAAAATCGAGCCAAACGCAAAAGAAGAAACATCAAACAGTATCTTCACCACAGACTCGGCGTGAACCAGGTTGGGGGTGTCAAGACCGAGTGCGACTCGCGATCGCAACATGAGTAGATCTGCCTCTCCTCCAAGTTATAGAACCCCTTCTCCAAGCCCCCTTCTCCGCCTCCCTTTTTTTCAATAGTTAAAATGGTCCTTATATCATCATCACTGAAATAAATACAGTTCCTCTTCCACCCTGCGAGCTCAAGCTCCCGTGAAGAGACAGCCATGGAAGTATTTAATCCGACAAACAACGAGCAATCCCCGAGACAATACACCGGCTCCCACTGATCCTGCCGACACCGCCCACCCCGCCGACCCAGCCATCTGAAAACCAACAAGTTGAATGTCTCCAGCAAACAAGGTTCACGATTCTCCCGCTGCCGCAGCACCTGCAGCAGATCCCTCGATGATGACTGCACGAGGTAAAAGTCTGACCACGTCCTTCCGTTCCATGGCGGCCATTGTGCAAACTTCACTGCCCTCGGCTCGTTTCCGGTGATGTCGCATCTCATGATTTCTCCAATACTGTTGACCGCTAGGAACATCCCCCGGTAGTATATAGCGTCCTGCAGCCGAAACCATTTGCGGTATAGGATAGGAGTCCATGCAGAGTCTCCCGGCCGGGCGAATGCCATCCCCCCCCAGTAGATGACGAGGACGATGCAATCTGAACTCGAATCTGAAGGACTCGAAGAAAGGACCACTTTCTTGATATAAGTCTGGTAGAGGAGATCTGTCAGCCCAACGTCGTGACCATGCTTCAATGTTGACTGCGGTGGGAGAGGCATCTCGACCCTCGTCACAGGATTCAGCAAGCACAGCTCCTCCCCTTGGAAGTAGTTGTCGGAGCCGAGCAACACGAGCCACCCGTACGCGGATCCGACATACAGCCGCCTCGCGCAATACTTGGGAAACATGATTTCGAGGTTTTCCCGACTGGCTGGGCTGTGGAGGCGCCGGATGCCACCTCCGGCTCCGGGATAATACTCATCCGTGAGAAGAAGCCAAGGGATCTGACTGCGCGCGGCGGGGTGGTCGTATTTCTTGGCGACGGAGCGCCACCACCTGCAGACGGCACGGAAGCGGGACAAATCCGGAAAGGGGCCTAGCCTTCTCAGGATCAGACATAAGAGATCTTCTGGCAAATCGGCCCAAGATCGGAGTTTGCAACGCTCGTCGTCACCACCAACCTCCTTCGCAGTGAGGGTACAACGCACGAGAGCCATCGTCTCCCACTGTATTCACGCTAAAAACCCTAACTTTACTTCAACTCAACATGGTTTAGTTAATCGTAGTTACTTTGTTCTCTGATAGTTTAGTTAATCGTAGTTACTTTGTTCTCTGATATATTAACTTTAGGTTGATTGTAGGGTTAATCTAGATGTATCATGGGGTTAATTAGGTTAGATTAATCTTTAGATTAGATTAAATTAATTTAATCTAAGTAGTTTCTGTTCTTTCCAATTGTAGGATTAGTATAGAAATAATCTAATTTTAACTAAGTTTTAAGTATTGTTCTTCATTTTCTAGTTATTGTTCTTTGTTTTGTAGTTTAATTAATTAATTAAAATAATTTTTTATTAATTTATATATTCTATGTAAAGTGTAATCTAGATTTATTTTTAGTTCTCTTTATTGTCATTTCATAAATATAGTTAATTAAGTTTGATCATTTTTTTCATTTAACTTGACAACTCCGTTCGATTCGATGTTTGAAGGAATTAAATCTTATCACGTCCTTAATTTTCTAATTTCGAAATTTCGACTAGTTTAACTATTGCCAATCTACGATAAAATTTCCACGTCAATACTTTCACTCCCACATAACGAGTAATTAACTATGCTTTGACCATACTCAAGAGGACTTCAATTTTCCTCACATCAAAGCCTTCCTCGTACTATCATACCAATGGTTTAGATATTCTTTTGAATCCCATCCAAAGGCTTTATTGATTAATATTCAATGAATCACATTATATAAATAGAAACTGCAGCATGAAATACCATGGATGCAACTTTCACGCAATAAACATCAAAATGTATCTTGAGAATGGGAGAACAAAAGGTGATGGGAAGAACAATTATAAACTGAGAAAATATTACACTCAACCGACAAAGTTTACCACTTTGGGCCCCTGCTTTTTCTTCGATTTTACATGCATGTTATTTTCCATTACGTCCACGGATGGCGTATCCGGATTTGGGTCGGAAACTGCATCCTTTTTGCCACTTTTAGCATCTTCATCCATAAAATCATCTTCAAGATCATCACCACTGTGAAAGACTGTCCGCTGCCCATACAATCTTTCTTTATTTTGACCTGCTGAGAAAACAACGAAGATATCAGCCACAAATTTTACCAAACATCTCACTAATACAATTCATTAATCTGATCTTAAATCCTATCTCGCCTATGGCATGTGGCTCATTTGGAACGACCGCAATAGCATCATTTTTACGGGAAAGGGGGACTCTGTTGAGGTGTTAGTGTGCAAGATAAGACGGCAGGTGAAGGAAATGTCAAGCCAAGACTCCCGGGCGCGCAGGGATGCTACAGCTCGAGGCCCATACAAGCATGGTTCCCAGGTAATACAAACTGACGTCTCTTTTGATCTCTCCTCCGGCTGTGGAGCAGTCGGCATCGTTGGCCTTGGTGTTGATCACAAAGAGGTTTGGGCATGGGGTACTACGATTGCTGCACGTTCAATCCTAGAGGGCGAAATGACGGCAATCTTGGAAGCTATGAAGAGAGCAAAGTCCCTAGCTCTCAAGAACCTGATTATTCTCAAGAACCTGATTATTGAATCGGACTCCTTAATCGTTGTTCAAATCCTCAACGGCATGAGAGGATGGCCTCCAGACACAGAGTTCTTAGCTAAAGAGATCTGGCTTCACAGCCTACTATTTGATTCAGTTTTGTTCCTTTATATCCCTAGAGAGTCTAATACGAGAGCCGATAGTATTGCTCGAGTTTGTTGTAGAACTGGGACAACGTTTGCTTGGTCCAATGAATCGAGTTTGGAGCTGTTAGACAGCTACCAATTGTTGTAACTCTGTTTTAGGGGTCTTTGTTTGTAACTACTAGCCTTTGGTTCATCTCATCAAAAAAAATTCATTAATCTGACAATGTTAGTCATCTTAAAAGTTCTCTTCTCACTAGAGAAGATTTGTAGGCCTCCAAGTAGCTGGCTACCAATCACAATTATGAAACCTCGTAAAGAATGAATCACCGTGAGCTAGAACATTAATAAAATGGCCCTCTATTACAAGCAAAGTTTGTTCATCAGACTTTGGATAAGAATCGGCCAGTGCTTCAAAGCTTGCAAGCCACAGGCCAATATCCGCCTAGATGTAAGTAAGTAATTGTGTACGTGACTACCCACTTTCGATAAGCGATAAACCGTTACTTAAATGGTTGCTCATTGTTAAAAAGAAAGTGGATATTGATCAGCCGTGTGCTAGTGTGATATGCTGCTAATGCATTCATAGTGTGTATACTTTGTCCAGTTACAAACCACTGGTGGTGGATGATTCCTATTTAATTGGATATACTCCAACTTGCTCTCAAGTAACTGCATCTTAACAGGGCTAAATGTGTGCATTGCACCATTTGGTATATCAGTAGAAGGTTGTAGAAATCGATTGACAAACTACCACGTAAAATTTCCGTTCCATTTTTTGTCCATGTACTTCTCTCCTGCTACAATTGGCAGACAGACAGCTATTCCTCTTCATAGTCTACCTTTTCCTCTTTTATCATCCATGTTCCTATGTATAATAAATAAGCCACACCACAGCCAAATAAGAAGACCAAAAATTGACATGATGCCTATCTGGCAACAAGCATGAGCATCGTAACTTTGATAAACCTTTATAGAATATCAACAGAACTGCTGTCAACCTTGGTTCTTGAAATCATTAACCTAAGGCAGAGCTAAGGTCTTTTATAACAAAAAGACTGCAACTAGCAGCAATCAGTTCCATAGACCAATGTCCACCTTCAGAAGTTTATGGAAAATACCAAATGAAAATTGATAAAAAGAGAAAGGAAAGATTCAAACTCTGCACTTACAGTCCAAACCACTGGAAGAGTATCTGCTGCCTTTGTTCAGACAATTCCTAGCCAAATGAGTCACTCCACCACATATTTTACAAGAACCACCCTGATTAAAAAGAACAAATGATACTTAGCAGCTTCAATTCATCATATGCCCCAGAACTCAGGTCATAAAACATAGAGGCAATTTTCAGGTCTTTCATCTTTGATGACAAAACCATGCCAAATTCCCCATAATTCTCCAAAGTAAAAACTTTACAAAGAAAAAAATGAAAGAATAAAAAAAACTACATGACTTGTAGATTTAGGAGTCTCATTGATTTTACGAATTAAATTGTTCTGACATGATCTTGTCAGCCTTCCAGAATTCTTTAAAGCAATATGTCTTGCCAATGAATATAAGCTAACAATCATCAAAGTAAAAAAAAGCAACTAAAAATCATTATGACATTTTCAATCTAAGTCTAGACTAATAGACACCAATTGGTTTCAATTTTCAAGGGTCTGTTACCACATCTGTGCTCATGTTTGCAGCTAAAAAGAACACAAATAATGTAATGGTGATCTAGCAATTGGAATGTAAGATGGCATAAATTAGGAGGATAATCAATTAAGACAAGGAATCACAAGGTTATCAGTTTTCCACGACACTTTATACACAGCATGACTCATGAAATAATAAAAAAAGTACCTTTGGATAGATTCCATGTGTATTCTTTGGGCAGTTCTTGCTCAAATGCCCCGTTTCATTGCAGATAAAGCAGTTGGCAAATTTTGTACCCCCTGCTCACCAGGAAAAGCCTTTAAGAAAGTGATAAACAGATAACAATTAAATAACCCAAGAATCTATGTTCTGATGAATGATTGCATCACCTGTTAAAATAATAAATTTCTATCATAAAGGATACAAACATTTTAGGCATGAAAATACTAGACCCTGAAGTTTACCTCTAGATAAAACCACAATATATACTGATATCTCTATGTTAATAATAAATTGTCAACACTGAATGTGTATCTATTCCCAATATAGCACATAGATATTGATCTAGCACACATCAACATTACAGAAAATCCCATTTATGCATACAAATTTACACAATGCAGTCATTTAGGGGCAATAGCAATTTTATCATATGCAGAAGACAATCCACAAAGTTTCAATTTTCCAAATGGACAGGTTACCATCTTCAACGGGCAGAGGACACTTAGAAAGGGAATGCCCAACTTCTCCGCAATTATAACAATACTTCTCGTTTGCATCAGTCTTTCCCGGACAATACTTGAGGCTATGCCCCCGTTCCCGACAAAGTAAACAAATCTATATCAAAACAAAAAAACAGAGAGAAACTTCCTTAAGCTACAATCGATCAAAATATCACAATGTGCAATATACTAAAGGAAAAAAGTTCAAAAGATGGTATCAAAGATGCTACCTTGTTCTTATCCCAACGGGACTTCTCGGGGCACAGCTTCGCGATATGGCCGGTGGACTTGCAGATGAAGCAGCTCTCCCCGGGACGCATCCCAGGGACTCTGAGAGGGTGCTTCTTGAGAGAGGGCGCGTTGCCGCCACTATCCTTGGGTTTGGGCTTTAGGGTTTTGCTCCTGAGCTTAAGGAGCTTCTTCTTCTTCTTCTTGGAAGTGGCCGAGGAGGGGTCTTTGGGGGGTTCGGGTTTGGGGACGAGGTCGGGGTTGGCTTCGCGGAAGAGCTTCCGAGCTCGCCGTTGCCGCTGGCTCACCATCGCTATTGGGGGGTTCGGGTTCGGGTTTGGGGACGAGGTCTAAGAAAAAAGAAGGGGGAAACAGGGTTTTTGTGAGTAGAGAGGGGTTTGATCATGGCCCAGTAGATCTGGGCTAAAAGGTCCAAGCCGTACTCCTGGCCCAACCAACTAGACTATGCAAATAGCTCTACGTGGGTGATGGGTCTCTATTTAAGCGCATGCAAAGTGGGTATGTGCATGTTAACCCGATCCGCCACTGGGTAGTTCAATGCCATCTTAATCGTATCACATTCACATCCACACAGGATACTGTTGGATTGGGTCAAGTTTTAAAAGTTTGTTTGACGCACTACATCCGGTAAGGTGCTGCATCATACTGACTACATCATAAATCATTCTTTTTAGTAATAAATAAGGATACATCATGTATTTTTACATAGGCATCGAGTCCTGTATCGTATCATTCACTCTGTACAACTCATAAGTATAATAAACTGTACTCAAATCAGTCTACTCTCTGTTTAGTGGGTGCAGCTGCGATTGATTGGAACGAGCGAATGAATGTCTTAAAATAATCAAAGCTGTTCTTTAGAATGCTTGTATACATGTCACACAGGCAAACAATGAAACAAAGAGCACAACAACAGTTCATTTGTTGAATGACTCCCAAAGCACATCAAGGTTGACATTGCCTCCAGAGAGTATGATTGCAATCTTGGAGGAGCTCTTCCAGGCAGCATTTTGTTGGAACTGGTCCGATAGAACAGCAGCAAGGCCGATGGCTCCGCTGGGTTCTACTGCCACCTTCAGAATCTCATAACACATTCTCATGGCTTCTACAATTTGGTGATCTTCTACTGTGATGACAGCATCCACCAAGTCCCGTACTACAGGCCTGGAGAAATGATGGTAAGAAGCATTCTAAGCATTAGCAACTTACCAAGGAAAACAACACACAAAGGAAGACCATTGTGTATCTTCAACCAGACTAACAAAAAAAAACCAAATGGCAATCTTTACCATGTAAGTTCCCCAAGGAAAGCTCTGAGACCATCAGCAATGGTTTCGGTCTCATTTAGTGTCACAATCCTTCCAGCAACCTTCGATTGAGCAGCATCATTGGCGCCCGTTGGCTCAGCAGCTAGGATCC
>OY986963.1:34859032-35181358 GCA_963920575.1 Narthecium ossifragum | reverse complement strand
AAGCCGCTCGTAGTCCTCACCGGAAGCTCCGCACGAGCTTCTCAACCCTCTCGGATCCGGCTCCGCCACTGCTCTACACCATCATCCACGCCCTTCCCTGACCCCGTTCGGTCCCAGATCTGGATGTCCAAGGCTTCTCCGACTCCTCTACGGCCATCGCCGGCCCTTCTTCCCACTACGACGCCGTTCCAACCTCCATTGAGTCCCCCTGCCTCCGAGATCCTCTGCTCCTCCATCGGATCCAGCACCCCTCCCAGTGCCGTCCGCCCACTGGATTCACCCATCGCCCAACTGTGACTCCTCCCGGGCACCTCCATGCGCGATCCACCTTCCGGTTGCCCGCTCGCCGCTCGATGTCACTGTCGTCGACGAGCATCCCCTTTGCACTTCTCTTTTGTTTACATATAAATGGGTTAAGCGGATCGGGTCAGGTTGACCGTTTATAAAAGGATTGATAAATCTTATTCGTTTATTAAACGAGAATGGGTTGAATTGGGATGGATAGATCTGACTCGTTTATTAAATTTAGATCGATAAATATGACCAACCCGAATTGCCACCCGTCACCGCGCCTGGTCGTCTCCCAACAACCTCTCTTCGATTTAAAACTTCAAGCGGCAGCGTTGTCACCCCAACCACCTCGATTCTGAATGGCGAGCAGTGGGTTCCTCTTATCGTGCTTTAGAAGCGATGGCTCCTCCGCCCCACCCCACTCGATGGGTATCCTCTCGCCGAGGCCGAGGTACCCGTCGATGCCAAAGTACCCGAGGGGGGCGGCGGCAGGGAGGGGGGGAGGTGGAGACATGGAAGTGGGAATAGGCGGTGGTGGACGCGTGGAGGCGGTGGACGAGGAGGAGAGCAGAAGGAGAACGAGAACGTTCTCGGTCACCGGGATGACGTGCTCGGCTTGTTCTGGCTCCGTCGAGAAGGCCATCAAAAGGCTCCCTGGGATCCATGACGCCGCAGTGGATGTGCTGAGTAATCGGGCCCAAGTTATATTCTATCCCGCCTTCGTTTCGGTGAGTTCTTGATCTCCGAGTCTTGTGTGGTTCTTGGTGGTGGGGTTTTGGATTCTGTTTGGTTTTTCGATTGGGTGGAATGGATTGGTATTCTTTTTCCACGAGTTTCTTGGAAAATTTTCGTTTTGATCTTTTCGATCTTTTATTCACTTTTGGTGGGTTCTAGACGATATTGTTCTATATATCGAATGGCATGGCACAAGATCGATGTGTCTTGTCTTTTTCTCTTCTCAAAAGCGGATTTTTGTTCCCTTTCGGGGTCGATGCACTTTAAAGCCTTTGAATGATGTTGGTATATCATCCGATGGCTTATATCAAAGGGCTTTCATCTCCCTCGTCTCTTTTGTTTCATCTCTGCTTTCTCTGCTGAAGAATGAGCAAACAATTGAGGTCATGCATGACTTCTTCTTGTTTTTTTTTGGAAAAGTTGTCCCACCTGTTAGTAAGAATAAAGTAAATATATGTAAGAGCTAACTACACAGTATCATACATTATCTTCATTACCTGCACCAAAAACAGAGAAATATATAACAGAAAGGGAACTGATATAAACACAACTCATATCTCAGTGAAAGTTGATCGAAGAAATCTTTTTTTGGAATCACCATTAGCAGTATGCTGCCCCCATCACATGATGGAGAAATGAGCATCTCTTCCGGCTCTTCAACCTGATCAACGGAAGCAAAACCAAATTTGCTTTCTTATCTGAGAGGAGCAGCATGACCTTTGAGGATTTCTGCCAACGAAGGAGGCACCATTGTATATTTGTATTAGTCCCATATCTAGAGAACCCATGGAATCTGATTTGGCAAATCCCTGCGGCGGTTCTAATAGGATTGCGTCTTTCTTTGTTGGTCTTCATCGCATGCCGAGATGGTGATGGTTCTTGTTATCTCTGTTAAAGCAAAGAGAAAGGACAAATGAAAGAAAGGATACAGGGTCATTGGAGAGATGAAACGCTTTTTATCTGAGCCGTTGGTATCATCCAATGGCTTAAACCAGTGCAAAGTGCATCGGATGCCCCCTCAATGGTTGATGAGATTGGGTTCTATTGCATGTTTGGAGTGAGAGGAGTTTAGTTTCTATTTTTACCATCTTGGATAGGAGTAGAGATTGGGTTTCAATCTTATTATTGTACTTGAATTTTTTGATGTGAAATGGAGTTATCCAATATGTTTATATTGATCGGTAAATTTAAGGAAATTTCATTTATTTAGCTCTGCTTTGTTTCTAATAAATGAATCTTTCTGTCTATCTTATATTAAGTGCCTTGAGAGCAACATTATATGGGTTCCAAGATTCTTGTAGTTAGTTGATGTACTTGAACTCATTTACATTATGTACTTTATAAAAGCAACTAGATATCGAGATTGAATTATCTCAACAACAGTAACCTAAATATATTGTTGTCATAAAAAAAGGGTGAGGCAAGCGTGAGCCTAATCATTGGCTTTTGTATTGAGATACTTGATTCTAAGCTTAATGCAAATAGAGGGCACTAAAAGGCAGGGATCCGGGATCCCAGTTAACTCTTTTAGCTACATAGTCGTGCATCTGATTTCCAGTGTTTCAAAAAAAAAAAGAGGATTGCTTTAACTTGTTTATTTTAGTACCTCGGTTCCATTTTTTTCAGTCAGCATGGCTCTGCATTTTGCAGGAGGATTTGATCCGAGAAACCATTGAGGATGTTGGTTTCGAGGCTGCACTGATTGAAGAGGAAGTGAAAGAAAGAGCCACTCTTATATGCAGAATGCATGTAAAAGGAATGACTTGTACTTCTTGCTCGACTGCTGTTGAATCTCAACTGAAAGTTGTTCATGGTGTCCGGAAGGCTTCAGTGGCCTTGGCAACTGAAGAAGCAGAGATTCAGTATGACCCTAAGCTTGTTACTGCCAACCAACTCACTGAGGTAGTTAACGATGCTGGTTTTGAAGCCATACTTATCACATCAGGGGAGGATAGGAAATGGATACAGCTGAAACTAGATGGATTGTACAGTGAACGATCTATGAGGATGGTTGAAAGTTCTCTTCAAGCACTACCTGGAATTGAAGATATTAACTTTGATCTTATGCTTGATAAAGTCTCCATATCTTACAAGCCAGATCAAACAGGTCCTAGGCATATCATTGAAGTAATAGAATCTACTGTGTCTGGACATTTGAGGGCATCGATATTCCCAGAAGGTGGGGGAAGGGAGCCTCACAGGCGTCAAGAGATTAAGCAGTACTACAGATCATTCCTCTGGAGTATGGTTTTCACAGTTCCTGTGTTCCTGACGTCTATGGTGTTTATGTATATCCCAGGAATAAAAGAAGGTTTGGATAAAAAAGTAGTGAATATGTTGAGCATTGGAGAGCTTTTGAGATGGATATTATCTACTCCAGTGCAGTTTGTGATTGGTCGTAGATTTTATACTGGATCTTACAAAGCCTTGCGGCATGGATCCGCAAATATGGACGTTTTGATTGCTCTTGGAACCAACACTGCTTACTTTTATTCAGTCTACTCTGTGCTGAGAGCAGCAACCTCAGAGAATTTTGAGGCAACTGACTTCTTTGAGACCAGCTCAATGCTTATTTCGTTTATTCTACTTGGTAAGTATCTTGAGATCCTGGCTAAGGGGAAAACATGTGATGCTATCGCCAAACTGATGGACTTGGCACCTGAGACTGCTACGCTCTTAACCTATGACAGAGATGGAAACGTGGATGAAAAGGAGATTGACAGCCGGTTAATACAAAGGAATGATGTACTCAAAATAGTGCCAGGTGGTAAGGTAGCTTCGGATGGCTTCGTTATTTGGGGCCAGAGCCATGTCAATGAGAGCATGATAACTGGGGAATCACGCCCCGTTGCAAAGAGGAAGGGTGATAATGTGATAGGTGGGACTTTGAATGAAAATGGTGTCTTGCATGTTCGCACCACGCATGTAGGATCAGAAAGTGCTTTGTCGCAGATTGTTCGTCTAGTTGAATCAGCACAGATGGCTAAAGCTCCTGTACAGAAGTTCGCCGATCGCATCTCCAAGTACTTTGTGCCTCTTGTAAGTAACTTGCTTTCTTTTATTTCTAAGTTAACCATCAGCCATTTTTTAACTGCATTTAGATGGTATTTTGAATTGGAACAACAAGTAACAGTTTCATTCATGCAATTCAAGAATCCATGGCCTTGAGTATTGCATGCTTGAATACATCCCACCCGACCACTTAGGGGGCGTTTGGTTGCTTGCATCAATTGATGCAATATTAGCATCAATTGATGCAATATTAGCATCAGTTGATGCAGTATTAGCATCACCTGTTTGTTTGGTTGCTTGTATCAACTGATGCAGTATTAGCTTATTTTCTGTTTGGTTGGTATGTATTGCATCAGTTGATACAATTGTATCATATCATTTTTTTTCTTTAGCTGTTTTTTATTTAGCTATATTTTTTCTTTGACTATATTTATTAAATTATTGAGCTCGTGCTAACTTAATAATTTCTTAATTATTAAAGTAAAAAAGATCAAGCAGTGCAAGTATTAACCTAAAATCGTCTTAGCAAATTCTTAACTACAAAGTATCAACCAAATCTTGAACAACAGTGTCCAATTCTTTACTTATCTTCCGGACTTAATTCGTTTATGATATTTTTTTAATAAAAATCAACAAAAATACAAGCAAAAATAATATATTCATGTAAAGTTTTTTTTCCATGAATTTTCGGATTTTCTGATTGGGTTTTCAGATTTTTCGAAATTCATATATTGATTTTTCAGATTTATTCAAGGTTTTATTAATTTCGAAAATAATATTTTAATTCATATAGTGATGCATCAGCAGAAACAGCCATTTTGACTGCATCAGCTGATGCATGTATGCTGAGCCTCTTTTTGCATCAGCTGATGCATTTGACCAACCAAACACTGGTTTGTATCAAAAGACTGCATCAACTGATGCATGTATCAGCTGATACATGCAACCAAACAGCCCTAATTGGTTGTGAGAGGGAATTGCTAGCTTATATATCAAAAGTTTTCCCCAGCATGATGTATAAAATGGAAATTCTTGGTTAATGTATGTAAAACACTCAAAATGTTTCACATACTAGTCACATTTTTCAACTTGATTTTCATATAGTTTGTAATACGAAAGATATCAGGCTTTACTCAGCTGAATAATCAGATATTTAGATATTGGTTGCATAATCTATAATCTGGTTTCACTTGCTTATTGGCTATCTCTGCTCTTACAACCAGGTTATCTCCTGAATCCTATTAATTCTTCTGATGGATAACATTTCTGATAAAAATGCTGTATGTAGGCAACGAATTGTGCGTCATTTGAGATCAAAGTTCAGCTTACTGCTTAGATTGATACAAATTGCTACTAGCTATATAGTTTGCTAGCAGCTGACTTTTTATTCTGCATTCATAGAGAGAATTAAACATTTATGTCTACGTTAAAGAGCTACTGATCAAGCCGCTTGATAAAATGCGTTATTGGATCTCTAAAGACAAAACACATGATGGCCATTCAATTCGAAACAAGTAACTTGCCTTTCTTTTGCAGGTTATTGCTCTTGCACTGTTAACGTGGCTGTCGTGGTTTTTAGCTGGAAAATTCAATTCATATCCAAAATCTTGGATACCATCGTCCATGGATAGCTTCGAACTTGCTCTTCAATTTGGCATAGCAGTCATGGTCATAGCTTGTCCTTGTGCTCTGGGTCTGGCAACTCCCACAGCTGTAATGGTTGGAACTGGAGTCGGTGCTTTGCAAGGTGTGCTGATAAAAGGGGGTCATGCATTAGAGAGTGCACATAAGGTACGTATGAGATATTACTCTTAATTTGTTACCGAATCCAAGCCAATCTGGTATTAGCGTTGTGCTAGAAAATGTTACTACCTGATGTCCATTGT
Source organism: Narthecium ossifragum (assembly GCA_963920575.1). Classification (NCBI taxonomy): domain Eukaryota; kingdom Viridiplantae; phylum Streptophyta; class Magnoliopsida; order Dioscoreales; family Nartheciaceae; genus Narthecium; species Narthecium ossifragum. The sequence goes on along the minus strand of OY986963.1, from coordinate 35,175,434 downwards.
TGTCTTTTAGTCTGAGTTAGCATAGGACCAATATTGCTTTTTGCAGGTGAACTGCATTGTTTTTGACAAAACAGGCACGTTAACTACTGGAAAGCCTGTTGTTGTCAGGACAAAGCTCCTAAGGAATATGGTCTTACGGGACTTCTATGAGTATGTTGCAGCTGCTGAGGTAGATTTTCTCGCTATAAGATATGTTAACTCAGAAATTGTTTATCCTGAAGTTGATTTTCTTATAAAATCTTAAAAATCATGATCGCCATTGAGCTTCTAAAGACCTTCATCTTTTGAGATTTTATATCGAAGGCAACTTCTTTTGTAGAAGCTCAAAATATTCATCATGACCAGGTCCTAGATGATGGAACTGATACTTTCAGAAAGCATGAAGGCCTTTAGGACACTAAGCAGCTTAAACTAAATTGTTACTTCAGGATATCTTGCGCTACTGGTTAGCTTGTTTTTGATAACTATTAAGCTACTGTTTTCTAAGGAGTGAGGATACAAGGGTTCCTTGCATGCATTTTAGCAAAGTAGATATCCCTGCCATACATAAACCTTGGCCGTACAATGTTATATGACCGATGTACTTATCAACATAGTAACATACTTTGTTGCATCATTTAGGTCAATAGTGAGCATCCTCTGGCGAAGGCCATTGTTGAGTATGCAAAGAAGTTCAGAGAAGAAGAAGAAAACTATACATGGCATGAAGTGCAAGATTTTGTTTCTATCACAGGTCATGGTATAAGAGCTAAGGTTGGAAACAAAGAAATTGTTGTAGGTAACAAGAGTCTGATGTTGGAGTTAGGCATTCCTATTTCACTTGAAGCCGCTGAAATTCTTGGGGAAACTGAGGAGCTCGCACAAACAGGAATAATCGTCTCTATAAACCAAGAGGTTGCTGGAATAATAGCAATTTCTGACCCATTGAAGTCTAACGCCCGTGATGTGGTATCTATTCTCAAGTCCTTGAAGGTTCAGAGCATTATGGTGACAGGTGATAATTGGGGTACTGCAAATGCAATTGCCAAAGAGGTTGGCATTGACATTTTTGTTGCTGAAGCTAAGCCGGAACAGAAAGCTGAGAAGGTGAAGGAATTACAGGTATAATTATGAAACATAATAAGCTGGCATTGCATGTATTTCACAATTACTAGTGGCTAGTGTATAAGGTAATCTTCAAGTAGTGGCCATTGTATATTTATCCAAATTTACTTTCCTCTAAGTTATCAACCTACTAAATTTACCGAAAAAGAATGCTATCAACCTATGCAAAACCACTACAAGCTTTGTAACGTTAATGTCATACGGTCTCTTGATGTTGGTCAACATTCATTAGTATGTACCCGTGCTAATTTTATGGTTTGGTCTTAGTGTCTTTCAACATTAACTTGAAGAGAGTTTTACGAGTAATTTATAAGACTTATCCTTAACAATTAGCACGCTGATAACTCATGTCCATTTTTACTATGAGGGCAATCTCATAGCGAGAGGGCGTTTCAAATTTTAACACACTTCTTTAACTGTTAACAAGTTTGCCTGGCAAAAGAAACTCCTATCGGCATAATGTGTGCGCCTATATATGCATGTATGAATATGTGGATGTGGATGCATGTGCTAACTATTAAGTGGGTATATACATCTAGCTACATGTGAGCGTGCATGTGTGCATGTTTGGTTGTTTATATATGTTTATGGACCTACCTTCGTATGTTTGCTTAAGTGAGTGTGTGTGCATTTGCGTGGTTGTTTATGCATGTAGTTGAAGAGCAATATCTCAGCTATATTAAGTTGAAATTGATGAATTTTGACCTGTTCTAAAGTCTCAATTACTGTACATGAATGATTAGTAATCAGACCATCTTATCTTATAATGCTGATGGTTATTTGCAGATGTCTGGTTTAACTGTAGCAATGGTTGGTGATGGAATCAATGATTCACCAGCACTTGTATCCGCGGACGTTGGGATGGCAATAGGCGCTGGGACAGACATCGCCATTGAAGCCGCTGATATTGTTCTCATGAAGAGCAACCTGGAGGATGTTATAACTGCTATCGATCTCTCAAGGAAAACTTTCTCTCGGATCCGCTGGAACTACATCTGGGCACTTGGTTACAACATCATTGGCATACCAATTGCTGCTGGGGCTCTCTTCCCATCGACTAGGTTCCGTTTGCCGCCATGGCTAGCCGGTGCAGCAATGGCAGCTTCATCGATCTGCGTCGTCTGCTGCTCTCTATTGTTGAAGTACTATAAAAGACCAAAGAAGCTGGACGCTCTCCCAATCAATGACATCATGGTTGCGTCAGCTCAACCAAAACACACCTGACTCTCTTGCGAATTTGTGCGCAACTTCAAGAATGAAGTTCTCTTGTAAAAATCTTAGCAGGAACGAAATGCTCTTTGTGAACATGTTTGAACTTCAAGAGTGAAGTTGCTTATAATCTTAGCAAGATCGAGACATTCGAATGCTTGTCTAAGTAGTTATTAGACGTCTTAAACAATCTCTCACCTCAGTTTACTAATACATTTGGCTCCTTGGTAATCTGATCCTTATAACTTGGGAGCATTTTAATTTGATTACGAATGCCGTATTCAATTCTGGGCCCCACTAGCATTCTCATCTCCAATCTCATCTACTAATTAATAGCATATGACCCCATGTAGAGTTGACTTAAAAAAAGGTTCAATCTTGGAGGAGAGGGAGAGCGAGATGACGCTCAAGGTGTACGCCGATCGGATGTCGCAGCCATCGCGGGCGGTCTTAATCTTCTGCAAGTAATCGTGATTCCGTTTAGCTTTTGCTCGGTCTTCGATATCTCTCCTGTTTCTCGTAAATCAAATCAGCTGTTTGTGGAACTGAGTCGATGTTTACGACGTTTGATTGCTAGGGTTAATGGGATTGATTTCGAGGAGATGAAGATCGATCTTGCCAAGCGCCAGCATCTATTACCCGAATTTAAAGGTGATTAGAATCACTACGCCGCCCAAATTTAGAATTTTAATGGAAGTGTTGGGGGGAGGAAATCTGAGATCCATAAGAGTAAATGATATTAAATATTGTTGGAAAGAAGTTACCTCATGAGATTCATGACTTAGCCAGTCTCGAGTTTTTTTTATGGTAGATTCTGGTATGCATAATTTGTATTGAATGGTAGGGTTAATCAGCTTCTGATGGATCTGAGGACTTGCGTGGTAAAACCTAGGGAACAGAGGATGAAGATGCAATCCAAAACGAGAGAATTCCTTTCATGGAACTTATGAATACTGACGTTATGCTACTAGTATTGTAAACATGATTGTATTATCCTATCTATGGGGTCTGAAATACTCGACTATCGTTGATGTTGGAATTGGATTTGTTTTCACTTCAGCACTCTTATAATACTTTAGTCTTTCTAAGTGATTAAGTGTTTTGCCTTTTTCAGAAATAAATCCACTGGAAAAAGTGCCTGCAATAGTTGATGGAAGATTTAAACTGTTCGAAAGGTGAATCCTCTTTTCCTTGATCCTTCAAATGAACGTAGATGATAAGCCGACATATTATATGTCAAAAAAGATTCTCGTTTTTCTTAAATTAAGCTCCAGGCGCAGTTGTAACCCCGGCACCTAGGCAGGAGCATACTGGTGCTTTTTCCATCAGCCCTCAATTTTCCGCAAGGAAATTGGAGTGGACTTGGTGGTGCTCCTTTCTCAAACCAGAACAACTCTGAACGTTAGGGAAGATAAGGTATGAAAAATCGGGGAAGACAATCAAGTCCACTTCCAAGCCAGTTGCCATCGGAAGCGGGAAAGAGTCACTCTATGGAGAAGACAACATTGAATAAAGGATTTTGAAGAGGGCATGGCACGAACCTAATACCACTGACCCGCTTACCGCTGATGAGAGGGACAGGTCCCTCCTCGGGCGGATTCCTCCTTTTTGCTCCTCAGCCTACGGGGTATTAGCAGCCATTTCCAGTTGTTGTTCATTTAATGATGCAAGTATGATCACCTAATTTGATATTTAAGGAAGCTTTATCATTTTCATTCCTTTGCACCTCTCACTTGGATACTTGGTTTGTGTTTTAACACTTTGTAATATGCCTGGTCGCTTGTAGATTAGCTGAGCTTAATAATTGGTTTCACTATCTGAGCAATTGAAGGCATCACTTATTGCAATTTTATTTAATCTTCAGATTGACTTTTTGCAACCTATAGGCTCTGTTATTTGCACGCATATAATTACCTTGTTTTTCTGACTGAATTCCTTTCAAATTATGCATCTACAGCCATGCTATACTGAGCTATCTCGCTTGTGTATTTCCAGGAGTTCAAGACCACTGGTAATTCTGCTATGTGAATCTCTTTGTTTATAATTCGGATATGCTTTAGGTCATGCAATAACTGATTTCTTTCTCTGCGGATTCTCTTCCAAGTTCCCCAAGGTAAATTTAGCTTCGTTTTCCTTAGGTATCCTACCGATCTTTTCAGCAGAGCCAAAATTAACTCAATCTTGGATTGGCATCATTCCAACCTACGTCTTGGTGCAGGTGCCAGAATTCTGACTCCATTATATATATTCCCCATATGAGCACTTGCTATTTGTGCTTCATCCAATTCCACAAAGCTTGGATTGAAAGATCCATCAAGAAAAGAATATTTTACATGTTAAATCCACTTCATTTTTTAGTTTACAACTTAAGGTCGTTTTGTGATTTCATTACCAAAAAGGTCATTTGCATATGAATCCTTACTTAGAAGTCAGGAACTTATAAGGATTCCTGACCAAAATGGCTTGTTTTGTATTGAAAACACAAAATGACCCTAAATTGTGAGATTGAACATAAAGTTGATTTAACATGCAAATTTTTCTTGGGTTAAAAGATCCATCGAGAAAGTCTATGAATATGCCTAAACATTTAGTTTACTTTTTTTAGAAAGTGCTTTACGTATTCAGGCAACTCAAAGAGTCAATGAGCTTTTTTGGCCGTTGAGTCTGATATTTTTATTTTTGCTTGTTCAATATATAAATTTTTGTTTGGCTTTGCCTTTCTTGTGGGCTCTTTGCTGATGTCCAGCTTTTGTGTGCAGCGACCTTTGTTCTCCACAGTACACTAGCACCTGCACTTGGTCTTCCTTTGAACCCAAAAGCAGCCATGGAAGGCGAGAAGATTTTATGTTCATCCCTTGATAAGATTGAGTCCATTTGGCTTAAAGGGAAAGGGAAGTACCTATTGGGTAATCCCCAGCCATCCATTGCAGACCTCAGCCTTGTTTGTGAGATCATGCAATTGGAGGTGAGTTGGTTATCAATGGAAAAACTGAATACTAACATTCAAGGCAATGAAAACTTGAAGTGTTTAAAGTAAGCCTTGTGAAGACACTGGTAGAGGTAATGCGATGTCTCTAGTATTGTCTATGTGCTGATAGCTGGAAAATGGCGATGGAAATAGGATAAGCTCAAACATACACGTTTTGATTATGTTCTTGGCAATTTTCTCTATGCTGACTTTACCAACTTATGGAAACTAAAAGTCCGCAAAGCTAAAAACCTTCCCAAAAGGGTCAGGGTCAGGGCAAGAACTTTTTAGTGTTTGTTTCCCATTTACGTTTCTCATGACGGTCAAGGTTGTGAGTAGTGAGTACATCTGATAATGTGGTTTGGTTTATCTGATTTCATGCTTTTCGCAAGCCTTTTTGCAATACCTGTTCCCTTGTATTTGTCTTCCTCCTTGACCATTGAGCATATATTCCTTGCCCTCTGGAGTTTTGTGTGTGTATCTATACCATATATGCTTGTTTTCCATGAGAGCTTCAGTGTTTAACTTTTGTGGTTTCTCAACCATAAGACTATAGGCCAATAAGTTTGATTTTAACCACTTTGAACCTAGCCATGCTCTTTGGTAGTGAGCAGAAACTTCTCATTGTTGCACTCCTATGTCTAAACTGAACTATGACCATGACATGCAGAGAAGCTCTAATACCCATGCTATTAGGGAACTACGGATCATTTTTTATTTCTTTATTTGGATCTGGATTTCATTGACAATGCAAACAATGAGACTCTAGTTAGTGAGAACTACTTGGTCCGTTTGTCTTCCAGGTTGTGGATGAGCGCTATCACGAGAGAATATTGGGGCCTCGCAGGAGGATTCTGCAGTGGATTGAAGATGTAAAAGCTGCTACAAGCCCTCATTTCGAGGAGGTTCATGCGATTCTGTATAAAGCTAAGGCAAGGTTGCAAAGCAATCGATCCACCACTATTGACAGTACAGGCTTCAACCCAAAACCCAGATTGTCATCAAAGCTGTGACACTTTCAAACAAGTTGTCTTCCAAGCGGTCTACTAGGAGGCTGTAAAGCATTTTGGAGTATGTAGAACAAATTATAAAAGACCTAGCAGGCTGTTTATGGTCATATGAAGTACTGTAATCCTTCAAGCTGAAAATTGAGATTTGAGACAGAGTTGTACATGATCTGGTGTATAATTGTTTCAAGGGTAATATCCCACTTAATTGCTTGTATCTGAAAACCATTCGGAACCAACAAAATCAGGCAATCCCATTTATTTCCTGCAATATAAGAGCACTCAATGCGTTGAAATTTCATCAATTCGGGAAGCGAATTTCTGATTAATTTGCCACCATTTTAGTTACCTGGAGTGGTTTCTCAAGGTGAACTTCACATTTCTAATGTGGCATACTAAGGGCCTCCTCGCTACTCAGCAGTTGAGCTAGCTTGGAGGATACGGTGAGAGCTTCTTGCAATAATTTTGGTTTCTTCAATGATTTTGCTCAGCTTTGGATCTCGTATGATTTCTCTCTTGATATGGCAAGTAAATGCCCAAGTTTTTTTAGGGAAACAATTTTATTTCTTTAGACTTTTCATAGCACACTGAACCTCACCTTGCAAGTTTACTTGTAAGAGCAAATTTTTTCTCTGATATTAGTACAAAGTTCTCTTTTCCAGGTTGCTTTAAGAATCCAGCCTAAGGCTCATCTCATAAAAAAAAAAAAGTTGCTTTAAGAATCATCCATTCATGACCTCAACTGAACTACATCCTGGAGCTTTCCTTAACCCTCTGTCCTTCACCATGCTTCTTACAGCCTCAGCATCCTCCCATCTCCCTACTGCTGCATAAATGTTTCCCAGCAGCACATAGTTTCCGGTGTTCTCCGGCTCTATCTCAAACAAATGCTTTGCAGACAACTCCCCTAATTCCACGTTCTCATGAAGAACACAAGCACCCAGTAGAGCGCCCCACACTGCATGATTCGGTTGGAATGGCATCGTCATTATCAGCTTGTATGCCTCATCAAGCCGACCAGCACGGCCGAGAAGATCAATGATGCAAGCATAGTGATCGACGTGCGGTCTTATGTGTAGGCTGTTGAGCATTCTATAGAACAGTTCTAAGCCTTCATCCACCAAACCTGCATGGCTGCAGGAATATAGCATGGAAGTGAATGTGACCTCATTTGGCTCCACTCCAGACTCTAGCATTTGATTGAAGAGCCTAATGGCAGTTTCGGCATGCCCATGCTTTCCATATCCAGATATAATTGCACTCCAACTCACGAAATCCTTCGTCGGTAGTCTTTCGAAGAGCTCCCTTGCAGCATCTAAGCAGCCAGTTTTCACATACACGTCAATCAAACAGGTCGTCGCCTCGATGCTTCGAAGAAATCCCATTCTAATCAGATAACAATGAATGTTCATAGTTTCGTTCAAGTCTGGAGAGTCTGCATAAGCAGGGAGAACACTCACAATGGTAGCCAAGTCAGGGCGTATGTCTTCTACCAACATTCGCCAAAAATGCTGGATTGCAAGACTGGCAAGCCCCTTTCGGGCATATGCAGATATGATTGCATTCCATGAACCCGTTCTCCTTGAGCTCTTTGTGAAAACTTTTGAGCATGAAGCAATGTCGTCACCATTGGCATACATGTCGATAAGAGCAGTTTCCACAATTATATCTTTTTCAAGCTTAAACCTAATACACAGTCCATGCAAGCATTTGCCATGTTTCAAAGAGGGCAAGATGGAGCAAGCTGAAAGCAGAGACACCAATGTCACAGAATTCGGCCTGATGCCGGAGAACTGCATCTGATGACCTAAAGTGATGGCTTCTACAGCGGAATCATTCAATACGCACCCACCAATCATGGTGGTCCAAGAAACAACATCTCTCTTCCAAACTCCATCATCAAAGACTCTCTTTGCATCCTCCAATCTCCCGCACTTTGCATACATATCGATCAAAGAATTCCTCACTGAAACATCTCCGAAGAGTCCATTCTCATTCACCAATCTGTGAACCAATCTCCCTCTCTGCAAGTCCCTCAATTGAGCACAACCTGGCAACACTGACACCACGGTGGCCTCATCGATTTCAACCTTAGCATCCATCATTGAGTCGAACACCATTAGAGCCTCTTCTGCATATGCATTTTGGAAGCACCCTGCAATCATCGAATTCCAGGACACGACCGACCGGTTGCTCATCCTATCAAAAACTGCCTCTCCCGCCTCCTTATCTCGGCAATTCATGTACATGGCAATCAACGAGTTCTGCACATACTGATCCAAGCCAAACCCGGAAACCAATACTCTACAATGAATCCTCCTACCCATTTCTAGCATTGAGAGGTCTCCGCTGGCCTTCAGAGCAAACGGGTACGTGAAGTTATCCGCCCAAAGACCGGCAGAGACCATGTGGCCAAACATAGAGAGACCTTCCAAGTACTGGCGGCTTTGTACATACCCTCTTATGAGTGTGTTATAGAGAAATGGGGTTCTTTTGGGGATTCTATCAAACAGGAGCTGGGCATTGACGGTATCGCTGCAAAGGGCGTAGAGGGAGGCGAGTTTGGAAGAAATGAGTGGTTGTGGGAGGAAGCCGGAGGTGATGATGAGAGCGTGGAGTTGCTTTCCAGGCTTGATGGATCTCGTCTGGGTGTAGGATTGGAGGAGAGAGAGGCATTGGGTTGGGGTGAGGAGGACATGGGGAGTGTGTCTGCAGAGGTGGCGGGAAGGGCCATTCATTCAAATTAGCTATCAAAAGGGTCTTTATTGAGAATATTTTGCTAAAAGGATGCAAGTATTGAGAGCCAAAAGGTGAATTAGTTCTTAAAAGGGTCTTCTATGATAATATTTTGCTACAAGTATTGAGAGCCAAAAAAGGTGGTGTTAGACTAAGCCTGGATCTCTCGTATGGTTCTTATGTCTGAACTCAGACCGTGCCAATTAATTTGCTTTCTTATTTCCTCTCTCTCTCTCTCCCCCCTCCCTCCCTCTTCCCTCTCATATGAGCTTTTTCTAACCAGGTACTTTCATAGCCAGTTAACTTGTGTTATATCTCTACTCTCATCTTATCTATGCACTTCTTTATTCTCAGATATGGAGTAAACACCACCTTACTCTCATATATGGAGTAGCTGACTAGTGGGAAGAGGTTCCTTTTGCTTACGGTTTTAAGGGTGTGTTTGGTTGGGATGAATTAGGATGCATCGCGTCAGGTGATGCACTCTTTACTATCATCATGTGTTTGGTTCACCACACATCAACTAATGCATGTATCATATGATGCATGCTTGATATCAAATCGTGCAATGTATGAAACGATCAAAATAGTCGTTTCACGCGATGCACTCATCTGTGATGCATCTTCTATACATCCCATGAACATATTAAAATATATTCAATAAAGTTACATAAACATTAAAATTATATAAATATTATTTTTAATCTCAATAAAATCATTATATTATAATATCGATCGATCAATGTGGAAAAGAATAGAGTGAATAAAGTGCCGGTGAAATCCAATTTATGGGTTCTAGAATTGCATATAACGATCGGGGAAAGTTTTGCCTCACCAGAGGCTAAACCAATAGCTAAACTATGAACCACCACCCTTTGCTTAGCCCTCGCAGGATAGGTGTGATGTGGCGGTAAAAGATAGATAAAAGAGCTGGAGTTCTTAGATTTTAATAATATCATATTAGTCCTTAGAATCATATAAAATATTTGAAAATTAAGCACTCGATCAGATCATAAATGTACGATAGCATACCGAAATAGTCAATTGCCCCAAATCAGTGAAGTCCCTGTCTTATGATGTTGCGAGTTGGATAAGATGAATTACGCCCATTTAAATGGGTGATTGCAACTCTGATCCTATTTCCCTGTCTCTATTTTTTTTTTATAACTTTGATTTTCTTTTATAATCGGCCCTCGGCTCATCTAACAAAAAAAAAAAACAAATGAGTGAAGTCGTTTGTATGATTTAGAAATTGGAATTTGATATTTTCAAGATTTGAGGGGGCGAATATCAAATGTTGTAAGATTTGAAGGACTAATATGAAATTAACCCAAGAATCAATGAGATTTAGAAAACAAAAATCTAAAACAACAACAACTCATACAGACACAGATAGAGAGTTTAAAGAAGTATCAATCTCCATTTAGCCAGAAATTAACATCTCGTTGCCAACTTAAAAAAAGAACGACGTCTCTAGTGCTTTAAAAAAACGCTTCACATTTGAACTCATAAGGATGACACAACTTATCTAGATAAGCTTTTTTTTTGTGATTTAAAAACGTCTGTCGGCACTACTTTACAGATCAATCTTGCTGGAGTCACTGGCTGGAGACCCATCTCTAGATTATTTCAACACGCATGCCGCAAAGGCTGAATTCTGCTTCACATAAATACAGAAATATGAAACATTATCATAAGTTTTGATAAGACCTGTCTCCCAATTAGTTCACAGATAGATCCATCCAACATATCCCTTTTATAAACTATGATATCTGACAGAATTAAACAGTCAGGAGTGGTCCATATTGGCAGAAAATGTAGAAAATTTTTCTGTTTATGGGGGCAATATTTCTTTATACTAAAGAAAGTCATTTAATATATGCAGATGTAAATATATTTATTTTTATTTACTGAGCCTTTTACTTGACTTAGAGGGACAAATACCTTACATTTCTGACGTATTTGGTGGCTGGGGGGATTGGACCGAGACCAACCCGTTACCACTGCCGGGCACCAACCAACCACTTGAGTAGGTCAAGGGCAGTTCTGTACACATAAAGATGGAAGGAGGACATTTCTTCCAATGGACAATTTACTTTATTTTTGTCATTTTACATGCATTTACATATGATTCTTCCAATTGTTTGTTGTTCATCATAGCCACAAATCTTCTATCCTCCCAGAACTGCTGCTTTTATTCTTCTCTTAAGCTCTGTACTGCAATCGGCATGGATATAAAGATCATATAAGAATCTTGAGCTGTGACACATAAGACACACTAAACAAAGGTGAGCAGAGAAGTGTTTGTTTGGTCAGGCAGTAGACGAACCTTACGAGACGTATGTCAAGTGATGAAGCAGATAGGAAACCTCTGTTCTCCTCAGCTCGCCGGAGAAGGTAGGGAATGACCTGATCCACCGGCCCAAAAGGGATGTACTTGCTCACTTGGAATCCAGCATTCTTCAATGCTAAAGAGAGCCCATCTGCCATCCCCTTCAACTGCGCGAACTGGAGGTTCTGGCTTCCCTTGTCAATGCCCAGCTCCTCTGCTTTAGCTGCTGCCACTTTTCCTGTCAACACCCTTGTCTAAATTTAAGCTGAAGAATATTTGAAAGACCTTCTAATTCTGATAGAAGAGATACTCTTGAGTCAATTAAAGGATCGGGCTCTCGACCTAAATCAGCAAATTGTGAGTTTGATAATAAAGCTAGATTCTAACAAGACATAAGAATTTTCAAGCTCTTTTACCAGATTCGGCGTTGTGCGTTGCAACGACGACCGATCCCGATCCGTTCACGATCCTTACGAGCATGAACGATACGCAGTCATCATAGCAGGCATGAGTCTTTTGAATGCTCTCATGAATAGGAGAAGCCACTCCAAGTGATGAAGCCAGTTCCGTCTCCCTTGTCAAGTAAGCACCCCTGACCAGCTTCATTCCTATCAAGATCCCCTCCCTCTCTGCAGCTCTCGCAACCTGAGCCAACCTCTCCTTGGAGTCCTTCAAGTAAGCTTGAATTGTCCCGTAAACGATCGGTCGACCATCGGCGTTGAATTGGAGAGCAGCAGAGTACGTCAAGTAGTCTATGGCTGGTTGCACTGACGTGTACTCTGCATCAATGAGCAGAGGGAGATTGGCTTCTGTGCATCTTTGGCACAGGGTGAAGAGTCTCTGTTGGGCTAGTTGGAGGTCACGTTCTTCGGCTTCTGATAAAGGTGATGGCATCGAGGGGGTGTGATACAGAGGACTGGAAGGTGAGAGTATGGGGAGTGATTTGGATTCCCATGCTAGGAGGAATGATGGATCTTTCTGCTTCCATCTTAGCTGATCGCTTACTCGTTCCAGCAATTTGATTGGACATATCGCTGTGATCTTTACGCATGCAGCACTCACCTGTCAATAAAAATAAAAAGAAGTTTAGCTCACTTAAATTTACATCTTCAAATCAAAATTATAGAAGAAAAGGAGAACCATATATAGAAGTCATTAACCAGTGAAGAGTATTCAATGCCTTCAACTCTGGTTAAGTTTGTTTAACAGACAGTATAGACAGTATGTATTAGACTATAAAAATCTTGATTATAGACTCAACTAACAAATTTTGAAAATAATAATAATATATTGCTCAAGGAGAATGAATCAATGAATGATGTCATCTAAGTTATAATTTAGTCCCCCCCGATCACCAAAAAGGTGGATTCCGGGGCTTCAATAGTGAATCTGGGCGGCCCGGATTCGTGACGCGTGGATCGCACTCCCTCTTATAAATAATTAAATATAGCAAATATACTTTTTATATATTTATATTTATAAGTATCATGTGTGTGCAATGAATAATTAACTATAGATATATGTATTTAAATATAACATATATATCAACCTTATGTCACAACCAACTTCGAATGAAGATTAAAGATCATTTAGGATTGAGAATATGATAAATTTACATAGTAGTTTAAATAAAAGTTATACAATCATAAAAAGTAATTATCTAAAAAATTTTAAAAAATATTTAGATACATAAATGAACATGATAAATGTACCACGCGTGAAAACTCCTCATGTTTCACTCTCCCTCCCACTCCATGATCGTGGCAGGTCTCACACTAGTCGTAAATACGTATTTGAGAGATTATAAGATATGGAGTGGCAATGTCGCATGTAACAAATCTGGCTGTTCTTCTAAGTGTCCGTTTGGCTTTTTCGAGGATTCGGAATCCGTGGGATCCAAAATCCGGAATCTACATGTGCGGATTCGGATTTTATTTTCCGACATCCGATTGCTTATCCAAACAACTGGATGCGCATATCTCGGAATCCACACATCCACCCATACCCTCTCATCCGTCGGATTCGTTCCATCCCCTGCCATCCAAATAGGCCTAAAAGAACGGCCCGGATTCATTGCAGACAGCCCCCCAGGAATCCCACAAAGATAGGAGACTTCGTCTTTATTCTAAACAGTCATTGTCGTTTTTTTCGATGAATATTCCTGCGATAGGCATTGAATCGAGGATAAAGGGTACCACCTTTGTTTGCATCACAACATATGTCAGCTACGACGCGCGATAGCGACCATCCACCACCCAATTTATTACTATTTTAATGAGCATATAGATACGTCCAGGCGTGTCGATGACTCACCGAGTCGGCCGGCAACGACGACGTCATCTCGACGGTCTTTAGAAACCCGGCGAGGTTCCGATCGCAGGACTCCTCATCGACGGCGTCCTCGACACCGTAATCCAGGATCCCACGCAACCCTAAATCCCACAGCCTCCTCAGCGTCCTCCCGGCCTCCTCCGCCCCCTCCCCGGCGCAGAACTGCTCGTAGGCCGTCGCGCGCACCAGCCCCAGGGCGACCCCCCGCCCGATCCGGCTCTCCATCACCGCCCTCGACCTCAGGATCCCAATCCCCAGGTCCACTGCGGGGTCCACCGCCATCGAGGAGAGGACGGCGAGCGTGCGGGCGAGGGAGCCGGTGGGGACGCCGGAGAAGAGGCGATCTGTGTCGGAGAGGTCGAGGACCCCGGGGTGCGGCGCATCGCGAGGCAGAGAGGTGACGGCGGCGGCGTCATCGGAGATGGACACGGAGGTCGATGATGATGCGAGAGGCGCCGGCGAGGAGTGGATGGATCTCAGGAGAATCGGAAGAATTTGCTTGGGTTTGAGAGGGAATCTGGCGACCGGAGCCATACAATGATACAGAGAGAGGAAAGAGAGGTTTCTATGAGAGTTACTAGGAACCTGGAGCATAGGATATATATAGGAGTCGTCGCACGTGGGAAGTCCTATGGAAGTGGTAAACTTATGAGCTGTTGATGAGCTGTAAGGATTGCTAGAGAAAAAAAGGGTTCCTGAAAGAGTTAATAGAGCTTGACTACTACTCGGCAGTAGAAATCTTGAATGGTTGCAATTGTGGTCAAAAGCTGTAATGGAGCGCTGTTTGGTTGTTTGGGATTCCTTTGTTTTGTATATCATGGCTGATGTGTCGGATGAGGTTATGTTTGACCTGACACATGGCATTAGCCATGAGTAACTCTATTGGCATGCAACAAAATAAAAAGGGTAAGTCTGACTGCTTGGCACTTTTGGCAGTAGAAATTTTTGAACGGCCGTCCTTCGGCGGCCGGAGATAGAAAGTTTTGCTAGGAAGGAGTGCGCTCAATCTTTGTCTTTTGAGTCTCTTTCATATTTAGCCATTCCAAGAGCTGTAAGTGAGAAGGCCGACATGGTTGCTTGTTGCTCATTGTGTCGCTTTTAATTGGGTGCCAGATGACGATGACGATGACGGCAATGAGTTTAGGAGTCGGACCTTGTAATTTTAGGCGTTGGAGGCTCAGCCAATCAAAGAAAAATGGAAAGAAAAGTTGTGATGGAACTGTTTTGTTGCGTAGGATTCTTTTATTTATTTTTTGTGTATCTAGAGTCTTTGTTCTTTTTATAGATGCCTTATATATCGGAATTCGGATAAGGTTGTGTTTTGACTCACACATGCGTAACTCTAATGACACGCAGCTCAGCAATGAGAATTTTTGATAACTTAATTATGAAGTTAGATATTGCAAGCCACATTGTTTACTTTTATTAACTTAGAACGCCCTCTCCCTCTAAAACGCTGGATCAACCGAGCCTAAAAGTTGACAAAGACAATAAAAACTAGTAACTACCAATCAATTCATTTAGGTCCTGTTTGGCTCCGACGGATCTGCGGAATGGGATTCGCGAAATCCGTCGGAGCGGATTCCAAGACGAAATTGGGATCCGCATGGGGATCCGGTGGTGCCAAACGGGCCCTTAGTGATTGTTATCGTAAAAAATCTACCAATTTAAACTCCCCTTGCTATTGACAATATTCGGGTCAACTGGTCAAACTTAACATGGTATCGGAGATGAAGTAGATTGACAAAGGGACGAAAAAGCATTTGATAAAAAGAGAAAAACGATGAGAGATTGGTGGTAGAAGAGCAAATCTACGAGGGCTTCATCAAGAAGGTAGAGTCCATCACTGTTTAGTCCTCATCATCCACTCCTTGAGCACTGAGTTGGCCTTCGTCCGTATGGGAGATAGTGCATGGATTCCCATCGAATGTCATAAACTTGATTTTCTTCGTGACGGAAAGTTCATAGTTTGAGATATATATATATGATATTTGAAATTTTTAAAGAATATATGTGCAATTTAAAAGTTTAGCAACGACATTTACGTAAAAAACAAAAAACAAAGCAAATTATTGAGGTGACATGACTTTTCCGAATTGAAAAAGTGTGTTCTCCACATTTGATTAATTGTCTCAATTTCCTTGTATTAATTATTGAACATGAACATTGGGCCACAAGTTTTGATGAACTTCATCTCTGATACCATGTTAAGTCTGACCACTTGACCCGAATACTGCCAATAGCAAGGGGGTGACTTTAAAATTTTAAAATTCTATTATAAAAAATAAAACTAATTTTAATCAAAGCTAAAATGCCCTTAGATATCGGAGCCCCGTCAAAGAATATTGCAATACAACTCTTGGTTTTAATTTTTAATTCATTATGTTTTTGTAGTTTTTATTTTTTTCAATGTTTAAATAGTATCTCTTCGACAGAAGATGACTCATTATCCGGATCATAGAATGTATGAGATAAGATATGATTCAAGTTCTGAATTAAACTCTGATATCATATTAATTTTAACTATTCAACACAAAAACTTGAGCCATTAGAAAATGATGAATTATGATTATATTTTAGTTGAATAACTTAGATGGTGGTAACTAAACGTCCAGTCCACTTGTCAAAGGATTAGGGTCACCATTTTTATTGTTTGTTCACGGTAGCTCCAAGTACTTTCTTTCCAACTTTTTTTGTAGCTTATTTCTGGAATACATTCTTCATGATAGCTGCTAGCTTTTTTGAAAGATTATATGTTGATAGTCTTTGTCAGATAAGAAAACATTTCCACATTTTTTTCAAGAGGTCTTAGGGTTTGTGTAGTTTTTCTTTTCCACGTGACTTTAAAATTTTAAAATTCTATTATAAAAAATAAAACTAATTTTAATCAAAGCTAAAATGCCCTTAGATATCGGAGCCCCGTCAAAGAATATTGCAATACAACTCTTGGTTTTAATTTTTAATTCATTATGTTTTTGTAGTTTTTATTTTTTTCAATGTTTAAATAGTATCTCTTCGACAGAAGATGACTCATTATCCGGATCATAGAATGTATGAGATAAGATATGATTCAAGTTCTGAATTAAACTCTGATATCATATTAATTTTAACTATTCAACACAAAAACTTGAGTCATTAGAAAATGATGAATTATGATTATATTTTAGTTGAATAACTTAGATGGTGGTAACTAAACGTCCAGTCCACTTGTCAAAGGATTAGGGTCACCATTTTTATTGTTTGTTCACGGTAGCTCCAAGTACTTTCTTTCCAACTTTTTTTTGTAGCTTATTTCTGGAATACATTCTTCATGATAGCTGCTAGCTTTTTTGAAAGATTATATGTTGATAGTCTTTGTCAGATAAGAAAACATTTCCACATTTTTTTCAAGAGGTCTTAGGGTTTGTGTAGTTTTTCTTTTCCACGTTGCATATTTATCCCCAGTGAAAAGCAACTTGGAGCTTACATCAGTTTGACAATATCTAGATAATTAGGACATGTACGTACATATAGTTTGACAATATGTAGATAGTTAGGACAATAGGTGGCTAGGTGCCCATCAGGTTGGATAGCCAAGTCCGCCTTCTAAATTTAAGCTGAGTTTCGGAGCTCAAACTGACACAGGCCAAGTCCAATTCAGGCCCGAAAGGAGCTTCACCGGAGTTTGGCGCCACGTGTAAGCATGTCTGGTTGTTCGGAAAGCTGTTTGCTCCACGGGGGACCCTGCTGATAACAATGGCGTCCCAAACAACGAAAGGTGTATGAACCCGAGGCAACACGCTCAACGTGTCAAACAAGGAAGGACGCTACGTGCACACATAAAATTTTGCTAGAGACCAGGGCCTTGGCCTTGCAAGGCCCTGGCCACGTGGCGCAATCGGGTTAAGCCACGTGCCTGATTATCTTCTTCCCCCATACGCATGAGAAGAGCCTCCAACCTCGCGGGAAAGCAAATTTTGGGCGGGCTAGGTTTTCAAAATCGAAAAGAAACTGCACACCTCGACCTCGCGTCCCCCTCTCTCTCTCTTATTCTCTCACTCTCTCTTACCACCGCCCTCTCCCTCTCTCTTCCCACCGCCCCCACCCCCTACGCCCCCGACCATCCCAACCACCTCTCACCCCCAAATCCGGCACCTTGTAGAGATCGGCGACCGGAGGAGCGGTGACCGGCGGAGAGAGAGAGGGAAGGGAGTCGCGACCGGCGGCGACGATCAGAAGAGGGAAGAGAGAGAGCTCGCGATCGGCGACGAGCTCGGAGGCGGCGACGGTGACTGAAGAAGAGAGGAGGGGAGCTCACCAGCCTAGAACGAAGCCCTAAAGGTAGGGATTCCTACCCTAATCCTTGATTAGGCCTCTAAGATCTGGTTTGATGCATGCTAGCCTAGGGTTTGGTTGTTTCTTTGGATTTTGTGGTCATTGCTGGTGCTTTCTCTCCTCTATCGATGCTAAAGTAGTGGATTCAATGGATTTGGTTGAGCTTCTCTTTCCCTTGCTCGGTTTTGCTTGCTCGTTTATTGTTTTCAGGTTTTTTTAGCCGTGGTTTTCTCCTGTTCTAGCTGGTTTCGTGGATCCCTTGTGCGGTTCTTCTTCCCTCTTTGTTGCCATTGCTTAGATCTATCAGTATAAAGATACACTCTTCTATCCGTATAAAGATACACTCTTCTGCCCATGACTTTTATGATGGTTGATGAAAACTATCTTTGGTGGTTTGGGTTGGGTTGGCTGCAGCCTCAAGGTTGGCAGGTTGGTCGACTGAGAGTGGAGTGCAGCAGTAGGAAGAGAGAGGGATCAAAGGGAGCTCAGCTATCCTTACAAGGTGGTCGACATCACCCCGCCGCCAAGGGACCTCGGTGTCAGATGCTTTCCCTTGGTACCTTATTTACTTAGCATTCCTGAAATTTCTGGTACCCATGATTCCATTTCCATCATCTCTTTTGCTTATACTCTGATTGAGGTTACTATTTTTTGCTTACTGAGCAAGTTCTGAAACATGGATAAATGCCACCCTTATGAAATAAGTAATTCCAGATGACCAAGAACTGTCTTTAAATCAGACCCAATCAAAAAGGTTTATCTTTTAGTTTTAGGGGAGACACAGGATATGGTTGTTAATGTGTCAGATATAGCTTGTAGCTTATGGTTCATTTCATATGGAATCAGTATGCAGGCTCTTGAAATCTTTTAGTGCATAATTTGTTTTCTATAGGCTCTAATAAGTTCTAGATCTGGGTTGCAATGGACAATCTGTATGAGTAACGTCATTACATTAGTAGTTATAGTAGAGCAAAATAGCCATCTCTACCCTGATAGAGTTCTAATGATATCTGTAGTTCTTATAGATCTCATGGAAACATGCACATTGAATAGCATATGGAACGTCCCTCAAGTCTATTAACAACTCAAGAACACGAGCATCCCCCAGGGCTCCATTGCTTGAGATGTACATGAAGAAGATATGATTGAGTAATGCTAACTTAGCAAATAAGACTAATAAAAGTTCTGATCAATCATTGCATCCAACAAGTATTGCTTAAGCTTGAACTTTTTTAGGATGAGGGAAGCAAAGAAAAGAAGCTTATCAAGCTTGTTGTAGTTCTAAATCACTTCATCGAGTACGCATGGATGAACCATATCAAGTATGAGGGGAACTTGAAATGAGCACTAGCGTGACTCGATTAAAGAGAGGATGATTGGTGCACCTGCTTTATTTTACTTTCATTTTATATTTTCCACAGAAAGCATCAGGTGATACAGAGCAAGAGGCGAAGATTTTGTTTCTCCTCATTCATGTACCTAATGATTTATGCAAAAATTCTTATGATGTATACGGCAATTAGTTTATTGGTGGTTAGCAATTTATTGCTCACATTCTCTATCATTCCTCAGGATATCTCATTCATCTCTCTTGATGCAGGGAAATCTCAAGAAGATATTGTGCAGGGGAGACAATGAATCAGGTAAGTCATGTAAACATTTCATTAGCACGTACTTCAGCGCTTCACCTTTACTAGTACTCCACAAGTTTGTAAATATGATGGAATCAATTAACTTTAGAGTTTGTTATTTTGCCTACAGAGCGTTCAGAGACTCTCAATAAGAATCAACAAGGAGACTAGTTCCTCCAATTCAGACGGAAAAGGAGTGGATTCATGCTGCAGTACTCAGTGAAATGACACCAGTGAAGAAATCTGTAGTCTGATGAAAGGAGTGGATTCATACACATTACACAACCGTTGGATGTTAATTGGCTTTTGTAATTATGTCTTCTTTCTTTACTCTGGACCATGCTCTCTTTTGACAATGAGTATACAGTTTGTCAAACAATTTAAGCATAATTGGGGCAGCTGCCTTGATTATGGTTCAACAAATCTGTCCATCTTTTCTTCATTGACAATGTGCCCCAAGTTGAAGTTTGTTCTGTATGTGCTTTTGTTTGCTCTTGAAAGGTCCAAGAGCAGCCATTATTTTGCGAAAGCTCCATCTACTGAGCTTTTAGCTGGTGAAGCATCTCAATTTAAGAACTATGTATGGTAAGGAATCGGATACGTGCAAATGCAAGAGATGCATTGTTCCAACAGAAGAAAGTTAACTGTCCTTCGCTAAGTTTATAGGACCACATTCATAGTACACCATGACCATAAATTGACTGCTTTATGTTTAAATTTTGTGAAAATGTACAGAAAAGCCAAAACTAAGATTAATTTGAAAACAGTAATGTACAAAAACTTCTGAATTGAACTGCATTTTAAGTTTCAGCCAACAATTAGCAGACTGAAACATGCATAAATATGGCCTAAATTCACAAGATAATACAAAGAATCAAGGACAGTGAAACTTGATTCAACAATTGATCTTGGATGTCGCGAGTACGAGACACTCTCTTCTGATATATCATCGGTGAAACTTGAATTGTATTCATCCATTTCCCTCATGTGCTCTTGCCTGGTCCTTCTCAATTGCTTGAGCTTAAACCACAAAAACATACATCCATACTCACAGGATGAGAAGCATGATGCTAGACTCTTCTCAATTGCTTGAGCTTAAACCACAAAAACATACATCCATACTCACAGGATGAGAAGCATGATGCTAGACAGGCCCATAGCATCTTGCACATGCTCCTACAAAGGTAGTCACATAAGCCGATGTTGTATAAAAGGTAGAAGAACAGCATCACTTTGTTTGAAGGAGATGAAGAACAGGATGTAAGCATCATCATATTGAAATTATAGTTGTGGTTACATTTTAATCAAAGCATTTTACTAACCAATATAAGTGAGGACAAATACAGCAAGCAAGATTGGCCATGCAGAAATTCTAGATGTAACAAATCAGGTCCCATGTTGAACCACATACTAAGCTGATCAAGATCAGAAGACGTGCAAATTTGTACAGAGATGGTAGAAAAACCATATCAACAATCAAGAGGGAGTATCCTATTGAAAGAAGGAGAACATGCACGTAGAGTATCCTGTGTCTCCCCTAAAACTAAAAGATAAACCTTTTTTATTGGGTTTGATTTAAAGACAGTTCTTGGTCATCTAGAATTACTTATTTCATAAGGGTGGCATTTATCCATGTTTCAGAACTTGCTCAGTAAGCAAAAAATAATAACCTCAATCAGAGTATAAACAGAAGAGATGACGGAAATGGAATCATGGGTACCAGAAATTTCAGAAATGCTAAGTAAATAAGGTACCAAGGGGGAGCATCGGACGCCGAGGTCCTTTGGCGGCGGGGTGATGTCGACGACCTTGTAAGGATAGCTGAGCACCCTTTGATCCCTCTCTCTCTTCCTACTGCTGCACTCCACTCTCAGTCGACCGACCTGCCAACCTTGAGGCTGCAGCCAACCCAATCCAAACCACCAAAGATAGTTTTCACCAACCATCATAAAAGTCATGGGCAGAATAGTGTATCTTTATACCGATAGATCTAAGCAATGGCAACAAAGAGGGAAGAAGAACCGCACAAGGATCCACGAAACCTGCTAGAACAGGAGAAAACCACGGCTAAAAAAACCTGAAAACAATAAACGAGCAAGCAAAACCGAGCAAGGGAAAGAGAAGTTCAACCAAATCCATTGAATCCACTACTTTAGCATCGATAGAGGAGAGAAAGCACCAGCAATGACCACGAAATCCAAAGAAACAACCAAACCCTAGGTTAGCATGCATCAAACCATATCTTAGAGGCCTAATCACGAGATCCAAAGAAACAACCAATCCCTACCTTTAGGGCTTCGTTCTAGGCTGTTGAGCTCCCCTCCTCTCTTCTCCGGTCACCGTCGCCGCCTCCAAGCTCGTCGCCGATCGCGAGCTCTCTCTCTTCCCTCCTCTGGTCGTCGCTTCCTCCGGTCGTGAGTCGCCGCCGGTTGCGACTCCCTTCCCCCCCTCTCTCTCTCCGCCGGTCGCCGCTCCTCCGGTCGCCGATCTCTACAAGGCGCCGGATTTGGGGGTGAGAGGTGGCTGGGATGGTCGGGGGCGTAGGGGGAGGGGGGCGGTGGGAAGAAAGAGGGAGAGGACGGTGGGAAGAGAGAGAGAGAATAACAGAGAGAGAGGGACGCGAGGTTCGGGTGTGCGGTTTCTCCCCGATTTTGAAAACCTAGCCCGCCCAAAATTTGCTTTCCCGCGAGATTAGGGGCTTTCTCATGCGTTTGGAGGAAGAAAATAATCAGGCACGTGGCTTAATCCGATTGCGCCACGTGGCCAGGGCCTTGCAAGGCCCTTGCAAGAGCCTGGCCTTTAGCAAAATCCAGTAATAAAATCCAAGAAGATGAATAAAAGCGTGCTCTTTTTATTCATCGATGCTCGGTTCTTCTTCAGTCGCAGTCTCTCGCGTGTTGTGCTGTAGAAATCCCAGGCTGCTCTACGCGTCTCGTTTTCGATCTCATAGCTTCTTTTCTCGTTCGCAAAGGACCCTTTTGATCCGTTCCAGAAGCCCTTCTTGTGGTGTTGGATATATTATTGGCTTTCCCTGTTTCGCTTCTTATCCTTCTACTCGGCGTCCTTTGTTCTCGAGATCGGTTTCCGAGATGGCCAGCCAGTCTTCCCCTGCCGCGACATCCATCCACGACTTCACCGTTAAGGTAGGGACGATCATACCCCGACTTCGAGATTTTTGGTGCAAGATAGAAGTTTGAGGGTTTTTCGTCTTTTATTTGGGATATATCCGTTGGATAGTCAAAAATATTTTTTTCCTTTTTTTTTTCTTTGATAGACTTTTTGTTTGGTTTTTTTGTGCCTTTTGTTGGGATTGGATTCAATTTGGTTCTTGTGTTGGTCTTTTCTTTAACCATTTATCGTCATTTTTGTTACGGATGTTTTGATAAGTAGATGAAACTTTAAGGCTTGTGGAATTTGTGTAACCAAATGGTTTATTTGGCGTGATCTTCCCCTTGATTTGGAAGCGAGCTCTTGGAAGTGATTGTCTTGATGCTATGAGCTTCTGTGAATTAGGATGGACTTTAGACGATAACCGAAATTTGGTTTTGGTGTAACTTGCTTTAGGATATGAGGTTTTGATTTGCATTTTTTTATAGTCTCCGGAGCTTGTCGGTGGTAGCGTGCCCGTGGAAAAGAGCAGAATTCGAACGCTAACGTGTTCTTGTTTCATGAACCATCTTGTTGCAGGATGCAGCTGGAAAAGATGTGGATCTCAGCACCTACAAGGGGAAGGTGCTGCTGATTGTGAATGTTGCATCTCAATGGTACCACACACTTCCTTCAGTCAATGTTTATAGTTAGATAAGATTCTGGTTTGATACTAGTTTAGTCCCTGTGCATGTAAAGCATATAGTTTTGTTCTCCTCTCAAATGATCAGTTCATTAAATTCTGCTTGATTCTCATGCTTGTAATGTTTTCTTTCAGCGGTTTGACTAACTCGAACTATACAGAGCTAAGCCAGCTCTATGAGAAGTACAAGGGGCAAGGTACAAAAAGATAGTTTTATACCTCCATTTCATTGCTTCTTTGTAAAACATTATATGAGTTTATTCCAACATCACAGGAGTTCTGCTAATGCTTAAAAATCATATTAACACCATGGGTAGTGGTTTTAATGTTAATGGTTGCGCTATTATGTTATTTGGCTGCACAGCTTAAACCATTGTAAGCAATTTGGCAAAAGTGGGATAGGGTCAAGATCATACTGTTATGAGGCAACCTGAATCCTTTTTGAGGTTGAGAATTTGGTTTGGTCCGATATTCCTAGAGATTGTGAGCCATGGGAAGACAAAGCAGGTTTTAGCATGTGCACATATGGAAGAGGAGTTCACTTGTTATAGGTCAGTCACTAATTAGCTTTAGATAACAA
The DNA here is from genome assembly GCA_963920575.1 of Narthecium ossifragum. Taxonomy (NCBI): domain Eukaryota; kingdom Viridiplantae; phylum Streptophyta; class Magnoliopsida; order Dioscoreales; family Nartheciaceae; genus Narthecium; species Narthecium ossifragum. The sequence goes on along the minus strand of OY986963.1, from coordinate 35,151,432 downwards.
CCAGATTTAAAAACAATCAGGGCTCCAAGATCAAATACTTGAAGCATTTATTTGATCCCTTTGAGCCATGCTATAATATCCTTTTTGGGAGATTGACTATTCACCTTTCATGATTTTGCATAGTATATTGTTTGAGTTCAGTAGGAACACCTAAAACTACTAAACCTAGGTATTAGGAACAGTTTATTTTTTCTAAGCGATGATGGCTTGGTTTACTATTTGAAATGAAATGAATTACGTTAGGAAACCAAGACATATGAGAGGATTGTATTGAAAAATTCAGCTTTTGGTGAACATTTCCTGAATTTTACGGTGATTATTACAAACTAGTTACTCTATGGATTCCGCCCTTGATTGTAAAGTTGCCATTAGCTTTCTTAATAATATTGTTGGAGAAATTGCAGGTTTTGAGATATTGGCTTTTCCATGCAATCAATTTGGTGGCGAGGAACCAGGAACCAATGAGGAAATCGTGCAATTTGCTTGCACTCGCTTTAAAGCTGAGTATCCCATCTTTGATAAGGTAAATATATTGACAGCATTATGATCTAGCTTTGTCCAAAATTTCCTATCTTATATTTTCCATTATTAGAGTGGCAAGGAGGTCAGCCATGTCAAGAGTCTCAATATGCTTCACTGAACTTGTTAGATTCTGATTATGAAATTTATTTGCCTCATTTTTCTCTTTGACAAGTTAGATAGGTGTTTCATGATGTTCTCGTTTTTGTTGTTGCTCTTGCATAAGACTTTCATTCTTTGCTCTGAAACAATGACTACAATGTGTGCAAAAGCCACCTTGGTAAATATGGCCTGCAAAGCATGAGGATAGTTCTACAATTGTTGAATGACTGTCGTATCAAGTAAAGCAGGACTTCATTTGTAAGGTAGCAACTCTGACATATTTTTTGTACTCGTGTCTTAGGTTGATGTGAATGGTGAGACTGCTGCTCCTATCTACAAGTTTATGAAGTCCAGCAAGGGTGGCCTATTTGGTGATAGCATCAAATGGAACTTCTCAAAGTTCTTGGTGGACAAGGAAGGACATGTGGTCGAGCGCTACGCCCCTACCACCTCCCCTCTGAGCATCGAGGTAAACCTAAGATCATCGATACGATTAGATAGCATTCCCTTTACCTAAACAGCTTCCTGATATCAGGTTTTTATACGTCTTGCAGAAGGATATCAAGAAGCTGCTGGTAGTTTCTTGAATGCTGCATTCAGATGGTTTCTTGCATTGGTACTACTAAAGTGCTTGAAAGAGTTTGCTGAACCTGTGGCATGTGTCCTTAGTGGAATGATGTTTCCAGTAGGCTAATAAGTATCCAATAAATCTCCTGTGTGCTAGTCAATCAAAACTGTGGAATCAATAAGCTGAGAGGACTATCCTTCAACATTTATCTGGCCTCTTTGGTTTGCTTCATTGGGGCAGGAATGGTTCTTCTCCAGCATGATAAGTCTAAGACCTATATATAGTGCCAATAGATACAAGAGGGATGGGTGCAACTAGATATCAATTAGCCAAAAGATCCCCATTTGTTACAGATACAAGAAAAGATCATTGCATGCATTGTTGATTTGTGCATTAGTTGCATGGTTAGGGCGTGGGTGATTTGTGGGTCGCCGTCCCGAGGCTGGAAGCTCGGACTTAGCCTTAGGACTGGGGTTGGGTAGTTTGGACCCGGTTCTAATTGTGGTGTCCAGTCGATTCAATGATAGGCTTAGATGACTGGTACACTTGTTGCTTGATGATTATAGAGGTCGTGTCGGTCTCGAGTCGGATGTTGAGGTGTAGTCGGTGTTCCACTGTGTTGACCCTTGAGTGGAGGAGTTCCTGCATGTGAGTCAGCAGTGTTTGCTGCTGCTTACTGAGTGCTGCTCATGGGCCTCAGAGACACGCGGTGGGGTTATGGGACCCCTGTATACTCCCAGGTCCTACTTGAGGGCGACACTGTTGCGTTTCTCTCTTCCTTCTGTGTGTTGTAGTGTAGAACTCTACTAAGCTTAGTGCTCACTCCTATCCGGACTGCGTTTTGCAGGTGCAGGTGTCAGCTCTTCTTCCGTGGCCCCTACCGGGCAGTTGGTCGGCGGTGCGGCGGCGCCAGGCGGGGTCTGAGAGGTGGTGATCATTTACTGCTTTTATCCTATGTTAGATAGTCTCCTACGGGAGTAATGTTGTATTTGAATCTTCCCCTCATCGAGGATATGTATATTAAATCTTTTTAGGTTTGTAATATGTGATTTGAGGTTTCATTAAATTAATGTTTTTTAATTGAGAGTGTTTTTGGTGAATTGTTAGGGAGACCAATAGGTTAGAGGGAACCCTCGCTAGCTTTTTTCGCATTTTGTTAGGTTCCGGTTCACGTCGTCCCGTCCGGTTGGGCTTTCGCGGGTCGGGACGCGACACATATCTTCTGGCTTCTTCCCCTCAAGGGCTCTGTAGGTGTCCTGTTGCACCAGGATATCTTTGACTCTTTCTTGCCATGGACCGAAATTGGTCTTCTCGTCAAACTTCTCGACATCGAATCAAGAGATTGACGCCTTGCATGTCATCATGAACGATGTAATATGGCTCTGGTCCACTTGTTGGGAAACTGGATGTGAATCGGATCACTCAGAATCCACTTGCGATGGCGGACACAAGACAAGAGAACAAGAAAAGAGAAAGCACACACACAAGAATACACCAGGATTTACGTGAAAAACTACTCGGTAAAACCTAGAGTAAAAACCAGATGACGATGACGGCAATGAGTTTAGGAGTCTGACCTTTTAATTGGAGGCTCAGCAAATCAAAGAAAAATTGAAAAGAAAAGCTGTGATGGAACTGTTTGGTTGCATATGATTATTTTATTTATTTTTTGTGTATCTAGAGACTTTGTTCTTTTATAGATGCATTATGTATCGGATAAGGTTGTGTTTTGACTCACACATGGGCAACTCTAATGGCACGCAACTCAGCAATGAGAATTTTTGATAACTTAATTAAGAAGTTAGATATTGTTTACTTTTATTAACTTAGAACGCCCTCTCCCTCTAAAACGCTGGATCAACCCTGGGCATAAGCCATGTTCTCATTTGTTTTGTGTGACACCTCTGTTTATAAGCTATGTTCTCATTTGTCTTGTGTGACACCTATGTTGGAAATATTAAGGGTCCGTTTGGGCGTGCGTTCCTGTTACCCAAACGCACTTTTTTTTGGACCGAGCGCAACCGCGTTCACAAAAATCCCGTTTGGGAATAATAGCAGACTGGTGGGGACCACGCCAGAACTGCTTCAGAGACGAAGCAGTTTACCGGTGCTTCTATTTGGCCGCACCTTGGTTGCGACGTAACAAACACAGAAACTAAATAACAAATTAATATTTTACACTATATATTTGAAAATAAACGCACACCAAAACAACAAATTACATTAACATACTTTTCTACCACAGTTATTAACGTGTCATACCAAACAGTTTTTAAGTCATTACTGCACCGCACCTTACCACAGTTCACCTCACCACAGTTTACAAACATACCGCACCTCACTACGGTCATAAAAAACACAACACAACCAAACGGAGCCTAAAAGTTGACAAAGGCAATAAAACTAGTAACTATCAATTAATTTATTTAGTGACTGTTACCGTAAAAAATCTGCCAATTTAAACTCACCCCTTGCTATTGGCAGTATTCGGGTCAACTGATCAGACTTAACATGGTATCAGAGATGAAGTAGATTGACAAAGGGACGAAAAAGCATTTCTTGCATCCCTTGCATGATAGGCACACACATGATCATAAAATGGTTTAAGAATGAAGCTATATATTATGCGCGCACTTATTATATATGTTGTATAAGTGAACTTGAAAGATAATATTTAAATATGATATGTATCCTCCATATAATCATGTATATGATAAAAAGAGAGAAAAACGATGAGAGATTGGTCTTCGACTCTGTTTAGTCCTCATCATCCACTCCTTGAGCACTGAATTGGCCTTCGTCCGTATGGGAGATAGTGCATGAACTCCCGTCGAATGTCCTAAACTTGATTTTCTTCAGGACGGAAAGTTCCTAGTAGTGAACTCTGATGGGGAGGTGCGACATCTCCGACGGAAGCGAGGACCAAGGGTTCGAGTGGTTCGAAGGGCTCAAAGGGGAAATAAAGGACTATGTACACTTTGACCTCGTAGAGGTGTCAGGGAATCTGCTGCAGCTGCAGTGCAAGTGAAAGGTTAAAGGTTTGAGAGATATATATGATATTTGAAATCTTTAAAGAATATATGTGTAATTTAAAAGTTTAGCAACGACATTCATGTAAAAAACAAAAAATAAAGCAAATTATTGAGGTGTCATGACTTTTCCGAATTGAAAAGTGTGTTCTCCACATTTGATTAATTGTGTCAATTTTCTTGTATTAATTATTGAACATGAACATTGGATCACAAGTTTTGATGAACTTTATCTCTGATACCATGTTAATTCTGACCGCTTGACCCGAATACTGCCAATAGCAAGGGGGCGAGTTTAAATTTTTAAATTTCTATCATAAAAAATAAAACTAATTTTGGTCAAAGCTAAAATGCCCTTAGACATTGGAGCCCGTAAAAAAATATTTCAATACAACTCTTGGTTTCAATTTTTGATTCATTAGGTTTTTTTAGTTTTTATTTTTTTCAACATATAAATTGTATGCCTCCGATAGAAGATGACTCATTATCTGGAGCATGGAATGTATGAGACGAGACATGATTCAAGCTCTGATACCATATTAGTTCTAACTACTCAAGACAAAAACTTGAGCCATTAAAAAGTGATGAATTATGATTATATTTTAGTTGAATAACTCATATGGTGGCAACTAAACGTCTAGTCCACTTGTCAAAGGATTAGAGTCATCATTTTTATTGCTTGTTCACTACAACTCTAAGGACTTTCTTTCTAATTTTTTTAGTACCTTATTTCGCGAATACATTATTCATGATAGCTAGTTTTTTGAAAGATTAGCTCTTGATAGTCAGGAAAACATTTCCACAAATTTTTCAAAGAGGTCTCAGGGATTGTGTAGTTTTTCTTTTCCACTTTGCATATTTATCCCCAGTGAAAAGTAATTTCAAGATTACATCAGTTTAACAATATCTAGATAATTAGGACATATACGAAGGCTTTAGTTTGACAATATATGGACAATGGGAGCCCATCAAGTTCGATAGCTCAAGTCCGCCTTCCAAATTTAATCTGAATTTTGGAGCTCAAACTGACACAGGCCCGATCTAGGTCAAGTCCAATTCATGCCCAAAAGGAGCTTCATCGGAGTTTGGCGCCACGTTTAAGCATGTCTGCTTGTGCGGAAAGCTGTTTGCTCCACAGGCATAAGCCATGTTCTCATTTGTTTTGTGTGACAGCCTCTGTTGGAAATATTAAAACTTGACAAAGGTAATAAAACTAGTAATTACTGATTAATTCATTTATTGACTGTTACTACCAAAAATCTGCCAATTTAAACTCACCCCTTGCTATTGGCAGTATTCGGGTCAAGTGGTCAGACTTAACATGATATTTGAGATGAAGTTAATCAAAACTTGTGGCCTAATATTGATGTTCAATAATTAATACAAGAAAATTGACATAATTAATAAAATGTGGAGCACACACTTTTCAATTCGGAAAAGTCATGACACCTCAATAATTTGTTTTGTTTTTTGTTTTTTTACATAAATGTCCTTCCCAAGGGGAGGAATGGTTCGAAGGGCTCGAAGGAGGGAAGAAAGGACTATGTACACTTTTACCTCGTAGAGGTGTCAGGGAATCTGCTGCAGGTGCATCGTAAGAGAAAGTTTAAAGGTTTGAAAGAGATATATGATATTTGAAATCTTTAAAGAATATATGTGCAATTTGAAACTTTAGCAAGGACATTTATGTAAAAAACAAAAAATAAAGAAAATTATTGAGGTGGCATAACTTTTCCGAATTGAAAAGTGTGTGCTCCACATTTGATTAAGGGTTAATATCATTTTGGTACCCTCTAGTTTCACGAATTATCAATTTGGTCCCCATATTTTAAAACGTATCAAAACGAGGTTTGTAGTTATCAAACTTTTCAATTTGGTGCCAAGTATGTAACGGCCGTTTGCTGATTTAAAGCCAAACCGGTCACGTGACCGGTTTTGCACGATCTCCCGCCAATGAAGGCGGTTTTACTCCTTCTCCCGCAGATATAACTAGTTGCCCTTATATGAAACCCTACTGAGCCTTGGGTGAGTGAAATCGGCAGGCACTACCGGATTTTTCGCCGGCGACGACACCCTCCGAGGTCAGGTAGGGTTTTGCCCCTTCTTACTACCCATCCCATCTTCTTCTTTGTCTTTGCCTCTCATACTTCGTCTCTTTCGGCCCGTACGATACCTGAGCTACAACCCATTTCTCAAAGATTCATGTCGTCGGAGAGGACACCTTCGCAGGGAAGTAGCCACCTGAGTGGAGGTTCCATCGCCTCCTCGAGGGGGGATGATTACTATTGTTTTTGTGGATTGAAGGCCAAACAAAGGGTTTCAAAGACGGAGATGAATCCTGGAATGAGATTCATAAATTGTGCAACCCAACGAGTAATTTCGCCACTTATTGCTACTTGTAAATTTTAATTTCACCACTTATTGCTATTTGTCAATTTTAATTTTGACACTTATTGCTATTTGTCAATTTTAATTGGAATCAACACTTAGTCAATTGATCATCCTCTTGATACTGTAGAGTCATGGTGGATACGATTTCTTCCTGTGGATTGAGCCAGGTGTATGTGAGCCCTATGTAGATGTTGTCACCAAGGGATTTCGTGACAAGCTGCAGGAATTGGAAGCACTATTGGGATCCTGTCAAGCAAATGAGGAGAAGGCAATGGCAGATGTACAAGCTATGAATAATTTGATTGATGATAAAGACAAGCTAATTGCCATGCTTGAGAAACAAAATGGCCAATTGAAATCTAGAGCCAAAACATATTTGATTAGTTTGATGTTGTTGTGCATAATAGCAATTCACCTAGCTTTTTATTTGATTGTGTAATCTTGTGAAGCTGTTGTGTAACCCATGCTAGTTAAGCATTTGTACCACCCCTATTTTGCAATCAGACATTAGTGTAACATGACCTCTGTTTATAACATTGATCCATGATGTAAATACAAGCTTTATAACATTGATCATTGCTGTCTCCACACAACTGACAAAAAAAAGGATGAGTACAAGCACATGATGTTAATTTACAAGTTAATTCCATTTACAAGAGTACAAGCAAATCCCACTCACAGCAGCAATTTCATTCACAACTGACAAATTAATTCCACAAACTAGTGACAAGTTAATTCCATTCACAAGTGACATCCATTCACAGCTATTTTGCAATCAAACATTAGTGTAACATGACCTCTGTTTATAACATTGATCCCTGATGTAAATACAAGCTTTATAACATTGATCATTGCTGTCTCCACACAGCTGACAAAAAAAACAGGATGAGTACAAGCAAATCCCACTCACAGCAGCAATTCCATTCACAACTGACAAATTAATTCCACAAACTAGTGACAAGTTGATTCCATTCACAAGTGACATCCATTCACAGCTAGCAGCAACTAATGTTCCTTCCACATAACTACAAGGGCATAGATTCACATCTTCATCTATGGGCTCCTTTCTCATGTTGACCTTGATGACTGCTTGAACCTTTAGTGTAGGCTGGAGGTGGCTGTTGTCTAAGCTCTGATTGGCTTTGTTGGGATCCAAACAGCTGTCTTGGCTGGGTCCCAAAAGTAAACTGCAATTCCATTCACAGTTGTTAACAGTTGAGTCCAAACTAATTACATTGAATACATCTAATACCAGTGAAACTTGAAAAGTTATACGAACTTACACTATTAGGTGGATTACTGTTAGGTGTGGGTCTTGGTGGAATAAACAAAGTTGGCCTCATTGCTCTTCCTCTCCCTGAGGGTATCCATGCAGCTGGTGCCCTGCTAACCTCTTCTCCTCTCCCAGCACCAGCTCCTTTCCCAGCAAAAGCTCCTCTCCCAGCACTAGCTCCTCTCCCACTACCAGCAATGTCACTACTTGCTGTTGCTGAAGAATATGTTGCTGGAACATTACCTTCTGAAGTAGATGACCTAGGGTTAGGCTTAGCACATAGAGGCTTCTTGCATCCTCTTTTGTTGTGCCCTCATTCCCAGCAATTCCTACATCTAACAGATGTATTCCTCCTCTTGAGTTTTGTACTGCTCCGGGGCTCATCAGACTGTCTTTTTCTGAGTTTTTTAGGTCTACCAGGCTGCCTTCTATATGGAGGTGGTAGTATGGGATCACCACCTGCCTTTTCCCATAGCATAGGACCATTCACAGGTCTAACCCAACTGCTGTAACACTGCATCAATTTTTTCTTACTATAACATGCATCTACAAAGTCCTCAACATTCAACCTGTCATGGAATATGCAAGTGATGGCATGTTGGCAAGGAAGTCCAGAAACATTTCACAGATTGCAACTGCAAGACTTGGCTTCTAGGTCTACTATGAATCTTTCATGTGGGCTTGAAACTTCAAACTCAGTCCCTCCAGACCAGTCACATTTCCACTTCCTTGCCTCTCTTTTCAACACTTCCAATTTCTTCTGTATATTTGGCCCCAATGCTCCTTCAATTCCATTTACCAATTGCCTCTTCTCTCTGAGTTTTGATATCAACTGTAGTCTGATGTCCTCAAATAAGCTGATAATAGGCTTCTCCCTAGCACTCTTGATCATGTTGTTGAATGACTCTGCATTGTAGTTGGTATCCATGTCACTCTTTGGGAATACACTGTAGGCATGTCTACACCAATACCTGGGCTCCAATTTGCTCAGGTAAATGAATGCATCTTCACTTTTCTTCATGATCTGGTTCATGTGGTACTCAAACTTAGGTTTAGTTGTGGCTCTTGCCGCTTTAAAAAACAATTCTTTGAGTTTCAAGCCCCTGAAAACTTTGACAAAATTCTGGTACAAATGCCTAACACAGAACCTGTGTTCAGAGCATGGCATGATGGCTTCAATTGCAGGAATAAGCCCCTGAAACATTAGGAGACAAGCATAAGCATTAGCTGACAATCAAACATTAGCATGGCACAACCAAACATTAGCTAACATGCAATGGCAATGGCACAATCATGATCCATACCTTTTGCTGGTCTGTGATGACAGTCCAGTTAGAACCATTGACAAACCCTATGTCATCAGCTAAAAGCTTCAAAAACCAAATCCAGAAATTCTTGTTTTCAATCTCCACAACAGCAAATGCAAGGGGAAATATCTGGTCATTTCCATCTACTCCCACAGCTGCAAGTAGGTTCCCACCATATGGCCCTTTTAAGTGACAACCATCCAATCCTATCACTGGTCTACAACCAGTCCTGAACCCCACTTTACATGCGTGCAAACACATGTACATCCTTGCGAAATAACAGTTACGATCTTGTCCCCTATTTGTTGCCACCTTGCAAGTGCTCCTAGGGTTAGTTCTAAGTATCTCCTGACAGTAGTCCCTAAGCTGATTGTATTGTTCAGCCCAATCTCCCTCTAAGAACCCTTTGGCCCTATCTCTGGCTCTATATGCCTTGATTCTGCTGATATCTACATCACAGTCTATTTTCACCTTCTCTAGGAAACTGTCAATCTTCATTTCTGGGTGCAGTCTAACCTCATCTTGATATTTCCTGGCCAGCCAACCAACCTTCACAAATCTGTTGCTGTGTGATCTAATACATGTGTTTATTGTTTAATGTCTTTAGTTGAAATGTGTCTGTCCTCTGAACTAATGATGCAAGTGCCTTCCATGGACAATTCCCTTCATCACATATAACTGTCACTCTGTTCTTTGCTTGTTTCTTGAACTGCAGAGGATGGCCACCCTTAACAGAGTAGTCTTTCACAGCATTCTTGAAGTCCTATGCTGTGACAAATAGCATCCCAACTGCAAAAGGGCACTCAGTGCCTTCATTTATGTCTTCTCTGTAAATAGGGTAGTGGGGCCTTGGTTCTTCATCTGAGTCTTCAGGGAGACTGTTGACCTCATCATCTGGTATCCCATCTGATACATAACCTCTTCCCTCCACATCAGGTACATCTTATCCTCCCCATGAATTTCTAACTTCATTGCTACTGTCGCGCCCCGACCCGCGAAAGCCCAACCGGGCCGGGCGACGCGAACCGGAAACTAACTAAATGCGGAAATAAAGGCGAGGGGTTCCCCCAACTTACTGATTTCACAATTCAATTCATAAGCACCCCTGAATAATACAACAAAATTCAAACCTCAAAAGATATAATATAATATTCAAAAGCCTCAAAGGGGTTACAACAGTTTATACATCATACTCCCGTAGGAGACTAACTATAACAAAAGTGTAGAAGGGATCACCGGTCCTCAAACCCCGCCAGACGCCGCCGCGCCACCAAACACCTACCCGGTAGGGGCTACTGAAGAAAAGCTGGCGCCTGCACCTGCAAAACGCAGCCCGGGTAGGAGTGAGCATAAAGCTCAGTAGGGTTCTACACTACGTCACACAGAAGGAAGGGGGAAACGCAACAGTGTCGCCCTCAAGCCAGACTCGAGTGTACTACAGAGGGCCCCATAACCCCTCCACCGGTGATCTCTAGGCATATCCAACCATGGTCACCCCAACAGACTGGGCCCATCCTGGATATACCTAGTGTCGCAGGGTGCCAACTGTGGTCACCCAACTCGCCATGGACCCACACTGATCCCCTGCTGGCAGGAACGGACACTGCCCAAACAACAAGACCCGCCACCGGTGGCATCCTCAACAACTGACTTAAAGCCGACACGACCTCTATAATCATCAAGCAACATGTGTACCAGTCATCTAAGTCTATCATCAAGTTTGACTGGACACCACAATTCGAACCGAGTCCTAACTACCCAACCCCGGTCCTAAGGCTAAATCCGAGCTTCCAGCCTCGGGACGGCGATCCACAAATCACCCACGCCCTAACCTTATGCAACTAATGCACAACAGGGAATGCATGCTATGAACATACACAAGCAAGAGAAATAAGCATGCAACAGTATGACAAGGCAGCATATAAGTCCAATAGGATCGCTGCAGCGGTACTACCAACCGCTGCCAGCCGATCCGCAGCCGGTCCCGGCATTACGACGGTACCGCGACCGTCGACCGCGGACTCCTGCAACGGGAAGCAACCCCGAAAACTTCGAACATATAATACTATATTGAAACACCATTCAAAACCACTAAAAACACTATTCAAGGCTGGCGGTCGATCAACGGATCGACCGTGAAGAAGCTGAGGTTGACGGTCGATCAACGGATCGACCGTGAGAGTTTATTTTGCTGTTTTTCGGACTCACGGTCGACTGTTGAGACCGCGACGGTCGATCCACGGATCATCCGTGGCACTGTTCATCAGCAACTCTGCTCTGACACAGTTTCGTATAAAAATCAGCAAAACTTGTAGAAAAATCGGAAAAATATGAAATCAATTGGGTTTGAAAGTAGACTCACATATCTACAACTCTTATTTCTCATAAAAATCCAAGATCATGCATGTACAAGCCGAAAAACTCGCCGCAAGCCGGCTGTTCTTCAAGAACAGCAGAAAACCGGAAATCCGAGATTTATCATGCATAAATCCTACTGAAATCTTAACCAAAGTTCATGAAACTTATATCAGAGACTATATTACGCAACATGCATTCAACAACATAATTTCATCAAGATCTAACGGCTAGATCTAACTAAACCCATTAATTAACTCATGTAGGTAGAACACCTACCGGACTGCGCATTCCTCGGCTGATCCCTCGCAAGTTGATCACCAACAAGGTTCCAAACCACTTCAGGGATCTTCCTCTCGTTGTCACGGATCCAACGAGCTTTAGAACACCTAAAACGGTGGCCGGAGGAGGGAGAACGGAGGAGAAGAAGATAGGCTGCCGGAAGAAAAACAGAGCAAAACGGAACCGGGAAGAAGAGAGAAAGAAGGGAGAAGAAGAGAAGGAAGAAGAGGAAGAGAAGAGAAGGAGAAGGTAGGGGAAGGTCGGGGAAGGTTGGGGAAGATGGGGAAAGGAGAGGAGAGGCCCTCTCTTCTCCTGACAAAGGAGGACGACGGGAGTTTAACTGCTCTGCGCAGTTCAACTGCCCTGCGCACGAGTCCGATCGATCGCTCCTTAGAGCGATCGATCGCTCAAGGGCCGAAAGCTGCCCAAAAGCAAGCTTCAGCGCGCCCGAGCTGGGATCTTCCGATCCCGGGTCCACCTAACCGTTCTAATCAAGCACTAACACAAACAAGGTCAGTGTGTGCACACGCGGGTGTGAAACAAACCAACAAGGCGCAATTTACCAAATTGTCCTTGCGGTCCACAACGAGCCACGGGCCCGACCCAGGCGGTCGACCCAGGAATGGAGGGACATGTCCTCACAGCTACAGTCAGGCACATCAAAGGTCTGTTGTGCCTCTGTGAGTGTCTCATAAAGGAGGTCATCATCTTCACTGTCACTGACCTCCATTGGCTCATACAAACTGTTGTCTGAGGACTCAATATCATCCATGAGACCCTCAAATATACCTTGATCATCAGCAATGGCTTCATCACTGCCCATAACAGCTTTGCCCCTATTCAACCTATCTTGATGCACAGCCTCCTCTTCAAGGTGTTCAGCCTCTTCTTCATGCACAACATCCTCTACATGGTTCGCAGCCTCTTCTTGATGTACAACAACCTCTTCTTGGTACACAGCCTCCTCTTCTTCGTTCTGGGGTGCATTTGGGACCAGCTCCTCTTCAAGCACCACAACCTCCTCTTATTCATTCTGTGGTGCATTTGGGACCACAGACTCCTCTTCAAGCAACACAGCCTCCTCTTCTTCATTCTGTGGTGCATTTGGGACCAGCTCCTCTTCAAGCACCACAACCTCCTCTTCTTCTTCCACTACATGACTAGTAACTGTATAACTACAGGCACATTTATATTGTGCTCAACATAAACATCTAGAAGCCCAGCCTTTAGCCCCACATTTCCCATTTCAATTGTCTGCCTATCAGTTATTAGTTCATTCAAATTGTCCTGTGTCAATTCAGTGTCTGGGGTCAAGTACCACATCTTCTTATAGTTGGGATAGTTCAATTCTTCCAGAAGCTCTTCAACGTCCATGATCCCTGTAGTGTCTGGGTCAATATTGTCAACGTATTGCACTTCACCACCCACATATGCTAGTGAAGGACCATTCTCAAAATGCCCCCCTTGGTGTAATCTTATTGAGAACATCCTGACATATCAGAATGCAATTTGGTTGTAAGAATAATATAATAGGCAAGCCTTACACATCACTAGAAAAAAATGAAAAGTATTAAATGTGTAATGAACATGGCAAGCACATGGTCAAGCACATCGCAGTAAAAATGCACATTGTAGTAAAAAATGAACAAGACCTGGGACCACATATCAGTTGTCTGTTATTGTAAAATCTGGGACCACATATGCTACACACTAAATTCTTATCAACTGTAATTAAATTCTTCAACCTATTTATCTGTGTTGTGTTATTTAACTTTGTTGTACTTAACAAAGTTAAATAACACAACACAGTTAAATAGAACAACACATTAATTATAGTTGATAGGAATTAAATGGCATAGCAATGTCTTAGGTGTTCTCAACATAAACTGGAACCAATGTGCATAAAGGAGCTCCAAATTTAACATGTATGTAGTGTATAAAGAGTTCTTTGACCTGTATTTAGAGTATAAAGAGTTCCTGACATAACATGGCTTCAATTTGGGGTATAATTCAATTGATAATTACTACCAATAGGAATTAAACAAAACATGAACTGGGACCTAGCATATAGCCACAAACTAAGGTCACGGTTAGGGATTAAAGAAAGCATCACTGGGACCACAAACTAACCACTTTTGCCATCAAATAGGACCTAGCACAAAGCACAAACTAAGGTCATCATCGACAAAGCACATACTATGGGCGAGGAGAAACATGAACTGGGACCTAGACCATGAGGTAAAATGAGATCTTACCTGTCACGCCCCTAGCCTTGAAGATGATGGGGAGAGGGGGGAAGGAGGTGGAGGGAGGGACGTCGGGTTTATCGAGGACGACGGGCGCCGGTGAGGTTTGCCCTAGCTTCGCCGGTGAGGTGAGAGGTGAGCGGCGGTTTGGCCGTTGGGGTTGAGCAGCCTCGATTCGGGGGGGGGGGGGGGCTCGCGGAGACATAAACGTGTCAACTGAGATGGTATTCCGTTAACTCCACTAACGCCGTTCTCACCATTGGACTAAAATGACTAGTTTGGTAACTACAGACCTCGTTTTGATACGTTTTAAAATATGGGGACCAAATTGATAATTCGTGAAACTAGAGGATACCAAAATGATATTAACCCTTTGATTAATTGTGTCAATTTTCTTGTATTAATTATTGAACACTAACATTGGGTCATAAGTTTTGATTAACTTCATCTCTGATACCATATTAAGTCTGACCACTTGACCCGGATACTGCCAATAGCAAGGGGGTGAGTTTAAGTTTTTAAATTTCTATCATAAAAAATAAACTAATTTTTGTCAAAGCTAAAATGCCCTTAGACATTAGAGCCCTGTCAAAGAATATTGCGATACCACTCTTGGTTTCAATTTTTGATTCATTAGGGTTTTTTAGTTTTTTCAACGTTTAAATAGTATCTCTCAGACAGAAGATGAATCATTATCCAGATCATGGAATGTATGAGACGAGACAGGATTCAAGCTCTGAATTAAGCTATGATATCAGATTAATTTTAACTATTCAACATAAAAACTTGAGTCATTAGAAAATGATGAATTATTGATAAGACGTGAAAAGTGCACAAATCACCCTTTTTACTAGGTCTCGTTAGTCTCTGAGCAATGCTATTTTGATAGTCTATGATGTATTTCATGTATAAGAGCCTTCAATGAAGATTAGATCATGTTTGGTACTAAAACGAACAAATAAAGAACATGCGAACTCAAAGGAGCAAAGGTGGGCCATCTTTGAAGATTAAACTGTACTTGTTCAGGAAGAACCAGATATTGTGCCACATATGGTTGGAAAGCTCTTGAAGTTTAGATTCTGAAGAATTTTACGGTTCATGATTCCGAGTTTCCTAGAGGAAGTTACGGCAATTTTAGTACCGATGGCGCAGTTTGGATGGCAAAACAGCAAATACGGTGGAAAGTCCGATCGATCCGACACCTATAGTCCGATCGATCGGACTATGCAGCAGACTCACATAACGTATATTTTTCAGAGGATCATGTTCAGATCGATCCCTCCATCCATCCTACGGAGTCCGATCGATCCGACGCCCATAGTCCGATCGATCGGACTCGGGAGAAGCTAGAAATCGAAGATTTTTATGCACCGGATCGATCCGACACCCAGAGACGGATCGATCGGACTCGAAAATGACCGTTTCCTTGATATTTATTAAGCAAAATCAAAGGCCAAGATCTAATCCGAGTTAAGGTGGATACGTAGGCTATAAATAGGCATCTTTTAGGATTTTTGAAGGTCTTTCTTCTCTCTTGGAGAGGGAGAACAGTTTCTTTCTTCTTTTTAACTTTTCTTTAGAGATCTTTGGGAGGAAATCCATGGCGGAAGAGCTTCATCAACCTTCATCTATGGATCAAGCCTTAAAGATGAGTAGTTAACTTTTTACCATGGGATTCTTATGATGTAACTAAGATTTCTATTATGGATTTCTTAGATCTAGGGCTTGTATACATTATTGATTGGCTTATATGGATTGATTTCTATTTCTTTTATACCTTGGTGTCGATTTCTTGCTGGATGTATGGATTGTTCTTGTTTGCACTTGATTCCGGAGATTGTGGATGCTAGGGCTTGGATTGGATTCATCCAAATAAGAGGACCATGCTAGTCCCATGGTATCTCGGATGGAATCTTCTTCGTGATTAGGGATTGTATAGTGCTAGTCCCACTATAGTAGTGCTAGTCCCACTACGTTCCATCCCTAATCCTTCATACATCCTACATTTGTAGATTTGGCCATCGAGATGCTAACCCATCTTGATCTTACACCTAAAACCATATCCATGTTATTATTGGCAATGAATTCATCCTAATAAGAGGGTTCATTAGCAGTGAACGTAACTAATCATTCGGTCACTGATAATTAGATAATTGTTCTTGCCAACAAGGAATCCTAAACAGAACTTGTTGAGTGATAAGGATAACTAGCTATTCACTTATCAATTATTAGGAAACCACTCATCGTGTTTGCATGCCCTGATCTTAGGAAGACTTGGTAGAACCTTAGTTACTGATTAAGAACTCCATGGTATCTTTTATCGCATTTATAAATCCTTTAGTATTAGTTTAGTTTCAATTCTGGATATTTTCCCAACTTATCGGTAGGAATACTTAGATTGAGTTTAGTAGTTTAATTATTTTCCTACGCATTTCCTGTGGATTCGACTCGGACTTACTGCTATCTACCTCTAAAGTAGTTAGTTAGTAGTTTGATTATAAATTTGTAATTTTGAATAGACTTGTTAAGGAACGACACTTTTCAAGTGTTATCAATTATGATTATATTTTAGTTGAATAACTCAGATGGTGGCAACTAAACGTCTAGTCCAATTGTCAAAGGATTAGGGTCATCATTTTTATTGTTTGTTCACAATAGCTCCAGGAAAGATTATCTCTTGATAGTCTTTGTCAAATAAGAAAACATTTCCACATTTTTTTCAAAGAGGTCTCAGGGTTTGTGTAGTTTTTCTTTTCCACTTTGCATATTTATCCTCAGTGAAAAGCAACTTGAAGCTTACATCAGTTTGACAATATCTAGATAATTAGGACATATACGTAGCATATAGTTTGACAATATTTAGGACAATAGGTGCCCGTCAGGTTCGATAGCCAAGTCCGTCTTCTAAATTTAAGCTGAATTTCGGAGCTCAAACTGGAGTTTGGCACCACGTGTAAGCATGTCTGGTTGTTCGGAAAGCTGTTTGCTCCGCGGGGGACCCTGCTGATAACAATGGCGTTCCAAACAACGAAAGGTATATGAACCCGAGGCAACACGCTCAACGTGTCAAACAAGGAAGGACGCTACGTGCACACATCCAACCACCTCACACGGTTCGGATCGACTAGTAATAAAATCCAAGAAGATGAATAAAAGCGTGCTCTTTTTATTCATCGATGCTCGGTTCTTCTTCAGTCGCAGTCTCTCGCGTGTTGTGCTGTAGAAATCCCAGGCTGCTCTACGCGTCTCGTTTTCGATCTCATAGCTTCTTTTCTCGTTCGCAAAGGACCCTTTTGATCCGTTCCAGAAGCCCTTCTTGTGG
The DNA here is from genome assembly GCA_963920575.1 of Narthecium ossifragum. Taxonomy (NCBI): domain Eukaryota; kingdom Viridiplantae; phylum Streptophyta; class Magnoliopsida; order Dioscoreales; family Nartheciaceae; genus Narthecium; species Narthecium ossifragum. The sequence continues at coordinate 35,134,038 of OY986963.1, read as the reverse complement.
TGTTGGATATATTATTGGCTTTCCCTGTTTCGCTTCTTATCCTTCTACTCGGCGTCCTTTGTTCTCGAGATCGGTTTCCGAGATGGCCAGCCAGTCTTCCCCTGCCGCGACATCCATCCACGACTTCACCGTTAAGGTAGGGACGATCATACCCCGACTTCGAGATTTTTGGTGCAAGATAGAAGTTTGAGGGTTTTTCGTCTTTTATTTGGGATATATCCGTTGGATAGTCAAAAATATTTTTTTCCTTTTTTTTTTCTTTGATAGACTTTTTGTTTGGTTTTTTTGTGCCTTTTGTTGGGATTGGATTCAATTTGGTTCTTGTGTTGGTCTTTTCTTTAACCATTTATCGTCATTTTTGTTACGGATGTTTTGATAAGTAGATGAAACTTTAAGGCTTGTGGAATTTGTGTAACCAAATGGTTTATTTGGCGTGATCTTCCCCTTGATTTGGAAGCGAGCTCTTGGAAGTGATTGTCTTGATGCTATGAGCTTCTGTGAATTAGGATGGACTTTAGACGATAACCGAAATTTGGTTTTGGTGTAACTTGCTTTAGGATATGAGGTTTTGATTTGCATTTTTTTATAGTCTCCGGAGCTTGTCGGTGGTAGCGTGCCCGTGGAAAAGAGCAGAATTCGAACGCTAACGTGTTCTTGTTTCATGAACCATCTTGTTGCAGGATGCAGCTGGAAAAGATGTGGACCTCAGCACCTACAAGGGGAAGGTGCTGCTGATTGTGAATGTTGCATCTCAATGGTACCACACACTTCCTTCAGTCAATGTTTATAGTTAGATAAGATTCTGGTTTGATACTAGTTTAGTCCCTGTGCATGTAAAGCATATAGTTTTGTTCTCCTCTCAAATGATCAGTTCATTAAATTCTGCTTGATTCTCATGCTTGTAATGTTTTCTTTCAGCGGTTTGACTAACTCGAACTATACAGAGCTAAGCCAGCTCTATGAGAAGTACAAGGGGCAAGGTACAAAAAGATAGTTTTATACCTCCATTTCATTGCTTCTTTGTAAAACATTATATGAGTTTATTCCAACATCACAGGAGTTCTGCTAATGCTTAAAAATCATATTAACACCATGGGTAGTGGTTTTAATGTTAATGGTTGCGCTATTATGTTATTTGGCTGCACAGCTTAAACCATTGTAAGCAATTTGGCAAAAGTGGGATAGGGTCAAGATCATACTGTTATGAGGCAACCTGAATCCTTTTTGAGGTTGAGAATTTGGTTTGGTCCGATATTCCTAGAGATTGTGAGCCATGGGAAGACAAAGCAGGTTTTAGCATGTGCACATATGGAAGAGGAGTTCACTTGTTATAGGTCAGTCACTAATTAGCTTTAGATAACAACCAGATTTAAAAACAATCAGGGCTCCAAGATCAAATACTTGAAGCATTTATTTGATCCCTTTGAGCCATGCTATAATATCCTTTTTGGGAGATTGACTATTCACCTTTCATGATTTTGCATAGTATATTGTTTGAGTTCAGTAGGAACACCTAAAACTACTAAACCTAGGTATTAGGAACAGTTTATTTTTTCTAAGCGATGATGGCTTGGTTTACTATTTGAAATGAAATGAATTACGTTAGGAAACCAAGACATATGAGAGGATTGTATTGAAAAATTCAGCTTTTGGTGAACATTTCCTGAATTCCACGGTGATTATTACAAACTAGTTACTCTATGGATTCTGCCCTTGATTGTAAAGTTGCCATTAGCTTTCTTAATAATATTGTTGGAGAAATTGCAGGTTTTGAGATATTGGCTTTTCCATGCAATCAATTTGGTGGCCAGGAACCAGGAACCAATGAGGAAATCGTGCAATTTGCTTGCACTCGCTTTAAAGCTGAGTATCCCATCTTTGATAAGGTAAATATATTGACAGCATCATGATCTAGCTTTGTCCAAAATTTCCTATCTTATATTTTCCATTATTAGAGTGGCAAGGAGGTCAGCCATGTCAAGAGTCTCAATATGCTTCACTGAACTTGTTAGATTCTGATTATGAAATTTATTTGCCTTATTTTTCTCTTTGACAAGTTAGATAGGTGTTTCATGGTGTTCTCGTTTGTGTTGTTGCTCTTGCATAAGACTGTCATTCTTTGCTCTGAAACAATGACTACAATGTGTGCAAAAGCCACCTTGGTAAATATGGCCTCCAAAGCATGAGGATAGTTCTACAATTGTTGAATGACTGTCGTATCAAGTAAAGCAGGACTTCATTTGTAAGGTAGCAACTCTGACATATTTCTGTACTTGTGTCTTAGGTTGATGTGAATGGTGAGACTGCTGCTCCTATCTACAAGTTTATGAAGTCCAGCAAGGGTGGCCTATTTGGTAATAGCATCAAATGGAACTTCTCAAAGTTCTTGGTGGACAAGGAAGGACATGTGGTTGAGCGCTACGCCCCTACCACCTCCCCTCTGAGCATCGAGGTAAACCTAAGATCATCGATACGATTAGATAGGATTCCCTTACCTAACCAGCTTCCTGATATCAGGTTTTTATACGTCTTGCAGAAGGATATCAAGAAGCTGCTGGTAGTTTCTTGAATGCAGCTTTCAGATGGTTTCTTGCATTGGTACTACTAAAGTCCTTGAAAGGAGTTTGATGAACCTGTGGCATGTGTCCTTAGTGGAATGATGTTTCCAGTAGGCTAATAAGTATCCAATAAATCTCCTGTGTGCTAGTCAATCAAAACTGTGGAATCAATAAGCTAAGAGGACTATCCTTCTGACATTTATCTGGCCTGTTTGGTTTGCTTCATTGTGGCAGGAATGGTCTTTCTCCAGCATGATAAGTCTAAGACCTATATATAGTGCCAATAGATACAAGAGGGATGGGTGCAACCAGATATCAATTAGCCAAAAGATCACCATTTGTTACAGGTACAAGAAAAGATCAGAAGTGACTGAATGGTATTGAGTGATTGTTAGATCACACCGATGTTAAATATACAAAATGCAGTCTAATAAGAAAGATATCAATGATCTAACAAAGAAACTACCCACGAGTCAAGTCGATCTGCATATGTGAATTTCTCATCTCCATTTGCCTGGAGCTAGGCCATCCTCCCATTGAAGAAGACGTGAGATTGGGACTAGCGAGGGCACTGGATGGCATGCTTTTCATGCCCATATTTAGCTCAGAATTCGCTCCTGATTCTTGGCTGGTTTTGTTCTTGTTCTTTGTTTTTGAGCCACCGTAAATAAAACTACCCATCATCACCTACACAATGAAAAATATGAGGTCCTTCATTCCTAAGATAAGTATGGCAAGGTTGCAAGTTGTATTGAGATAGGTTGGAAGGATTGCCTGGGCATTGCTAGCAGCAATGAGAGGACCGCCGATGCCTCCACCGATCACACGGCCGTCGGGGCTCGAGAGTGAGATGCTGAATCCACCGCTGTGGCTATGTGATCCACCTTCATCACTGATCAAGAAACAACCAGACAAGGAGAGTATTTCGAAACGACCCTGCACAGGTTTAAGGTCAAACCATAAAAGATCAGAAAGCTTTTACCTTCCTCATAAAATATAGTTCATCAACAACTAACACCACAAGTTGTGCTCCAGGTGACTTACAGGAAGCAAACGGACTATTAGTGAGAAAATACTTGATTCATTCCTTTTGGGTTCCTATTGCAAGATTTGTTCTTGTTATAGTCCCGGGCAAGAAAATTGAGTATCAGCAGCTATCATGTGGAATCATCATCTCATATAATTAGTTAGCTAGTATTTTCTTCTCAAATTTAAAATTCATCTCAGATTCTCAATAAAATTCATAAGAATATCTGAAAAATAAGCAGGCATGAGAAGCATATTATTTGATGTTCTGGAGAGAACCATGACCTTTTTCGATTTGGTTACGGAGAGTTGGCTTTCCTATTTAAGAGCAACAACTTCTTGGTTTTTAAGATCACGAGTACATTAATTTTTCGGATGTGACATGTTCTATATTTCATGGATGTATGGCTAGAAGTGGCTCCTATGTAGGAACCAACCCTTTCTTAAACAAATGGCTTCCTCATGATCATGAAAAAACTATTTATTCATTTGTTTGTTTTCCTAACTCTGTCATAATGTTATGTAACTGTCCTGAATTATAATCGCTAGTGACTAGTATAATTCCATAAGCAGAGGCATACAGAAAGCAGCATATCTCTGACCCCCGCATCTTTGAGCACTATGTACTAATATGTAGCTACACAGCATCTCTTTTACCTTCCCGGCAATATACGCCTACCAGGCATGGATCAGGCATGCTGAGAACAGAATGTTAGACTACGGATTTGATGGGAGGGAAGTCAGACAGCTTTAGCTTAGCATAGGGAGAAAGCAAAAGATTGCCAACCTCGTAAGTGACTGTGCCGCCAGAAGTTGCAGGCTGGCAAAGGGTTACAGTAGATGCGGCACCATTAGCTGAGAGGACACAGACAGCCCTTGGACCCTGTTGTGTAAATGACAATATCTTCGCTGCAATATCCTGGAATTAAGAATGCACCAGGATCCAAGTCATTCGTGAATGCAAAATCTTCAATTCAACACCATCAATCAAGTACAAAAATGTAGCATATCCAATATTAGGGACTGACTGGAAGTCCTGGTGCAAGCAAACTAGGACCATTACCTTTCTATGCTTACGACCAACAATATGATGCAGAAGATATTCATCTTTTTGTTTGCTAGTTTTCGTGCTGTAAAATTGATGCACAAATACCTAATTCAGATTCATTCCAACTGACCAGCCCTTGGCCTTAACTAATAAAAAAAAAGATTCATTCCAACTGAAAGCTACATTTAGGATAACTAGACAGACCAGTTCTTCCCTTCATTAGTTCGAACAGTTCAAAGTTCATGGTGCTTTCAAACTTGTATAGACATTAGACAGGTCAATGGTTCACTCCAATGTAAACAAAACAGAGTCTTCCTCCCACAATATCAACTCCAAAAAAGAACCACCATTAAAACACATAAAAAAAAAACTTTGCTTGCAATTCAATATTACTCCAAACAACTATATTTAGAAAAATATAACTCAAAAAAGCTCAGATCATCTGATCCAAGGCGTTGACATTCAACTTAGTGAAACAAAATGGCAGCTTGGATCATACCTCTCCTGTTGAAATTGTTAGAATATGTGGAGTAAAAGCCATCCCAGCAGACCCAGAGACCCATTCCCCTGATAACAGACCAGAAAATACATAGATATTAACATTCCATGATTTCCATCATCCATACAAATTCTAACTATTATAATAATAAAGAAGCATCACTATTCAGCAAAAAAATTCCATCTTTCACAATTAGTAAGACCACAACTGACTGAATGCTACCAAACACAACAATGTAGAGGAATCTATTTGTTTAAGGTTGAATCTCGAGCTCACCAAGAGAAGCCAACTGCTGCTTCCGACCAGTTCCCGGCGGCCGCCCTCTCCCCCGCTTCTTCTCAGTTGCGATCGAAGAACTCGTTATTGATCCCATTACGGATACGGAGGGAGGCGTCGAAGACATCGGCGTCATCGCCAATGCCGTTGTGCCAGCGACCCCGTACTTCCTGGGTCTCCCGCGCTTCCTCTTCGCCGGTGGCTCCACCTGACTCACTCCACCAGCGACCCCATGGTGCGAGATGGACGGCGGGGACGACTCCACAGCGGAGCCCCCGCCGAATACGTCGGCGGCGGAATTTTGCCCAGCCATGCCGGAGCTTTGATTAGAGATCGAGCGCATGCCGCCGCCGATGCCCCGGTGGATATAGTACGACGGCATCCCCATGTCTTCCCTCCCGTCCATGCATGGATTTTCGAGGATGGGAATGCAGCTCCGGAAATCCTAGAAATTTCTACAGAAACCTCAGAAATCCAGAACGGAGAAAAGTTCGAAAATTCTTCGAAATGCTGTGAAAAAAACACCCCAAAACCGAATTTTTTCACGAGTAGCAGTTTAAAACACCGATTTTTTTTTTGCAGGAATCGTGGACAAAAAGAAAAGCCGGCAATCCTGGAGAATAAAAGACTGAAAGCTGAAAAGAAAAGTAACGGGAGAGAGATCGAACGAGTTCTGAAAAGGTTACAGCTCCCAAGGTGTGAGCTTTTTGGAATCGACGGAGAAGTGGAGGAACCCCGGAGAGTGAGGTGAGTGGTGCGTTGAAGAGCGAGGAGAGGAGCGGTGGTGGTAAAGAGAGAGGGAGGAGCTCAATAACTGAGGTCGGGGAGCAATGGCCAATGGGCCAATGGCAGATGATAGATAGAGGTGGAGCAATGGAAATAGCATGGGAACCATGAGGTGTGGATGAGGTTACTGGCTTGCTGGGGCCACTACTTTGTCATGTTGTGTTTGATGTTGCTGGATATTGGTTTAGATTAGGTAAGAGCCCAGTTTAGTCTAAATCCTGCCAAATCACCAATTGGTCTCATACTTTCTTGAAAGAATAGAGAACATGGTGAGAGAATTTACTCTACATTTTGGATTTGAGATCAGGTAGCAACTCAACTGATGTGGCATGTTGACTTGTTACACCTCAGCGTTGCCATCAGGTCAGAAGTATCTATCATTAAGAAACCTAATCAGGATTAAAGTTGGTCCCCGACATGGATGCGAAACTGTTGAAGACTTTGTCATGGTTATGGTGTTCCAAGGAGGACAGTTGTTTGGGTGTGTGTTTAATGAAACTTGGTTATAAAAATAAAATTACATTGCCGTTAGGATGTAGCTATTGGCGTTGCTGTGGCGTGTACCCTCTTCTTCATGGTTGTCTCGTGAAAGATGCGTGGCGTAGTTTAGATAAACAAAGCAAGACGATAAGATTCTTTATCCACACAGTTTACTCTCCTCTGTTGCTATCGAAGGCTCCAACGCCAACGCTTGAGCTTTTGTGATACCCCCAATATAACCCCCCACGACACAGTTTCATTCTAATAGAGATCAATCACAATCCTTTCCATTGAAATGTACATCTGCACTCTGCAATGTAAACTTCAATTACAATAAATGACAAGAAGACATCCAAGTATCCAAAGCCAAGAGCTGAATGCTAGCTGAAAATATCCTGCAGATAATGGTTGAGGGGTCTCATTTAGCAATGTCCCCACTGCCACAAATTTCAAATCTCTGGGCCTTTCATGGTTGGAAGCTTTGGCCAGCAACAATCCCTACTTATCCACTTCCATGGGCCATGGCAATAACGATAGTGCAGGTCGTCAGCATCCCACAGCGTAGCCTCAAGCAGCACAGCCATCTAATGTGGGACACAAGGCATTAATGGGAACATGTACATCACTGAGACATTATTTGGTCGTTCGGAAGAATAGATATCCCAAAATTGGGAGAACCACCGTCATATAAAGTTGACTAGGAGGTCACTGACAGAGAACCCTTTTTTTTAAAAAAACCCTTCACATAATAGGACTTAATCAGCAACAAAAGAGTATCTTTGGCTCCTAAACAAGTAAAAGCTGTTTGACTCTGCAATAGAAATGTCAATCACAATTGAGCAACTCCAGCTGATGAAACAGACGCTCACACGCAAGTGAAGTTCATGGAAGATTATGGTTTCATTGTCATCTACGCTACTAAAGAAGCAGTCGAGATTCAGTAACATAAATACTACAAAAGCCTAGGTCTGCAATCCATGAGCATCTTCCCACGCATGACAAGCAAAAGTTATTGGTCGATCTCCATTGCTTGCGCTGCTTTGGCCTTTGCCAATGCCGACAGTTTTGTCTTCAGCTTTCTCTTGCCGACATGAAATCCACTGGAATTCTTTTTTCCTTTGTTTTCCCTACTGTCGATCTGGTCCAAGCACCAAAGCAGGAAAAGTGAACCAAGAATATTATTACCAAATTAGCAAACCTTCCATTAAAAAAAAGTGAACATTCCAACCCAAAGAGAAAAATTGCACAAGAAAATAGGTAGAAACAAAGAGAACAGACAGACATGCAGCATTAAATGAAGTAATCCATTTGGACACACTGCTCAAGCTTCAGTACAGTGAAAAATTAGATGGCAATATTCTAATGCACATGGCTATTCGGTGTAATTGCTTGTGAGAATGAATTCTTATCAGAACTTAACATAGGAATAATTAGCATCATATTCTCTACATTTCATATATCATAGGAATACATGGCGAATGAGACCCATTCTTATGTTTTAATAACCCAATAGTTTAGAGAGGAGCCAAATGCTTGTTCAAGGATAAGAGGCTAATGAAACAAGCATATCACATCTCTTCCTTTATAAACTGCAGAAAAAGGCAACACAGGACGAGTAAGATAGGCAAATGAAGTTAATCATCACAGGCATAAGTGTAACTGTCAACTTTGTTGGTGATTTGCTATGCGTGACTCAACCATGTTTAATTTGGTATAGATAACTAAGGTAAATAGCAAAAAAAAACCATCATCATAAAATAGTTAGACAGATGACAAAGGATTAATATGTAAACAACATAATATAACTTTTACTCAATTCTATGAAATTCACATTAGAACCTCGAATAATAGACATCATATACTATATGCACCTTAATCATGCACTTCATCTCATGCTGCCTAAAGCACTTTCCCACCCAACAAAACCTACAAGAACTAGTGATTGCAAAGGCCTACAAACTTCAAAAATCAAGTATTAAACCTGCCTAAGAATTGCTTGTTGAAGTAGGTACGTTCCAAACACCAGTGTGGGTAGCCGAATGCGCATTTGGAGGCTTGAGTAGTGAATTGCACAGACTTCACAAGGAATTTACTTTAGATGGGTCCTAAAAAAGTAACTGAGAGGCTCTCTATCTTTTACTGAATTAGAATGGATACGACCTCATTAAATGGATCAAATTTCTTCAATCATCCAGATTTCCAAAGCAGAACACTTAACCGCTTTCTTGACGTCTGCTACAATGACCTCATGTTGAGAAATTATAAGGAAACTCACAAGAAAAAAAAATCCATTTTTTCACATTGTTAAAACGAAAATGATGGATCACCAATTCGAAATATTCAAAACCAAGAAACGATATGAACTTATCGCCTCATCCTAAAACACACATAATACAGATCAAATATTGGCAAAAAGAGAGCTTAAACTCCTGCGAGATCTAACCTTCATCTTGGACTTCCTAGCTTGCAGTTTCATCGCCGCCTTCTCCCTCCCCTCCTTTTCTCCTGATTGGATCCATCGGGATATATTGCAAGATTAAGGAATAAAGATAAAATCTTTATAAAACTACAGAGAATCAAAGAAGTAGCAAATCCAGAGTATAAAAAGTAATTGTTGACAGATTCATACTTTGGAGATCGAAATGGTACTGCTTTTTTCTCTTCGCTAAGTTGTTTTTCTTCGACATCTTGGCCCCCTCTTCGAACCCTAGGTCTGTTCTCAGCCATTATAAGGCGGCATCATGAGTCGGAATCGGGTCGATCTAAATCAAATCCGATAAGCTTTCGGGTACCAAAATCAGAGAGGCTATCTACTTTCCCATAAATATACTGTAGTACCATGCGATTTGGAATTTATAATTCAATACCATCAAATTATAAACTAAGTGAAATTTAATTCCGACCCCGACTCCGTTACTATAATTTGACGAAAAATCGCTCACGTGCGCACGTCAGCGATTTTACACCCGTTTCTCATGTTTTGCACCTATTTCCCGCCTCTCTCCCATCATTCGCCTCTCTCCCGTCGACGCCGTCATCCATCCCGACTCCTCGCAGCGCCACCGTCATCTGCCTCTCTCTCGTCGTTGCCGAGTTCCTCTATTGCCGCCAATTCTCCACCACATAGTTCTTCCCAAGTGACATCGACCCAGTGCTTCGCAACCGGCTCTCTGCGCGAGACCTTCCTTGTTGTGTATAGAGGCAACGGGGAGGCGGTGGCATGGGAGGGAGTGGAGGCGTTCCTGGCGGCGCCGCCGGAATCTTGGGCAGTGACGAGTGTGTGGGACTGTGGCGGAGTGTTCCGACTTGAGCTGCGGGCTTCGCCGAACGGAGCTGGTGCGGGCGTTGTGCGGTCGCGCGGAGGAGAAGGGGGCCGTGCGACGGAGCTGGTGCGGGTAGAGGAGGAGAAGCAACAGAGAGATGGGGGAGGAGAAGAAAGAAGAAGAAGAAGAAGAAGAAGAGGGGGAGGTGGCTGGGGAAAGAGAAAGAAAACACGGGTAGGACCCATGCAACCCCAGCCACTTCTCCAGACACCCACCATGGAACCTATACCCGCACGACAACTCTCCGCCGACATCCTGGGCTCGCTCTTGACCCTCTCCAAATTACGAACGCTGGATCTCTCAGCGAACGAACTCACTGGCACCATTCCTTCTGGACTAGCTATGATCCCTGCCTTGTCTACTAGAATGTATCTGAGAACGACCTCTTAGGGGAAGTCCCAGCAATTCTAGGTTCTCGTTTCGACGACCCTTCAGTTTTTGCCGGCAATCCAAGCCTATGCGGTAAACCATTAGAGGCGGAGTGCAGTGAAGTGAAGGTCAAGAGACGGAAGAGGAGGCAAGAGCGTTTCATCATGTTGATCAGCATCATCGCAGGGACCGCCTGCTTCCTAGCATTGCTCTACTGCTGCTGCGCCTTCTTCTTAGCTCATTGGCGACGACGTTTCCTGGACAGCAGGGCCGTCGTGAAGAAGCGCAGCCCCGGGCACAATGTGTGGGTCACATCTTGAGGCCCTGTTTGGCGACCGGATTTGGCACCCGGATATAGCCTCCACCCTCGTCACAAACCCCGAACCCACCCTAAATCTACCCCTCCACCCTCGTTGGGCAACGAGAGGTGGATACCCTATCGGTGGCCAACGAGGCCTCATTGGCCTCCACCCTTGTTAGCAATCCGGACGCCAAACAACCCATGAGAGTTGGACTATGCATTACTTGGGTAATTTGACAAAAGATTATTCATGTTTTAAATTTGGGTAATTTGACAAAAAATTTCAGGCAAAATGTTTTAAATTTCGAACATATATTCTAAAGATCATTAGAATTAGCATGTAGATGCAGGTTCATGGCTTAAAAGCTAGGTAATCTTGCTCAAGCGGTGGAGCATATGGTTTATTTCAATGCAAACGGGAGAACCTTACCAAGACTTGAAAGAGGGGTGCCTTCGGAAACTTTGACACATGTTGTAAGCTCTTGTCGTAAGGTGTTGGGTTAAGTTGCAACGAGTGCAACACTCGTATTTAGTTGCAAACATTGTATTTAGAATCATGAATAGTCTGCAAGTGATAAGCCGGAGGAACGTGAGAATGGCTTCAAGTCATCATGCCTTTCTTTTATGCCTTGGGTGGCACACGTGCTACAACCGCGAGGGTGAGCTACCTCTAAAACCTTTGCTCACTTCGGATTGCAAGCTACAACTTGCCTGCATCATGAAGCCGAAATCGTTGGTCAGTTAATATTACGGAGGATTCATTCCCGCGCAAAATATTACTTAAGCAGTGTCTAGTTCACACGGCCTCTAACATGTTGGCTTAAATGAAAATGAGTCCAATGGCAAGTAAATATTGAATTCAATAAGCGGTTTCTCTCGAGTCATGCTTTGATACCAAGTTAATTTTATCAGTCAAGTCAAAAATATATCTTGATACAAAAACATGTGTTATGTATTTCTACTCGGTGGGCCCCATGCCAGGTGGCACGGGTAACCACCCACCCCCACTGTCCCTCTATCATCATTCTCTTTATGACTCAGCTGTCACGTGTCTCATTTTCTCGATGACTCAACTGTCACGTGTGAGAAGAATAGACGAGTTAGATTGTGACTCATAAAACCTTATCTTATATAATAGATTATAGCCTAACATGTCATCTTAGAGTCGCTCCCTCCTTTTATAAAACATGTTTTATTGTGCTCAGTTGTCTGTAATGAGCATTTTAAAAGCTTAACTTAGTTTATCATATTTTATTGCAAACTTTATCCTAAATATATAAAACTCATTATTTTCCATCAACTTAAGTTTTTTGGTTGATTGATGAAGCTGACACAGTATTAGATCAAATTTTCTTCACCACAGCAAATATTCCTTCAAAATATAATATGTTTTTATCTTTATTTAATTTCTATCCAATTAGTTTAAAGTTCGACAAAAACTACCTCGAAATATGTGAATAAACTATTTTAAAGATAAAATGTAAAAATGAGATATTATTCAAATTTAAATGTTTACGAAGAGGTGATATCAAATCACATCTCATTCACAGGTAAAAAAAAAAAAAATCACGGAAAACAGTAATTTTATGATATTAGTTCCCTTTAATCCAGCTCTATGTATATATGCCTTATTTATGAGTTTAGCATCATAATCCATTTTCTCAACGGACCTTCCAAAAAGTAACACCCCATTCCTTAGCGCTCCGCCTGATCTCCTTCCCTTCTTCGTGAATCGCCTCCTCTATCACCTCCGCCGGCACCGTCTCTCTCCGGCGAGCTCAATCCCTCACTATTACCCCTGCCTTGAGGTACTCGGCCTAAGATAAGCCCCCTATCGGGCTGCCCTAACCCTCCCGTCCCCTCCCCCTGAATCTCTAACCAGCCCGCCCCTGTATTTGCGAAACCCTAACCCGTCGGCAAAGATGGTGCTCGCACAGCTGGGTGGGAGCATCTCCCGGGCGTTGCAGCAGATGAGCAACGCCACGGTGATAGATGAGAAGGTGCTCAGCGAGTGCCTGAACGAGATCTCGAGGGCGCTGCTCCAGTCGGATGTCCAGTTCAAGATGGTCCGCGACATGCAGGCCAACATCAAGCGCATCGTCAACCTCGATGACCTCGCCGCCGGCCACAATAAGCGCCGCATCATCCAGCAGGTACTCGCATGCTCTCTTCTCTATTCTTGTCGCCCCATTCGGCCAATCTAGTTCAGCATCTCCACTACATCTTCAACAGTTCTACCAGAACCTCTGACTATCCGTACGATACTAGACTCTTTTCATCTCCAAATTCTTGTGGTTGCTATGTGCACTGCTTATTATAAATTCATCAAGAAACTTTGAATGAAACTATTTTGTTGTCTTATAACTATTATACATTCTCAAGTTTCTGATTGCCCATAGTGAAACTGTTTATGTTGCTTTCCCACAGGCTATATTCACTGAATTGTGCAAGATGTTGGATCCTGGGAAGCCCTCCTTCACGCCCAAGAAGGGGAAAACAAGCGTGATCATGTTTGTGGGTTTACAAGGTACATTTCTTGAGGTGTCATTATGATTCCCTGAACTTTGATGCCAATGATAGTTTCATTAAGCAATTATTATATTATTGTTTTCAGCATTCACCATCATGCTAATCATTCATACTATGAGCGAGGTAAGAAACCAATGAATTTGTATATCCACATAGCTGTAGTATTGACCAATTAATTCATGACACTGAAGAAACTCCAATGAAATAAACAACAGAAAGGATCTATAGACTATACTAAGTATGTGTGAAGGGTTTAAAAAGTGAAACAAAAGGGAAATAAGGGTATACCTCCTCTACAAGCACCACATGTGGAACGCATATAATTGAGTGTAACATTCTTAAGTTCCTCCAATGCAATGGAAGGTTCTAGATGAAGAAGGAAAATCATCCTTGGAAGTTTGTGAACTTAGGATTATTCTTGTTATAAGATAAGATATGAAAGTCCTAGCATCTAAAAATATACTGGTATTTGAGAGTGTGAGTGACCACTTGTTTGCAATTTGGAATTGTTACAATTATGCTTTCAAAGTTGCCAGGTGCCTCTTCATATGCAGTCATATAGCCCAAAGGAAATTGAAACAAACTCCGAGAATGACACAGGAAACTAGTCCATCTTTTAGCATTGCAAACTCATTTTGGTGTTGCTCATGGACATGGGTAGTTTGTTAACAAGTTTACTTCTGATAGTGATTGTCAACATATCTTGTCGCTAGAATCATCATGGATGTGTTATGTGCTTGAGTTGACCTCTTGATTGTGTACAATAAACTGTATATTCCAAAGATTTGATCCAGAACTTCATTTGCCTCTAAAAACCTGCATTCGAGATAATTCTGTTTTTAGGAGTTAATGTTTTCACACTCTTGGACATTTCGCTCATATCTTTCGTCTTATGACTTCAGGTTCCGGGAAAACTACTACTTGTACCAAATATGCGTATTATCATCAAAAGAAGGGTTGGAAACCAGCTTTAGTCTGTGCAGATACTTTCAGAGCTGGTGCTTTTGATCAGTTAAAACAAAATGCGACAAAAACTAAAATACCTTTCTATGGAAGGTACAGCATTTGTGTTTTACTTAAGTAGTTTGATTGTTTTTAATCAAAGCGATATGATTTGGATGTTGGTAAACAAAGTAGGTTGGACTGTTTTTCTGGGCGCTGATGATTTTTTATGATCTAAATTAATTTTGTTCACATCAACTCTTCTTAAATGATCACTTATACTTACAGCTACATGGAATCAGATCCTGTAAAAATTGCTGTTGAGGGTGTGGAAAGGTTTAAGAAAGAAAACTGCGATCTAATCATAGTGGACACAAGTGGGCGTCACAAACAAGAAGCTGCCCTTTTTGAAGAAATGCGTCAAGTGTCAGAAGCGACGGTAGGCGTCTAACTCAGGGTATAATCAGCCAGCTTCTTACTATAGTCAAAAACTGCATTAATGTTTTCTTGCCATTGTAGAAACCAGATCTTGTGATATTTGTTATGGATAGCAGTATTGGCCAAGCTGCATTTGATCAAGCACAGGCATTCAAGCAAAGTGTTGCAGTTGGAGCCGTTATTGTTACTAAAATGGATGGTCATGCAAAAGGAGGTGGTGCTCTTAGTGCGTAAGTATCATCGTTTATGAACAACACTTTTTGATGACTTTCCCTTGAGATAGGGTCCTTTGTGTGATGCGAGCTTGTTCTCCTATTAGGATACTACCAACTGCTTTTCTCAAGAAAGGAAAGGCCAGTAATTGCTTGATGGTTTTGAAATTTAAAATTCCTTGGTTCAGTCATGGGATATCCATCATCTTCTAATTTAGAAGAAGGCCATCAAACTAATTACTAATGGGTTACTTCTCTGTGCAAATATTTTAGAAGTTAGTTTTGGCATACTGGTATGACATTCTGATAGTTAAGGCTTCAAAAATAATCCTTTTTCTGGTCCAAATTTTCACAACCATCAGTGGATGCTATACTTCTATCCTTTATTAGTTGGCATCTCATTTCTACTTACTTTTGCTAATAGTAGTATGTTTAAGAACGCAATGTAACCAAGTAGTAGAGCATCTACTAAATCATTTGTATGCCTTCCATTAGAAACAACCTTTTAAAACTTCCTCAGAATCCTAGCTGATCTAGGTGAAAATGGTATCTTAATTCTTCAATATTATGCTTTCCATCTTTACATACACAAACACTCAATAAAATGGGTGGAAAAAATCTAGTTCGTCCACTTAATACAAGGTTACATAATGCATGGGGCCTGACAAATTGCTAATAGTGACTAACTCAAACTTAGCAATTGTCAAAATGGTGATCATTTAAATAAATGGTCACAAAATATTTATCGATTTCTCCTATAGATATCCGAGGTCTTGAACAGACCATTATTCCAATTAACACATCTAGAGATTTTTTACCCTCTATCAATCCATTAACAAGCTAATTGTTGTGCACCCAAGCATCATTCAGATCCATTTGTAACAGGCCTCATTGAGCTACTTAATTTGTGTAGTGACTGCCTTTCTCTAGTTCGAGCAAATATGCTTTGGATCTTCAATTTAGTAACTTTAGAAGCATGCTGTCCTCATGTACAGTGTTGCAGCCACTAAAAGCCCGGTCATATTCATTGGAACTGGAGAACACATGGATGAATTTGAAGTTTTTGATGTCAAGCCATTTGTGAACCGTCTTTTGGGTGAGCGTTGAGTGCCAATATTTTGTTATAATTCCTACTTTATAAATATTCAAGTTACACTGCTCATGCATTTGCTGTTTTAGGTATGGGTGATTGGACTGGGTTTATGGACAAAATTCATGAAGTTGTTCCTACTGATCAACAACCTGAGCTTCTGCAGAAGCTCTCTGAAGGAAGCTTTACCCTGCGACTAATGTATGAGCAATTTCAGAACATACTAAAGATGGGCCCTATAGGCCAGGTATAGCATTTGAGCACAATAGTATAGCTTTCCCTATTATTATCTCATAGAATTGCAATTCGACATCCTATTAGAAATGTTGATAATCAACTTTGTGCTATATGCATTTGCCTTAGCCATTCTTCAAGGTTGTGGGACAGGGAAGCGTTTTGTGTATGTCTGCACTGGACCTTTTGTTTTGTCATCCTATTAGAAATGTTGATAATCAACTTTGTGCTATATGCATCTGCCTTAGCCATTCTTCAAGGTTGTGGGACAGGGAAGCGTTTTGTGTATGTCTGCACTGGACCTTTTGTTTTGTCATCCTATTAGAAATGTTGATAATCAACTTTGTGCTATATGCATCTGCCTTAGCCATTCTTCAAGGTTGTGGGACAGGGAAGCGTTTTGTGTATGTCTGCACTGGACCTTTTGTTTTGTCATCCACTCTGAGCAAGCTCCCTTGCAATTGCAAGTCTTTTCCGGAGGAGACATTATTGACTGTCTCTTCACGTAGATGAGAGATTATTCTAAGATTATTGGGTATTTGTGTACTTTTAAAGCTGACCATGAAATGATCATGGCAAGCAGGTGTTCTCTATGTTGCCTGGATTTAGTGCAGAATTGATGCCAAAGGGCCATGAGAAGGAAAGCCAGGCTAAGATAAAGCGCTATATGACAATGATGGATTCCATGACAAATGCAGGTAATGTTAATTTTTGTCCCGAGACACTAGTACATGTGGTTGGGTTTGTTTGGTGCTGGATAGTCTATTTCTGTTCCGGTATTAAGTAGGGTGAGAAAATTAACATTGCACAATTGGCGTACGCTTGTGGACACAAGAGTCTGAAATTTTCCCAGCCTAGCTTTTTTATCTGTCTATTCCTCTTGACAATGCAGAGTTGGACAGTACAAACCCTAAGCTTATGAATGAGTCTAGGATTGTGCGGATAGCTAGAGGTTCTGGTAGGCCTCTTAAGGATGTAATGGAGATGTTGGAAGAGTACAAGCGCCTTGCTAAGATCTGGGGCAAGATGAAGGGCCTCAAGATACCAAAGAAGGGTGAGATGAGCGCTCTCTCCAGAAACATGAATGCTCAACATATGAGCAAGGTCCTCCCGCCACAGATGCTGAAGCAGATTGGCGGAATGGGAGGCCTTCAGAACTTGATGAAGCAGATGGGCCCAAATGGCATGTTTGGAGGTGGCGACAAATAAAACATTCAGCAATACAGCAGCCTGAGCTATTCTCTCTTCGGCCTTCTCAGCCTTTTATAACATTAGGACAGATTGCCATATCCTTGTAGTTTCTCAATTGCTGTAACAATTGGCTGCAGCAGTTTGTGTACATGAATCAGTTCAATCCGCTCAATTGCTGTAACAATTGGCTGCGGCAGTTTGTTTTGGTGAGTCAAAATTGCATTAATATAAGGGTCTGCTTTTCCACTTTTAAACTTCGAGGGACTAGTTTGACATTTGGGCTATAACAGAGGATACTAATATGTATTTCAGCTTACATATAAATATACTGACATTTTGAGGTAGGTTACAGCTACATCTTTCTTGTTTTATTTGACCACTGTGATCTACGACAGTCATTTGTTACGTAAGTAAAGCATTTCTTCAACTAGTCTTTCAACCAAAGTTAGGATCTCTAGTATTAAGCAATATTGTTTATTGCCATCCATATATTTCCAACGCCAATGAAGACTTGGACTTGAGTAGAATGCATTCCAGAGGATCATAAGATACCGATGCTAGTATTCCAGATTAATCCATACTTGATCTAGTCAAGCGATAGCAACTTATAAGCACATTCATAGTACTACTATACTGATTCGGTTTTACTCCAGATAAATACAATAGCACAACCAATTCGCGATAGTACTTGAGTTTAAACCAGCTAACTCTATTGCTGTGGGCCTGGGCCTGTGGCCCAGCAATCTGAATACCTGCTGTTGGTAGAAAAACATAAAACAGATGCAACGCCTTAGTGAGCAATGGGCTTTGCCGTAACGAGTGGCCCATTACTGGGAATGATATGTACCCTCATCGAGTAACATGAGCAATGAAAGAGTTCAAATCAGTCTGAGACGATCCGCCATCCGCCACCGCCCGACGAACAGCCTCGCCGATGTCCTTAGCCATCCTCCGAATCTCCTTCCCTTCCTCGTAGACCATCACCTTCTTTATCGCCTCCTCTATCACCTCCGCCGGCACCGTCTCCCTCCGGCGAGCCCAGTCCCTCACTATCACACCCGTCTTGAGGTATTCAGCCACCATCACCGCGTTTCTCGGCTGGTCGGAGTGCATGGGCCATGCTAGTATAGGCACCCCATTGCTCAACGCTTCTATGGTGGAGTTCCATCCACAATGGCTCATGAAAGCTCCTGTCGAGGGGTGTCCTAAGATCTCCAGCTGTGGCGCCCATCCTCCCACGATCATTCCCACTCCCTCAACCTCCTCGCCGAAATCCGGCAGCCACCTCCTTTTCCGGCGACCATCGTCGCCGGTCTCGATAAAAATGTCACCTTGGTCGGCATCCTTGGCGACCAATATAAACCGCTGACCGCTCTGTTTCAGCCCAGCTGCCATTTCGTGAATCTGGTCGTCGGAAATCGTCGTCGTGCTTCCGAAGGCCACGTACACGACGGACGCCGGCGTCTGCTTGTCGAGCCACTCCAAGCACTCATGCCGGCCGCCGCCGCCGCCGGCACCGCCGACGGGTTGTATGGGCCCGATTGCGAATAATTTCTTGTTGCGACACTCAAGTTGCTCGGCAAGCAAGTCGATGAACTCCCCCTCGATCGATCTGCATGTGTTGTTTATGATCCCAGCTTCGGCTTTCCTATCGTATTGGTTGGAAGTCGCGAATTCGAAGAACTCTCGAGTGAAGCACTCCTCGAAGGGGGCAAGAAACTTCTCGAGATGTTTTGGTGGTGGTGGTTCCAGCTTGCCTACGTACTCCCACATGAATCCGATCTCGACCATGGCTGGGACACACCGGAACATATAAGTCTCGGCGTTGGGGAGCTCCGCCGCCTCCTGCCCGGCGAGTGACATAAGCTGGTCGTGAACCACCACGAGGCGGCGGGTGGTGGGGGAGACAGAGTGAAACAGAGCGGCGAGAGGGGCGCGCAGCTGGGGGACGACCGTTTCCCACAGAGGTTGGAGGTGGGCGGGGAAGTTGGTGGCGGCGTTGGGGTCCGGCGGGGGTGTTGGGAAAGAGGAGAGGGTGAGATCGTGGAAGGTGATGGCATGCACGGCGTCGGCGTGCCAGCCCTGGATACGGTGCTTGGCCTGGCGGTTGTGGGTGGCAGAGCATGCGTAGTGGACGGAAAGGCCCCGGGAGGCGACGAGGAGGGAGAAGTGGAGGAGCTGGTTCAGGTGGCCTTGTGCCGGGAAAGGCACCGCCACCACCACCACCTCCTCCGTTGCCGGTGCTACAGGGCCCATTGCTTCACGTGAAGATAAGGAGCAGGCTGCAGTGTGGTTGCTGCTCTATAGGAAGCGTGTAGCTCTCGAGTATATACGAAGGTCTCTTTGGGCCTCACCGCCTCATGTTTGGGTGGTCATCCATTGCGCAGCCTTCCAGGAGCATTGAAAAACATTCAATCGACTGCTTAGAACGTGTTTGGTTCAAGAACAGAACTTTGATACATTCGGGTCCCACTAAAGTTCAGCATAGACCAGCTCGGTCAATGTGGTCCACCAACACTAGTCGTTTACTAGGCTAAGAGCATCTCCAACCTCGCTCTCTAAAATAGAGAATCTAACAACCATAAAAAATTCATAAAGGTGTTTTGGAGGATGACAACTCCAATCACCATCCTCTATATTGATTCTCCATTTTAATATTTCTCCTAAATACCTTCTATGTTTCTCTTATTAAAACATAACTAATATATATAATACAAATTACTTTTAATTATAATATATGATATTTATAAGATTAATACGATGGCAAAGATATCGTCAATATCTTCGAAACGAGACTAATATTGTTGTTGTGTATTGGATGTTTTGAATTCTGTCGTTGGCTTGACTATGACACACTACGTAGAGTTAACGGGGTCCGGGGCAGCGCCCCGGCGGGGATGCATGTTGGCGGGAATTTTAGGCGGGAATGCATTTTGGCGGAAATACATATTGGCGGGAATTTTAGGCGGGAATGCATTTTGACGGGAATGCATGTTGGCGGGAATTTAAGGTGGTAAATGCATTTTGGCAGGAATTCATCATGGTTTTATTTTTTATTCAAATGATACAAACTTAGTGTCAAATTAATTCTTAGAATGCATCTAATCATGTAAAATGATTGATCGTAATTATTGAAAATTTAGGTATAATTTAAATTATAATATATTAAATAATTTTATAAATTAAATTACATCAAATATTTGCTTTCAAAAATACTCAAAATTGGTCTCATAATGAAGATATCGATGATATCTTTCCAATGAGACTAATTTCATAAAATTTCAACATGTATATTTAAAGTTATGATAAATATAGTCATTTTAATATAAAAAGATATCAAGGGTAAAATAGTCAATCAAACCGTTTGGAGAATCTACAGTGACTCACTGTAGCATCTCTATCTCTGTTATAGAGATAGAGTGCCATTGGAGTGCCAACCGGTCTCTATTTTGGAGAAATAGAGACCGGTTGGAGATGCTCTAAATGGTTCAAAGTTTTAAAGGGTAAGACCGTTTAGTTCATGGGCGATCCTAAATACATTCAAGATTTTACTAGATACATCATAATAGAGTTTTTTTTTAATTAATACCCAACATATCTTTCAGCTATTTGACTCAAATACCCTCTTCACCGTCGTCTTCTACCTCTGGACATCCATCATCGTCGCGACCAATCCTTAAACTTCTCCAACACATTATCTCTCAGTTCCTCAGTATCAAGCGGTTGGTGTCTCTCAGTCGGAAGACGATGGTGAGGAAGACGGTGAAGAATACGACGCGGAGGACCAAACATACATACTCGGTTCGGTGTGAACATACATAGTATGTTTGATTGGAACCAACCGTATGTATGTTCGGATGAAACCAACCAAACATAAGAACGATTTCTATATTTCATACATATTTTATTTAAACAGTTTCTATGTACCGTACATACCTTATTTAAATGGTTTTTGGTTCTGTTAGTGCTTGCTTTGCTTTCTTCCCTCGCCTACGCCTTAATTCCTCGGTTGGATTTTGTTCTTGTTCATAGTGAGATCGGATTGCTGAGAGATGTTTGGCTGCTAGTTCTCCTCTCTTTGTTTGGATCTAATGTAGTGGATTGCATGATCGTTGTGCATGGGAGGTTGCGGATATCTTTTCCTTTTGATATTGGCTGTCTCCTAGGAATGCAAGTAAGGTGTTTGTTTTTTTGCTTGGATGGATGGTACCGGGAGTTCAACAACAGTTTGGTTTGAGAAAATTGATTGTTTGGGATGGCTCGGTTGGCTTTGTTTTCTTCTTCACTTTAGATCTTGTAGATCGAAGTCTACCATCTCTGGTATTGTTCTTCGTTTCTATAATAGTTGGATTGTTGTGATTACTAGAAACTTTAAACCTTTGATTCTTGGATCCGACTCTGTTCTTACTTGAGTCTTGTTGTTCTGTCCATTGCTTGGGATTTGTTGATAAATGACTGTCTGAATGGGAATTTAGTGAATTTAAGGGTGCTGCCCTGTTTCTATTCGCATGAACATAGTAGGTTAATTATAGGGTTCCTATTTGGTTTGGATCACTGTGAGAGTTCTGGCTTATCTGGATGTTGGTACCTCTTATGGATTGGATCTTGGATGTGTTGGTTTCACCTGGGTTGATTGTATAATTAAATAGGATGTCTTGTTTGATGTTAGCAGAGGAAGCTGAGGTGTAGTGCTTGGATCTTGTGGCCTGGAGAGTTGTTCTTGTTCTTCTGTTTGAGGTAGGTGGACAATCCAGAATGCATACATGAAGCTAATGGTTATTTTGCTATGAATGTTATGTTGGATTGCTTATTTATATGTAGGTGACTGCACAGGATGTTTGATTGAATTTTGATTATTGTTTGATCTTTCCTTGTGAAGGTTTATGGCCGTTTGTGATGTGTCAGCCATGACTAATTATTATTGTGCAATTAATGCTATGTGGAATTGTCTATTTATATGTGGATGAATTTAACTCTTGTGAAGCTCATGGTTGTTATTTGCTGGTTATAATATGGTTATTTGTTTGACTCTTGCAAAGCTCATGGTTGTTATGCTAGCTATTCTGTATTGCTGGATTGTTGAATGTGTATTAATGTTTATTATGTTCAAATTAAATTTTGTATAAGAACACATTGCATAAATAGGTCGGGGTGATTGAGGAAATCACCGATCTGAGGTTCTCGAGTAGCTGATCTAGATGAGTCTAGGCCGGGGTTGGGTCTAGGAGCTTGCGATCGAGTCTACGGGTAGACGTGGATCCCCTTGATCAATCGAGGCTTTAGGAGAATGAATCTACAATTCAATTTGGAAGAGAAGAATTCAGTTATTAATGCTTCGAGAATTGACTAATCCTCTGGAACCTTAGTCTTAGTGGCTATTGGGAGGTGACCTAATGTCTGCTGGTCGACGCCGATATAGATGGGCCCACAGTTGGCATGGTAGTAGCCCGGACTATGGTGGAGAGCGATGGTTCGATTGCGAGCTTGGGCTTAGGTTGCGACTTCCCTTGAACTAAGACTTAGGCGCAAGAGTATATTGTTTATTTATGTTGGTTATTATTTAGTTTATTTGTGTGCCGTTAATTAGTCACCTACTGGGCTTTTGCTCACCCCTGCTCGGGCTGCGTTGGCATATCCACTTCCTTTTGCAGGTCCACCAGATGATGACGCTCGAGCTTGAGGTCGTTGGAGGATTCATTATTGATTTCATCTCATCATTTCTTTTATTTAATTTAATTGAAGATTGTATCGGTGGTGGAAACTATTGGGAATAAGTAATAACTTGATTCATGTATTCGGATTCTGAAGTTTGTAATTAATCATTTGATTTTGTATTTGGATTAATTTCATAGAATCGAACCTGAGGTTATAATAAAGTTATTTTATTGTTCCTGAGTTATTTAGTGTATATGACACTGAGTTTCTGGAATGATGAATATAGTGACTTTATACTGAATCAAATTGTGAGGGTTGAAAACAAGATTGATGATAATCTAGTGGTGTAGAACAGGTTTTCCTCGCGTCCCGTGTTCGGGATTGGTATATCCCGGGGCGGGGTGTGACAGTTTCTATGTACCGTAGATATAAGGAAAGAACGAATGATTTTGGAATGCGCATGACGTACGGTCGATGAATGGATCGATCATGAATAAATAGAGGAGGATGCATGGATTGATCATGAACAATGAAGGCTGCATTTTTAATTAGACGGTTGAAGCGACGATCGATGCATGGATCGACCATGAGTGGATAGAGGAGGATGCATGTATCGACCGTGAACAATGAAGGATGCATTTTGAGATAGACGGTTGAAGCGACAGTCGATGGATGGATCGACCGTGAGTGAATAGAGGAGGATGCATGGATCGACTATGAACAATGAATGCTGCATTTTTTAAGTGAGTTAAAAGTGTACACCCACTCCGTTCAGTCATGATCCACCGCTCAATATAACTTGGATCGGCCAATATGATCGAACAATTATCGCTCGGTCATAATCCACCGCTCAATATAAGTCGAATCGGCTAATCATAACCGAACGAGCATCGGGGTTTAAACGGAGAGCCGACGTAGACGCATGCCCTTAGGTCATCGATCACCGGTCGTCGACCATGTCGAGAGGTAGAGGACGATGAGGACGTTGAGGATAAATTAGAAATATTATGAAAAAAGGCTATGGTGTACGCAGTAAAAACACAATATTTTCAAAATTCAGCAGGGTGTACTTATCAAAAACTCTAGCGTATTTAAAATCAGCTTTAGTTCATTAGGTCCATGGTACTCAAATTGGTGTTTGCAACTTGAGCATGCAGGCCTTGAAGATGTGCGAGTTTGAGGGAGAAGGATGAGAAGAAAGAGAATAAAAAAGTGTTTGAACATAGCTCATTAATGTTTAAACTTTAAATCTTATCTTTGTAATGTGGTAATATTGAACAAGTTTTGACTCCACTGAGTAATTAGAAAATGTAAGAAACACTCGAACCAATTCGGGCTGGGCCTGGACGCGGGCGTTCAGAGCCAGCCCATCTGACACTTGAATTAGGACTAGGCATTAACCAGGCCTGTGGGCACTGAGATTACTGATCTCAAAGCCCGTTGGTTTTAATAGTTTGGCAACAAAGGGCCGTCTGTAGGTTTGTTAGCAGCTTTGGGCTGAAACTCTGTGGCTGGGCTTACACGCCATGATTCCCCCATGCCATGCGTGCCAGTATATTACTCTCTTCGGATCTCTCCTCTACTGCACATGCACCCAAACTATTTATAGATCTCAAAGCCCGCCGGTTGAGCCAAATCCTCATAAGCATGTTTACACTTTGGCAGCAAATGGTCACGTGTTTACCGGCAGGTTCTGCTAATTAACAGCAGCATTTGAGTACGTAGTTGACCACAATTTTGTAATATTACCAGGACTATCTTGACACATGAGAATATATATCTATCTTAAAAAAAGGTCTTATGCTTGATGGGGTAAGACATAAAAAAAATACAAACGCGCGACTCGTGGCGAGGAGATCGGGCGTGGCAAGGAGCGTAAACAGGAGCAACGTGGCGCACGCATTAGATCTCTTGCAAAATTCCGACCAGAGCAACCAGCTTAGTATTGGCATGCATTAGCTTTCTCATATATAGTAGTAGTCTCTACTGTAACTCCTAGGAGTAGATTGGAATTTAGCATCGTAGGACGTCCGCCATTGCAAACTCTTGTACTGCTGGAGTCACCATTGCAGACTTTGCTTTTCGGTTCCTGTAAAAGTTTACGTCGACGGAACCCTTCGAGTCTTTGTACTTTGAGGACGGACGATGCCGTTTCAAGGGCACGGCAAACATTTTAATTGGACTGTTAGAGATTGTAACAGGCTTAACTTCTTTGAACTGATTGCTGGACTCACCATTGCAGACTTTGTTCTTCGGTTCTTGTAAGTTTACGACGGAACCTTTGAGTCTTTGTATTTTGAGGACGGACGATGCCGTTTCAAGGGCGCGGCAAACATTTTAATTGGACTGTTAGAGATTGTAACAGGCTTAACTTCTTTGAACTGACTGCTGGACTCACCATTGCAGACTTTGTTCTTCGGTTCTTGTAAGTTTACGACGGAACCCTTCGAGTCTTTGTACTTTGAGGATGGACGATGCCGTTTCAAGGGCGCATGCAAGAAACATTTTAATTGAATTGTTAGAGATTGCAACATGCTTAACTTATTTTAACTCGGTTCGAACAGAGGTTTCAGAGAGTAATTGGAATCGGAAGAAAATAGAGGAACTTGGAAAGAACAGATTAGCTTAAGCTATGATCTTGAAACTGCAAAGATATGCTAAAAGCATATAAAGTAAAGGGAAAGACGATTATACAAAATCCATTGCAAATGAACTAAAGATATTGTTGCTCAAAAATTGTATCCGAGATGAATACGTGATCGCCAGGCACGTGAGGTGTGCCAACCATTGCGCAAGGGTTATCAAAAGAATGTATGGGTTCAACCGTGCCTCAATTAAGAGGGCTTTGTGTAACACTTAAGTCTATGGAAATGTGAAATGCTGTAGGGTTTTCTAGATAATGGTGACGAAGAACAGGGCAATAGCTATCATGGGGATTATTCAACTCCTAGCTTGAACTGTAGGCTACTCCTAAGGGTAGAATTGTAGACTACTTTTAAG
Source organism: Narthecium ossifragum (assembly GCA_963920575.1). Lineage (NCBI taxonomy): Eukaryota > Viridiplantae > Streptophyta > Magnoliopsida > Dioscoreales > Nartheciaceae > Narthecium > Narthecium ossifragum. Next base: position 35,108,081 of record OY986963.1, on the reverse strand, counting down.
GATGGTTGCGCTACTCCTAGAGTAAACTGATATACTCCTAAGAAGTGTTTAAGCTACTCCTAAATAGAAGATAAGCGAATAATAAAGCAAAAAAATGACTAATTACTTGCTTCCATTGAACAGCAACAGATGGTTACAACAGATGATTACAGTAGAAGTCGGATTACAACAGCAGAATTTAAAACGTACATATATGATTTCTCGGCCATATTCGTTGCAGTTATTTTCCCGGTGGCTACCTAAAAATGTCGATGGTCATGACCGAGTAACATGAGCAATGAAAGACTTCAAATCAGCTTGAGACGATCCACCGTCGGCCACCGTCCCCCGAACAGCTTCGCCGATGTCCTTAGCCCTCTTTCTGACCTCCTTCCCTTCCTCGTACACCATCACCTTCTTGATCGCCTCCTCTATCACCTCCGCCGGCACCGTCTCCCTCCGGCGAGCCCAAACCCTCACGATCACCCCCGCCTTGAGGTACTCCGCCACCATCTCTGCGTTTCTCGGCTGGTCGGAGTGCATGGGCCATGCTAGTATAGGCAATCCATTGCTTAAGGCTTCCATAGTGGAGTTCCATCCACAATGGCTCATGAAAGCTCCGGTCGAGGGGTGTCCCAAGATATCCAGCTGCGGCGCCCATCCTCTCAAGATCATCCCCACTCCCTCGACCTCCTTGCCGAAATCCGATAGCCACAGAATCCTTTCCCGGCGACCATCGTCGCCGGCCGCCGCAAATATGTCACCTCGGTCGGCATCCTTGACGACCAATATAAACCGCTGAGCGCTCTGTTTCAGCCCAGCTGCCAGTTCGCGAATCTGGTCGTTGGAAATCGTCGTCGTGCTTCCGAAGGCCACGTACACGACGGACGCCGGCGGCTGCTTATCGAGCCACTCCAAGCACTCGTGCCGCTGGCGGCCGCCACCGCCTCCTTGGACACCGGCGAAGGCATGTATGGGGCCGATTGCGAAGAATTTCTTGTGTCGATGATGACTTTGCTGGGCAAGCAAGTCGATGAACTCTCCCTCGAGCGATCTGCATGTGTTGTTTATGATCCCAGCCTCGGCTTTATTTTCAAAATCGTTGGACATCACGAATTCAAAGAACTCTGGAGTGAAGCAATCCTCGAAGGGCGCAAGAAAATTTTCGAGATCTTTTGATGGTGGTGGTTCCAGCTTGCCTACGTACTCCAAGATGAATCCGATCTGGAACATGGCTGGGAGACACCGGAAACTATAAGTCTCGGCGTTGGGAAGCTCCGCCGCCTCCTGCCCTGCGAGTGACATGACTTGGTCGTGAACCACCACGAGGCGGCGAGCAATGGAGGCGACAGAGTGAAACAGAGCGGCGAGAGGGGCGCGCAGCTGGGGGACGAAAGTGTCCCACAGAGGCTGGAGGTGGGCGGGGAAGTTGGTGGCGGCGTTGGGGTCCGGTGGGGGTGTTGGGTAGGAGGAGAGGGGAATGTCGTGGAAGGTCATGGCATGCACGGCGTCGGCGTGCCAGCCCTGGATACGGTGCGCGGCCTGGCGGTTGTGGGTGGCAGAGCATGCGTAGTGGACGGGGAGGCCGCGGGCGGCGAGGACGAGGGAGAAGTGGAGGAGCTGGTTCAGGTGGCCTTGTGCCGGGAAAGGCACCACCACCACCACCACTTCCTCCATCGCTGGTGGTACTGAGCCCATTGCTTCACTTATTAGGGACAAGGAGCACGCAGCAGTGGTTGCTACCCTATTTAGGAAGCGTGGGGCTCTCAACGCCAAGTATGAAGGCTTGATGGTTTAGTGGCGTGATTTATAGGGAAAGGTCCCGAATAAAGATTTGCGCACGCTCCTTCGCATGCATGATTTCTATTGGTTTAGGTAGATTGGACTATTGGAGGGCCAGCAGTAGTTGGTATGAATAGATACCATCTCATCTCCTCTCCTCTCCTCTCCTCTCCTCCACATGGTGAAAGATTTTCTACTCAAGGAATCCAAAGCTGTCTCCTCTCGTCCTCATCATATAATTCATATAAATACTATGTTGGTATGAATAATTTATATAAGTGCCTATGGTTTCGAACACAAAGATTGGTTAAAAAAGGTTCAAATAATAGAAGACATAGCATATATATGATGTCTTCGACAGTAGGGTAATGGAACACTGCAGTTTAATACTCTTTTCACCATGCTGTCGGTGCATTTGATCCATCCAATTAGGTGGACCCTCCGTTGGTTGTGTCAGAGAGAAAATCCGACCGTTGACCGGTCAAATAGTCAAAGTCAAAATCCTATTTCACACTTAAGTATCAAACAATTGCAGTTTAGTTCTACTCTTTCAAATTAATGAACCAGAGATGTCAAGTAATATGGAAATCTAGATTAGACCTAATTAAATAATCTAATTATCAAGATTAACTTAAGAAAAGCTTCAAGTTATCTAAAACTACGAAATTAAATAAAGCATAAAGATCAACTTAAATTACTGAATCTAAGAAATGCATTTAAATCTATGGATTAACTTAATCTAAGAAAGCAGTAACTTACTCTAATGGAAAACAGTAAAGAAAACAGTAAGAAAAGCAATAAAAAGGACTAATTAAACCTAAAATTAATCTTAAAATACTCCTATGATCATGAATAACGAAAACAGTAATTAAAAGACTAATTTAATCTTACTTATAACTAATTTAACTTAGTTGAACTATGGAAAAGAAACGGACAGAAAACAGAAACGGAAACAAATCCATTAATCTAAAACTACAAAACAGAAAGAAAAGAGGAGAAGACGATTAAAACGACTACATTATCGAAATTATACTAAGAAAGCAATAAGAGACGCCATTAATCAAACTGAAAGCTTTATTAATCAACTTACAGGTACAAAAGAAACGAAAGCCATGCTTATGAGCAGGTTACAGGTTGTCGGGGGGGTTTACAGTGGAGAAGAGAAGCTATTTATACTAAGGAACTGAATAACTGCTCCCGCCTTGAGGGTTGATGGCGTGGAAGGAGGAGATCGTGTGCGAACTGCTCTGTAACAGCTTCTCCCACGTTCGTGTCTGGTTTGGAGAGTACACGTGGTTGATTCTCGTTCATTGCATACGTCATGATTATGCTGGCTTACTTATCGTTTCTTGTCTACGTCATACCTGCATGTGTTTTTTAACCATATTTGGCACACGTGTTAATTGCTTTTGGACGATAAAATTGAGTAACATGTCCAATTATGACTTTTGGGCGATGATCGTCCATAATCCTTTAAATGACGGTGCCATATGGACGATATCGTCCATTTGGTTAAAATTCTATCGTCCATTTTGGTCGATAGATTCCATCGTTTCATTTGGTCGATATTGTATCGTCCATTTGGTCGATAGATTCTATCGTTCATTTGGTCGATAGGTTTCATCTGGTCGATAAAATTATGTAGTTATCGTCCATTTAGTAATTGCCTTTTGCTTACGTGTCCGTCATTTATCATTTAGCCATTATTTTGGCTAACATTTTGCCCCCCATGCGGTAATCGAGGAGACACTTTGATGACGAGGTGACCGCATCATCCGGGATTTGACCGCTTTGCCTAGGTTTTCAAATTTAATCATGGCGGATGTTTAGGAAAATGAACCGCTGCGCCGTTTCTTTTCTCTATCCAAATCTTTTGGGATCCGGCATTTAAACCTTCTGGCAAGTAACGACAAAAAACCCTTTATTTAAATTCTTTCCTTCAGCCAGAAAAAAACTTTCTTCGCCTGTCTTCTTCTTCAAGTCTCCTAGGGTTTTATTGCTCTTCACCTACCTGCGCGGCGGTTCTTTGTTCTTTTCTTCTTAACTCCGATGTCTACACTCGTTCGTCATCATGGTGCGTGAGATCAAAGTTGACAACGCTGTGCAGAAAGAGGTGATGTCCGCTGTGGGAGATTTCAATGAGAACATGAAGTCAGATGACATCAGGAGTGGTTATTTGGTCCGGGAAGGTGATCCTAACTCTCAGTTATGTATTTTGGGTCCTTGCTTCGTTCCTGAGAGTATTCCTTCCCTTGGTGCCGAGGAAGCTTTTCTTGTACATTCTTTTCCTACTTCTGTCGATTTGCCCTTTTCTGGAACCCTAAATCTCTCTTCCCTTTCTTCAAAAAACCCCATCATCTCATGGCCATTGGTTGATGACACGTTTGTCAAATGGTATAATAGGATGATTAGCCATTCTGAAACTAGGTCAATTTTTTCTGAGGCGGGTATCTTAGATTTCTTGGACTTGAGCACCAGGGTTCCTCTTCAAGATTCTAATTTGCTTATTTCATCGCTTCTCTTTTGGTCGACAGAATATAACAATTTTGTCTTCCCTTTTGGTTCGCTCACTATTACTGTATTGGACATATCGCTCTTAACTGGCTTAACTCCACTTGGTACTTCTGTATCGGCCAATATGGACGTACCCAAGAAAGAAATCGTTTTTGAGGCCGATAAGAACTATAGCCTTTTCATTAATTACTATGCCAAGCTGTCTGAGAGCGATGGCCCTCCAAACTCTCTTGAACGATTAGCGTTCATTTATTATTGGTTATGTAAATATGTCCTTTGCCTTCCTGCCAAAAAACCTGTCAAGGGGTACATTCCACTCGCTCGGGACCTTTCCTCAGGCAAATAAGTTTTTTCTCTTGCTCCTTTTATTTTGTCGGCCATTTATCGAGGAATGTATCTCGTCCTTGAGCAGTTGAGAGAAGGGGGTAGTTTGACAAGATTTGGTCCTTTGTGGCTCGTCCAACTATGGCTTAGAGCTTACTTCCCTGATCTTCATATGCCGCCTTCATCGTCATCCTCCAGAACTCAAGGCCATTTGTATCTTTCTTCATCTTCTATTCCCAAATCCTTTAGACAAGCCTTCAATTATTTCTATACTCTGTCCAATTTTTCTTCTTATCGCCCATTCAATCCTGAGTCTCACCCATCGTCCATTAAGCCTTTGCTTGATCTTTCTTCAGACTTAGAGTCTGATGATAAAATATTAGCTTGGGCCCGTTTTCTTATCGGCCGTGACCTTCATTTTGATACGGCTTGGGGCAAGGCGAATAATAAATGTGGAGTAGAAGTTTATGCTCCCAATTTTGCGACTCGTCAATTTGGCCTTAAACAATCTTGGCCTGTGCCACCATACTTTAGCTTCAATATCGTCGCTAGAGGACGATGTGTCTTCTCAGAGCTGGAGCGGGTAATTTATGTGGATAAGAGAGAATTGCTCCTCATTAAGAGGTTTAGGCTTAGATCTTTTGAGCCTACTAGCGAGATTGAAGCTAGTATCACTGATAGCTGGAAAGAAATGGTCGATGAACGTCTTTTCTTTGCTGACAAGGACTTAGTTTTTGAAAAGTTCATTCCTCCAAGGGAGAAGAAAAGACAAAAGCAAGTGGCTACTAGTCATCGACCAGGCAAACGAAAGACAAAAGGTATATCTTCATCGTTCTCCTTGATTTTTTGATATCCTTTCTTCATTTAATACTATATGATCGATAGGTTCAGACGATGAGGGCGATGCGCCGCCTAAAAAGAAGCGCGGTAAAGGAAAAACCGTCGTCCAACCTCAACCATCTTCTTCTCCAAAAAATAAATCATCTCCTCGATCGATAGATTCTGACGATGAGGATGATGAACCGCTTACAAAGAGACGTAGTAAAGGAAAAACTATCGTCCAACCTCAACCATCTTCCTCTCAAAAAGATCAATCATCTTCTCAGCCAATTGCAGAGGAAAAGGTTGATTCTCCTGACAGCAGTCATCGAAGCAGTCAATCTGCTCATGATAAGTAAGTATCATAACGTTTTCCTTTCCTGTTACACTTGTATTCTTCGTTTGATACTTAGACTTTTATATCTTCAGGACTGCTGTAGAAGTGGGCTCCAGTACTCCGAGCTCCTTGTATTCTTTGTCTCCTTCTCGACCTACAACCAAAGTTCCTGAGGTTGTGGTTGATACATCTCCATCACAAATGATCGAGGAACATCCTCCAACTTCTCCTGATCATGCTGATGAGAGTGTGCCTCCAACTTCCTCGGCCAAATCTTCCTCAAAAACCAAGGCGCAAGTACGTTCTGGTGGTAGATTCAAACGACTCGCCCAAAAGAATATAAAAGTATAGATAACTTTTATTTTATTGATGATCGATTTATCGACCATTCTCTAATGTTTAAATCTTTTAGGAATCGAGGAAGCAAAAGTCTGTCGGCCAAAATTCTGGTCGAGAATATGAGGATGAAGACGATAACAATATCTTTGACATCTTGAATAGGACTCCATCTAAACCAGGTTTGTCATTAACTGGTAGAAAACTCGTTCATGGTCCGTATAGTTTTTTACGAGACCTTGGTAATGCGAGTTTATCTTCTGTATCAGCTTCTCCTAATATCCCAGCTGCTCCAACTCAAGTTGAAGATTTCTCGGCCAAAACTACTAAGCCGGGCATCGCTGCTTCTCCAGTTGTCTCATCAACAGAGGCACTACGTGCATCTCCAAAACCTCGTCGCGGTGTCCTTGAACCAGTAATGGCCGATATTATATCGCTCACTTCTCATGTTCCAACATCAACTACTGATGTTCACACAAGGGCGACTACTAGAAGCCCTACAGCTGCTCCCTCTACGATGAAGGTTTCAACTTCATCTTTTGTTACCCCCACTGCTCAACCATCAAGCTCTACCTCTTCACAGGTATTCATCGCTCAATTTGATTCTGTCGATCATTTAGTGTTAAATATTACTGAATACTTGTTCTTTTCAGGGCGATCTCGCCCATTTAATGAATATTGTCCAGGCCTTCTCGGATTCCTGGCATTCTATAGTGACTGCCAAAAAAACGGCTATTGACCCTGAAGTTGCACAAGGGAGTCAACATGAAGAGTTCAGGCGAGCCCTATCTCAATGTCTTGTAGTTTTGGACAAACTACCTGACGAAGATCTCACCAGATCAGATAGCGAAGCACTGGACCAAGCTATAACACCCTTTCTCTCTATGGATCCAACAATCTTAGGGTTTTCATCTAGTGATATGGACGATATCCACAACATCAAAATCAAGATTGAGAGTCTGACTGCTGAGAGAAACAACTTGGTGAATGAGATAGTTCTTATAGGGGAACGTCAAGAGCGGCGTACCCATATCAAAGACGTCATCAGCAATCGTGTCAAACAACTTCAGAAAAATACTGATGAGATTGGCGAAACAGAATCAGAGATCCTTGGTTACCAGAACCAAATGAAGGAATTAGAGGAAAAAATCGCCCAGTGTACTACTAAGAAGAACTATCTCCTTCGCGAAACTACTCAACTGGCTGAGGAAGGCAACCAAATGATGCAAGAGTATGTCGCTTTGGAGGCGAATTCTTCAAAAGATCGCCAAGTCGAGTTGAAGGGTGAGCTTGTGAAGAACAAACAACGTTTTAGGGCAGTCCGTGAAAAGATTGCTCTTTTATCTCAAAATCTCTCTTTGAAGAGATAACTTTTCCTTGTCTGATATGAGCGATAAAATCTTGTAATGCCACACTTTTGGCCGATATTTTGTAATGAACATATTTGTTAATTGCTCTCGTCCAAATCTCAAGGACGTATTTTGTTAATTGCTATCGTCCATATTTTAAGGACGTTTTTCTTCTATGCCTTTTATTCCATTGATGGGTAATATTTCTTAATGTACCGACCATTTATCATTGATCGATGCAACCCACCGTCAATATTCCGCAGTTGATATGATCCATTTGGAAATATTTGATCGACTAAGTATGGTCCTTCCCAGTTAGGCGACCACTTTCCATATTTGGGATCATTACGATCTATAGATAGGATCGTTTTCCAAACTAGATCTCCTTCTTGGAACTCTTTTGATACTACTCTTTTATTGTAGATATCGGCCACTTTTAACTTTTGCGCCTCTATATTTTCTAAGGCAATAGCTCGTTGTTCATCGAGTTCTAAAAGATTATACATTAATGCATCTTCATACTCTTCACTAGTTGAGCGATCTTGTTCCATAACTCTGGGCGATAGAACATTTATCTCAGCAGGTAGTACCGCCTCTTGACCATAAACTAATTGATAAGGCGTAACCTTAGTACTAGACTTAGGTGTAGTTCTATGTGCCCATAATGCTCTTAGTAAACCTTCATGCCATTGCCTTGGGTTGTCGTCCATCATCTTTCTTATAATTGACTTGATGGTTTTGTTGGACGCCTCAGCTTGTCCATTAGATTGGGCGTAATAGGGCGTAGAATTGGCCATATTAATTTTATACTCAGCTAAAAAATTCTTTACCCTAGAACTTACAAACATTGTCCCTTGATCGGACACAATTGTTTGTGGAATGCCAAATCTACATATGATGTTTTCCCAAATGAAATTTATTACTTGATCATCAGAAACATTTTTTAATGGGATCGCTTCTACCCATTTGGTAAAGTAATCTGTCGCCACAGTTACAAACTTGTGCAGCATGGATGATGGAGGATAAATTTTCCCTATAATGTCTATCGCCCAACATCTGAATGGCCAAGGTTTAACGATGATCGATAATTCACTTGCTGGAGCTCGCTGTAATGGACCATGTCTTTGGCATGCCTCACATCCCTTGGCATATATAGCACACTCCTCCCCCATGCGCGGCCAATAAAAGCCACTGCGCATTATTAGCCAGCGGATTTTGATGCCAGATTGATGTGCTCCACAAACACCATTATGTATCCCGGCCATTGTCAATTTGGCATCATCAGGATGCAAACATCGCAATAAGACTCCATCTGGTCGACGTTTATATAAAACGTCGTTTTGTAGAAAATAATGTATCGCTTTAAGACGGATTTTTCTATCGACCTTAAGCGATGGGTTTTTTAAGAAATCGACGATTGGGGTCCGCCAATCTGGTTGGCTATTGATTTGACTTACCTCATTTGGCCGATGATATCGCTCTAGTGCAGATTGTGTTATACCAGAACGGAAATCGTTCGTGCCCCCCAAGTGCTTTAACACTTTATAGCCTGATGCTATTTGGGCGAGGGTATTAGCCTCATCGTTCTGCAATCTTGGAATGAAAAGTAATTCAAAATCATTAAAACGATTTAACAGCATTAGAGCGATTTGATGAAATGGAATTAAGATATCGCTCTGGCATTTATAACGTCCAAGGATATGATTTATCACTAATTGTGAATCACCTTTGATTTGCACATTGGATACTCCTAAGTCTAACAAAATTTCTAGGCCGATGATTAGAGCTTCATACTCAGCCTGATTGTTAGTACATAGTTGCGATAAAATATACGCAAATTTATATTTGCGCCCAATGGGCGATAGGATTGTGATCCCTAGGCCAGCTCCGTTGATAGTTTTAGAACCATCAAAGTACCATGGGGTGAGCGATACATTGTTAATTTCTCGCTCTAACTCCTTTGGTATATCTACACAAGGATAGTCAGCTAAAAAATTGGCCAATGCCTGGCCCTTAACAGCCTTTTGAGACACAAATTGAATATCAAATTCAGCCAATGTTAAAACCCAATAACCAATACGTTGGTGCAAAATTGGCCGAGAAAACAAGAATTTCAATACATTGAACTTAGATATCAAGTAGACTGTTACAGGTTTTAAATAAGCGCGAAGCTTGGTACACATAAAATACAAGGCCATGCACAACTTTTCTATGGCCGAGTACTTTTGTTCATAAGATAACAATTGTCTACTTAGATAGTACACTGCTCTCTCAGCTCCATCTTTTCCTTCTTGCGCCAAGAGACCGCCTATTGATCGGTCTGCTGCAGCGATATAAAGCTTCATGGGTTGTCCCAACCTTGGCGGCGCCATAACTGGTGGCGTTGATAAACATTGCTTCAAGCGCTCAAAGGCTTGTTGATGTCGCTCTTCCCAGACGAAGTCGTCTTCATTCTTTAATCTTAAGAGCGATGAAAACTCTTGAGTTTTACCTGCACAGTTAGCAATAAACCTTCTTAAGAAATTCACTTGACCAAGAAACTTTTGCAGTTCTTTCTTAGTCTTTGGAGGGCTAGCCTCTATTATAGACTTTGCTTTGTTTTGATCAAGTTCTATTCCTCGCTGATGAACGAGAAATCCAAGGAAATTCCCTGCTTGTACACCAAAGGCACATTTCAAAGGATTCAACTTTAAATTATATTCCCTCATTCGTTCAAAGGTTTTGATTAACTGCGAAAAGTGATCGGCCATAATTGGTGATTTTACTACAATGTCATCTACATAGACTTCAATAAAATGGCCAATCATATCATGAAAAATCAAGTTCATCGCTCGCTGATAAGTAGCACCAGCGTTTTTTAGACCAAAAGGCATAACAACCCACTCATAACTTCCAAATGATCCCGGACATCTAAATGCCGTTTTATGAACATCATTATCGGCAATATAAATTTGGTTATAACCAGAATACCTATCCATAAATGAGTATATTTCGTGCCCAGCGGTGGAATCAACCAAATTATCGACCGATGGCATAGGGTATTCATCTTTGGGTGTAGCCAAGTTTAAGTTTCTAAAATCTATACAAACTCTAAATTTGCCATTTTTCTTCTTAACTGGCACTATATTAGAAAGCCACTCTACATACCTGGCCGTTCTAATAAAGTTAGCGTTTAACAATCGTTCAATTTCTTTCTTTACTTCTGGGATTATGTTTGGAGCAAAGCGTCTAGGCGCCTGCTTATATGGTTTGAAATTTGGTCGAGTAGGAAGCTCATGTTCTACAATATTCCTATCTAAACCAGGCATCTCTTTATAATCCCATGCAAAGCAATCTTTATATGAACGCAAAATAGCGATGAGTTCGTTCCTTACCTTTTGGTCGATAAGTTTGCTGATGAAGGTTGGGCGATGCTCTGTGCCATCACCAAGGTCTATTTCTTCCAATGGGTCTTGAGCTTGCATATTTCCACGTTTGCCGTAGGGGACTTCTTCCTCGTCTTCTTGTGGGATTTCTTTTAAACAATCTAGGTCACTTTTTTCTTGTGCAGCGAACGCTTCCACTTGATAAGCCATTAGCTTGGCTTTTAAGGCCGTTACAACGGCCTGATATCTTTCAGAGTCTGAGCTCATCATTTCTGACTAGGGGCCAGTGATCGGCCAGTTTTGGATGCAAAGACCACTGAGGTTGGTCTTGCCGGATCAAACAGCTCTGCTACACGCTCTTTTAGCATAACTCCATTCTCATAAACTACCTTGAGTGTGTCTTCAAACTGAAGGAATTGCAAGGGGCCATAATTGCAATCATAAAAGGATGCTTCCAATGCATGCGTGTCCATGCTGAACGGCATATTATCGGCCATAACCGATTCCACGTTTCCCTTGTCATTCCATAGGAAAAGGCATTGATGAAGAGAAGAAGGAACGCATTGACTAGCATGGATCCAATCTCGTCCAAGTAGAACGTTATAACTGGTTGATAAGTCCATGATAAAGAACGCTGTCGTTCTTGTTACACTTCCAACCTTAATATCCAAAGGAAGGATCCCCTTTGTTGGGGCTGGAACTCCACTGAATCCGGTTAGAGTGATATCCGTGGGGATAAGATCACTATCGGTTTTGTGCAGCTTCTTCATCATTTTTGTAGGGATGACGTTCACTGCGGCCCCTGTATCAATTAGGACTCTGCTGACTGGGACACCATTGATCTCGGCTTTGATATGAAGAGGCTATAAATGGCGCGTCATTGCTGCTGGAGGTCGTTCGAACACTGCATTGTTCAAATCTTGATGGGCTTTCTTATGTGAACTGGTTGATGATTGAGGTTGATGGCTGACTGCTTTCCCCTTTACTTTTGCTGCCACCTGGACGACTTCTGGGCTCTCTTGACCATCCCATAATGGCCACTGCTGATCCTTTTGGTGTTGTTCCTGCTGTGCTTCTGTTTCTTCCATGTCCCAACCAGTTGGTATGATTGGTGCTTCATTTGTTGGCGTACTATACTTGGCAATATCTGACTTGGGAACCCACTTCTTGACAATGGGATCGCCATAGCAAACCAAGTAATCAAATTTTTCACTTGGTTGGCCTTGAGTACTGATAGCTGGATTACCTGCCTTGTAGAGATCCATCAATAGCTTCTTCTGGGAGATGTTTCTTCTCGTTGATTCCTCATTAACTTTAATGGGTACTTCTATTTCCACCCATTCCACGTCCTCAACCATGGGTTCTTGTTCCTCATCTCCCCAACCAGTCGGAACAATTGTTGTCGATGTTGATGGTATGATTTGGGCGACAACTTCCGTCTTTTTTACAAGACGCTTTACCTTGACGTCTCCATAAACCCGGAGATAATCATATCGGCCACTTGGCTGGCCACCTGGTCCAACTGCTGGGTTTCCTTCTTTATACAACTGCCTTAACAGTTGTTTTGTAGATATATTCCTCCTCCAAGCTTCTTCACCAACGTCGATTTTTTCTTCTACCTCGACGTACTCATCCTCTTGGTCGAGCACTAAATTCACTGAGGGTGAATTCTCCATTTCATCGACCAAGGTAGCCGATGTGTCCTCGTTTTCCTCGACCAGTGTGGCTGACGATCCACCATCGGCTATATCTGATATATCAGTCGCTTTCAGTTGGACATTGTTGTCCAAGGCGACTTGGTAAAATGTAGTTGTTGACGATTACGGACGGGAGTGTTCCGAATCTTATCACTTGTGTCGCTCCAGCCTCATCGTCATCATCCTTGTTTGAACGATGGAATTTGCTTTTTGAAGACTCTGTTGCATTGGAAACAGCAACATCTTCTTCAATATACTCAACCTCCTCATCCTGACTTCGGTTAGTTTCCTGGGCTTGCTTGGCCTTCATCATCTGGCCATACTTCTTCTGGTGGGGGCGGTACTGAGTCCTTGTCATCTCCTCCACAGGAACTGAGCGACGAGTATAGCAGTTGTAGTTGTACCATCGCTCTGGCTTGTAAGGCTGAGGCATAAAACTTTTTGGATAGACATGAGGCTTAACCCTGTTCCATTGCCTAGACTGTGAATGAGGAAACTTGGTCCCTGAGAACGGTGTCATCGGGCGACTGAGATCCCAATGACATCTTGGGCAGACATGTGGAATGGCAGGCTCCTTCCCTTTGTCTTGACCAAGTCTAGTGAACACATCTGGACGACTGTCGTCCTCAGTCTCGTCGATGACGATCTTGAACTTTGGCAATTTGAAGTTCGCCACGTCAGTCAGCACCATCCCCACTGGAGCAGCCTTGGGGAAAGGATTTGCATCAACTCCCATGTGTTTGACTGGGAAACCAATCCTACCGGAATCAATCGCATCCTGCAAAACATTACGGAAAACCAAACATTGGTTAGTGTGATGCGACCAAGCATTATGCCACTTACAATATCTTTTGCCCTTGATCTCATCAAGGCTTGGCATAGCATGTCCATCTTTCAATTTAACTTGTTTATCTTTGAGTAATTGATCAAAGATTTGATCAGCCTTTGAAACATCAAAAGAAAACTTTCGCATTGGACGTTTACCGTCTCTAATTACTTCTTTACCCTTAAGTTCTCGCTCAAGTTTGGCAAGAGCTTTACATATATAAAGTTTTCCTTTAAGGAGCTCGGCCAAACAAACATCGTTCATGTTGTAGTTTTCTTCATCTACTTCACTAACTTGGTTTATTTCATAGTTAGTATCTCTATAATAAGTTCCCTTGGAAGATGATTTCATTTGATCTTCTTCCCTCAACAATTGCTCATAGCGTATAGCGCTAGTCTGCAGTTGAAATAGATCAATAAAATCCCTATCTTGGAACTTTTTCTTAAGTTCAAAGGCTAATCCACTTTGAGCGATTTTTACAAATTCCCTTTCAAGCAAGGGAATAAAGCATCTACTTCTCGCTCTTTTAAATCTTTGTAAAAATGATTCAGCATTCTCATCTGGCCGTTGTCTAAGTTGAGCTAAATCGGCCATTGTGATTTCTGGTTCTGATTTGTAAAATTGAGAATGGAACGCATGTTCCATTTGCTGCCAATTTTGAATAGAGTTGGGCGATAGCTTAATGAACCATGAATAAGCTACCCCGGATAAAGAGTTAGGGAATAGTCTAAGTTTGACAAAATCGCTCACGTCTCCACATTGCATGGAGAACTTCCCTATATGTTCAATGGTCGATATCTCATCTACCCCAGAGAACATAGTAAATTCTGGAACTCTATAGTTCCTAGGAAACGGATGCATTTGGTCAACCCAATCGGGATAAGGCTTCCTATAAGTTGGACGAGTAGCTGGTCGTCCTAAACCTATTTGCTCTTGTAGAATCTCGGCAACTTGTTCACGTAGAGCATCGGCCTGATTATAAAGAGGGTTGTTGTACACTTGGTCGTACTGTTCGTTTTGTGGTCGTGCATAATACATAGGTGCCTCATATGGTCGATAATTATTCTGATAGGGGATATCACCCATGCGTTGTCCATCGGCCATTCTTTAATTATAAAAATTATTGCCTACTGGCCGATTAACTTGACCACCTAGTTGCCCATAGTTATTCTGTGGAAAACCTTGGCCTTGAGCATCCAAGTTATTATTTTGGTCGATATTTTGGCCATTATTTTGGAAAACATTTTGACCATTGTTTTGGTTAACATGGTTTTGGACATTGTTCGGGTAAACAATGTTTTGGCCATTATTTGGGTAAAAGAAGTTCTGGTCATGAGGATGAACATTCTGGGGATTGTTTTGAAGAATGTGCTCGCCCATAACCAAAGGCATTCCACCTACTGGTATACCCTGACCTAAAGGAATTCCATTGTTAGGCGCTCCCTGTACAGGAGGCACAACACCACCTTGAACTCCTTGAAGAGTAGGGACACCATTGTTTGGTATTGCTCCTGGAGTTAACACCTCATTATTATGAGGTATTTGTGTTGGCGATGAAAACAACTCAGATGTTTGACCGATTAAATTTGGTCTTGGATTATTATCATTGTTCATCGATGGCCGATAATGGGTTGTACTAGTTTGGCCAACTTGGCTATTTTGGCCGAGACGGTTTTGGCTATGTATTGGATTTTGTAAAATAACAAAACCGTTATTACCACCATGTCCTATGACCGTGTTGGGCGGAAATGGTCGATTATTTTGGGTGGTGTTTTGGCCGATAGGGACGGCTGACATGGTAGGCCTAGCAACATTTGATCCAGGGTTTGCTTGAGACAAAGTTGCGTTTATAAAAGTCTGCATAGTGTCAATAAAAGGCCTTAGAGCAGTGGCGATATGACTTGCCATCTGCTGATTGTTAGCATGTAAAGCTTCATCGACCATATTCTGGGCTGTATTTGATGTTATGTTTCCTGGGTCTAGGCCAACTCTGGCCGATGAGTTCCCTCGCTCTAAAGAGCGATAAACCACCCTATCTCGATATTCTATGTGTGGTGGGGGAACAGGTGGGGGAATATGTGATTGGTCGAGAGGTGGAAAAAGAACAGGTTCTTCCTCGACCGTAATTGGACTTTGTTGGCCATCGCCCTGATTGGCGACGTTTCCACTACCACTATTGGTGTCAAACCCAGTCCTAGTGATGACCATTCCGTCTGGTCCAACTTGACCGACTTCCATAAAGACTTGACACTGGTCCCACCGGGCGTGCCAAAAAATGTTAGAGAGGAAATCCGACCGTTGACCGGTCAAATAGTCAAAGTCAAAATCCTATTCCACACTTAAGTATCAAACGATTGCAGTTTAGTTCTACTCTTTCAGATTAATGAACCAGAGATGTCAAGTAATATGGAAATCTAGATTAGACCTAATTAAATAATCTAATTATCAAGATTAACTTAAGAAAAGCTTCAAGTTATCTAAAACTACGAAATTAAATAAAGCATAAAGATCAACTTAAATTATTGAATCTAAGAAATGCATTTAAATCTATGGATTAACTTAATCTAAGAAAGCAGTAACTTACTCTAATGGAAAACAGTAAAGAAAACTGTAAGAAAAGCAATAAAAAGGACTAATTAAACCTAAAATTAATCTTAAAATACTCCTATGATCATGAATAACGAAAACAGTAATTAAAAGACTAATTTAATCTTACTTATAACTAATTTAACTTAGTTGAACTATGGAAAAGAAACGGACAGAAAACAGAAACGGAAACAAATCCATTAATCTAAAACTACAAAACAGAAAGAAAAGAGGAGAAGACGATTAAAACGACTACATTATCGAAATTATACTAAGAAAGCAATAAGAGACGCCATTAATCAAACTGAAAGCTTTATTAATCAACTTACAGGTACAAAAGAAACGAAAGCCATGCTTATGAGCATGTTACAGGTTGTCGGGGGGGTTTACAGTGGAGAAGAGAAGCTATTTATACTAAGGAACTGAATAACTGCTCCCGCCTTGAGGGTTGATGGCGTGGAAGGAGGATATCGTGTGCGAACTGCTCTGTAACAGCTTCTCCCACGTTCGTGTCTGGTTTGGAGAGTACACGTGGTTGATTCTCGTTCATTGCATACGTTATGATTATGCTGGCTTACTTATCGTTTCTTGTCCACGTCATACCTGCATGTGTTTTTTAACCATATTTGGCACACGTGTTAATTGCTTTTGGACGATAAAATTGAGTAACATGTCCAATTATGACTTTTGGGCGATGATCGTCCATAATCCTTTAAATGACGGTGCCATATGGACGATATCGTCCATTTGGTTAAAATTCTATCGTCCATTTTGGTCGATAGATTCCATCGTTTCATTTGGTCGATATTGTATCGTCCATTTGGTCGATAGATTCTATCGTTCATTTGGTCGATAGGTTTCATCTGGTCGATAAGATTATGTAGTTATCGTCCATTTAGTAATTACCTTTTGCTTACGTGTCCGTCATTTATGATTTAGCCATTATTTTGGCTAACAGGTTGTCTCATCTCACATGGTTTCACCGCCCCACCCCCATTGTTTCGGGACGAATGACTCCGGGATGGTTAGCTCCGTTGTCTGATATTCTGGCTATCCTTGGGGAATTAGAGGAAGCAAAGCGCAAGGGTTTCTGAAAGTGGTATCAGAGTCTAACTCACTATTAGGGATCGATTTCGTTTCGGGATGAATGGCTTGGCCGCATGATCTTTTTTATCTCCTCCTTTCTATCTGGAGAGTTGCATCTCAATTCTTCTCTTTTAGTTTTGTTCACATTCCACGTGAGTTTAATTCCGTCGTGGATGTCTTGGCTGCTGCTGCACGGGCGAAACCTTCAATGCCCCAGATGTGAAGTTTTTGTGTTTTTGTAATTCGTTCTCCTTCTTTGTTTTTGTTTGCTCTTTTAGCGTTCGAGCTCAACTAATCGAAAAAAACAAGTTGAGTTACTGCATGCCCCTGCAGTGATGTATCTCATCCGAACGGTTGAGATCAAAAGGCATCTTTAGTTGATAAAAAGAGTAAAATGATAGATATGAAAAAGAAATAGTAAAGCTGCTTTTTCATCTCAATTGATAAAATAAAGGTAATTACACTTTTAGTACCCGTAAAGATGAACCTAGTTGTGGACGTACCAGTACCTATGGTTTTGTTTTTTGTTAACAATTTTGGTACTCGAACTAACAAATCCTTTCTGATTTCGATCCAACAGTCAAATAATAATAATAACAATAATATTTAGTAATATTATTATTATTAATAATGCATGCAACTATCAAAAATGAATAATACGATGGTTAATGATGCGACTACTTATGGGGAAATAAGGCCGGCAATTATAGTTCACTATCAAAAATAAATAATACAACCAGCTTTGTATAAATGTTTTCAACGCGTTATTGTTCCAACGTACTATTGTTTTCAATAGAAAACATTACACCATCCATTGTCACACCAAACACCGTAATTTGATGGTAATGTATAACTCTATCATATATATATATATATATATATATATATATATATATATATATATATATATATGAGCCCCGTGTGATCTGACACGGGTAACCATTCTTTTCCATTACCCCTAACCACCCACCCTCACTGTCCTTTCTCTCCTCCCCTCTCTATGTCTCAAATGTCACGTGTCCCTCTCTTTCTATGACTCAGCTGTCATGTGTGAGAAAATAGATGAGTCAGATTGTAACTCATAAAAGCTGATCTTATATAATAGATCTTTTTATACAACAAACCAAACGGGACATTAATTTGTACTTTTTATGTGTGTAATATGGTCATATTCAGCAAGTTTTGGTTCTAATGAGTAATTAGAAAAGGTGTAAATAGTACTTGAGCCATGTTGCTCCTGACGTGACTCAGCCACTTAGGTCCAGCCTATCTGACACTGTAATTAGAGTTTAAAAAAACCAGGTCCGTGGGCACCCAAAGCACAGATATCAAAGCCCGTTGGTCGTGTTCAGCAACAAAGGGGGCATCTGTAGGTTTGTTTACGGACTTGGGCTGAAATTATGTGGCTGGGCTTATGTGCCAAATGCCATATCGAATAAGCCGAATCCAATATAGGGTAAGGTATGTTTTGATATCATGGACTTCGACTTTGGATAGGGCCTGTTTGGTTGCTGAGAAGTGAGCTGAAGTGAAGTGACTTCTGAGGAGTGAAATGAAGTGAAGTGAAGTGACTTCTGGGGGTTTCTGAGTTTTGGTGTTTGGTTGATGTTTGAAGTGGAATACGGTCACCCTAAACTATTTAATATTTTAATAATTTCCTCATATTAAAATATTAAAAATAATACTATTTTAGATGACATGGATCAATCACAAGATGCCACGTGACATGTGGGATCCATTTATATTAATATTTTATTACAGTATGATATTATTAACATTATTTGCCACTTAAAATATTAAAATTAAAACATTAAAATAATATTTTAATATTAAAATATTAATAATTTAATAACTTTTAAATTAAATTATTAGAAATAATATTATTTTGAAAGACGTGGATCAATCACGAGATGATACGTGATATGTGAGACCTACTTATATTAATATTTTATTATAGTATAATATTAATGATATTATTAACATTATTTGCCACTTAAAATATTAAAATTAAAACATTAAAATAATATTTTAATCTTAAAATATTAATAATTTAATAACTTTAAAATTAAATTATTAGAAGTAATATTAAATAATATTATTTTGGATGACGTGGATCAATCACGAGGTGATACATGATATGTGAGACCTACTTATATTAATATTTTATTACAGTATAATATTATTAATATTATTTCCCACTTCAAATGCTACTTCAAATGCCACTTCAAATGATTTCAGGCCAAAAAGACCGGAAGTCGAAATGGGAAGTGGTAGCTTTGGCTACAGTGACTTGGAAGTGGGGCTGATGTCACTTCAGCCCCACTTCCAAGCAACCAAACACCTGAAGTGGCTTGGAAGTCACTTCAAAAAAGTGACTTTCGCGCGCCCATTTCACGTGAAGCAAACATGCCCATAACGAAAAACTCAAGCCCCGTTATATGCGCTAACGATAAATCTAAGTTGACTAATTTTGTTTTCATTGACGAATAAATTATTGACACATGACGAGGAAGAGAGAACATGAGGATGAGAGAGAGGAGCGGATAGAGAGAGAATAAAAAAGAGAACCCAACTCATCGACTATCGGGAGCACGACGACGCCTTTTGCATGGTCGGCGGCGACAATGGCGAGAGAAGGATGGCTACATGGATGAGATGATGTCGTGACGAGAGTGGGAGAGAGAGAAGACAAGGCGGTGGAGGTCGTGGGCATGGTGGCTAGGCAAGCGGCGGTGGTGATCAAAGACACAGAGATGGTCTGGGCCATGGGAAGTCTGTCGATGTTGGATCGTGTATAGAGGCGGAACTACGTGTAATCTTTTATGGGATTACATGGGCTAGGGAGAAGGGCTGTGTGGAGTTGGTGGTGGAGTCTGACTCAAAAACGGCAGTTGACATGTTGCATAGCAAGATGCTTTGAACTCGTCAGATTGAGTCGGTTTTGAAGGATATTTGGAAGATGGGGATGTACTTCTAAGCTCTTGTTTTTGCTCATATCCCCATAGATCAAAATTGTATAGCAGATGGGATAGCGTGGTGATGTCGTCGAGCACAAGTGCCTCTTTATTGAGCCTTGGTGGATGACATTACGTCGATAGACATGTTCTTGTAGTTCATGTTAATCAGTAAGCTCATCTAATCAAATAAAAAAACATTATTATGTGTATTTTCAAAACATTGGGGTAATAAAGGATAACGTTTTATTTTATAAGATAACATATCACGTGTTACCAAAAATCAAGGGTACCAAAACATACTTTACCTCTATAATATATGAAAACAACCTCCAAATCCATATACAGGAGAAATGGGCTTCCAAACTAAAACAACCAAGATATAATACAATTAGTCATTAGGCTAGATTGATCTAGTCACCAAGACAGAGTTGGAGAGATTTGAGGGAAGGCGGAAACTTCTTGAGAATTTTTTCAAGGGCATTCTCTTGTATCATATAATCTCAGTTTTTTTTTGTTTGATTAATTAAGCTTTTTATCCCGACTTAACGAGGCAAATGTCTTTCCATATCTAACAAATTTGGAGGCTCACAGAGTGGAACCTAAAACCAATCCATTACCACCCATCGGGTACTAACCAATCCAATTGAGCTACTAAAGACCGTATCTTTCTGATCTCAGTCGGAAGAAGCGTACGTGTTTCAACCGAGGAAGAGATTCGTCTCCAAACAGGACCGAGATTGTAGTAGGCTCTCTCATAAATGTCTATGATCCGTAGACACGTTGCTTAAGTTCTCTTTTTAATATGCAACAAGTCCACACCATGAACTGTACGTTGTGCCATTTGAACTACTGATGTCCTTTTCACGGCTCATGATGAGAGTACTTGAAACTATTTTTTTGTGCTTGATAAAATGTCTCTTTTGATACCCACTTTGTACCAAACAATGGATATTATGAGTGTATCAAAGTCAAATCACCAATTTCGATTGCCATCTTTAATTTATGCTAGTGACCTATTTGCATAATT
The DNA here is from genome assembly GCA_963920575.1 of Narthecium ossifragum. NCBI lineage: Eukaryota > Viridiplantae > Streptophyta > Magnoliopsida > Dioscoreales > Nartheciaceae > Narthecium > Narthecium ossifragum. Next base: position 35,087,097 of record OY986963.1, on the reverse strand, counting down.
ATCACTCTTGATCAAATCGATCTCACCCTAACCAATTAATTAAATAACCAACTAACCTATTTAATTTTTCTAAATTAATGTCTATTCTAGATTAGACCATTTAATTAAAATTGCCAGGTGGGTATGTGGCTGTGAACCATGTGAGATGAGACATCCAACGGAGGGTCCACCTAATTGGATGGATCAAATGCACCGACAGCATGGTGGTGAAAGACTATTAAGCTGCACTGTTCCATTACCCTACTGTCGAAGACATCATATATATGCTATGTCTTCTATTATTTGAACCTTTTTTAACCAATCTTTGTGTTGTAAAACATAGGCACTTATATAAGATATTCATACCAACATAGTATTTATATGAATTATATGATGAGGACGAGAGGAGACGGCATTGGATTCCATGAAATGCCCAGCAATCAGTGAAGTTTGTACATACTTATAATTCTTGGAGATGCTCGTGCCTTCAATTATTGGAGGAGGTATCACCATGAGATCTAATTATTAAGATATGTCTAAAATACCCCTCAAACATTTTGGGAGGAGCTCTGACTTGTGCACATGCCACGTGCACTTCACATGTATTGAATCGGTAGCTATCAGTAGGGCACTACCGATACATGTCTATCAGTAGCCCACTACCGACAGACATGTAACTACCGATTCATATACATGTGAAGTGCACATGCCACGTGCACAAAAACTTATTCTTTTGGAAACATTGTGATATGCTTTCCATGAGAGATTGATGATGAATGAATGGTTTGCATGGTGTGTGTGTGTGTGGGTGGGGAGGGGGAGCTTATGCCTCCTCTTATGTGTGCTCCAGCCATTCGTCACTTAAATACATTTGATATTAAATGAAATGGTTAATTACTAAAAAACAGTTATATGAAAAGATATCTAATACCACATAACCCTTTATGATTATTACAATATCATAAACCCCTCAAAACATTAGATCATATCATAAATAACTCCAAAGACTAATTTAATTGCAAATATCTAGATAAACTTACTAAGATACCTCTAGCTATAATAGGTATATATCTATGTAGTTTTTAAGCTTCATTCTTGATGTCCAAGGGCATACTACTCAATTCACAAATTAATTATACATATTTATCTTGATTAGGTCTCTAAACTGGACCGATGGGGTTATGTGAAATAATTCTATATTTTCAATAAGTTGTATGATATTGTCAAAATATAGGAGGTGTTGGATATTAGATTACTTCTCGGAGGATTTCATATAATTAACCATTAATTTAAAAGATAGATCAACGGAGGAGGCGTAGTTCAATCTCATGGCTTCTTTATATTAGGCTCGTTGTCCACATCATATTTGATGCTATAGATAGTCAACATAAATTTCTTTTATCACTTAAAATTCATACACGAACTTGTAACTTTCACACTCATGATCACAAATTTTTTCAATAGTAGCCTCAGACACTTTTAACATACTAGTAGGAAGTAATAAGTACCGGCTTCTAACCTATGATCATGCAGTTATAAATTGATAAATACTAGCAAAAACAAAAGTTGTTAAACCCAATGAGCTCACCATGACATTAGCTGCAATCTTTCAGAACTCCTTAGAAAATCTCTCCCGTTCTTGTTTTCAATCACTAATCAACCAATCTTTTCCCAAAGTGGGTGCATTCCACAAATCATGATAGCAACCCCTGTCTCCTCGGAAGAGATATGCCAACCTTCACTTTGAGTGACATATCTTATCTCCTAAGCAAAAACAAACAAGAAGCACCACCATATAGATCATAGCTAGTGATCTACCTTACCACTTGTCAATCAATACTACCAAACAAACAATACGCCGAAAGAAAGGAGGGCACGATCGTCCTCCCCCAAAACCCCCACGACCTTCCAACAACCATGTCTGACCCTCCTAATTATGGTTGTGCCTCGTTGTCTCTTTCCCATCTCCAGCTCATGACCACCTCCCCTCCCCAGCTCTGCTGTTGCTCAGTCCATCTCACAACATGTCCACATGGATATTTCCCCCCATCTAATCTTATTTTACTCCAATCCACATCTCATACCTCCACTCTTCTACATAAGCTCAACTTCCTTTCCACTCTCGCTACAAAATTTCTGTTCACCTCTACATATCTTCAACTCGTATACAGCTAGCTAGCTAGCTAGCTATAGTCGTCAGTGAGTTGGGAAGATGAGGGAGATCTTGCACATCCAGGCCGGGCAATGCGGGAACCAGATCGGCGGTAAGTTCTGGGAGGTGGTGTGCGACGAGCACGGCATCGACGCCAAGGGAAACTACGTCGGCAACTCCCCCAACCAGCTCGAGAGAGTCAATGTCTACTACAACGAGGCCAGCGGCGGGCGGTACGTGCCGCGCGCCGTGCTCATGGACCTGGAGCCCGGGACTATGGATAGCCTCCGGACTGGCCCCTTTGGCCAGATCTTCCGGCCGGACAACTTTGTCTTCGGCCAGAACGGCGCCGGCAACAACTGGGCTAAGGGGCATTACACCGAGGGCGCCGAGCTCATCGACGGCGTTCTCGATGTCGTCCGCAAGGAGGCCGAGAACTGTGATTGCCTCCAAGGTGAGTAAATACTATTGGCATATAAACTCGATCGGGGTATCGCTCTTTCCTATCGACTTATTAAGTTGACATCTTTGTGGCGGCGGCGGCGATTATAATAGGATTTCAGATCTGCCACTCTCTGGGCGGCGGCACGGGATCGGGGATGGGGACGCTGCTGATATCGAAGATCCGGGAGGAGTACCCGGACCGAATGATGCTGACGTTCTCGGTGTTCCCGTCGCCGAAGGTGTCCGACACGGTGGTGGAGCCGTACAACGCGACGCTGTCGGTGCATCAGCTGGTGGAGAACGCCGACGAGTGCATGGTGCTGGACAACGAGGCGCTCTACGACATCTGCTTCAGGACACTCAAGCTCACCAACCCCAGCTGTAAGTGTTTCTTAATTTGTCTTAACGTAACGTAGAGACACCTGCGCGTATAAACTTCAGGTACTGATCTTTCTTCTTCTAATTGGTTAATTTAAATTAGTTGGTGATCTGAACCACCTCATCTCGACCACCATGAGTGGCGTGACGTGCTGCCTCCGGTTCCCGGGGCAGCTGAACTCCGACCTCCGGAAGCTGGCCGTCAACCTGATCCCCTTCCCCCGGCTCCACTTCTTCATGGTGGGCTTCACCCCGCTCACCTCCCGTGGCTCCCAGCAGTACCGCGCCCTGACCATCCCGGAGCTGACCCAGCAGATGTGGGACGCCAAGAACATGATGTGCGCCGCCGACCCCCGGCACGGGCGCTACCTCACCGCCTCGGCCATGTTCCGTGGCAAGATGAGCACCAAGGAGGTCGACGAGCAGATGATCAACGTCCAGAACAAGAACACCTCCTACTTCGTGGAGTGGATCCCCAACAACGTCAAGTCCAGCGTGTGCGACGTCCCCCCGCGCGGCATGTCCATGTCGGCCACCTTCATGGGCAACTCCACCTCCATTCAGGAGATGTTCCGCCGCGTCGCCGAGCAGTTCACCGTCATGTTCCGCCGCAAGGCCTTCTTGCATTGGTACACCGGCGAGGGCATGGACGAGATGGAGTTCACCGAGGCCGAGAGCAACATGAACGACCTCGTCTCCGAGTACCAGCAGTACCAGGACGCCATCGCCGACGAGGAGGATGAGGACTACGTCGGCGAGGCCGAGGAGAACTAGCATTTGATCGATTGCCACCTAGCTTCTTAAACAAACAACCATTTGATTGTTATATTATTCCTTCCATGTTTGAGATTTGTGCTTGTGCTGTATGCATAATAATGGTCTCTCTTTCTTCTCTTTCCAATGCATGTATGTAAGAAGGCTTGGATCTGATGTTGTTCTCATTTCTTATTTCCTCTATTATTATGCAAGATTTGTATAAAGAGTGTCTTAAGGTAGTAGCATTTGGCCGGCATTTCGAAAAAAAAAATAGATTTATCTTATTATGAAAACTTATTTGTAACCAAATTCACCATTTTCCGCCAATTTAAGCTTTTGGTATAATATCAGATGAGCATAGATTGAGAATAAGAAGTGAAGTATATATCCGAAGAAAGAATGGATTGAAAGTCATTCCTGGATGCAGCTTGATAGGGAATAAGCAGCTGATCTTCATGGTGAGATGGTACTTTGATTGCCTTCTTCCTAAAAGAGAACTTTTTAATTTGGTGAAACTTTGCATAATAGAATAAAGACCAATTAATGCGTAATTAAAGAGGAAATTAACTTCCATCAGTGCTCTTTCACAGGCTATACCTTATCACAGAACTCAATTCATTCAGAACAAAAATACAGCTGCTCTATGAACAACATTAAGAAAACTCCTTTCCTCGCTAAAGAGGGCAAATGACTATAGACATGTGATAGCCTTCACAAGATTATGACAAACTAGTATAACAATGAATTTGAATAGTACTACATCCTGCCTGCCTAGTCCGAACAATTGCTCCAACTTGCGACCGGATGTCTACAGGCTACCTCTTGGAAGTGCTAATCTAGATTCGGTTCTATAATACAGCAAGTTTCGTGGTGCTATAGTCCAAACTATCTTGGCATTCAGTTTGGCCCCCCAGTTTTCGAAGAAACCTTCTCGCTTGTATGTAATGCTCTTCTACCTAGCTAGACTCTTCCCATTGGAGAGAATGGTGGATCAAGTAGGAAAGAAGGTGGCACCTTTTCTACATTCTTCTTTGGTTTTCTCTTCTCTTCTCTTGCAACAGCTTCGATTAGGTGTTTGACTTCTTCCTCGAGTAATAGCTTCAGTGAGTTAGAGTGGAGTCTCTGCCTGTTCTTTTCTTGATCAATAACCAATGAAGCCTCTGAACTGTGTAATATAGCAATGCAAATCGAGAAGGCTTGAATTGCTGAAAGTTGTGCGTGGAATTCAACTGAATATTGTCCCCCCTCATCCTGTATGATGGAAAGGGCAGGTATCTTTTCCTTCTTTCCCTACAGGAGCATAAGAAAGTATGTTAGGATGTGCAATAAGAGCATCATAGGAATGCCTTCAATAATTGTAACCGAAAAGTTCCTTAAAAGAAGAAAGTTTTGGTTGTGTTAAAGCAGCATTAAGATTTCAAAAAGATTGAAGTCAAGCACACAGTTACAATCTAGAGGCTAAGTCACTGGAAGATCGATAACTTGCAAACTTGTAATAGAAGAAGAATGCATGTGCTCTATCATTTAGCATATGCCTTTTACTCACCCCAAGCAACCGAATTATGCACATGGACTAGTAAGGTGCTACTGGAAACAAACACAGACATCTTCATGGTGAGCATGCGAGTTCTTGAGAACAGGACAGCGGTCTAAGTAGAGCATGAAATTGTTATTAGCTAAAGAACTATGGCGGGCAAAATATTGAAGGAGAGCGATTATGCGCAAACCCATTTCATTTGCGCTATCAGATATAGTTACATTCAACATTCCAAAGAATGCAATAAGCGTGAAGTATATTTATTAGTCTGGTCGTGGCCTGCCTGTGCACATCAGGGCTTTCTTCTGCGCCTATGCCACTCAAGAAGCAAGAAAGTTTTGGTATGGTCAAAAAGAAAGCAAGGTTGCGACTAAACCCAAGACAAAGGGTCTTCGTCAAAAAGAAAATTTTCCAGTATCACAAAATAGACAGGAAGTGGATAGCTTTGGGCCCTTGGCAACCTGTTGACCATACACTTCAAATGTGGAACACAGGAACTCAAAGCAAAAATTTCATTTGATATTTTGTGAATGCTCTGATTGCGGTGAGAAGAACACAATATTGCGTAACTAACAAAAAAAATCATCTATATATTATTTGTGAAATCATTGAAACAGAAAGAAAATGCCTTAAATAAAACCATGCAGAACTTTGTAGAAAACTGAAGCAACTATTCCATCTTGCTGGTGGTGATGCACATGTTTAAGACTTTCTTTATGCATACAACATACATGAAAACTTATACACTTATGGTTACTTATACACTTATGGTCTCATGGGATAAAGCCAAAAGATAACACAAACAGGAACTACGAGATAAAAAGTGATCGCAAGAAGACATCTTCCTCCTGGTTAAGGCACATACCTGAACAAAAAGCACCATCAGTTGTCGACTTCCAATTGAAGTATGATTCACCAAATCCTCCTCACTACAATTATCAAAAACAATAATCGGGCATCCCATATCCCAGCCCCCGCAATCACAGCCTCCACCAGATCGCCATTTATCAAGTAATGATGAAGGGCCACCATCTTCAGTACTTGGCAGACCATGCGTTCCACTAGGAATCACCACCTTCACATGTGCACCATTAAGGCTGTTTGAGGTTTTTGTTCCCCAATTAGAAGCACTTGATAAGCTAGTATATTCTTTTGGAGCAGCTTCACCAATTTGTATATCTCTCAAACAACCCTTTTTACTGAAAGGAATCTGAACTGCAATGGCCGCTATTTCAAAGTGTGGAAGCAAATCTGCTGGTGCCCAGGGGTAACAAGCTGAAGGTTCTGATTCGCAATCACTCGAAGCATGTTTACCAGGTTTAAACTTCTCAGGCTCCACTGAACTAGTAACCTCTGAGTGAGTGCTTGCGATCAAAGCCTCATTGGTACTAACATCTGGAGCTTGCATGCAACCTGAAGAGCAAGTAGATTTATCCTCCATAGAGAAACTCCTCCTTGCATGGTCTATGTCATATAAATTAAACTCTGTCACCATAGAGTTCTCCAAAGACCCATGGTCACTCACCTCTGAGCACAAATAACAAGAAACATTCATCTGACCAATCATGGGTGGGAACTGTCTCTGCTTGTCTTTCACCCCCCACCCACTATTAATCTTCTTTTTATAGCTATGGAAGGTATAAACCCAATTGAAGGCATTATCTGTCTTCCACGTCTTTGCAGAAATGACATCTTCTGGATCTTTTACTACAAACTCAAATGATGGAACATCATGCTTCAAGTCCAATCTTAGGGTGCCATGTAGGTGAGCAGGTGAAGAACCTACTACAGAGAGCTTTTCTTTTCCAATCAACTGCTCACCATCTTCTTTCTTCAAAGTCGCATTTGAGAATTCATTGATTAAACATTTGTGGAACTCTCTATCTCTTCTGATGCTGGAAGGATCAGTTTTTGTGTGCTCTAAATTTCCTCCTTCCAACATTAATGGGCTCCGGAGAGATTTAGATTTCAGGATAGGATCAAACATTTTCTTCAGAGGACTAAACCGAGTTTTTGGGCTGGATTTAAGGTTACCTATTTCTGGCTGACAAGTTGAATTAAATGGGCGGGCTTTCGCTGAGAAGGACTTCGGCAGACTGTATCTTGGGTCTCCTACATAATGGACATCTCCATCATTTTCAGGACAAAGCATTCGTCCGCATTCAGCTTTCGGTTCTTCCATTGATTCCATTCTGAGGAGCTCAGGAGCTGCTTTGTTATACTTGCATTGTAAATGTAAGGGGATCTCCAAGAGGCTGTCTGCAAAACTCCCTCTTGCCGAAGTAAGACCCGAGCATGAACTCCCCAGATTTGGGTAATCTTCTGGTAGATGGCGAAAAGACAGATCAAGAAAATCCTTTGACTTTGCTGGAGTTGGATGGACAGAGTTAAGGTCAGGAGTTTTCAGCTCCGTGTTCAAAGAGACCAGAGGTGATCTATTCTGCTTTTCTAACAAAATGGCATCATTTCGGCAAGATTGATATAAGGAATCAACAACCTCAAAGGACAGAAATGCTTCATCACTATGCGATGATTCTGCCTTCCTATTACCTTCTCTTAACTTCCTCATAGTTTGCATTTCTGTGGAGCTTTGATATACAGAACCCCTCTTTACTTCATTCTTTTCCACATTATCTACAACTGGCCTTGAAGGCATGGATTTGCGATGAGGGCTTGGAGAATTTACGAGCCTCAATTTATTGAATTCGCCATTCAAAATATCCAATTGGTAGTATCCGCTTGAGGATTTCCCTTTTCTATACCTTTCTAATTTCGGTCTGTCATGATCTGAGGTACCGACATTTTTAGACCTAGGGCCTGGTTCATAATCAGCATCTAGCCCCATGCATACACTGAGCTGCAATAAGCACGAAAAGAATAGGTTCCTTAAAATGCAAAAGCACTGATATTGATTTATAAGATCATGTAAAAGGAAAATTATGATATTATAATTTTGAACCTTTTAGTGACTAAGCATTTCTTAATTTACTCATTTCTACTTGTGCAAATTGAGCATGTATATATAATAAACATCATATGACTAGATATGCATAAATAAGCTGTTCCAAGAGAAACTATGGCAGATAGTTGCTCACAGCAGATAATCATTTGCTTTTTTTCTAAAGTTTTACCAAGTGTAAAAACAACGAAACACAGAGACCGCATTTAAACGAATACAAACTCAAAAAACTACAAAACTTGGGTGCAAAATCTTTGAGTCATAGGTCTTCAAACTATCGTGGTCATGATTGTGGGTGACTATTCACTTTACTTCATTTACACACGAATGACAACTTTACGTTCCATTGATGTTCAAGGCCAGTCTCATGATCAGGGAAATTTTAAGGGTGTCCTTTACAGTTGCTTATCCCCAATTCCTTAAGAGCACATAGACACCCTTAATAATTTAAGCATATGCATGTACCAAAGTTCTTCAATCCAACTCAAACATAGATCTGTTATGTAGTACTCTGTTCAACTAGACGAGTATGCTAAGTTATTGACCATCACGAATGGAACCCAATCAAAACTTGAAATACTCATGCTTTTTTCCATGTGACTTCTCCAGAATACAACTACACACTGAAACAAGATTGTAAGCGCATCAACTCAATTCAATCCAATCAGTAAGGCAAACGCGCCAATCTATGCAACACGCTGGATACCTACCCTCAGAATAAGATCACCAAGTGAAAATCTAAAGAATTCAAGCTAAAAATGAGAAAACAGATACCCATTTGGTTGAAATCGAAGACCACCACGCCAACAGCTTCAGAAGGCTAAAACCCAAGAAGTGCAGAAAGAAGAGAACCTCTCACACTTACTAATATCCTAACAAAGCATGGCCAAATTGGCAGGAAAAACTAATCAACCACTGCACATCGAAAAAAACCCAAATTTTATCCAAATGGCACCAAAGATCTCCTCATACTCTTCTCCTTTTATCAGGGCCAGTTGCCAAAAAGTGGTCAAGTAGCTTAATGTGAAATACCAAGACAAAAACTAGTGGCATTGTGGCAAAGACACAAAGATGGTTCCTTTAGACTTGCATTCCAATCTAAGGTGGCCAACATGATGACATGAACTTTTCCCTACTCCCACTAGATCTCAAAAAAATCACCAAGTAAGCTTCAACCTAACACTTAAGAGCACATAAAAAAGAACCCATTATCAACATAAGTAATCATGGAATCACCCATGGAAGATGGAAGCCACAAAACCATAACTTTGTCCCCAACACTCCAAAAAAGAAAGGGAAAAAACCCAAAAACTGCAAAAAAAAAAAAAAAAAAAAAAAGCAACTTTGTAACACTACCTATGCAATCAAATACCAAGCAGACCAATCCATAGAAAGATAAGAGCGAGAGATTAATCACCTGAGAGAGGGGAGAGATGAGCGAGAGAGTTGAGGGGAGACAAGGAGTCTGCGGAGTAGTCTGATCTTTTGGCTTTCTTTTGTCTGCACTGCAGTGAGACTGTGTGTGTGTGCGAGAGAGAGAGAGAGAGAGGGAGGGAGAGGAGAAGGCCAGTTAGAGGGCGGTGAGAGGGTGCTTAAGACTACCGGATGGTCCTTGGGAACAGTTAATATAGGTTGCTTTATATGTTTTACAACACTGTATTTGGTGATTAAATAATTAAGGAGAGAATCTCGTGGTCTCTCTTCAGTGTTCATTGCCTAAAATTAGGCACCATAATTGATACGTTATAATTGAAAGGTGGCTCTGTCTTCACTCCACTTCTGGTGTGATGCCGAAATTACCGAAACCTCCTCCATCTTTGGTAATTGGGATTTGGAATGTTTAGCTGTGTTTAATTTACAAATCCAATCTTGGTTTTCTTTTTTTTAATTGGCAAGAGTTCAAGATTTGGATCTTAGCTATTGGGTCCATCATCAGTTTGAAAACTACCTCTCCTGTGATATTGCAGCTATTGGTTACATTTGGTTAAGTCATTAACTCTTGATTTCAGTAGTATTGAAAGAATTTTGCTTTAAAGTCCAGCAAAGATTAAGAATTATAGTTCGAAAAGTTCACATATCGGTGCAAGGGGCTTGCTCGGAAACCCAAAAGATTCCATTAATTAATAGTCTCGGAGTGCACTAAACGAGGGGCAAATCCGTCATTTGGTCCATGGGGGTGTCGGTCGCGGCCCGGTCCGCATCCGACTCACGGAGTTGTACTGTGACGCTTCCGCGATAACGAGGCGATTCGCATACAAAGAAACCGCCCCCTAGGAAGAGGTTAACTAACACTGACCTCCCTACGTGGCAAGTCCTGCATCTTACAAGGACAGTCCAAAAGAGCCATTTAATACTTGCCACGTACGCACTTATGGCTAGCTAACGTTCACCCAGGGGAGGCGATCGAGTCTCATTAATATAACGGATCCAGCGATCCAGGTGAGGTCACGATCACGTGACATGTGTGTGCGGTCCAAAGCTACTACGTCCCGTTCCGCTACACCACCCTATATACCAGTCCACCGTAAGCTATCAATCCCAAACCGCCACATCATCAAGTGTTCCTCGATTATCTTACGTGGCGGGATACTGTAGGCAAGTCCACGTGGTCTGGTACGTCGGCAGCCACAGCCTCTTTGGGGAGAAATAAAGGAAAAAAAGAAGGGAAAGATGAAAAGGGCGTTGGCGCCACGCCACCCGACACTCTCATTCCGCATAACGTATACTCGAATCTACCTATCTATTCATACCTATTCATGGAAATGGATTCCTCCAACTCCCACCATTAAAAAAAGCTACTAGTCCAGTCCTTTTCTTCTACTCCCATTGGCGTCTCTTATGATTATGACTGGTCAAAATAGAAAAGGTGAGGGGACCAAAGACTTCTTTGATTAGTTCTATTGGGTTCATGTCTTGGGTGCATTAAGTATCAACTTGAAGAGATTTATCACAGATCCATCTGGGTTCATGAACTTGATATGTAGGAGGCTGCTATGTACATTATAACAGTGTTCTCATATGCCAATGATCAATTATTACACGTTCACTAGATGGACTGACTATTTGTATACATTGCTTCTCATGGCAGCTTTTTATAACAGGCTTTCTGTGGATTTATGTATTTGCCGCTGCTGGAGAGAGTTCAGACATGCTCGGGACAGTTCTTTTCTTGTTGCCTCTGATATTATCTGGAAGCTAGCATTGTAGTTTGCGATTCTCAAGTGTCCCCACTATAAAGCACATCAGCAATCCAATTCCCAACACAGGATTGTCCAAAAAGCAGACCAACTTATTGTCATTGGATGTGGATTTATGCGCGTGTGATGAGAAGCTCCAACAATTTGCCAGGTCTCACCATGGGTACGGGTACCCACTTGATGAACCCACTATTCACTAATCTATTCTTCTCAGGTATATATGGTTCTGTATGCTCTATAACATCACATATCCCAGCAAGGTAGAGTCTCTTATCTGTGTTTTGGCTTAAGAATGAGGCCATCCATTCATAGAGTGCTCGTCCTGATGGCTCTTCATCTTGGCAAGAATCCTTCCGTGAACTATACTCTCCAATGCTATGGCCTCGTGGATGTTGCCCTGAAGTTGCTTGCAAAGCTCATCTAGCGCAAGCATGGGGAATGGCTCCTCGATTAGAACGCCAACCTGATAATAGAGTAAAATTATAAGATGCTTGTTGCCTCCTACACTGTTGAACAAAAACAAACGAAAATATAGTCCAATCATCAACAATATGGATGGATATTCATTGATTTGTTCATTCTGTGCACCTAGTCCATTCAGTCAACAAGTAATAGCATTTTTTATCAGCGTCAGCATGTGTGCCCCAACAGATAGATTCCCGACCTTTGGAAATTTCTCAAAAGGTTCTTGAAATCATAATGGTCTTCTTAGTACTTCTGGATACCCGAGGAAAAATTGCTCTATTAGATAGAACTAAACTACCAAAGCCATAAGATAGCATATTGCCATAAAAAGAACAGCAGTTTCGGCACGTTCTAACCCAACATGACTATACATTGAATTCACCAATTACCGCAGGTTGCTCCTGTCCGAGGTCAATGTGCAGCCTGAATCAGATCATCAACTCAAATTTTGGTTGAGATGCATGCTTGCTAGATACCAGCTGCTGGCCCAAACTAAATTTCTTAAGTCACGGCTATAAATCAGTACCAATGCACAATATTGCCTACATGTATCACTTTCCATAAACAGCATTCCAAATGTAGACAAAAACGGAGAACTTACTTCTTCGATGCAGAATAAAGAGGCTGCGCTGATAAAGGTAGCCGGAACAACAATCCAATTGCAGTCATCCCATAGTATCACAGGAAGTGTGAGATGCCAGAGAACCAGAAATCTTGATGTTAAACGAGTGTATGATAGAGGAATTGGTATACCCAAGAGTTGTTCGCAAACACCAATTCCTTCATGGAAACAATGAACTTTTGACTCCTAGAAAAAGAGGCAAGGTAAATACAACAAAAGAGTGTGTGCTGCAACTTGGAAGTAACTAATAAAATACGGCAGTATCCCATACGAGCACGTTGGCATTCATCCCATAAAAGTACGCAAACAGAGTGATGTGATCAGCAAAGATAATCATAATTCTAAGGTAAAACATAAGAGTTCAGCAGTGCATTTGCCATACTGAAACAAGATGCAATTTCATCAGATATAGTCCTCCAAGAAAACTTCATAGGGTAAAGTATACACTTTGAAGAAACCTATACATGCATCCTTGCTATCCCAAGTGCACATTTTTCATAATGCTACATGCCAAGATCCTGCCTCACGGCCTCCTTCAGTTTGTAAGCCAAGTATTGTAATTTGTCTGCTTAAAGTTTCTTAATCATTTAGAAACAAAAATAAGATGGCTTTGCCTCTAATGAGTTAGATATTGCAAATCATTCAAAGCTCTCTGAAATGCTGGATATTTAAAGGTTAAACAGGAGAGGTGCACAAGAATAATGGAATTTGATAGCCTGGAAGCAATAAACTAACACAATAGTGAACATCGTCTAGGAACCTTCAATATGAAAATCTAGTTCTGTAATCAGACACGAATGTCAGTAAATCTACATGCAAATGCCGGATAATCGATAGGCACATCTGTGCTTTACATAGGGACATATCTGCAGGTGTTGTCATGGAATTATGTTGAAACCTAGAATGTTGAGCCAACTTTCTCTCTTACTTGGGTAATCAACTTTCTTGTATGACTATAACAAACACATACAAAGTGTCCGTGATACACAAAATCTGTCTTTCTGGCTAGCCACAAACAAGAAAACTGAAATTGTCATTATGTACTTCAAAAGGTACTTACCAAGATGTTTCGTTTTGATTCATCGAGATGTAGAATTTGAAGGCACTTTGAAATAAACCCAATAACACAGCGAGGACGATGCTTTGAGCTGACAACAACTGCTAGATCACCTTCCTCGAGCAAATTCTGTAGATCTGATTTGATATCTGCATCACTGGTAACATGGCACTGCACGATAAACATCTGATATGAGAACCATTCGATTTCTGGGCTATTCAAGGAGCAATATAAATAATCTTGTCTGGATGAAAGGACATCTTCATGATTCATCTAAGACGCATTAAGTATGACAATTCTAAGATAACTTGGTTATGGCACATTACATCTGAAAGGAAGTAAGGTCTGGGTGTACCATCCTCTCAACAAAATCAAGGAGCAAGTCCTAACTACAAGTATGTGGTGCAGAAAATTATCAAACAGTGATAATTGATCTACTGAGCACGCATTAAATACATAGGTTTGCAGTATATGAAACTTAAAGAACATTTGTTAGAGAGAATGCTCCTCTTCTTTGTCAAGACATAGACTTAAAGTGCACATGCTGCTACCTGACTCATCATGAACAAGATAACATCCAGAGCACATAGAATACAAAGCGTTGCAACCAATTTGATATCCCTCTAAATACAACAAAACTCAATGATTATGGACGATAGTAACTTTTTTAATGTGCCAGCAAAATTATCCACTGTAAGCGTTATGTCTTCAAATAACAAGCGCTTGATGTCGTCAAGGATAAGTTAAAGAGACCCTACAATTCCTTAAGAGCACAGCAAACTAAGAAATTTAAAGTAACGGCAATAAACAGGAGACCCACTAACCTTTAGAGCCACCGGAAAAGCCATGATATAGCTCAGCAGCGCCCTCTTGATGCCATCATCCACTCCCCCATCTTTTGTTCTCACCGACATCACCGACCCGGCGAACTCTCCGGCTCCCGCAATCACCCGCATCCACGCCTTTCTCCCCTCCTGGAACCTCGAGTACGACGCCTCCGTCCGAAACACCAGCAGCAGCGCCAGCGCGGGGGCCGTCAGCTGGTACGGCAGCGTCGATGCATGCAAGAGAGGGAAGAACGCCGGGAGACATCCGGCGGAAACGGCGGAGTTGTAGGCGGCGAGGGCGGTAGCGACGGCGGTGAGGGCGAGGACGGGCGGGACGAGGGAGAGGATCACGCGGGAGCTGAGGCTGGACAGGAGGTGGCGGAGGTGGCGGCGGGAGCTGCGGTGGTCACGCCAGTTTGCTGGCGTGTACAGCGAGCGGGGCCGCCGCAGGCCCCGCTCCTGGATGGCGTCGGCCCAGTCGGGGATGGCGCGGAGGATGGAGAAAAGGTCGGCGGAGGAGGGCTTGGAGCAGTGGATTTGGAGGGCTGTGGTGGGATTAGCGGGAGAGGGCTTGGCGAGGTCGGGGAGATGGAGACGGAGCCTCGGGGTGAAGCCGGAAGAGGAAGAGGCGAGGTGGGATGGAATGGGCATTGATGAGAGAGGAAACGAGCTTAACGAGAGCGATGAGAGGTGTACCTTGGAGATCAGAGGATGGCGTTTCTAGTGAAGGAGGTTGTTGTGGATTGGGGAGGGAAAGTGGTCTAACCGCAACGGGGCAACGGCTAGTGGATTAGCTAGATTGATGGTTGTTGGGCTGAGCTACATTGGACCCCATACAGCGTGATTTTGGTTGAGCCATGTTTGAGTCTAGATTGGGCCTTGCTCGTACGTCTCAAATTTCGAGGGAAGGCTAAATTTCACATTTTGTATCCGTAAAATATGTTAATTATAAATTTAAAAACTGAGCTTTTGATAATTATAAATTTGGTACATCAAGTATTAATATCGTAACAATTTGATCGAAATCTGGAACGACGTCAAAATTCTAACGAAAAACTGCTCATTTCCCGGCCCCAACAACCCCGCAACCACCTCCCGTTATCACCGGTGAAACCTTCTCCTTCTCCGACATCTCTGAATACCACTCCATCTCTCTCCATCTCTCCACCACCACCTCACTCTAGATCTCCTCATCCAACACCCCCTGATGCCCCGTCCTCGCCGTCGACTGCCACACCGAGCTCCCTGCCTCTCCTCCAGAGCTTCCATCCGACGACACTTTCCTTTCTGACGACGCTCGACAACACCACGACACCACCCGACCACCCCCTCCTCGTGAAGGACATCCCGAGCTTCGTCCCCTCCATTGGATCTAGCGGCGCCTCCCTTGAGCCGATAGCCCACGACCTCACAACGCCGTCCGCCCTCAGATCCGGTATCCCCTCACCGATGTGACATCCCCCACCCCTTCCACGCGAGATCCGACGACCCAACACCCCTCCTCACCGAGATCCTCCCTCGAGCTTGAACTCACGTCAGAAGCCTGCACCGTCACCCCTCCTCGCAATGACCTCCCGAGCTTCGTCCCCTCCATCGGATCTAGCGCCGCCTCCCTGGAGCCGGTAGCCCACAGCCTCCTGCCGCCGTCCGCCCTTAGATCCGGTGTCCCCTCGCCGCTGTGACTCCCCTCCAACCCCTTCTAGGCGGGATCCGACGACCCAACACCCCTCCTCACCGATATCCTCCTCAAGCTTGAACTCACGTCAGAACCTCGCACCGCCACCGCTCAACGCCGCCGCCTCTAGCCTCTCGGATCTAATCCAAGGCTAGATCCAACATCCCTGCCACCTCCGACCATCTCTTTCCGCGTTCGTGACGCTGGAAACCAGCAAAACCACACCAGAACCCAGTAAAATCGCTCACATGATATCACGTGAGTGGAATCCCGTTAACTGCTGAGAATGGCAACTGACGGTAGGTACTAAGGTGATAAGTTAAAATACTTGTGATATCAAATTTGTAATTATTAAAAACTCAGGTATTAAATTTGTAATCAGCATATTTTACAAATATAAAATGTGAAATTTAGCTTTTGAGGAATATGAGTCTAAACTCTATTCAATAAAGAGACTCTCCGTCACATCCTCCTCCGTCGCGAGGGTATCGCGCGCAAGATCCATCCCCTCGCCCGTAAGGGTATCGCGCACAGATCTTGCGCGTGAAACCTCGCAACCATCAATGTGGGCCGATTTGTCGGTATAACTCTTATGTCTGATCATGAGAAGGTTAAGGCCCTTTCCCGATTTGTCTCGTTTCCGTGCCGTCTGCAGGTCGTGCGCCCCGTCGCTACTATAGACAACTACCCCCGCGCACTCTGATCCCTTGGCTTTTCTTCACCCATGTGAATGATACATTCGGCGCTTCGGCAGCCCAGCCGGCGTGGTCGCAAAGTCGGAGGAGAGGAGATGCGCTTGCTGAATCCGCTGACAAGGTTCGAGATACCCCTCCCCTCACAGTCAACATTGCAGCAGTCAACATTGCAGTTTCTTCAAAGATTTTAGATTTCTACAAATCCTACATCAGGAAGGCAGTCCTTTGTTCGAGCTCAGACTGCGTGATCCTCGTTATATACGGTCAAAAACGTGGGCTGGCATTCGCCCGTCCGCTAGACACCACATGGAGAATCTATGGCATGAGCAGTGAGCGCAGCTTATGGTGTTTATGCAGGGCATTTGCTTAGGCTCTACTAACTAGCGATAATAAAAACAGCTTTCTGCCAATTATTAGGTTCATGGTATGTATTCTTGGGATGGACTCTGGTCATTTGTTTGTAAAGGATAATTGATTCATACCAAATGATGCTCTCTTAAGGGATGGAACATAAAGGTTCGGATGATGTGTTTGTTGTTTTGATTACGAAGGACCAGTTGGCTTGCAAATGGACATGAATGAAAATTCAGGTTTGGTCCCTGTAATTCCATTTGATATGAGGTTAGAAAAAGTGAGATTAAAAAAATAGAATTAAAAAGGATTAGAAAAAATTGGATTAAGGAATTGGGATAGAAAAAAGCAAAGTGATGGTTGTCGGTGGAATGAGAATAAAGTAGTAATAATGATATTTGGTGTTTAAAAATAGGGATGTGGTTAAACCGGGATAACCCATTAACTCCATACCAAACATGGGCGGATTTATTTGGTGTTTGAATTGGCAGATTTCTTTTACGAGTTGGATTCTGAAAATGTGTATGTAATGTGACGAGGGAATTAGCGAACCCAAATAATTTTTTTTTTTAAAGCACAACCGCTTAGCCGTCAAAAGAAATCCGCCAATTCAAACACTTCGCTCCTTCCGCCTCCGCCTCGCGCCATCGGCGCCGCCTCCCGCGCCGATTAAACTAAGGCGTGCCGTCAGCTCATATAGTCGCATGCCTCGAGAGAGCCCCCTCATCATTACCCCAATCGATTTCCTCCGCCTTTTCTCTCTCCCCCTCCAAGGAGAAGAAGCTTTGGAGGATGCCTTCGCTTCGGCTCAACGAGTCCACCTTCTTGGCCTGCAGGAACAGATCAGCTTCGATCTCCTTCTTGGCCGGCCTGCAGGAACAGATCGGAGCTAATCTGTTCCTGCAGGCCCACCCGGAGTACGATGGACGGGGCGGGGCATCCGCATTGCTATCTTCGGTGAGTTTTGTAATAGGGATATGTATGTGTTATAGCAATTTTTCAGGGCATATATGTAAAAAAACCTATTAGAAAACCCAATCAAGAAGCACGTGGATTTGTCTCTTTCTTCAACGCAACGCGACACTGGTTTTGCTATGTGTATCCGTTTTACTAGGTGCATATGACGCGATTTTTAAATCACAGTCAAATGCTAAGTGTATAATATATGATTTTTGATATGTCCCGTTATGATTCTTTAATTAAGAAATATGGTTTAGTATAAAATAAAATATCAGTACATGCACGTAAAAATATCAGTACATGCGCACAAAAATATCGGTAGATGCGCAAAAAGAGCGCTGATTTTTTCATGTAGTTTCACTACCGATGGACTCTATCAACCAATCGGTACCTCACTACTGGTACAATTCAATCGACAATGAGTTGCCGATTTATTGATCTAGTCTATCGATAGACCACTACCGATGAACTAGATGGATGCATTGGTCGGTGGTATATGCACAAAAACATCGATACATGTGCACAAAAATATTGGTGCATGCGCACATTATAGACAACACGATGATATATCATCATTTCGAAAAGAAACATAATTCTTCATCACACACGACTCTAAAAAGGGTACGTCAATTTGAAATGGTACATAAATACCAAAATTATATTAATCTGAAATGGTACATGGCATAATCTATCATTGTTCCAATTATTGAAAAGAATTCTTCATAATTACGTGACAATTGATGATAATCATGAAGTTTTGAAACCCTCATCCTAGTTCACTAAATTGAGAGCATGAACGATTCACAGGCAATGAAGTTGGTGCTCTCACTGCTACCTCCAGAGCTTCTTTTCATACGGATATGTGGGTCGCAAAAAAACAAATGAACATGCGCACAAAAAAAGGTACATTCACACGTTATAAGTAACATGATGTACGTGAAAAATATATGATGGAAGCACATATATACTGATGCCCACTGCTTGTACCCATTGTCATGTGAGGAAAATGAGTAAAATTGTAGTTTCGACAGACTATTTCTTGGAGGGATGTGGATCAAACAAAAGCAATGGAACATGCGCACAAAAAAATCGATACATGCACACAAAAATACCGGTGCATGCACACATTATAAACGTTTTAAGCTGATTGATTTATTAAACGATGATAGTATGGAGATTTTATTATAAAGATATAATAGTTAATATGAAAATATATTTGACGTGCATCAACCGCAGTGGATATAAAATTTCCCAATCAAGAAATATCAAGGAGATACTTGAACGTCGGATGAACGAAAGAACCCAAAAACAGAAGAAGAAAAAGAGAAAGAAAACTTAAAATTAGCACAACCGCTTATCCATCTAAAGAAATCCGCCAATCCAAACACCTCGCTCCTCCCGCCTCCCCTCCGCGAAACCATCGGCGCCGCCTCCCGCACCAATTAAACTAAAGACCCGCATTTCCAAGCACGAAATAATGCGTGCCGGTACGGCAGCTCATATAGTCGCGTGCGCCGAGAGAAGACCCCCCTCATTATTACCCCAATCGACCTCCTCCTCCTCCTCCTTTTCTTCGCCTTTTCTCTCCCCTCCTCCAAGAAGAAGCTTCGGAGTGGCGCGACTGATGCCTTCGTCCACCCCTCCCTCCTCGAGCTCTACGGTAGGCCAGGAGAAGCGAGGCGAGTCGCTTGGATCGTCGCTTCGGCTCAACGAGTCCACCTTCTTGGCCTCGCTGATGCCCAAGAAGGAGATCGGCGCCGATCGGTTCCTGGAGGCCCACCCGGAGTACGATGGACGGGGCGTCGTCATCGCAATCTTCGGTGAGTTTCTTGCTTCGGTGTGTGTTCTTTCTTCGTGGTTCTTGTTCAGGGTTTGGATTCTTTATTTAGAATGGGGGGTGGAGGCTCCTTAGTGGCGAAGGTGGAGCGTGTCGGATATCGAGGTTGCAGTCTGGTATTATGGCAGGGATCTTTCATCCAATTGGGTGATCCAATGGAGCTAAAGAATATTGTCTGCTTGTAAAGCACTGTTTGATCGCTGACGATTGGTTTAGATTGGGCGGGGATGAAAAATGCTTGGATTCTTGATGTATATCATGCCATTAGGTCCATGTTATTTGGTCGTTCCCTTGTGAAAAATGTTTGGATTATTGATGCATATCGTGGGATAAAGAATGACACCAGTTCAAGAATATGGAGGTATCTTATAACAGATTTTTGATTGATCATTCGCTGGTACGGTACTCTCAGACTTCAGGACACACACGGCACACGAGCACGGCCGTGCCGTGCGGGCGGCGGTGCGCGCATGTGGGTGTTTCATCTTTAAAGCCTAAGGCTCAAAACACTACATAAACTAGTGAAAGATTTCTTCCACTTCCAATGTTACATAAACTAGTGAAAGATTTCTTCCACTTCCAATGTGGGACTAAACTACTCTACACACATGGGTTCACCTCCATTTGGCTATTAGTTAATGGGCTCTTCCAAGGTCCATTTGATTCAACCCATGCTTAGCCCAACTTAATTGGGCTCCAAATCCAACACAAGATGGAAGAAGTATTGCACTCACAGGGAATGTATTTTGATGGGGAATAGCCTGCTTAAGGTTTTCTTGTGAGCATGAGTGCATTCTTAATATGAATAGGAGTGATTTCAGCTGTTTGGATGTATTGTTGAGAATGTGAAATATCCAAATATACTTGGACGTAATATGCTTTCACAGTTTAGGCTTTTAGGAGGTCATATGCGGCGTGACATACTTTTAAGTAATCTTGTATTATTCGTTTGGTTTTGAATGTTGAGATGTTAAACAAGTTTGTTGTCCGAAACTAATTAATTTCCTCACAGATTCTGGTGTAGATCCAGCTGCTGCTGGTCTACAGGTGACATCAGACGGGAAACCTAAAATCATAGACATACTAGATTGGTAAAGTTGGTGCTTATGATGAATTTAATTGTTCAATTACTGATTTGTTTCATATTTGCACGTCTTAGTTAAAGCTTCTATCAACTCCTTTTGTTCCTTCTACAGCACTGGAAGTGGAGATGTTGACACTTCCAAAGTGGTCAAGGCTGATGCTGATGGTTATATTGTTGGGTCATCAGGTAAGCATGAGAACTACAATTTGCTACTCTTCTCATTGCTTCTGATAATTAGAATTTCCTTTAGAACTCCAACATGTTATGTATATTGCCATGACTTGTTTGATCAAGCATCATTTCCACGCCAGTAATTTTTTGATAAATTGAAGTCAACTGAAAAGAAAGAGCTTGAAAAGATGAGTTTCAATTCTATTGACCCATTCTTTTTTATTGGTGTGATTTCTGTGCTATGCTTCTTGTACTGTTGTTTCTTGCCTATCCATCATCCTTGGTATGGAAGGAGAAGGTGCAATTTGAAACTGGTAACACCAATAATTTGGAGCACTCCCTCCAATTGCTAAGTGGTTACATGAGTTTTGACAGGTCAGCCGCTTATCCGATAATAAAACCATGGATCTTAGCTGATTTGCATGGTCTATTGCCATCTTTGATATCTTGGCAAACTATAATGTTCGTTGATAATGCCTTCATTTTTGTGTTGCTGCTTGTCTTTCTCAGATTTTTGGTTTTGTTTTTTCTTTTTTAATTTACTTCAGATTTGCCATCATCAATTTCTCTATTCTTCTGATTATGCAGCTTCATCTAAATGTTGTCACATGTGTTTAATGATTTCTGTTTGTCACCATCTTGTGTTAATTTGGCGATTCAGGGGCATGTCTTCTTCTCAATCCGTCATGGAAGAATCCTTCTCAGGATTGGCATGTTGGATGTAAATTAGTATATGACTCTTTACAGATACTTTAACTTCACGTTTGAAGGTACACTTTACTCTTCTGCATATGCTTAATTGGTCACTCATATTGTTTGCTTATGCATGCTCCTTAGCTGTTGTTTGATTGATTAATGCAGAAAGAAAGGAAGAAAAAGTGGGATGAGAAAAATCAGGAAGCAACTTCAGAGGCTCTAAAAAATCTCAATGAATTTGATAAGGTTCTCTGCGATATTCAGTTATTGATGTTCTATTTGTTGCATTTCTTTCCTAAACGCTATAACTTGGTTTTAGTAGTGGCATTCTGTCTTACATTTGACTAACTGCATTGACTATTCCAAGTCTACATATTTATGAGCACATAATGCAACAGGCTATTGTGAATGCTGACATAAGCATAGGATATCCTGCTCTGGTTTGATGCAATCTCAATGTGCTTGGATACATTCAAAACTCAAACTGAGCCTAAAACTGATATTGTACCACTTAATGATTCTCAAGACAGGAGATGGTGTTTAAACCTTTTTTTCCATAAGTTTAAACCTTGGATTACTTCTAGCAGGGATGAATGGTTTGATTTTTACCATATAGCGTGCTAAGATTATATCTCGATTGCAAGTGAAACCAGCTTTTCATGGGACCTCTTTATTTTAGAGATATTTGTATCAGTCGCTCAAAAATGAGGCTTCCGATTAGGAATATTGGCATTGGTTTGGTACTTGTCCATATACTTTAATTGAATTTAACTTTTCAGAACTTGGGTGACATATACATCTTGCAATGTAGATCTTGTTTACTGAGGGTTCCTATGGACAACCAAAAGGACCCTTAGAAGGAATTTTGTACCCGCTTTTTGATGAATAAAGGAGGACATGCGTGAAGGTTGATCTTCAGAATCTTGTTTTTCCTTCCCAGCCGTTCTTGGCAAAACTGTGTTTAGTGAAAAGCCTATTGTAATTTTGCTTTCGTTGTGATTCAATACTAAATTCTCTTTTGAGACAATGTCTCTACTCGTGATGGGAAGACTATCTCTAAAGTGCTACTGGTATTTAGGCTTGCAAGTTTTTGGTAAAGAATGGTATGTAGTGGCTATTGCTAAAGTGATAGTGTCGCTTAGACTTGTTACCCTGAAATGAAAAGCAAATTGCAAGGCAGTATATAACTTTGGTGGCGTCGTATGCAATTATTGTAATGCTTTTGTCATTTTAGCTCTGAAGCTTGTACATGGCAGGCGTTCTCAAGGTGCATTTTAAATTACTACTTTCATATTACATATGCCCTGACATGCTTATAGGTTTTTCCAAATACATTTCAACCGTCATAAGTCCCATATGCCATCTTGCAGAAACATGCTAAGACTGAAGATACAAAGTTAAGAAGAGTTCGTGAAGACCTTCAAAACAGACTTGACTTCCTTAGAAAACAATCTGAAGTAAGTTAGTCTATCTTTTCCTTCGTCATTTTCTTGACATTCGGTTTTGTATCTTGGAAAGTGCTCATCTTTATCTATTTTAGAGCTATGATGACAAGGGACCTGTAATTGATATTGTTGTTTGGAATGATGGTGACGTTTGGAGGGTTGCTGTTGACACTCATAGTCTTGAATTTGATTCAGAGAATGGAAAACTTGCAGATTTTGTGCCATTGACAAATTATAGGTATTTATGGTTCCTATACTCCAATACTTGATAGAAATAAGGCTGACACTCTTTGGCATCTATATATTGGAATATATTGTGCTTTTACTTATTGGAACATTATTGACGTATATTGGGTAGTGATATAGTGGACTGCTGTTATAGTGTCGCATTTGTTTCAGTCCAAAAAAAAGGTTTGATCATCTTTTTATTTCCAATTCTTTGAGCTTTGACACATTTGCTTTATTCCTTTCGTATATATGAGGAGACATTTACTGGTAGTCTTTGTTGTCTATCCAGAGACTGAGCATAATGTGGGTGTTCTTCTATTTGCTGGCTATTACTTGGCTTACATCTTGTAGGTTTTTTTTAGCAAAGATGAATTGTTTGCCTTGGTATACCAACGTGAAAGATGAAATAGATTCTCCTTTGTGCCTACAAAAGTACTACTTAGATTTGGTTTATAAGAGGTGAACTGGATTCTGCTTTTCTGGTTTCCGTTGCCGGTATTCATAATGAGATACATCGATAAAGGAATAGGTTTTACAAACATTGCTTTAAAGCTTATTGGATGGTCATGAAGGATAATACAAGTCACTATGTAATACTCGAATTTAATAATTTAAATCAGAATGATAGAAGTGAAAATATTAAATGTATCACAGATTCAGTGTAATCCAGAAAACTTCAGATATCTACTACCGCTGATAGTAAATACGAACTATGTCGAAGTTGTGTGCACTCCTGCAAGTGTTCGTGATTACTGTGTTAGGTTAAGGAATATGAGAAATGAATGTATTACCGCTACCCTAAGATATAAGTGATTTAGAGGCTTTCTCTGATTTTCTTGGCCCTTGGAGGCCCTGAATGGCTGAATCCAAATCTTTAAAGTTAAATCTTATTGTTACAAGTTTCTTAGTTTTAAAGTATCTATTGGCCACTTGATTTCTTCTTTTCAGGCTGTTTCTATCTCTTTAAGGTGATGAGGATTTGTGTATGAATGAATGATGTTCATAACTTAGTCTGTGGGAGAAGTCAAATAATTAAGAATTATGTGCAGGATTGAACACAAATTTGGAATATTCAGCAAACTGGATGCATGCTCATTTGTCGTCAATATTTATGATGATGGAAATCTTGTAAGCATAGTGACTGATTGCTCCCCCCATGGTACTCATGTTGCTGGTATTGCTACCGCCTTCCATCCCAAGGTATACTGATTACTCTATCTAGTATTTTGTCTTTATTTTACAAAACTAGATTATTCTATGTTTCCCTAACGGTAGATTACTGTGAAGGAGCCTTTGCTTAATGGAGTCGCGCCTGGAGCCCAATTGATCTCTTGTAAGATAGGAGATACACGACTGGGTTCTATGGAAACAGGAACTGGTTTGACTCGAGCATTGATTGCTGCTGTGGAGGTAAAATTAGGAGAGTGATGTCTTTCTAGAGTGTTAGATTTATTTTGCTCTAGTTACTCAATACTTATTTCTATGGTGGTTGAAGTTGTTTAGTGTTTTCTTTTTTCCTTTTTTTGTGCAGCATAAATGTGATCTCATCAATATGAGTTATGGAGAGGCTACTTTATTACCTGATTATGGACGCTTTGTTGATATTGTCAATGACGTATCTTCCAAACACCACCCAATGTTTATGTTTTGATATTTCTGAACGTTCCTCCTCTTTTTTTGACTCTATAGCTTTACGGATTTTACCGTCGCATGTAAACTCAGGTTGTTGACAATCACAAAGTGCTATTCATTAGTAGTGCTGGAAACAGTGGGCCTGCACTGAGCACTGTAGGTTCACCTGGTGGCACTACTTCGAGCATAGTAGGAGTGGGTGCATACGTCTCCCCCGCCATGGCTGCAGGAGCCCATTGCGTGGTTGATCCTCCATCTGATGGGTTGGAGTATACCTGGTTAGTACTCTTGAATCTTGATTAGTTCATAGAATTCATTTAAGAATTTCATACATGTCTTTGTGATATTTGATGTTAATTTTGAGTCTATGATTGGTTAAAATTGGTAGGTCGAGTCGCGGTCCAACAGTCGATGGAGATCTTGGTGTCTCTATTAGTGCCCCTGGTGGAGCTGTTGCTCCTGTTCCTACATGGACTTTGCAACGACGTATGCTTATGAATGGAACTTCCATGGCTTCTCCGTCTGCCTGTGGTGGAGCAGCTTTAGTTATTAGTGGGATGAAGGTCATATCATATTATCATGTGCAATATCATTCTTTCAAGTATATCTCTGTTATTGATTCTATATTATTGATATACTAATCTTTCTATTAGGCTGAAGCTATTCCTGTAAGTCCATATGCTGTACGTAGAGCGCTGGAAAATACATCAATTTCTATAGGTGATATTCCTGAAGATAAGCTATCCACGGGAAATGGGCTTATGCAAGTTGATAGGTTTGTATCCTTTATCTCTCTGCTTTCAATTTGTCATGAATTAAGAGCCTAGGGACTTGTGCCTTGTTATAGAAACAAGCATATGAGCCGCGGTAATATTTAGCCTCACTGCTTGCAACATTAATCGTTTGACAGGGCACACGAATATGTTCAACTGGCTAGGACTTTTCCATGTGTTTATTACATGGTCACAACCAATCAAGTTGGAAAATCGAGTGAGTTATTATTACCCTATATTTTTTATGTCCTGGATTTTATTGTTTATGATAAGATTGGCATCAGGGTCAGTGAAATATTATCTGCTCTGTATGTGTATCAGAAGTTCTCAGTGTGGTCCAATTTGGTTGCAAGATTTGTAACTACGTGACAAGTAATCTAGCTTATTAATAAACATACATTAGTTTCTCTTCTCTGTGGAAAGCTTCATTTCAGGAAGGAAAACTTAGGGAACTTGTATATACTTTTTACAATAACAATTAACATTGTTTCTTTCATTGTATCTTGTACTGATTGCAGCTCCTACATCACGAGGAATCTATCTTAGAGGTGCTGTTGCTTGTCAGCAAAGTAGTGAGGTTAGATTTTGATAAATGTTCACATTGTCATCATCATCATCATCCAAAATCTATATTATTATTTTGTTACCAAATATGTATAGAAGAGCAATATTCTCTTAGTTATTGACAATCTAGATATATGCTGGAGGGCATTGGCATTCTCTTAGTTCCACATATGGTTGTGTACCATTTTTGTCTGTTATATAGTACAGCACATTTTTCTTCTTGTTATAGTGCTGGAAAAATGATCATATTATTCGTCTGTGTTTTGTCGTTATCAAATAAGTGATTACCTATCTTCCTGATCACCCTACAATGGATGCATGTATTGGGATGTGTACGGTATTTGTTGCACATTTTAATTTATTGGACTGCTTATCTTTTGAGAATTAAGGATTATATAAATCAACATGTAGTGGACTGTGCAAGTTGATCCAAGGTTTCATGATGATGCAAGTAATCTGGAGCAGTTAGTTCCGTTTGAAGAATGTATACAGATATGTTCAAGTGACAAATTGGTTGTTCGTGCTCCTGAATATCTTCTTCTTACCAACAATGGGCGTAGCTTTAAGTAAGTTTGCTTCTCCTTGTCTTTTCTTTCTCCTGTTTTTTGTTGATTGGATTTAGAGGACTAATTATGCCAGCATTGTGCTGGCACCCTTTGGATACAGTCGTCTATGTGTTATTGTAGGCATGATTTGAATTGATTCTCCAACATGTAAGGCCGTAAATTATCATCTTTGTCAAGGCTGTGCTCAATAGAAAACGATTTAGCTATTACGGTATTTTTTCACATAGCAGCCTTTTTGGAGATCTTCATCAATACTACATTGGTAAGGACCTTGGTGATTTGAATTGATCTCAAAATTTCTAGATTGATAAGGACCTCAATGAATTTAATTTGCACATTAGAAGTCAAATGAATCTCTATTAGAAGGCAAGCTCGTTTCTATAGACATTATATTACTTTTCGAGGATTGGGGGGGGGGGGGGTGGTGTGGCTTGTGGGGCGTGGCGTGGTCGAGCGTGTGGCGCGACACTGGAGTGTGGTGCGTGGCGTGCCGGGTGGCGCGGTGCGGCCGAGTGGAAGCACAGTATGGCGTGGGACGTGTGGGGTGGTGCGGGAGCACGACACGGGTGAGGATCTAAGAGGAGAGAGAATAGTTATGGTAGGCTAGGTTTTATAATGGATGGCTTGGAAGAGCTATAGTGGAGTCAGGGAAGTGGGGCCGGAGTTGGAGTGGAGATAGGATGGGAGGAAATAAGGGAAGTGCAGAGTTTTAGGTAAAGCAGGACTTGGAGTTTTCCTAATAGGAATCTAGGAAGGAATCTCGGAAAGGAATTTTAGGTCAACTCCGATTGGAGTTACCATAATGGTAATCCATGTGGAGATCCAAGTAGAGAGTCCTGGTTAGGGGGGTTCCTAGGATAACTAGGATTAGGGTTTAAGCTAGGGTTAGGGTTAGGGTTAGGGTTTGGAGGTGGCTCATGAAGATGATGCTGGAAGGGAAGGTAGAGGACGAAGGGGAGGTGGCCGGAGGAAGGGCACCGCCTTGGCGGTGGCCGGCTCGGCGGCGGGGGCCGACCGAGGGAAGCACGGCCGAGGACGACCGTGGATCCACCCGCGTGCGATACGGGTCCCTTGGCCGTTGGGTCCTACCCGCGGGGCGGGTTGGCTTGGGGGGGTCGACGGAGACGCCGGGCCGAAGCGGGAGGGGAGGCTGGCTGGGAAGAAGGAGAAGATAGGGAGAGAGAAAGAAAGGGTATCGGCTTGGTCGGAGAAGCGGAAGAAGGAAGAAGAAGAAAGAGAAAGCTAAACTAAGGCTAGACCAAGAAAGTGAGAGAAGAAGTACTTGATGAAAAGGGATGCCGGTGAGGACACCGGCTCACGATGCCATCGGCGATGAACGCCGGAGGAACTCAGAGAGCTCCTTGGTGACTTGGGAGACGTGCTCCCTCAAACAATCCCTTACGAGGTGATCAAGCCTTAAACCACAAGAGTCCTTTGATTAATTATGCTGAGGACGTATTTCTCATTGATATAAGGGCCTTTAAATAGGAAAAGCAATACAAGAGTCTTATGGGGAGCTGAACTCTGACTAATGATTTCCTACTTAAGTAAAGACCTAATTAAGAAAGAGAAGAGTCATGCTATAAGCCTATAACGTTGATAACTAAATTAAGAAAGCAAATTAGGAAAGCAGTAAAGGGCCTAAATTAGGATAGATGAGCCATGGGGCCGGTTGGCTCTGGTCGGCTGGCTCAAGGGGGATCCCACCCCCTTGTGGGGCTGGTTTCGACTTGGTTTGACTCAAGTCAGGCTGTGTTCGGGGCCTCA
This sequence comes from Narthecium ossifragum, assembly GCA_963920575.1. NCBI lineage: Eukaryota > Viridiplantae > Streptophyta > Magnoliopsida > Dioscoreales > Nartheciaceae > Narthecium > Narthecium ossifragum. The sequence goes on along the minus strand of OY986963.1, from coordinate 35,058,280 downwards.
AGCCCGGTTTTTGATGGTTCAAATTTTAAACCGTAGCATATGGCTTGTGGAATCCATGTTTCTCCTCTGTCATAGAACTCCATTCTCATTGTTGAAACTAAATCTTTTCTCCAATTGGTATCTATTTGGGCTCTTTTACTTTTGTTGAGGGGAAATTTTGTTCCTCAATTTCTATGGCGAATTGCAAGCGTGTCTCTACTGTAGTAGTCATTCCAATCAAAGATATTTGAACCTTCATTTCTAAAGCTTATTTTTATAAACCTTAGCAGGTTCGTCAAAATGTTATTGACATTTAATTTTGAGAAGAGGAAATTTGAATATTAAAAGCTATACGGGGATTAGTTTGCACTCCCTTTACTAAAGAGCTATTAAGCCATCGTCTTTAAGTCTTTTATTAAAAGTATTGTGTTAAATCACCAATTTCCGTTAAAGCTTAAAATGAGGTGTGAGGGTGAAGTTAATCACTTACTATGTTGTAACCCACTCCTTGGTGTGTGGGCTTAAATGAATCAAGGGTCGCAATATGGGATTAAAATAATACCAGTAGAGTTAGGGTTTGGACTCGCGGCATCTACAATAATGGCATGTTAAATCACCAATTTCCCCAAAAGTTTAAGCTGATAGAAGAGGGTGCTTGAATTATGTGCAAACTTTAGATCACTCAGAAGAACTTGGTCCAACTCTAATTTGTAACTTGATTTAATTATTGTTCGAAGAGGCTGTTCTTAGCGTTCAAGAGAAATCCTTATTATATGTTTACCATACTAAACCCTATCTAGCACTTTTGCCAAGTTAAATACAACTGATACTTCAAGGCTTCAGTCCTTTTTTGCCCCTTTTGCAATGGTTGACGCTTGAGACACCATTTGAAATCAATCGGAGTTGAGGTATGTGTGATGAGGACTGGACAAATATATAGTTCTCAGTTTTGAGTTTTGGCGACATACCAACTCATTTCCATGCACATTTCTTGCAAATTGAGCATGTAAAACGCACATGGATATCTTCTTTAGGTGTTACCTGGAGATCCCCATATACCTACAGAACACCACAGAAAGTAATAAAGTTTTACCCCTATTAGCGGTATATTTTTCAGCTAGTTTCTAGAAACTCGACAAGAGTACTCTAAAAAGCTTATATAGGGTTTAGGGAATTATCTGAACCAATAAACGTTCTTGTTGATGCCTCTCGGTGTTGCCTTAGCGATTATTCTGACCGAAAAGTATTTTTGTAATGGGCGGAGCCACGTTGGGGCCAGAGGGGCCACTTGCACCCCGGACTCCCATATTTCCTTAAGGGCTGTAGTTGTGTTTTTTGTTGTTGCTTGACCCAATTCTTGGTGTTGCCCCCTCTCACTTAACTCGGTTGCCCCACCTCAGCCGCGATTAGGTTAGGTTAGATGTGGGATAAATATATTACATTTGGAAATATTTTAAAAGTAAATTATGTAAAAAATTATTTTTAAGCCGCGATTAGGTTAGGTTAGATGTGGGATATGCATTAATGTATGCTACTTGAAAATTTTAAAAAATAAATACATTTGAGGCTCAATTTCTTTGCGGGATTACCAAGTAAGCCCCCCTAGGCAAACTTCCTGGCTCCGCCCCAGATTCTGGTTGATACCTAGCGGTCATCTTTAAATATCTTAAGTATAGTATTACCCATGTTTATTGTGCTGTTAATTTTTGCATCTATGTTCATTTGGCTGAATGGTTTTACAAGGATTTGTGGATTGTGCAAGTAATCTGAGTTTATCAAGATTTCACACTTCACACTAGGTCATGCTAAGTTTCCTACTGAGCTAGTGTAATATAGCATGGATTCACTCTCTGAGATCAAATAGGAACAACAAAATTTTATTAATCCAGCTCATATTTGTTTAGCTGTCAGCCGCTTTTAACCTACAAGATTTCTTCGTTGTAATTGGACTAGAATGGTCCTTGTAATTGCTACCTTCGGTGTTTGTTTATCAGTTTTCACTATATTCAGTTGGTATAAGTTTGTCGTAAATTTACATTATGGTAGGGGGTAACAATTAATCTTCCCTTTGTTACAGCATAATTGTGGACCCTACTAGTCTTGGTGACGGTCTTCATTACCATGAGGTACATGGAATCGATTGCAGAGCTCCATGGCGTGGCCCTCTTTTTAGAGTGTCTGTTACTATTATAAAGCCTATTGCTTCAATGGGCCAACCCCCTGTGGTCTCTTTTTCAAATGTCTTCTTTGTACCTGGTAATATTCCTTTACTCCTATCATTGGAAGTCCCTATTTAACCTATTTGGTATCTTTGAGTAGATTGTTTTCAAAATCATCACGCTGTTGATTCACCTTTACAGACACATAAATATACATTCATGCTTACGGATTTGCGGATAGTTTTTTGTGTGTGGAACGCTCTTTATTTGGAGTTCTAGATTTATATTAATCATTTCAAACCAATAATGTTTCATCCCACTTTCCAGGAGTGTGAATATGTAGTTGGCAGTTATAATTTAGCTAATTTCATCTTACTGATATTCTATCGTTGTTTTTAAATGATGCCAACGAGTGATGCAGGCTGTCAGCTAGGACTGGTTAGGGAGATGGGGATGAGAGGGAAGAGGGAAGAGGGAAGGAGGAAGAGAGAGAGGAGGGAGAGGGAGGGGAAGAAGGCAGGGAGAACCAGGAGAGAGAGATTTAGAAGGTAACAAATGTTTTCTTCATCAATAATAAATCCCATACAAGACCTAGGGCTCTCTTATATAAGAGAGGTAACATGACTTGACCATGAGTGGTTCAAGTCCAAAACACAACATGACTTGACCAAGTCTAATGGTTCAAGTCCAAAATACAACAATGACAAATACATAACTAAAATGCATATAAATCAAGTCCAAAAGTAGCATAGGTGATCCTCTAATCAGATGTACTCATCATAAATGTTTTGACTCGATCTGGATCTCAATCTGGATCTGATGTCCGCATCAACGAGCCTTCTTGTTAGATACATGCTTCATTACCAATCCTGTCCTTTCAAAGAATGGTGACTTGGTCATTGCCGGATATTGTGGAGACTTTTATATATTTAGAATGTCAGTGGAACTTAAAAATTAAGTGCTTGGAAAAACAGCAGCTATTGTCTTTTGATATCCCTTGTGTGTTTGTATTTAATTTTGTTGTCATTTTGCTTTTCTAAGATCTGTTTTCCTAGTCTGTGAACCTTTCGACATGTTCGATTAGCTTTTCTTTTTTCTTTTTTTATTTATTACATAGAACTTCTGGTACTCCTTATTTGTATTTCTTTTGGTTTCTGTTTCCATCTTAATTTGTCTCTGAAATGTCTCAGCAGTTGGATGCCTTAGAAGGTTTGTGCATTTCCAGAATAGATTCATCTCCTTGATTTACTAAATCTACATCCTAAATGGTGATTTTCCTTTTCTCTTGTTAGCTTATGGATAGCCTGCTCTCTCATTGAGGGCAAAATCAGAAACTTCTCCCTTATGCTTTGTAGCATGAGTTTGCTTTGTAATAATGAATTTTCATAGTTTGTGCTATTCTGATGGAATTTTGGGACAAAAAACATATCCTTTGGTCCATAATTCGTTGATATGCATAGTTTCAAATGCTTTGTAGCATGAGTTTGCTTTGTAATAATGAATTTTCATAGTTATGCTGCATGATGGAATTTGTCTCGAGAGTATTCATGAGTTTAATTCTCTTTTCGTGCTGAAGAAGTTTATTAAATTCCACATTGGCTGCTTATGTCAGTATTGTATCGGCATTTTCTCTTGAATTTACTTAATGAACAGGTCATATAGAAAGGAGGTTCATTGATGTGCCACATGGTGCTACATGGGTTGAAGCAACAATGAAAACATCAGGCTTTGATACCGCTAGAAGGTTTTACATTGACACTCTGCAGGTAAAATATCTCCCATGGAATATAGTTGCCCTTTAATGGAGCACCCTTAACATATTGTTTGACAGATCTGCCCATTGAAGCGACCCATCAAGTGGGAGAGCGTTTTGTATTTTTCATCTCCTTCTGTTAAGGCTTTCACTTTTCCTGTGAAAGGTGGTCTGACCATGGAGTTGGCCGTTGCTCAGTTCTGGTCCAGTGGCATTGGTAGTCAGGAAGCAACCATAGTTGACTTTGAGGTACATTCATGAAGTAGATCTTCCTGAAATTTTCTGTTAGATTGGTTGTTATTTGTTGAGGTATTTGAGCTGATACTTGCTTTGTGATTTGATTTTTGTTGGTTTAATTGTTTGTTCTGAAAAAATAAGTGGCCCACATAATGGTTCCCTCCCTCTGTTTGGCAGCCATCAAATTTGTCTAATTGCAGATTATTGTTCACTTCTTCATATGTGCATATACATCCTGGAGATCTACATGGTGTTGCAAAGACACTTATTACTGTATAATCTTTCATCTGGTCAATTGTGGGAACAAGACATTTTGGTTGTTACAGTCCGCTTAGAATTGGAACTCAACAAAACCTCAGAGATCTCACTCTTTGTCCTGATGGATGCAATAACACCTCACCCTTATGGTTTCTGCAGTTCCGAGGTCCTCCCAATGTGTCAATATAGTCATGCGACTCTCCTACCATGCCTCGAGTCTTCTTGTCTCACCTAGCTAGGCACTCTCTCAAACTATACTATAGGATACGAGTTAGTTCAATAATGGATCAGTTGTATGTCAAACTGCACTTTCTTTGTACCCTTTCATATTTGATTCATGTTAGCTGTTAATTATCTTTACCATTATACCCCCTACTATTCATCATTTCTGCAGTTCTGAGGTCCTTCATGTCGCTGTCCAACCATGCCTCCAGTCATCTCATCTCACAGTGGTTAGGCACTTTCTCAGACTATACAGGTCAAACTATAGGGTACCATCCATTTCAATAATGGATCAGTTGTATGTCAAACTGCATAAATTTTGTGTGCCACATCATGTTTGATGTAAGTTAGCTATTATTTGTCCCTGCCATTGTATGCCACCCTGAGTGTTCAGCATATTGTATGCTGCCACCGAGTATCGAGTACATTTCTACTCTGTGGGATGATGTTAATGTTAAAAATGGTACCAACTTCATGAGGGTCTTTAGCATGTACATAGAAATTAAAGGGGTTTAAAACTTTCAAGCGATTTTGTCTCTATACACTTAAAAAAAAATGCAATTTATATCAATATCATTGTAGAATTTGAATTAGCGTACATATCACATATATATATACCATTATACCCCCGATGTTCATACACCTAGTTTAATCGAATTCTGACATGGTCGAGATATCGCAGATTAAGGATATATTACACAAAAATCCCGACTTTAAGTTAGATCATAGCTACTGAGATTAGAGGACTCCACACTCAGAAATAGAATTCTTGGTCTGTTACTTTGGACTGTACACTAGTTTGGTACAACTAGTGTCTGCAGGGGAGCGTTCCAAAGGCACAGTAATGCATGGTTTTCAGAATTATATTTTCCCTGGAATTAAGAACATTATCTTTTTGACCTCTCCCAAGGTACTGGACTGGCTTGATGTACTGTTCCCAGCTATGAGGATTGTAAGTCTTTTTTCTGTTTTGTGCCACCGAAGTTGGTGTTTGTAAGTACCAATTGTTTCAGTTTGATTTTCTGTCATCTGAATAATCGATTATTCTAATTTCTTTTTCTGGATTGTTCAGGATCGATAACTTTTAAACCTGACCAGTGTATTTTGACACATGCCTTTTCATGTTCTAATATCAAGATACTTTTCTATTCTTGATATTTCTCTCTCATTTTTGTGAGTCTGATTTTTCAGATCATGTTTCATGGGATAAATGTCAATCCAGAGGAATTGATACTTGATGGTAGTGAGGCTCCCACAAGAGTGGAAGCTAAAGCATCCTTAGCAGCCGAGAAGCTCGCCCCAATTGCTTCTTTAAACAAGGTTGATTTCTTTTCGATTGGGCTTTTGGTGTCAGCATGCAGATATTAAACTTTCTGAAATGTCTACTGAGATTTGTTCTCCAATTTTTAACAACAACCACTTCGAATTGCAGATAAAGATTCCATATCAGCCTGTTGACTGTCAACTTATTACTTTTCTGGGAAATCGCGACAGGTTGCCCAGTGGCGAACAGATTATTGCACTATTATTGAGGTGCATTCCTATCAAATTCCCCATATATACATGACTTTAATATGATTGAGGTCTGTCACTCTGTCTCATGATATTAATTTCGATATTTGTAGTTACAAGTTCAAATTGGAAGACGCTGCTGAAATAAGGCCTCATGTTCCACTTCTAAACAATCGGATATATGATACAAAGTTTGAATCTCAATTCTATACCATTTCAGATTCTAACAAGGTTGGTTGCTGTTTTTATTTTGATGTCGATGAATTAATTTTGAGCAAAGGTGATAAGTGCTTGAATTTTCTTTCCTAGTAACTTGCTTGTTTCTAACATGTCAGCAAGGTTTAGGTTTATCTAATAACTTCTGCCTTCCATTAAGAGCTGCATTTTGATGATAGTAGTGTTTTGGTTTAAGTTCTCCACAAGATTCAAGGAATGTTCGGTAAGCGTATGTATGGAATGAGGTCACAAGCAAGATGCCTCCCCTTCAAGGTAAGGACTTAAAATCATTTTAGCTTGGAAGCTTCCTCAGTTCCTCCGATTAAGGTCCTTCAATTAAAGAAGAAATGACTCGCTGATTGGGCAAATAATATTCTAACTGGTAGGTAAATGGGCAGTGCTAGATTCAAAATTTTATGACTTAGGCTTTTGATATAAGATAAAATGGGCAGAACTAAAAGCTAGTAGCAAGCTAATATTGCAGAAAATTTGATTGGAGATATAAAGATACGTTATCAGTTGTTTTGAGCCGTCATTTGGATCTCAGCTCGAGGAAGAGACGTATTTGTGCGATGATCTGATTATCTGATTGAGAACCCATGCTGTTGGGCCTCTGAAGTGAAGATCTGATCCGAAAATTTGATCCAGAAGTCCGATAGATCTGATGTCAGATACAGAATCTGGTCTAAGGCTCGTTTTAAAATGTGCTTTGAGATTTAGATCTGAAATTTTAATACGAAAATCAGATTTAACACTCGATTTAATTTCTGAGTTGAGGTGGGTAGGTAGAGGACGGGGAGGGCGGCGACTAGTGTGGATAAGCAAATCCTAGGCTTCACATTTTGTGGCATTTGTATAAGTATCATATAAACCACAATCAAAATATCAACAGGTCAAGTCTAAAGCTAACTCAGACCATACCAAGGATTTCCTTCCCGGCAGCACTAGTCGTGCTAGTCTCTGTTCCGGTGAGCTGGAGATAGGTCAGAGCAAGAGAATAGAGACGAGTGAAGTAGAAGAGGGGAGGAGGAGATTGAGCCAACGGAGAGCCGTCATCCGTCTTCGGTGAGAGAAGATAAGGGGGCCAAAGCCTGTGAAATTTTAATTAGGATTAGATTTGGTTATATCTTTTTTATATTACCTAACTTGAATTAATGAACTTCTGGTTTCGGGTTTCAATTAACGCGTTTCTGGTCTCGCTTGATGTAAGGAAAAAAAACTATCCTAAGCCTATTTCGCAGCCGCCTTCAGTCTTCTTTTCTCGCCCAGGTGCGATGATGGCTCCAGCCCCTGCTCCTCCTCTCCTCCAACCTTATTCTCCTCTACTCCTCCCCTCCCCTCCCGTCTTCTCCTTTGCATGGGTTTTGCAAGTGGATCTCGACCAGCCTCCTAACCGGGTGGTAAACGTATTATATCGGCCGGTATGACAATCTTTGGACCACACCAAAGTGAGACCGAAAATTACTCAAAACTCAATGCTGATTTGTTGAGAGTCACTCTACGATCAGTCGACTCAGAACTGATTTGCTGAAAGTTGATTTAAAATCAGTCCTAAAATAAAAGGAATAAGAAACTTTTCCAAAGTGTCTCAAATGATTGGAGCTAACCCAATAAGAAAAAGAGTCCAAAATCAGTCTCCACGACTGGAGGGCCTGTATGTCTCTGTCTATGTGAGTTGTGAGTAGACTCATGCCTTTCAATTGCGTGGGTCCGCTGTCCTCACCAATCATCTTAGGAGTCTACAAGTATTGTTCAGGTTAAATCCAGAACATGGACTCAATGCCAAGCAATTGGCTATCTCAGTTGTGTCCAAGCACGTAAATGTACCTTGATAAAAGAGTATTTCCATGATTGTAGATAGTCAAGAAGGAGAGACAAAAAGGTTTGCCTTAAATGACACGCTGAATGGTGGAAACATCAAGCAGCCTCATGTAGGCATTGGTTGATGGAGACAACCGGTATAAATATTACTGTTCATTGAATACAAAGTTCACTTTTCTTTTTGTTTTGCCAGAAGTGATCCAACTTAATAAGCTTGTTGAAATAAACTTGTGCACTGTTCTTGCATTGTTCTAGATGGATCTAGCATGGATGATAGTGGTATGCATAAAATGTATACGTACATTTATGAATGGATGTAACACACTTTCTGTACTACCAATACATTAAAATATAAATATTAAGGGCATGAATAACATCTCTTATGTGCCTTCAACAGTGTGTATATGCATGTGGGGATGTCTATCCTAAATTTGTAAAGATTCCGAAGGGAGACTACAATCTACAGTTATATCTACGGTATGATTCATTGGATACGTGACTTAGATTTGTTACATTATATCTTTTGCAATAAGTTCTTCTAAACTGGCTTCAGATTGATAGTCTTATTTCTAGTTAGGCTCTCAATAAGTATTGAAGACATGGCTAGTTCTGCAAAAGGAAATTGCTAATCACCTATTAGCTGAGAGGTGGATATGCCCAAGTATAATGGCCGCTCTGCGCTTGGTTGAAGATCATTGAAAGATAGTCACACGATGATTTAGTCTCTGCATTTTAACAAGCGCCTTGCTATCATAATATTTCAGTGTCAGGGTGTATTCTAATATTTGAACCTAGTGTTCTATTTCACTTTCATGCATATTGAAATGTCATCCTTGGCTTCAAGTTGTATGTGTGGCTCACAACCATCAAAGGTTCTTGAGTTTTCATATCCGTCTAACATCTAAAATGAGTGATTGGTGAGTTGTGGGTGTTGTTTTCAGTATCATACAGTAATGTTTTTGCAGCTACATGCTACATCTCAATGGTTATGCTGAATCGAAATTGTGATGCATAGAATTCAGAAGCTAGATTTACATATCCTACTGAACTAAGTCCTGCAGACCTTTTGTTTGATAGCAATTTTGTTGGTCTTTGATAATATTAAGGCATCAACATTATCTGAAGTTAAGGCCACTTGGAGCCACTCTATAGCTGTTCAGGTTAGTGCTTTCAAGTCGTAATATGCATTACATATCAGTCTGGTAGTTAACACAACAATGTTGTAGTCTTTCTTCTGGTAACATATTTTTGTGTCCTTATGTTCTTCAAATTAGAATTAACATATTTCTCTTGCATTGCGAGCTATTTATTATTGTTGTGATTGATTTTGATCTGGAGATGGTCTTTTCTGTAGGCATTAATTGTATGCCATCTCTGATTCAGTGGTAGTTGTCATTATCTTGTAGCTAACAATTGGAAAGCCCATAGCTCTAAGGCCTATGCCTAATTGAGCAGTTTGTGTTCTTCCCTTTTGATTGCTCATTGTTGCTTGTTTCTTTAATAGGAATCTCTTTCATTGCATGTTCATAATGTTTTATGCTAAACCTTCATTGTATGCAGGCATGACAATATTCAGGTCCTGGAGAAATTAAAGCAGTTAGTTTTATTCATTGAAAGGAAATTGGAAAAAAAGGTATTCTTCCTTTGGAAAGGTGATTTCTTCCAAATTTATGCTGTCATGTGGGTAAATCCCGGTTTTTGTAGGTAGATGTTACTGTGGTTGTAGTTTTTGATGGTGCTTGAAACTTACTTGGAGTGCCAAAGATATCTTCTCTTACTGGATGAATAGGTATTTGTTTGGGTTTGATATAGTGATTGCATGTGCATTCTTTAGAATCTTTATTCATGTTTGCACAGTTGTCCTGTAGTTGTCCTGTAGTTTTATAAGTAAGCATGTCCTGACATTCCTTCAAATGGTGACCATGACATATAAAAGCATTGGTGCGGAGTTGAAATCTTGTTTTTCAGGACCTCACCAAGTCAAGGGATTTTCAAAGAATCATATTTGAATTTATGGATTTCTTCCTTGTGCTTTCACTTTGGGTGCTTTCTATATTCTGGAAATGCAAAGGCTTGAATCTGCCCTTTTCATCTTGCTTATAAGTTATTTTTGGTTTGTGAACATTGAACTCCATGATGTAGCAATTTACCTAGGAGTTGTTGGCTTTTGTTGATGGAAATCTAGCACATGCCGCCTACATAGGTAATTGTTGTGACAAAAAGCTCTGACCAGACTGTCAAAAACCTTCACACTTTATCTCTCATGACATATATGGTTACCTCTCAACATTCTCGTTGAGAGGCCCTTAATTGTACTCGTCATACATTGATGACCTTTTATAAGACCATGAAAGATATGAAATCTGTACTTGATTGATTAATATATTATGTAAGTTTATTGTAAAGTTACTACATTCAACTTGGATAATTGTATGCATTATCTCACAAGAAAGAAGAATGAGTGGTATTCTTGAACATGCGCCAAACTGTTCATGCCCTTCTATTGGCAACTTAATTCAGTTAAGGGCTTAAGGATGAGAATCAAATTTCATGCCCTTCTTCTGGCAATTTAAATCGTGTAAGGTTTGAAATTTACTGTAAATAGTTGGATAGTAATATAAACTAAATAGTTTCGGCAAGAGGCCGAGAAAGGGAACCGGCTGCTCCTGATGAAGTTATATGATTCATAGGCTAGAGATTTTGTGTTATATAGCAAATATCTGTTTGTCCAAAGGCTAGATAACGTTTGGTTTGACAAATTCCCGTACTCCAATTGCAAGTTGAAGACTAAAGCTGAAACACCTTAGGCTCTTGACTTTCCTGATGGGCAGAATCATCTCAAACCAGATATTAAGCAGCTTCATAATGTATTAAACCTCATGAAAAGTTATGTTTATATTTTGGCGAGTCTAAACACCTGCGAAGGTGCACTTTTACAATATGTGATAGCTCTGCTACATACGTATCAGCGTTGTCGTCAATGTCCTGTTTGACTACTGAAATGGTGGTCAATGTGACTATAAGCCGGTTAGAGACACTGATATTAGTGTAAAATTTTAAATGCAGGACCATATCCAACTTAGCTTTTTTTCTGAACCTGATGGCCCCGTCATGGGCAATGGCAGCTTTAAATCCTCAGTTTTGGTCCCTGGGTATGTTTTATGTGTTAGTTGATTATCCAACAAGATATGGCATGCAGATTAAACTTTTATGATATTCCAGTGAACTGGAAGCATTTTATGTCGGTCCTCCATCCAAAGAAAAGCTCCCAAAGGTACTTCATTGAATATTGGTGCAATCTTGTACTATTGGCTAGTTGGCTCTTCATTAAATATCTCTCATCCACTTCTTTTTTGCCACAGAATTCTACATCTGGGGCTGTATTGCTTGGATCAATTACTTATGGTACTCTATCACTTGGTAACAAGAAGGATGACCAAAATCAACGAGAACCAACTACTTATCCAATTTCTTACATTATGCCTCCTATCAAGGTCATAATACTTGGTTACTTTTCTTTCTATGTGTTTCCCTTTTTCCCTCCCTGTTTTACATTTGTTAACAAGGTGCATTGCGCTGGAGGAAATATTCTGCATTAAAAGTCTGCAGTTTATTCTTCTTTACTCTGAAAGTTGACTTCTGATTTTGCAGCTTGATGAAAACAAAGGAAAGGAAAGTTCTACGCGTGGCAAGAGTGTTTCTGAGCATTTCGAAGAAGAGGTTCGCAGGATATCATAAGCAAAGCGCAGTGCCTTGTTTTCCATTACTAAAGCATTTCTAGTTGTTAATTTCATAAGAGAGAGAGAGAGATGGAGGATTTGGGGATTAGGGTTTACATTCTTTAAAGCTTTAAGCATTAAGTAAATACCCCAAATCCGTTATCTATAAGGTAAAGGACCCATTAATTAGTTGAGTATCGGACCCCTAAGCCCGACACCCTTACCTTTCGCAGCCTCCTCCTTCTCCGGGCAGATGGAGCTCATGGTATGCCGTCACCGTCCTCTCTCCTTCCTCTTTCTCCTTCTTTCTCTCCTCCTGTAACGACCCGAATCCTGAAGAGAAAACCTCATCCTCTAACATGACACGAGACGAAACACATAGACTAATGATGCTTAACTAAAAGAAATATCATATTAAAAAAAAAGAAACTCTTATTGACAATCAAAATAAGACAATGTTCTGGAAAAAGAGAAATTGACTAAAAAGTAACTCGGACCTTAAACTGAAATAACTTTCCTAAAAGAATCACATAAAACATGATTAAACTGAAAGAAACTATAAACTAGTTCTAAACTCTTCTCTTCTCTACTCCCATCCCCACGTCTACGCAGAATCTTGGGTATCTGAAAAAAACCATCTATCTCATGAGCATAAAGCCCAGTAGAAACAACACATAATAGAATGATATCCAAACAAAAGTGTTCGCAAAACAAAACGGAATTAAAACACATTACTTGAGAAAGAGAATGATAACACTTTATTAAACTTAAAAACTGAACTTTTCATGCCCATAAATCACTTTAAGCTCTTGCATGACATGAACTTTGATGCATGATATAATGAGATGCATCTTTTTGGCTCTACCGTCGAGTAATATAGCGGTGTCTGGTGATAGCACCCCACGTGCACTTGGGATAACTATCCTTACTCATGCTAGCATAAGGTCGAGCCTCGGCTCTTTCGGACTCAAACGCCCAGGACCCACAGTTGGTCTTGACCAAACAATGAACCCTTTAAGTACTCATCCTCAGTTGTTTAGCCACGACAACTAAGGACAATCTTAGGTGTCATACCACCTTGGTGGCAACTTTCGAATAGCAACAATGCATGACTTTACATTCATATGAGATGCTGTGCCTCAAAAGCTTTGCATTATAAACTCATAAACTGATGTATGTTCGTAAACAATATGAAACTAACATAAACTGATCAAACTGCTGAATATTTAAAAGAAAGTAAGAAATTTGCATATTTAATAACTGAAAACTTGAACATTATAAATCTTTTGTAGACCGAACTTTAAAGACTTATAAATCAGAAAATTGCACACTTAAGAATACGGTAATGAAACATTACAAATCTGCATTATAATGTCTAAGCAAACTGCTACACGATGACTTAAAGCTTGCAAGATAATGTCAAATTCTAATACTCAAAACTCTAAAAGTCTGCGAGGAAATCTACAAGGGTATGCTCCATATAGCTGAAAACAAGCATACATGGTAGTAGGTCTAATATTTCATTGGAATCTATCATAAATACATTAGACATCACTTTTAGACTAAGGATCAAACATACATGGCAGCAAACTTAGTAACTAAGTACATAGGAAGGTCTGATTTCTTGAAATCAGTCCTCTAGAATAAGCAAACAACAGTTCAAAGCCACATCCATAACACGACTCATAAATCTGAAATCTAGAGTCCGAAATCTAAAAAAATAACAACATAAACCTAAAATCGAAGATCTGAATTCAGCGATAACGATATCTGAAATTCAGTTTGATGCTTACGATGTAACCCATAGCATGAAGTGCTAGTTTCGTACATGTTAAACTGGAACAAAAGGAAACTTCTTGACCTAACACTGTAACAACGTGAAAACTGAAGTTTAAAACCCTAAAACTAAGAAAAATAGATACTCAAGTCTAGATATCATCTACTACTTGTGTACCTACCTTACTTGTCCTTCAAAAGCCCTAGTATTGAACCCTTACAGCCAACCGAACAGCCCCTCCAAAGCTCTCTTGAAGACTTGAAGAAAGAGAGGAGAAAGATACGAATAAAACCCTAAAATAAGGGCTGTAGCTTTTATAAGTAATAGAAATTTGGATTCTAATAATTAGAGTCCTAATGGATTCTAACCTAATCCAAGTGGTTATTAATAAGAACTTAAACTCTACCTTTTAATAGATTTAGTTGACTAGACCTAATTCTAATTGGATTCAACCCAACTTATAATTATTGGGATTTTAGGTCTAAATAGAGTCTTGATCGACTCAACTCTTACAATTAGGTCTCAATTAAGTACTCTAGACTAACCCAATCAATTAGGCTTATAACCTACAGATTTACTAACCTAATTAGAGTCTTAACCCAACGTGAACTTTAGGGCATCTTTCAATTTCGGGATTTTACATCCTTCCCCCCAAATAAAAATTTCGTCCTCGAAATTCAGCAGACAAACCTACCGAAAAGCCGCGGGTACTTTTCCTTCGTGACATCCTCACGCTCCCAAGTAGCTTCTTCAGAGGAATGATGACTCCAAAGGACCTTCACCAAACGGATCACCCTATTTCGCAGGTGTTGTTCCTTATATTCCAATACACCAACTGGTTCCTCGATGTAGGTAAGGTTTTTCTGAATCTCTAATGGCCCAAAATCTACTATGTGAGATGGATCTGGTTGATACTTCCTCAATAAAGACACATGAAAAACATTATGGACCTTTGATAATTGCGGAGGGAGTGCCAATCGGTAGGCAACAGTCCCGATTCTTTGTAAGATCTCAAATGGGCCAATGAATCTGGGACTAAGCTTTCCCTTCTTACCGAAACGTAGAACTCCCTTGGATGGAGAGATCTTAAGGAATACGTGATCCCCTACTTGAAACTCCAACTCCTTCTTCTATCAGCATAACTTTTATGTCTGCTCTGTGATGCTGCTAAGTGATCTCGAACTAGCTTAATCTTGTCCACTGTCAATTGCACAATTTCTGGCCCAAGTAGACGACGTTCTCCCACCTCATCCCAGCATAGGGGAGATCTGCATGGTCGCCCGTATAGTGCCTCATAAGGAGCCATACCAATGCTTGCATGATAACTATTATTATATGCAAACTCTATCAGTGGAAAGTCCTCATCCCAACTACCTCTCCATTCTAATACACATGCCCGCAACATGTCTTCCAAGGTCTGAATAGTTCTCTCTGACTGACCATCTGTCTGGGGATGGAAAGCTGTACTAAAATGTAATTTGGTCCCCATTGCCTCTTGCAAGCTATTCCAAAACCGACTCGTAAACCGTGGATCTCGGTCAGACACAATGGATACCGGCACTTCATGTAACTTCACTATCTGAGAAAGATATAGCCTTGCCCTACTCTCCATGGATGCCGAAAATCTGATGGCTAAGAAGTGGGCTGATTTGGTGAGTCTATCTACTACCACCCAAATAGCATCATGTTTGTTGCGAGTCTTGGGCAAACCCACTACAAAGTTCATTGTGATGTGTTCCCACTTCCACTGTGGAATCTCAAGCGGTTGTAATGGTCCTGAGGGCCTTTGATGCTCTATCTTCACTTGTTGACATACAAGGCATTTGCTGACATACTCTGCTATTTCTCCTTTCATACCCTTCCACCAATAGTTTTTCTTCAAATTTCTGTACATCTTGGTCGCTCCGGGATGGATGGTGTATTGAGATCGATGGGCCTCATCTAAAATTTCCCTCTTGAGCTCTTCATCCGCTGGCACACATAGCCTTCCCTGGAACCAAAAGCTGTCATCTTGTCGCTGATTGAATCCTGGGATAAGTTTATTAGGATCCCTCGCTGCCAACTTTTGTAGGAACGGATCTGCCCTCTGTTTCTCCTTCACTTTCTCTATGATAGTAGATGTTATAGATATGTTGGCTAGCAATGATTTTCCCCCTTGTGTGAAGTTCCAAGCTGTCACATTATCTAAGAGCTGCCATTCTCTCACCATCATTTGTGAGACCATTGCCTTTCGACTTAAAGCATCGGCTACTATGTTCGCTTTGCCTGGGTGGTACTGTAGGGTGAAATCATAATCTTTCAAGAACTCCAACCACCTACGTTGCCTTAGATTCAGCTCTTTTTGAGAGAAAAGATACTTTAAGCTTTTATGATCTGTAAAAATTTCAAACTGCTCCCCATAGAGGTAATGTCTCCAGATTTTAAGGGCAAAAACTACCGCAGCTAACTCAAGATCATGAGTGGGGTAGTTCAACTCGTGCCCTTTTAATTGTCTAGATGCGTAGGCTATTACCTTTTCACGTTGCATTAAGACACAACCCAAACCCTTGTGTGAGGCATCACTATAGACGACAAAGCCTCCACTACCTGAAGGTACTGCCAAAACTGGAGCCGACGTAAGCTTCTCTTTCAGTTCTTGAAAGCTCTGCTCGCATGCTGGGCTCCAAACAAACTTTACTCCCTTCCGAGTTAACTGGGTTAAGGGTCCTGCGATAGAGGAAAAACCTTGGATGAACCGACGGTAGTAACCTGCTAGACCGAGAAAACTCCGTATCTCCGAAACTGTCTTTGGCCTCTCCCAATTAAGCACCGCATCAACCTTGGCAGGATCCACAGTTACTCCATCCTTGGAAATAACATGACCAAGGAAAGTAACTTGTTGTAACCAAAACTCACATTTACTGAATTTTGCATAGAGCTTATGTTGTCTTAGGGTCTCTAAGGCTATTGCCAGGTGCTTCTCGTGCTCTTCTTGGCTAGTTGAGTAAATCAAAATATCGTCTACGAAGATAATGATGAACTGATCCAGAAAAGGCTTGAACACCCTGTTCATGAGATCCATAAAGAAAGCTGGGGCATTTGTCAAGCCGAATGGCATAACAAGGAACTCATAGTGACCATATCTTGTTCTAAAGGCTGACTTGGAAATGTCTTCCTCTCGGATCCTCAGCTGGTGATAACCTGATCGAAGGTCTATCTTTGAGAAGACCTGCGCCCTTTGCAAATGGTCGAAAAGATCATCAATTCTAGGCAGGGGGTAACGATTTTTAACTGTGACCTGATTCAGAAGTCTATAATCAATACAAAGCCGCATAGAACCATCCTTCTTTTTCACAAAGAGGACTGGGGCCCCCCAAGGTGAGACACTGGGTCGAATGAAACCCTTGTTCAGAAGGTCCTGCAGCTGCTCCTTCAACTCCTTTAGTTCTGCCGGTGCCATCCTATAAGGTGCTTTAGATATGGGTGATGCACCAGGCACTAATTCAATAGCAAACTCAACCTCACGATCTGGAGGTAGTCCTGGTAGCTCCTCTGGGAATACATCTGCGAACTCCCGCACAACTGGAATGTCAAGCACCGATTCTTTCTTCTGCTCAGTAGAGACTACACAAGCCAAAAAGCCTCTACAACCCTTCCTCAGAAGGTTCTCAGCCTTCAAGGATGATATAAAACAAGAGCTGTCCCTTCTTCTAATTCCTTGGAAAAAGAATGGCTCATGACCAGGAGTCTCAAAATTTACCCTCTTCTTGTGACAGTCTACAACAGCAAAATATTTAGCTAGCCAATCCATGCCAAGGATGGCATCAAAATCTGACATCTCGATGATGACAAGATCTGCCATCAAAACCCTACCACCAATCTCAACTAGTACATTCTTAATTATCTTCTCTGTCGCTACCCTATCTCCTGTAGGAGTAGATACTACTAAAGGAAGATCTAGAGTTTCTGTTACTGAGCATAAAGCATTGGCAAACTCTCTAGCGATGAATGAATGAGTAGCACCAGTGTCAATTAAAACTCTAGCATGCTGAGAATAAATGAGCATAGCACCCTCGACAACAGAATTTGTACCTGCCAAAGCCTCTGAGGTCAAAGCAAACACTCTTCCTTGTGCCGTAGGTCGCTGCCCCTCCTGCTGACGCGGACCCTTCTGTTGGTTCTGGCCTCGCTGCTGGTTCTTCTTATCAGGGCAATCCTTTAACATGTGACCCTCTTTGCCGCAGTGATAGCATCCTGAAGTTCCGAGTCTGCAAGGACCTAGGTGAAGACGCCCACATGTACGACATGGTGCCTTGTCCTTGTTCTGTTGCTGATGTGGTTTTTGTCTTTTATCACCCATCTTTCTTTCATCTTTCTTCTGTGGTTGCTCTGCCCTCCTCTTCCCTTTGTCTTTGAGCCTTTGGTACTCCTCTGATTCGCTCTCAATGATGCTCGCACGGTCTACTACATCAGCGAAATCCTTTAGCTTCATAGGAGCCAACTTACTACGCAGAAAAGGCTTCAATCCTCGCACAAACTTTTTGACTCTCTGCTCCTCTTGGAACATCATAGGGGCAAAACGTTGCAGCTGGAGGAATCTTGCCTCGTACTCTGCGACAGTCATGTTTTCTTGCTTGAGCTCCAAGAAATCGACCACCATCCGATCTCGCACATGCTCAGGGAAGTATTTGTCTCGAAAGACTGAAACAAAATCATCCCAAGAAACCGGGTGAACACAAGCAAAGCGGGTGGTTTCCACTGCTTGCCACCAGCTGTTTGCCTCTCCTTCCAATAAGAAGGTTTCCAACTGCACCTTTTGTTCTTCAAGGCAATCCATCACCTTGAAGATCTTCTCTAATTGCATCACCCAATTGTCTGCCACAACTGGGTCCGTAGCACCTTGGAAACTGGGAGGGCCTAGTTTCTTAAAACGCTCAATTGCTGAGAGCGCAGATTGTCCTGCACAACCTGTATTTTGAGTCTGGTTGGCTTGCTGCTGCTCCATAACTTGGGTTATACCCTTAAGGGCAGTGAAAATGGTCTGAATGTCCCCTTCCCGACGAGTATAAACGTTGTTTGACGTCATCGTTCTTAGGTCACAAGGAGACAAATCACAAGGATCAAGAGACAACCTACTAAACATACAAGGCAAGACAAAGCATGAAACAAAACGTATGCTATCGTCATCCTAAAGTCTACCCTCACCCCTTAAAGTTTTGTTAAACCTGGCTCTGATACCAAAATGTAACGACCCGAATCCTGAAGAGAAAACCTCATCCTCTAACATGACACGAGACGAAACACATAGACTAATGATGCTTAACTAAAAGAAATATCATATTAAAAAAAAAGAAACTCTTATTGACAATCAAAATAAGACAATTTTCTGGAAAAAGAGAAATTGACTAAAAAGTAACTCGGACCTTAAACTGAAATAACTTTCCTAAAAGAATCACATAAAACATGATTAAACTGAAAGAAACTATAAACTAGTTCTAAACTCTTCTCTTCTCTACTCCCATCCCCGCGTCTACGCAGAATCTTGGGTATCTGAAAAAAACCATCTATCTCATGAGCATAAAGCCCAGTAGAAACAACACATAATAGAATGATATCCAAACAAAAGTGTTCGCAAAACAAAACGGAATTAAAACACATTACTTGAGAAAGAGAATGATAACACTTTATTAAACTTAAAAACTGAACTTTTCATGCCCATAAATCACTTTAAGCTCTTGCATGACATGAACTTTGATGCATGATATAATGAGATGCATCTTTTTGGCTCTACCGCCGAGTACTATAGCGGTGTCTGGTGATAGCACCCCACGTGCACTTGGGATAACTATCCTTACTCATGCTAGCATAAGGTTGAGCCTCGGCTCTTTCGGACTGAAACGCCCAGGACCCACAGTTGGTCTTGACCAAACAATGAACCCTTTAAGTACTCATCCTCAGTTGTTTAGCCACGACAACTAAGGACAATCTTAGGTGTCATACCACCTTGGTGGCAACTTCCGAATAGCAACAATGCATGACTTTACATTCATATGAGATGCTGTGCCTCAAAAGCTTTGCATTATAAACTCATAAACTGATGTATGTTCGTAAACAATATGAAACTAACATAAACTGATCAAACTGCTGAATATTTAAAAGAAAGTAAGAAATTTGCATATTTAATAACTGAAAACTTGAACATTATAAATCTTTTGTAGACCGAACTTTAAAGACTTATAAATCAGAAAATTGCACACTTAAGAATACGGTAATGAAACATTACAAATCTGCATTATAATGTCTAAGCAAACTGCTACACGATGACTTAAAGCTTGCAAGATAATGTCAAATTCTAATACTCAAAACTCTAAAAGTCTGCGAGGAAATCTACAAGGGTATGCTCCATATAGCTGAAAACAAGCATACATGGTAGTAGGTCTAATATTTCATTGGAATCTATCATAAATACATTAGACATCACTTTTAGACTAAGGATCAAACATACATGGCAGCAAACTTAGTAACTAAGTACATAGGAAGGTCTGATTTCTTGAAATCAGTCCTCTAGAATAAGCAAACAACAGTTCAAAGCCACATCCATAACACGACTCATAAATCTGAAATCTAGAGTCCGAAATCTAAAAAAATAACAACATAAACCTAAAATCGAAGATCTGAATTCAGCGATAACGATATCTGAAATTCAGTTTGATGCTTACGATGTAACCCATAGCATGAAGTGCTAGTTTCGTATATGTTAAACTGGAACAAAAGGAAACTTCTTAACCTAACACTGTAACAACGTGAAAACTGAAGTTTAAAACCCTAAAACTAAGAAAAATAGATACTCAAGTCTAGATATCATCTACTACTTGTGTACCTACCTTACTTGTCCTTCAAAAGCCCTAGTATTGAACCCTTACAGCCAACCGAACAGCCCCTCCAAAGCTCTCTTGAAGACTTGAAGAAAGAGAGGAGAAAGATACGAATAAAACCCTAAAATAAGGGCTGTAGCTTTTATAAGTAATAGAAATCTGGATTCTAATAATTAGAGTCCTAATGGATTCTAACCTAATCCAATTGGTTATTAATAAGAACTTAAACTCCACCTTTTAATAGATTTAGTTGACTAGACCTAATTCTAATTGGATTCAACCCAACTTATAATTATTGGGATTTTAGGTCTAAATAGAGTCTTGATCGACTCAACTCTTACAATTAGGTCTCAATTAAGTACTCTAGACTAACCCAATCAATTAGGCTTATAACCTACAGATTTACTAACCTAATTAGAGTCTTAACCCAAAAATGAACTCTAGGGCATCTTTCAATTTCGGGATTTTACACCTCCTTTCTTTTTTACTCCTATTTTCTCTCTTTCCCCTCCTCATCTGCAACCCTCATCTTCCTCTCTTTTTTTCCTTTTTCACCCTCACTTCTCCCTCTTTCTTCGTGCCAGAGCTGGACCCCAAGCCGGTGCCGGTCAGCCACCGGCTCGAGAATTGCCGGCCGGCACCAAGGTTGCTGGTGCCGGTCATCTTCCTTGCCATCTGCACAAGATCCACGCTAATGGCTTGTGCAGACGGCGCTCAAAACCATGCATGTCTCCTTGTTTTGTGTCTTTATTGTTTTGGTTTTTTGTGTTTGATTAATCGATATTTGTTTTCTCCGCATCCTTATTGAGGCCAAAATATCTCGTCATGTTTAGTGCATGTTTGTTACGTTGACATGGATTGGTATTATATATCTCTTTGAAGCATCATAAGCTAGTTTTTGTTTCTATTTAAGAGAGGTGGACATGAGAAATTTAATTCCTTTTGTTTTGGTTAGGTGCGAGATGCTAAGTTGAGGTTTCTTTCGAGCATGAAACGAGGTACCGAAGAAGAACGGAGAGCATGGAATGAGCTTTCTGCCTCTCTCAAAGTAACGTGTTACTGTTTTCTTGGTCTTATGACTCTCATTACTTTCTTTTATTTAGTCAGATCATTAACACCATTTACATGTTCTTTTCTTGCCTGAAAATGATATGAGATCACAAGTTTAATATGCTTGAAGCGGTACTGCATTTGATGTCTGCCTCGAACTTCTAGTTTATATGAAATATCGAGTATTTTGCAATTTATTTCCATTTTGAACTGGGCCCTAAGATAGGGCCTTCATCACAGGTTGTACTATATATGTTTGTGCATTCCTCTTCGATTGTGCTCCCCATCTTTACTCTTCATCAGGGATTGAGATGCTTTGTTATCTGTAATTTTTCGGCTTTTAGGATATGTGAAGTAATTTGCAATATATTTTCATTTTGAAATGGGTGCTAAGATAGGGCCTTCATCTCAGGTTGTATTATATATGTTTGTGCATTGCCCTCCCATTGTACTCTCTAACTTTTACTCTTCATCAGGGTTTCGGATGCTTTGTTATCTCTAAATTATTTGGCCTAGTTTGTTCAAATAATACATGCAAACCCATCCATTCATGAAACCCTTATTTATAAGCGTAGTATTATGCAATCTCTCATTTTACGTTTGTTCTTTTTTGTGAATATGCAGGCAGAATATCCGAAGTATACACCGCTGCTTGCTAAAATATTAGAAAGCTTGGTTTCGGAAAGTGTCAATGACGATAAAACTAACCATAGCCAGGAGGTGAGCATACAGTGAAATGGTAAAATACGTCACATTTGTGAAAGTAGGTGGTATGCATTTAATAGCTTACTGTTTGCTAAAATATTAGAAAGCTTGGTTTCGGAAAGTGTCAATGACGATAATAACCATAGCCAAGAGGTGAGCATACAGTGAAATGGTAAAATACGTCACATTTGTGAAAGTAGGTGGTATGCATTTAATAGCATACTGTTTTGAGGCTTTCATTCTGTCCGATGTTAGATATGTTATCTTCTCCGCCAATCAACTATGCATAACCTCTTTTCAGTTGCAAAATCCAAGTATGTGTTTATTGTCTATTAGTTTTGGTACACGTCTAAGATGTAAAAGCATGCTCTGAATGTTGACACTAGGTCCCCAATTGTGCATGTTGATGAACCGTTGTTGAAGCTAGCATCCTCTTTTGGCCTTTTGGGTTGACAAATAATTTGCTAAGATATAGACTACACTGTAGTGAGTAACTTGTCAAGCTTTGCTTGGGGACATTTCCTTAAGTTTTTGTTTCCTCCTTTGCTTTTTTGTAGGGAGACGGTGGAGGATCTTTTGTTGTTCTTTTCTTGTAGGTCTTAGAATTCCTAATTTGCTTACCTAGCTTGCACAAATAGGTTATTCATACAGTATCATTTCTGGCTATTCATGTAGCCATGAACTCTTTGGCTATTCATATAGTATCTTTTCTGGTTTTGGAAATTAATGTGACACCCAAGGATTGCCATACCGGTGGCACGCGCCGTGCCGGCAACCCGCTGGTACGGTACGGTACGCCCCCGAGCCGGTCCAGATGAGTGAAATTCACTCGTTTTCAACATCTCTAATTGGCTAAATATAATCTATTATACCAGCACAGAGTGAAAACATATCAAAGTTGTATAATACAATACATAACACATAATCAACGGCTCAATACATCTCTTATATGAGTACACACCAAGTTCTTTTCAGACTAACCATAATCTCTCATTCGGTGGTCTAAGATAAATGTTTCTAGTAGAATTCAAAAACAGATAGCATTCCAGTAGGAAATTCATGAAAATTTTCAAACTTTTTTTTAACACCTTCAAATATGGACAAATACTAGTTTTCTCATTTGTCCACCAATTTGAATTAATTTTGATGTAAAATGCAACATTTATCAATTAATATGAAAATTATCGTAAGTAATTAACATAGAAATTAGCATCAGCAATTAACGTAAAAATTAACATGAATAAGTCATAAAAAAACTAAATAGCATCAGAAAGTAATATAATAACTAAAATGATTATTAACATAAAATTTTAAATTTTCATATGATGCATTTAATTATTGAAAAGTCACCATTATTAGATAAAAAAGAATGCTAAAAAAATCATTATTAAATAAAAAATGTTACTAATAACCATCATTAAATAAAAAATAATAATAAATAACATTTATATGAGACCTATCATTGATAAATAAAAATTAATGATAAATAACATATTGATTTTTATTTTTAGCTTGTCGGCACTCATTCACCCCCTCTCTCTCCTTATCTGACTTGTTGCACTCACTCATCCCCCTTCTCTCTCCTCCTCTGACTTGCTGATTACCTGACCAGTTTCTTCTCTTTCATTTCTCTTCTTATCTTGCTCTGCATGCTGCCCACAAATTCACGTGTCACCCCTCCTCTCTCTCTCCTCCCTTTTCTTTTACTTTTCCCCCCCACGTGGCCACTGCTCTACCCTCTCCTCTTTTTTTCTCCCGCAACACTCTTCACTCCTCACCTCCTCCCCATGCGGTTCCTCCTCTCCTCCGCCTCCCCCCCCGGATCGCGTTCGCGGCTCCTCCTCCCCACGCGGCTCCTCCTCTCCTCCGCCTCCGGCCCCTCCCCTCCGCCTCCACCTCCGCCTTAGGCTCCTCCTCCCCTCCGCCTCCGTCTCCTCCTCTTCTCTGCCTCGTCCTCCTCCCGGCTCCGGCCCCCCCTCTGCTCCGGCTCCTCCCCTCTCGCTCCCTCTTCCTCTGTTCCTCTCTCTCCTCCGGCTCCTCTGCTTCTCTCCTCTATCCCCCTCCTCTCTCTGTTTCTCTCCTCCCCTCTCTCTCTCTCCTCCCTCTTCCTCTGTTTCTCTCCTCCCCTCTCTCTCCTCCGACACAACTCCGGCACCCCCCCACCGATTCGGGGGGTTTTTTTATCCTGGCTAGCTGCCGGTCCGGTACATACTGGCTGGCATGGACATATGCCGGCCGGTATGGAAATCCTTGGTGACACCTACAAAAGTTGATGTAATGATGTCTCAGTACATGCGTTTGTGATTGTTGATTCCAGCATGGGTCTTATTATGCTTGCTTCTTCAATTCTTGCAAATAAGGTGGCACTGAAAAAATGATGCTTTGCTTTTTTTCCTTCTCAGATCATAGATGCAGCCAATGAAGTTATCGAAGGTATTGACAAAGATGAACTAGCTAAGTACTTTTCAGTAAAACCTGATACCGAAGATGAAGAGGCAGAGGTGCACACTTAAATGCTTGCTGTCCTTTATAATTGTGGTCCCATTAATTCTGCGGGTAAAAGAGTCTCACACGAGCTATGAATGGTCTACTTAATAAGTCCCAATTAGCACTTGGACACCAATTTTGGATTTCTATTTTCTGATCAAATCGTTGATCACTTCATTTCTTTAACAATGTAAATGCAGATGATAACGGTTGCCAGAGGATTAAACTTTTGTAGATGATTTCTTCTTGAAAACTTCTATCTGACTACGTTATCTTGACTTGAAAATCGTGTTAATACTTTTGCCAACTCACAGACTTTTAAATAAATCTTTTTCACAGAAAATTAAGAAAAAGATGGAGGAGAAGCGGGACAATTTAGCAGAAGCTTTGTATCAAAAGGGACTAGCACTTGTAGATATTGAATCTCGAAAGGTGATGATGGCTTCTTCGACATAAATATCCTATATTTCCTTTCTTTCAATATTTGCATCCGTCTATATGTCTATTTGTTCATTTGACGTACATATCTATCTTTAAATGTCCTTTATTTGTTTGTCTTTTTCTAGAAATAAGTGCATTAGCATACATGTCTTTGTAATCTATTCATGCTGTATGCCATATTGTCGTGCTATGAGTCCAAGTTTCAACTTTTCCTAATGCAAATGTGAATAAAGTTTTGTGTACATGGCCACGTGGCATGTGTAATGCACATGCTATCTAATCGGTAGTGGGATACCGATTGATTGATCTATTTCATCGGTAGTGAGATACCGATGGATTAGATCAACCAATCGGTACCTCACTACCGATCTGATCATTAGTACATTCAATCGGTAGTGAGATACTGATTGATTGATTTAGTCCATCGGTATTGTGCTACTGATTGATTAGATCAATTGATCGGTATCCCACTACCGATTCGACGGCGTGTGTAATTTACATGGTTTGGACCATATACACAAATCAACGCTATGCAAATATTCCTTTGTCAATGCTTTCTCATATCCTACCAAGTATCATACGCTGATAAAGTACCTTTTGTCCGAAAATAAACTTTTTGTATTATAGAGGCACTTCTTAGGATTTTGTTGTTGTTTATATCTAATGCAAGGAAAAACTCACTAGGACTAAACGGACCTTACGTTAACACGATTCTTTATATTTCTCATTTACTTCGTAAGAGTAATCTAGTTCATATTGTCATCTTGGAATAGGTCTTTTGCTCATTGTTCTGTAGTAAGCTGGCCACTAAAAGTGTCCTTTAGTACCATCATTTAGTGCTAAAGTTGTTACTTTATAGCAGGTTAGTCAGAAAGTGGAGAAATCTGATACTGCTAGCAGTGAGGTTATGGCAACTTTTCTGCTGCGACCCGAGTCACCTGACCAAACTGATTTGTTTGAGGAGAACTTCAGAGAACTAAAGAAATGGGTGGACATCAAGTCCTCAAAATACTGCTTGCTTTTGGTGGCAAGTGAACGGCGTAGTGGAAGACTTGGAACAGCTCTTAAGGTAAGCTTTTCAATACATTTTTCTAGAATATGTTTTTCTTAATTTCTATAGACTGTTCTTTTTTTTATCCCAGTTAGAACTATAAAAATATGGCTTGTTATTTGGTTTTATCTTTCCCTTGCTTCTCTTCCGATGAATCTATGTATAACTGTTGAAGTTGAATGTCTCAATATCCTAAGAAAGCAGTCTACTGAAAAGAGTGCAGTGCACTTTTTACATTGAATAATAGGACAATTTGTGCTTGTCTATGTCTCATACGCAGCAGCACAGGTGCCATATTATCCCTTTTGTTGACTGATGGAATCTACTGGCAAGCTCTTTTTCTGAACCTTTGTTTTTGGTCAGCATATTCAATCCTGCTTTCTATAGTCCTCTTTTAGCCAGGCCCAGCATTAGGGGCTGGATTAGGAATGTCGTGGCTGTCTGCTGTGTGGAGTATCCTGGGCCACAGGCTGCTGAAGTAACGATCACTCTAAAAGGACCTTGTTGATTCACCCATATACTATAGTGGTTCCACCTATATTCGTTATGGTAATCACAGTCGAGTAAAATTATTGGACCAAGTAATGTCTGCTTTTGTGTAAGCAATTCTACCAGATTCCAATAGAAAAGCTGGCTGGATTTTTCAAGGGTAAAAAGGGTTTTGGTACTTCCGGCTTTCAAAAATAGGTGATTTGGTACCTCGTAAAATTTGATTCTCGATTTGATACATCTAAATTTTGAAGTTGCGCGATTTAGTGTCAAATTACAGACGGCGTCTGTGTAGGCTGACGGAAATCGGCCACGTGCATCGCACGTGGCCAGTTAGTTAACCCCCGACCCGCCACCGGCGCCAACCCCTCCTCCACCCCCCGCGGCTGCGGCGCGTCAACTCCTCTCATGCCTCACCGACACCGTGCAGCGCTTCCTCGCCCATGACAGCCCCTGGTCCGAGGTCCTCGACTGCTCCACCCTCACCGGCCCGGATTCCCTATCCGATGCCACCTCTCGCCTCCGCAAGAATCTCTCATGCTTCCGTGCCAACTATGCCACCGTCCTCGCATGAATTCTTGCTGCCTCCCACCTCTCGCAGCCCATCTCCCTCCTCTGCTCTCCCTCCTTGCTGCATGGTGCTTCTTGTATTTCTTATGCCCTTCCGATCCCCCGCTTGTCATCCTCAGCCGAACCGTCTCTGACCGCGAGGCACTCGGAGGGCTTGTCCTCCTCACGATTGTTGTCGTCTTCCTCACCAACGTCGGATCGCTGCTCATCTCCATGATGATGATCGGCGGTGCTGTTATTTACGCCCATGGAGGGTGCGTTCCGCGTGCCCGAGGGCTTGTTCCTCGACGACCAAGAATGGCTGCCTCCACCCCTCCTCCTCCCCCCGCCTCTCATCCTCCTTCCGCCGCCTTGGAACCACACCCGCCTCCACTCCTCCGCCGCTACCGCTACTCCTACGCCGACACCTCCTTCGCCGGCTTCTTCTCCCACGAATCCGCCACTATCAACACCTCCTCCTCCTCCTCCTCCGTCGGCTTCTTCTCCCACGAATCCGCCACCATCAACACCTCCTCCTCCTCCGCCGGCTTCTTCTCCCACGAACCCGCCACCATCAAGGCCTCCGAACCCTCCCCGACCAGCGATGCCGTCTCGTCCGCCTCCGCTCGCGCCCATTCGACTCGTCGAAGCTTCCCACGGCGTCTTGGGACTAGGTTGCGGCCGCATCTCCTTCCCTCACACGCCGGTGCATGAGTGAGTTGAGTGGCCGTTTGGGGGGGTTAACTAACTGGACACGTGCCGGTTTCCGTCAGTCTATACAGACGCTGTCTGTGATTTGGTACTAAATCACGCAATTTCAATACTTGAATGTATCAATTCGAGAATCAAATTTTACGAGGTATCAAATCACATATTTTTGAAAGCTGGAGATACCAAAACCCTTTTTACCCATTTTTCAATGTGTACTACTTGCTGGATCTTCCAACACATTCTTGCAAGCCAGACATATAAATACAGATTAATAACAGTTCACTCCATTATATGACAATTATGAATGTGGCTACATTAGTCATTCGGTTTCGCTATATTTAAGTTCTCGTTTTATGTTTATACTGTAAAGCGTGGAGGTGTTAGTGTGGGTAAATTTGGAAAATTGGTGAGGAATCGCGTGACAAAGGAATCTGTACGTGAATGTCTTTGCACGCATATCCGGGTACAAAGTGCATCCTTTTAAAAGGTTTCAGGCTTGATCGCAAACTAGGTGGGTTCATCTTGGTAGGCTTTAATTAGTTTGGTCGCTTGGCTTGCAAGTTAGCACAAGTTGCTCAGATGATACTTGAAAATTGATATAAACGTGATATCACTAAACATCATGTAAGTTTCTAAAGAGTTCTTAATGTTTTCATAATTGTAGCTTTTTGTCATCGTTTTTACCTGTCAGAACCGCTATTGTGCTCTGTCTAGTAGCAGTAAAAATCATTAACTTCTTTTTGGGTGGTTAAAATATATTTGCTCCAAACTTTACAATGTTCAAATTAGCTAGCTGCATACAGATATTAACACATGATTGGTTTTTGTGGCAGTTTCTGAATGATATGATCCAAGATGACTCAGACCCACCAAAGAAGAAACTCTATGATCTGAAAATTGAATTGCTTGATGAGATTGGATGGGTGCATGTGGCCTCTTACGAAAGACGGTGGATGCATGCCCGCTTCCCTTCAAGTCTGCCTCCTTTTTGATCCGCTTGAACTATTCATTGTTCAATTCAGTAGTTTTAAATCATTGATTTTTGAATCTTATTGAACTATAGTAGCATGTGTCATTTCCTCATTGTAGTTTGTCACACAATATTCCTCAGTTATTTTTGCTGTGATCTTTTGTACTTAGTGGATGATATGCCTTAATTTTCTGCTAATAATTTGGTCTGCTAAAACAAAAGTTAGGGGTGACTTAGCCTGTTTGGAAGTTGGCTAAAATACACGTTTGATACTTGTAAAATCACCCTTACCTGAAGTTTATTTTTACCTGTTTTGGTACACCAATTCATGTATTAACGCGATTTTAGTCCCACGCCTTACACTGTTATATGAATTAACGGTAAACAGGGGTCATATGACCGGGTTTCAACTCAATCTTGACTGATTTAGCTGACATGGCAAAAGCAATTTCCCGTTATATGATGTCCTTGGACAGGGAGGTGCCTTGAATGCCAGGGTTCAGTTTGCTTCATACCATTACTTACATCATACCATCATATCAATGGCTCAGATGTCTTTTAATTAGATCCAATGGTACAGATCATTAATAAAATGCTGATGGTATGAGACAAGTAATGATATGAGGTAAACTGAACCCTGAATGCCATGCTTGTCCTCGACATGGTAGTGGCAGTGGTAGGTGCGGTCGTGGGTGAGCCGGATGGAGCTCGAGTCGGCGCTGCCACTAAAAATCCCTTATTCTGTTTTCCCTGATTTGAAGTGAATGTAAGATCAAAGTCACAGGAGAGTTGCTGATAGGATGACATAGCATTGGTGAAAGCTACTTGAATATTGAAGAGTTGAAACTACCAAATCATAATATGAACATCGGAACAGGAATAGTAAAAAAGAAAGGAAAAAACAAGAGAAACTGTGGAAAATCTGATGAGTAACAACTAGGAAAATCTAATCTTATGATAGTAGTAAAACATCAAAGTGAAAGGAAGCAATCATTAACTATGAACCATCCAAAAAAAAAAAAACAATCATGGTCCCATCCCAAAGCTAGCTAGCTAGTAATCAAAGCCCAGAACAGAAAAGACGATGTGCTTCTGGTGGAGATGACGAGCTATCTTGGCTAGTTGGCTCCTCCTAGCTCCAACATTGTTTAGGAAACTTTGATCACCAACAACATCTTTTCCAAGACCTGGATTAAATTGAAACTGGGAGTGATCACCAACAGCATCCACAGGCCCAAGCGTCATTCCACTCATGGCTACCTCGGCTCTTCCATAGCCGCCGCTATTCATGGCCGAGTGTCAAAACTCAATGTCGTTCGCCAAATTTCAAGATTTAGAAATTAGGCCCAATAATAATATAATAGACATTCTAGTCCGTAAAAAGCATTTCTAACCTAGCATCCCATCAGATGAAAAGTATCAAAGGTGAAATCTAAGTTCCAGTAATCTCATCCATCAATCCCAGACTCTTTCAATCCGCTAGTATCTTAAAATGAATTATACTTTTTTTATTTTATAATTCAAGCTTTTGAATTGAACGATGAGAATTAACATGTATCATAGCAAAAGTCGACCAAAATATTCACTTATGAGGATTTCTATGATGTTAGTTAATATGTTAACTTAAGTTGGAAAGAGTGATTAGAGTTTTAATATTATTTAGCTACTTTTTACCATGTACTTAACAAACCTTCTTATAGAGATTTAGAGATTTTGATTGAGACTTCTGATGATCAGAAGAATCATGTCACGGTCCAGCAGAACTTTACATTAGGGAGAGAGAGAAAACCTAGTGACCACATATTGGATGAAACAGGGACAAGACAAGCCAAAAGTTACATGCATCAATTTCCTTAACAAAAGGTAGCATCTTCCATCCATATGGCGGTTCCATCTTCCATCCACACAATTATCAACAAATAAAAGATGTCAGCATGGATGAATGTGAACAAAAATTTCTAGACCATCCCCATGAAAGTGATCGGAGAACCATCGGCCATCACCTACAGGCGGATCCGACGAGGCCCGGCCATGCCACATTCAACATGGCACATACAAAATCTAGAGCATACAAGCTCCAATTGATTACTGTTTCATTGTAAAATAGGAACATAACAAGCCAACTGGAGCATACAAGTTCCAACTGGCATATACAACATAGCACATACAAAAACTGACAATAATCCCTTCAACATGGCACATACAAAATCTAGAGCATACAAGCTCTGACTGATTAGTGTTTCATTGTTCCACTTGAACTAATACAAAAGGTAACAAAGTTGTGAATCCATAAATGTAGCTTGGTTGGGTTAATGGCATGACTGCTCCAAGAAAGAAACCAACTTTTAAAACCTCCCTTCAACATGGTCCATGTCCACGACTGCTCCCAGGCTGGGATGACTGTGAACCACCAAATTGACTTGGCTGAGTTAGTGGCATAGACTGCAAAACAAATAATTACATCAAGCCTTAAACAAGTAAATGCAAACTCAAGAAAAATGCAATTGTGACAATAAAATAAGTTACAAGTTCTATTTCTCCTTGTTGGGAGTCAATTGACTGATTTGCATTAACCAATTGCCTAGACTGCATAAACTAATAAGTACATAACATTATAAACATATATAAAACATATTAGTGTTAATGCACAATTTCAACACATGTAAGAGCAATTCACATTTCCCTTGCCTCTCCTCCCCTTGCCCTTCCCACCTCTTCTAGGAT
Source organism: Narthecium ossifragum (assembly GCA_963920575.1). Classification (NCBI taxonomy): domain Eukaryota; kingdom Viridiplantae; phylum Streptophyta; class Magnoliopsida; order Dioscoreales; family Nartheciaceae; genus Narthecium; species Narthecium ossifragum. The sequence continues at coordinate 35,026,596 of OY986963.1, read as the reverse complement.
CACCCTGTGTACCAGCATCACCTCCAACTGGCCCAGCTGAAATACTGCTAGATGATTCACCAGGTGTGGGCAATCTGTTTGAAGGCTTGGGGCATGGGGGCTTTTTGCAAGTCCTCTTGTTATGGCCCCATTCCCAGCAGTTGGTACACCTCAGACTGGTGTGTTGCCTCCTGAGCCTACCACCACTAATAGCTGGCTCATCAAGTCCCCTTCTCCTCAATTTTCTAGGTCTCCCTGGTTGTCTCCTATATGGAGGAGCCATAATTGGCTCTCCACTTGCTTGAGGCCAAAACATTGGTCCATTGATTGGCCCGATCATTGGACTGTATGTCTTCAGGTACTTCTCCTTACTGAACCATTGATGGACATAATCTTCAACCCTCTGTCTATTGAAGAATATGCAGCAAATGGCATGAGGGCATGGAAGTCCACTTATATCCCATAGGTAACAACTGCAAGTCATTTTTCCCAAGTCCACTACAAACTTTGCAAATGGGCTACTTACCTCAAATAGATCACCACCTGACCAATCTGGCTTCCATTTCCCAGATTTCCTCTTCAACTCCTCTATCTTATGTTGTATCACTGGCATTAGCCCTCCTTCCATTCTAAGAGCTACTTCCTTCTTCTCCCTCATCCTATTCATCAGAGCCAACCTTATTTCATCAAGCATTGTGACAATAGGCTTCTCTCTGGCATCTAGGATGAAGGAGTTGAATGACTCTGTGAAGTTGTTCTGTATAGTGTCACACTTAGGGTGGCTGCTAATTGCATGCTTGCACCACCTCTTTGTAGGAATCTTCATGAGGTAGTTGTAGGCCTGAACATTCAGCTTCTTCATTTCATTCATGTCTCTCTCGAAATAGGGTTTAGTTGTTGCATCTGCAGCTGCCCACATAATCCTCTTCAACTCCTTTCCTTTATGTGCTTTAATAAAGTTTTGGTATATATGCTGACACAGAACCTGTGTTCCACATTGGGCATTGCCTCATCCAATGCTGGAATTAGGCCCTGCAGTAAAAGAAAAATGGCATAAGTAGTTGGCATGTTATTACTTCTAATTGCAAGAAAATGACATCAGACATTGCAAAAAAAATGACAAAAGCAACATGTGTTATGAATTTTATACCTTTTGCATGTCACTGATGAATGTCCAATGTGTCCCATTTACAATGCCAATATCTGCAATTAGAAGATCCAAAAACCATCCCCATGCATCTTTGTTCTCTATTTCAACTGCTGCATAGGCCAAGGGGAACATCCCATCATTGGCATCCCTGCCAACAGCTGTCAGTAGCTACCCACCATAAGGCCCCTTTAGATGGCAACCATCTAATCCAATAAATGGTCTACAACCATCCTTGAGACCTCTCTTGCATGCCTCCAGGCAAATGTAAACCCTTTCAAAATAGTAGAGACCATCAGGTCTTCTGTTGGTCTTGATCTTACATGTGCTTCCTGGGTTTGACCTTAGTAAATCCTGGCAGTAACTTCTCAACTGCCTATACTGCTCAGCCCAATTCCCTTCAAGGTGTTTTAAAGCCATGTTTCTAGTCCTAATGGCTTGGTCCTTGCTAATTTGCACAATATATTGAGCCTTTACTCTCTCTTGAAGTTGTGACAGCTTCATTTGAGGATTCAGCCTAAACTCCTCACCATACTTCTTCGCAAGCCACCCAGATTTCACAAATATGTTTTTGAACTGTCTACAACATGTATGCTTGTCAACATGAGACTTGATTTGAAAATTTGTAGACCTTTGCATAAGTGAAGCATATAATTTCCATGGGCAACCTTCTTGGCACTCTACTTTGACTCTTTGCCTTGCTTGCCTTGTGAAATGCACACCCCTCCCAGTGCTAACTGAATAATCCTTCACAACTGCTTTGAACATCTCAGCTGTGTCAAATACCATCCCAACCTTGAAAGGACTCTCATTCTGCTCCTCACTACTCTCTCCAATAATCCCTTCTTTGAATACTGGATACCTCACATATGGCTCATCATCATCAGAACCTGGCAAGCTCACAATCTCATCAGATGGCATATAGTCAGACACATATCCTCCCCTGGCTTCTACATGTGGCTCAACATGTGGATCAATAGGGGGCTCAACAGGGGGCTCTAGAGGTGATTCAGCATCAAACATCTCATCATCCCAAACATTTTCATCATCATCAGACTGCTCCTCAAGAGAATCAACATCATCTCCAAACTGCTCATTATCATCATTATCAACATCCATGGAGTGCTCTACATACACAAACACTTCTCCAAATATATGTCTTAGCCTACCCATAACCAAAACTTCAGAATCAGATATCATCTCTCTCATCCCACTCAATAAATCCCCAGGGATCATATACCAAAGCTTCTTATAGTGAGGGTAGCCCAAATCAAGTAACATGTTTTGGAATTCTATTATAGACAGACAGTCTACATCAAGCTTTTTATATGTTTTTACCTCTCCCCCAGTGTACTGTTGTCTCAGTAGGTGACCTCCATGGTGTAGCTTAATTGTAAATGTAGGATGGCCCATCCTGTATCATCCATCAATTAGTAATCAAGGCTCAGTTAATTAAATAATCATGTATTAAACAACTATGTAAGTAAACAATGACAACCCAATTATTTAGACAACTGAACTAAACAACCAGGGAACTAAACAACCAAGGAACTAAACAACTTTATACATGCCATGGTTCCCCACCATTGCCCCTATTAAACAAAGCTACATTTTTGGTCCTGTCCCCCGGTCATGGTCCCCCATCCTCCATTAAACAAAGCTACATTTTTTGTCCAGGTCCCCGAGTTATGGTCCCCCCATCATAATCAATCTCAGGTAGCTATTGGGTTATTCAATAGGGAAAGGGGAATGCAATACGAGGGTAAAACATCGAGAAAGGAAAAAGGGAACGGATTAGAACCTTACCGGCGGCCAAATCGTCGGCGACGAGTGTAGATCAAAACCCTAGGTGACAAAGGATCCAAACCCTAGCCCCAAGCGTTAGTGATAGGTGAGTGAGCTGAGTGGCGTGGGATGGGGGGGTTAACTAACTGGTCACATGCATCGCACGTGGCCGGTTTTCCGTTAGTCTACACAGACGCCGTCTGTGATTTGGTATTAAATCACGCCATTTCAATACTTGGAGGTATCAATTCGAGAACCAAATTTTAAGAGGTACCAAATAACCTAATTTTGAAAGTTGGGGTACCAAAAACCATTTTACCCGTAATTTTTATTTAAGACAGGGTGTTTAATAACACTGGTTGTCCTTTCGAGGACAAGCGTCACTTTTTTGTTGCTACTTTTCAATGAAGAACAGAGATGTAAAAATAGCCAAGTTAGAAAGACAGGTGGAATACCAATCCATAGCACACCAGGGTTCCACTTGAGCCACCGTTGTGAGAATCACCATAGTTGTCTGAAACCTTGTCATCAAGCTAGAATACTCCACCCCTCTATAGTTCTTCGCCATGTAATAATGATCCTCCCTTTCTTTCCTTCTCATTCTACTGATCCTCCTCAAAGCCCAGACCACAAGCATTAAGATTTAAGAACAGAGGAAACAAGAGTGTTGTGCCGTGATGGTCCTTGGTCCTTGCCAACATAACCGCCGCCGTTTCAAAGCGCGCCAACTTCACTTGCGACGCCACCAAAACGCTTTCCTCCCTTCTCAACAACTCGTCCTTCGCGGTGGCATTCGCGACTGCGAGCGGCAGGGGCGAGGAGAAGGCCAGCACGGTGACGCACGTGCGGACGTTGACGAACAAATTTCTAATTAGCTGCTATTTTATCCTTTCAAAACTGCCACTCTAGATCTTAGATATTGCAGCAGATACATGGTTTTCATGAATCATGGTGAATGTCTGAATGCCATCATTTTCATCTTTCTCCATGGACTAACTGACTTGCAGACCCAACTATTATAACTGGTCAAAAGTATTCTAGGGAGTAAATGATAATGGCCAACTATTTACCTCAAAGCTCATCATGGTGTTTGCACTACAAGAAACACTCACCTGATATTCACAGCATTCACAAATCAATCTCATGAATTATAAATCAAAAGTATCCTTCCTTTGTGTATTAGAGCAGGTGACTTGCTCTATTAAAATCTGAGTTGTGAACTTAACTCACGAATATTTCTCTTCTAGTCTTAATTGAGCCAGCCTTGTAATAAGAATTAAAGAAGGAAGCACTACTGACCTTTTAGAAAAGAAATCACAAATCTGCAGCTGTTAGCGGAATCTTTTAGGCCATGAAGCTTTGGAATCCTCCAAAAAAAAAGAAGCACCGAGGTTAGTCCCATGACATTTGATGGTGATATTTTCCCTGACCGCCACTAAAAGTCCCCTGTTCTTTTTCCCCTGATTTGAAGTGAATGTAAGATCAAGTCATAGGAGAGTTGCTGGCATAGCATTGGTGTAAGCTAATTGAATCTTGAAGACTTGAAACTACCAAATCAAATATAATATGAACATCAGAAACACATCCAAGTGAAAAACAAAACCAAGCATTAACTAGGAAAATCTGATGAGTACTGTAACACATCGAAGTGAAAAAAACCAGCAATCATTAACTAGGAAAATCTAATCTTATGATAGTAGTAATAGTAAAATATCAAAGTGAAAGCAAGCAATCATTAACTATGAACCATTCAAAAAAAAAAAAAAAAACAAATCATGGTCCCATCCCAAAGCTAGCTAGCTAGTAATCAAAGTCCAGAACAGAAAAGAAAAGACGATATGCTTCTGGTGGAGATCACGAGCTATCTTGGCTCCTCCTAGCTAGCTCCAACATTGTTTAGGAAACTTGGATCACCAGCATCTTTTCTAAGACCTTGATTAAATTGAAACAGTGAGTGATCACCAACAGCATCCACAGGCTCAAGCGTCATTCCACTCATGGCTACCTCGGCTCCTCCATAGCCACCGCTATTCATGTGCATGTTTAGCGCATCAGAAAGATCGGAATGCCTGTTAAGGAAACTTGCATGTGCTCTATAACTGCCATCAAATTGAAAGGAGTTGCTGCTAACAGCAGCAGTCGAAGAGCCAAGCATCATTCTGTTGCTCTCAATATGATCGTCCATCCTTGCACAAAGGCAGTACTGATCGTGATACATATGCTGGTTGGAAACCATGCAACAGGAAGGTGGAGGACTGTATTCGTTAAAGTGCTGCTGCTGATGATGAGGATTGGCTTGAGAGATGAGTAAATATGGAGAGGAGTATTGAACAGACTGCTGCTGCTGCTGCTGCTGAGAATTGACTACTTCAGTGAGTGGATAACTTTGGGTCGGAGGAGGACTGGGTTTTGCGAGTGGAACAGAGTTGCTAATTGAGGGCAGCATGGGATCATCTTCGTATGTGTTGAGTGGAAGAGGGTCGTATGTGTTGAGTGGAAGAGGGTTGTAAATTCTTGAAGAGTACTGTTCAAGTTGGAGGAGGTCCCCAGGCTCAGGTTCCTTATCATTTTCGTCATCTTCTTCTGGAAGCTGGTTTTCGACAATTTCATCTTCAGAGTCTTCCATCTCCTTCTTTCTCTTGTAGTAGATCTTGCATATGACCCATGTATCCAACTGTAGAAAAAGAAATGAGTTGGAAAAGAGAAAATAAACAGAAAAGAGATCGAGAAATAAAGAAGAACAACCTCTCTACCTTGCAGACTACGACACATATATCATGAGTTTATTAATTTGAGCTACTGATGTTTTAATTAAATGCTAGCTCACCAGAGCAGACGGGGCTTCCTGATTTACAGGCACATTGGCTTCGTCGATCTTATATTCGTACATGAGCCAACCTGTTTTCACCCCTTTTGGTTGCTTCCCGATGCGGAAATCCAGGCATTTCTTCTTGCCAATTACTTTCCCTTTCTTGTTCTCGATATCTATATCAGATCCAGTGGGCTTCCAGTAGCCATCCTTGGCCGACCGCCTTGGCCGCTTTCCATTTGGATACTTCCTTTCTCTTGGAGTGAAGAAAAACCAAGCATCCTCTTTCCCAAGTTCCCTCTCTTCACCTGCTACCCACTCCCAAGTTCAAAACAGTTAATTCCACCCTCAAACATGCATCACAATGTACTTATTAGTAATTCTGCGATGGAATGGAAACATGCAGGACGCTACAATAGTAAGTTCACAATGTACTTAATTAATTAGACTAGCCTCCTTCCTTATATGATTACTAGTACTCACTTGTGCCTCTGACACAGTTTTTAGTTATTGTTAATATAAAATTTTAACAAATTCCCTGTAGTTTGTCTGGTTAGACGGTTGTGTTGATCCATAGGTGGTCCAGGGTTCGAAGGTTGGTCATAGCTTTTTGTTCACTGCCACCATAAAACATAGCCAATAAAATATAAAATAAAATATTATAAGTCTAACTTAGGGTATATAAAATAAATATAAGTCTTTGCATATTGCATAAGATAATATTAATAGAACTTATGTTGATATGAATTAATGCAGCTTTATATAAAGCAAACTTAGAGAATATATATAAAGAAACTTAGGGGATATGAATTAATGCAGGTTAACCGTTATTGCTCCTTATAAGGTTGATATATTCATATTGTGTGAATAACCCTCTCATAAGCATATGATTATATATCCATATTGTATGATTAACTTCAATTTTTTAATATATAAATCTAAAATTTTTAATAAACATATAATTTGAAGGCCCAAAGGCAACGGTTAGGCCGGGCCTGAACACATGATTATTGCTCAGGTCCTCTGGCAGTGTAACGTCATGTCGCTTTAACCACTCGACTTATGAGTTCAAGCCAGCCAAATAGATGAGGCGAGCTTGTGATAATATAATCTAACAACAGCGAGGTATTTGCGGAAAAAAAAACATAACAAATAAAATCCCTCAGACTAGAGGCATCATATATCACTTGAATCAGTCGTTGGAGTTGGGAGAAGAAATTAATGCTAATGACAGGAAAAAAAAAAGATGAAAAGGAAAAATATTAACAGAAAATAAGAGTGTAAAATATCGGAATTTCAAACCAATCAGAATAAAAGCAGGAAAAAAAAGATGAAAAGGAAAAATATTAACAGAAAATAAGAGTGTAAAATATCGGAATTTCAAACCAATCAGAATAAAAGCAGGAAAAAAAAGGCATACCAAGGAGCTCCTCCGGATTTTCATCGTAAATATAGCAATCTTTGATGGCATTGGATGGGAGCACCTCGCCATGAACCTTCTTCTTGAGGTAGTGAGTAATAAGTTCCTCATCAGAAGGACAAAACCGGACTCCTGGTGGGAACTCTTCTCCTACCCACTCTACGTACTCGTAATCATCATCCTCCTCCTCCTCACTATCAACATCCGATTCACCACCAACCTCATCCTCAACCTCAACCTCATTGTAATCATCGACATTAACATCTATTTCACTATCAACCTCTTCAAAGTTGGTATTATCCACTGCAGCGTCTTCCACCCGAGACATGTTGGAACCCTAGAAAAGAAGAGTACGTGAGGTCTTTAATTAGGAAAGAGCCGATTAAGATATAATAACTCTACAGCATAATAAAGTGATACTTATATCTGGGTCTCGTAGTTTGATTAGAAATCAAATATGGTAATTAAGGTCCCGTAGTACGATTACTATGAAACCAAATTTGTAATTAACTATCCGTATTTGTATTGGAGTGGGATTAGTGGAGAAAGAAGATGGACGACCGGACCGTATCTACACCTCACGAATTGAGGATGGTTATTAAGGCCACATTCAAAAATCAAAACCCTGATGATGCCCTGCCACATGGCGAGAAGAATATATTCTCAATCTTTGCCGTCTACGTCTACAGGCAGACACCCATCCCCATATATAGTTCATAGATAGACTTGCAAGCATGTGATACAATTTAAATTTGAGCATCCACATTTAAGCCGATAAAAAAGGCTTCATTCATCATCATATAACAACTTTTTTTTTGAATTCCTTTGCAATACCTATAGCTAGAGCAAGAGCAAATTAACGTGAGTACCGTACGTTAACACCTGTTTGGCTTCCAATCCTCTCTTGATGGTTTATATCTTCTCCCAGGGTTAAAGGTTAAATTTTATAGAATAAAGTTTTGTATATATGGTCATCATCTGCAATGACGGAGTCAGGATTTTGATCTACCTAGGGTTACCAAAGCTAAGGACATAAAAAAGTTCAATAATTAAATAAAAAATTAGCTAAGAATGCATGAAATACACGTACACACATGTAAAACAACTAAGAAGCATAATTAAATCATATTAGTAAAACTAATAAAGAATATAGAGTCTAATACAAAGAGGAATTCAACTCCTAAATTGAGAAAGATATATGGAGGCATGAAAAATACGTACGTACTACAAGAAGATGCTATTAAAGTATTCATCATCTGTTTTTTTTCCGATTCGCTAATGATATTTCGTCAAAATATTCAAGATAAATACATGCAATCATATCCAAGAATTTTACATCCACCATGAATGGTTTAACTGGTTGTTGAGATAGCATTGTCGAATTAGAGAAGCAAAAGGTGGAGATCGGGATTCCCAAGAATCATAAGTTTTAGATGTAAAACTAAATTAGGTTATAGGATTTAGACCTAATGGATTCCCAAGAATCAGAGCCAAGCTTGATGCTATTCTTAAGTGCCCCAATGTAGAGCTCAAGATGCAGTCATGAGAGAGATGGAGTTGCAGCGCTACAAGCGAAGGAGATGGGTTCACGTAGTAGAAACATGGAACCAAAAAAGAAAAGAGGAGAGAGAGAGAAGTGATGGGTGGGTTCTCTTCTCACCTTCTCCCTCTTGATCTTGATCTCTCTTTTAGTCTCTCTCTTCGTCTTCAATGGACCAGGCGAGAGAGTATGAGAGGAGAGGAGGGAAAGAGAAACAAAACAGAAGAGAGAGAGAAAAGTAAGAGAAGCCACGTGGTTTCTTTTTAAAGTCGAAAATAGGTCAAAATCGAACATGAGCAGTTTTCCGTGAGCAAATTAACATTGCTCGGCCGTCGGATCAAAATCATAGCGGTTTTCGTAATTGGGATATTAAAACGGGTAAAAATAAACCAAGTCCTGGATTGTCACAAGGGTGCTGTTTTATGCACTACATAGATCTCTAACGGCATGTTTGGTTGCACAAAAATGATGGGAATGGAATGGTCAATTCTCAGGTCAAATTCCATTCTCATGTTTGGTTGGCACTCAATGTCAGGAATGGAATGCTTCATTCCTGACAACTTGGAAATAGGTAAATCCCATCTCATACCTCGGACTAGTTCATTCCGTTCCGGACGATCGGAGGATTACAAAAGACAATTACTAATATACCCTTTGATCGGACTCTCTCTCCCTGCTATCTTTATCTTCCTCCCGTTCTCTCTCCCATCGAAACCCTCTTCCGCTTGCTTTCACTGCCGAGGAACCCGATCTCGAAGCGCTGTTTGCGGCTCCGGCGTCCTCTCGATCCCGATCTGTTGGTGGTCATCGGCGGAGGTATGCCCTTCCCTCTTCCCCTCTTCTCTCTTCTTGTTCTCCCTCCCCGTCCCTCTTCTCCTCCCCTCTTTCTCTCCTCCTCCGGCGTCCTCTCTCCCGACCTGTCTCCTCCTCTGGCTCCGACTTTCCGTCATTTGGAGCCGCCTTCATCTCCCGATCCCATCTCCCCATTAATCCCCCATTTGAAAGTTGCTGTTGGGTGTTCTCTGATCTTGCAGGCCATTAGAAGCTTGATACGGCGAGCAATGGCTTCCGAGATGACCCATTTCGTCCAAGTCTCGCATTCCATCGTTGTCTATGTCTGATTCCGGAGTTCTGAAGCTATCTGATCTGGCATCATCATTAGCCTCAAAGGAATCCATGGTCTCCCCACAGGATGGCTCCTGCCTTTGCTGCAGCATCTTCTCCCAGTTGTTCTTCTTGTTGTATAGCCGGCAGAGAACCCAGTCATCCAACTGCATGCAATCAAACAAAGTTCTATTACTTCCATTCAGAATTATACATACCATGGGTTTCATACTGAGAAAGATGCTCTGTTCTTATAACTAGTTTCTTTTTTGTTTTGGTAAAAGAGGCAGTTTGTTATATGTTTACAGTTTTTTTTTTTTGCATATGAAGTAATATACAGTTTCAACGTGTTGTCCATCATCAATGCTATCAAATTTAGAGATAATTTTAAGTATCCTACATAAAATTCCTTCGTGTGAGTACCTTAGCTCATTAAACATTCACAATGAGCACAAGCACATCATGGAAACAGAGAGTGGCGAGAGATTTTTTTAAAAAAAAGGTCTCCTTCCCTGTTGGAGTGGTGCAGGAGAGTGGCGAAGATAAGAGTGGAGATAAGAGAGAGGGAGAGGGATGGCAGTGTTATTATCTGGATGTGGTTGAATATGAAGTTGTGACCTTTCCTTGTTGTTTTTTTATTGGTGCGTGACCCATTTAAAAATGTGTGTATTGTATAATTTGTTCAGATTAGTTCACTTGCATCTACAATTTTCTCCCATCGTAGAAACAACAAAGAAAAGAAAAGGAGGGTATTTTAGTCATATGTATTTCATTCCTATTCCATTCCCAGGCTTCTGTTTGTATACCAAACATGGTAATGCTTCATTCCCATTCCCAATCCTGATATCACAAAATCACCTTGGTAATAGCCCATTTCTAATCCCAATCCCATTCCATTCCCATTCCTAATCCCATTCCCAATCTCATTCCCATTCCTTGTGTGAACCAAACGTGCCGTAAGTGCACTCAAAAAAAAAAATGAAATTATTATAATACCCTCCACCCCTCTCTTCCCCTCTCTTCCCCACTCTTCCACCCCGACCCTGCCACCGTCGCCAGACCCCGCCGCTGCCGCCCCTTTCTCCGAACCCCGTCGCCGTTGCCGCCCAGCCTCCGGCCCCCTCTCTCTCCCCCCGTTCTCTCTTTCTCCCCCGTTCTCTCTTCTCTCTCCTCTCCCTCCCTCCCTCTGGTCCGCTCGCTCTCTCCTTAGCGGCCGATCGCGTAGCCGCGGTGGTCATGGTTGGGGTTTGAAGGCGCTCCTTTCTCCGGACCCCGTTGCCGTTGCCACCCGGCCCCCCCTCTCTCCCCCCGTTCTCTCGTTCTCACTCCTCTCCCTCCGTCTCTCTCTCTCTCTCCCTCTCGGCCGATCGCGCCGCCGTGGTGGTCGTGGCCGGGGAAGAAGGCGCATCAGCAACCACTCAAACATCCCTCCCTTCTTCCCCGGCCACGACCACCGCGGTGGCGCGATCGGCCGCGAGAGAGAGAGCGAGCGGAGGGAAGAGAGAACGGGGGAGAGGAGAGAGAACGAGAGAGGGAAGAGAGAACATGGGAGGGAGAGGGGGTGGGCGGTGGCCGGGCGGCAACGGTGATGGGTCCGGAGAAAGGGGCGGCGGCGGTGGCGGTGCACGGCGGCGGTGGAAGAGTGGGGAAGAGGGGGATTTTAGGGATTTTAGAAAAATATGAGTGCACTTATACATTTTTGTAGTGCATATAAAATTACCCTTATCACAAGGGTTCCCGGGTACCAAAAGCCTATTTTAGCCTTGGAAGCTGTGAAAAGATCAAGTTTGATTCTGTGATAAGAGTAGAAATCAAAGTTTTTTTTTTAAAATATCGTTTTTGTTGGCAACTTGACTTAAGGTTGAGAAGTGAATCAGCAAAGCTTGACGAATCATTTGGCTGCTAGGACTTTGGATTGCCGTTGCCCTCAAAACCTAGATTACATTGAAAGAAGTTCTCATGGTCTTTTATTTTTGGGGTTTTAGCAGGGAGTACCATAAGTAGATCTTATCCTACTAATAAAACAACAATCATTAGATTTAACTCCTTAACACCATCTTAGAGTTTAAAAGACTTTTATACCATTTTCTCTATTATTATCACCAGATCCCCTTTAAAATACCTCCCCCCACCTCCAGATCCGAACGACTCCCACCTTCAGATCCACCGCCGCCGCCACAACCCCTAGATGCATTGCTGGCCGCTCCCAAATCCCGATCCGCCGCCGCCACCGCTCCCAGATCTCCACGCGCCGTCATCGCCGCTCATCACCCCATTCACTGCCACAACTCCGACGCCGTTATCCTCTTTCTCGGAACCTCCCGGATCTATAGATCGTGTGCCTCCCAACCACCACGAGGGCTGTAGCGTCGGCAGCCGCCGAGGAGGAGGTGGACGCCCGGGCCGACGACTTCATCAAGAGTTCAAGAGGAGCTGCAGGAAGCGGCTGGCAGAATCCGCATTATAAAGAGAAAATGGAAAATAGAAAAGAGAAAAATCAAAACCATTCATGTATATGGATGGAAAAGATAAAAGTGTAAACTGCAAAGAGAATACTGCAATGCATTCATGGAGATTAATCAAAAGAGAAAAGAGAACACTCCATAACATGTTTGAGCACAAAATCATTTTTGGATTTAGGTATTCTCTTTTTACAAAGAGAAAACTTAAATCTATTCATGAACATTAATCAAAAACTGAAAAGAGAATACTGCAAACAGAAAAGCGACGACGACGACTTCATCAAGAGTTCAAGAGGAGATGTAGGAAGCAGCCGACAGAATCCGCATTGAAAAGAGAAAATGGACAAGAGAAAAGAGAATAATTCAAACCATTCATGTATATGGATGGAAAAGAGGAAATTGTAAACTACAAAGAGAATAATACAATGCATTCATGTAGATTAATAAAAAGAGAAAAGAGAACACTCCATAACATGCGTCACGCCGCAACTGCCGTCCCTACTTCAAACCGGGGAGCCCACTCACACCGTCGTGAGATCTATGGTGAAGCACTCACCTTTTGATGCTCAATGTGGACTTGGCCAAGAGAAAGGGTGGTAGAAGCTGACTAGTGAGAGAAAAAAAAGGTTGGCAGCCTTTACTACTTCTCACCCACTCACTCTCTCTCTCTCTCTTTTATGTTGTGTGCTTCCATGCTTTCCACCCTTTCCTCGATCTGGACTCCTCCCTCTCCACCCTCTCCTCAATCTTCTCCCTCTTCCACCATATCCATCAACAAGGAGATCCCGACGGGGCCCATGTTGGTGAGAAAGAGAGGGGAGAGAGAGGGGGAGGGGGACGATAGGAGGGTGAGAGGGAGGGGGAGAGGGACAGAAATGAGAGAAGGGGGAGAGGGACGGGGAGGGTGGCGATTAAGTTAGAGTTGAGATTAGTGTTTGAGTCATCATGGGGGCAAAAATGTCATCAAAATTGCATAATCAATCATAACTGTCCATAACTGCTTTTAAAATGGTGTTTATATATTAAAACTAAGGCTAAAGTATGCGTTTGGTACCTGTGTTTTCAGTCAAATTTTTATGTGATACCTGGGTTTTGAAAAGTAGACATTGAATACCTATTTTTTGCGAACCATTTTTAATTGGTTCCTCCGTCCACCTGCCGTCTGCCGGTCTAACGGCGGCCCGAGCGAACCGGGGCGGACCGGTCGAGTTGGCTGACCAGACCACGAACCGGGTTAGTTCCCGCCTCGTGAGCCAACTTCCCGCGCCCCTTATTCGGGCCCAACCACCCACATCTCCCCCCCCCCCCCCCCCCCCCGCCCACCTCACCTCACCTCTCCTCTCCCTTCCTTTGGGGTCTGGCGGGTCGATTGCATGGGCTAATCCCTTAGGCGAAGGGTTCCAGGAGGTGATCGGGATCATCGTCTCTCAAATCCAGGTGAATGCTCGTGGTTACATTCGTCTAGGCATAAGCTCGGTTTTCCAAGAGTTCATTTTTTTCCCATTTTGAACCGTGATCGATCGATTGTTATTGTTTGTTTTTGGGCTTTTAATCGTGGATTCCGTGATTGAATGTCACTGTGAAAGGAGACATTTTTTCATTGATGAAAGCAAGCTCAGTGATTATCTTATGCACGGAGGATTATCTTATGTATGAAAGCAAGCTCAGTGATTATCTTATGCTGTTAGTTAGTTATTTGATTATCTTATGTTATGGGTCAATTTTTAACCCTTGCATTGATTCTGATGAAAGCAAGCTATTAGTGTTTATCTTATGTTGTTAGTGTGCTTAATACTTTATGTTTGATTATCTTATGCTGTTAGTTAGTTATTTGATTATCTTATGTTATGGGTCAATTTTTAACCCTTGCATTGATTCTGATGAAAGCAAGCTATTAGTGATTATCTTATGTTGTTAGTGTGCTTAATACTTTATGTTTGATTATCTTATGTTGTTAGTTAGTTATTTGATTATCTTATGTTATGGGTCAATTTTTAACCCTTGCATTGATTCTGATGAAAGCAAGTTATTAGTGATTATCTTATGTTGTTAGTGTGCTTAATACCTTATGTTTGACTGCAATGCCGCCAGGATGGACCCCAACACTAGCAAACCAAATAGATTAGAGCCAGAGCCTCCTGGAGGAGCATTTGAAATCCACATCCATCATTCGGGTCAGTTAATTATTGCTGATTTGGTGGCAAAATATGTTGGAGGGGCTGTGAATGTATTTGGCAATTGTGATGCTGATGAGTTGAGCTTATTTGAGTTTGTGGACATGATGAAGCAACTGGGACACCCTACATATGAGAGGCTGTGGTATGTCATTCCTGGGTTAACCATGCACTTTGGGCTGAGGCCACTGATGTCTGATGGTGATGTTCTGGAATTGGGAAAAAAAGCAAGTCAGTTTGGTGAGGTTCATGTGTATTCTGAGCATGCAGTTATAGAGGAACCTGTCATTCTTTCTGACAAAGAGATTGAGAGGGAGTTGCAACATGAGGATAAGGGTGGTGGGGGCTGTGAGTGGGATGCTTTTCAAGTTGATTCTGATAGCAGTGACTCAGATGCAATCAAGTATGACCCAGAGGTTGAGGGTAGTAGTGAGGATGCCGAGGATGAGGTGGACTATGCTGTTTTTCTGAAATCAAACCGTGGGCACAATCTTGGAGGAGGTGATGTTAATATAGGAGATGGAGGGGATGATCATGAAGCTGTTAATGAAGGTAATGGTGGTGCCTCTGAAGCTGGAATGGGAGCTGGGGGGGAAGATGGAGCTGGTCATAGAACTGGAAAGGCTACTGCTGATGTTAGGGAAGCTGAGAATGCTGGTAAGGGAGCTGGTCGTAGAAAGGGAAAGGAAAATGCTACGACAGAGGCTGAGGAGTATATGAATGAAGCTGACATTGAAGACAATAATAGTGAGTATCTGCCAAGTGATGAGCTCATCAGTCTTTGTGGCTCTGATGATGAGGAGGTCATTTCTTACCCACTGTTTAACGAAGACACTGACTTGTCTGGAAAGATAAAGCCAGTTGTGGGGACAAGATTCCCATCTCCAAAGGTTTTCAAGAACTATATGAGGGAGTATGCTGTCAGGGGAGGTTTCAACATCAAGTTCAACAAGAACACAAAGGAGAAGGTCTCAGCCATTTGTAGAGATGGTTGTAAATGGAGGATCTATGCATCCAAAATACAGAATCAGGAAACCTTCCAGGTCAAGACACTAAATGACCACCATACATGCAGCAGAAGCTACAGAAACCCTATGGTGAATTCAACATGGCTGTCCTACAAGTACCTTGCTGATGTCAGGCTAGACCCTGATATTAAGCACAGTCTAATAAAAGCAAAGGTGAAGAAGGACTATTCAATTGACATTTCAAGAAGTCAGGCCTTCAATGTAAGGAAGAAAGCTAGGCAGCTAATACAGGGAAGTTACAAAGAGCAGTATGGGAGGATAAGAGACTATTGTCATGAACTGATAAGAAGCAATCCAGGGACAACAGCAGTAGTCAAGACCAGTAGATCTCCTGATGGAGATCATTCAGTATTTGAGAGAGTGTATATCTGTTTCCAAGCTTGTAAGCAAGGCTTTAAAGATGGCTGTAGGCCTTTGATTGGACTGGATGGTGCTCACCTCAAAGGTGAAATGGGTGGTCAACTCCTTGCAGCTGTTGGGAGAGATGGTAATGACCAGATGTATCCAATTTGTTATGCAGTGGTGGAGATAGAAAATAGGGAGACATGGGCATGGTTTCTAGAGTTGTTGTTGGCAGACATTGGGCCAGTACAAGAGAATAGGTGGACATTCATCTCTGATCAACAGAAGGTGAGTTAGTTTAACACCATATGTCTATTAATTTAACACCATCTCTTTTATGCTACTGGCTTTTACTGCTATTATAAGGTACTGTTTAACAATAGCATAAGTTTATCAACTATTGCTATGTCTTTTAATGTTTTACATTGTTTTTTAATGCTATTGTCTTTTAATGCATATGTTTATCAGATAATCAAATATCAGCTATGTCCTGATGGAGATCAAATATCAGCTATGTCTTTTAATGTTTTACATTGCTTTTTAATGCTATTGTCTTTTAATGCATATGTTTATCAGAAATATCAGCTATGTCTTTTAATGTTTTACATTGCTTTTTAATGCTATTGTCTTTTAATGCATATGTTTATCAGATAATCAAATATCAGCTATGTCCTGATGGAGATCAAATATCAGCTATGTCTTTTAATGTTTTACATTGCTTTTTAATGCTATTGTCTTTTAATGCATATGTTTATCAGATAATCAAATATCAACTATGTCTTTTAATGTTTTAGATTGCTTTTTAATGCTATTGTCTTTTAATGCATATGTTTATCAGATAATCAAATATCATCTATGTCTTTTAATCAAATATCAGCTATGTCTTTTAATGTTTTACATTACTTTTTAATGCTATTGTCTTTTAATGCATATGTTTATCAGTATAAGATAAGCAAATATCAGCATATCTATTATGCTAGCTTTGTTTAATGTCTTACACGTGTCATGTAGGGTCTTATACCAGCTATGCAAGACCTTATGCCTGGTGTAGACCACAGGTTTTGTGTCAGGCATCTTTATGCCAACTTCAGCAAGATTTATAAGGGTGTGATGTTGAAGCTGATTATGTGGAATGCAGCAAGGGCCATAGTCAAAGAATACTTTGACAGTGTGATGCTAGAGATGAGGGATATAGAGCCAGATGGGTATAACTATCTGTATAAATTGACACCATCTTGGTGGTGTAGACATGCATTTGACTGCTTCCCTAAATGTGATCTCTTATCCAATAACATGTCAGAGGCCTTCAACAAATTTGTCCTTGGTGCTAGAAGTAAACCCTTGATCACAATGCTAGAGGAAATTAGGATAAAGTTGATGGTTAGAATGAGGCTTAAGAGGGAGCAGATGCAGAGACTTGACTGTGACATTTGCCCTAGGATCCAACAGAAAATAGAAAGTGCTAAGGAAGCTACCAGAGACTGGACCCCTACCTTGTCTGGATATGGGGAGTTTGAAGTCACAAATTTGGATGAAGGGTTCACTGTCAACCTAGATGACAAAACTTGTACCTGCAGGAAATGGCAGCTGACAGGGCTACCATGTGTCCATGCCATTGCATGTATCTTTCATGCAAGGAGGAAGCCAGAAGACTTTGTAGCTACATGGTGCAAGAGGGATACTTATATGAAAGCATACATGCCCAACATTAAACCAGTCAATGGGGTCAAGCTGTGGCAAAGGATTGGGACTGACACCATACTGCCTCCAGCATACAGGAAGCAACCTGGAAGGCCCAAGAAGAAGAGAAAGAGAGGTCCAGAGGAAGGGCCAAGCACCAGTAAACTGAAGAAGAGATATACAACAGTAAAATGTATAAATTGCTGGCAGTGGGGTCATAATAGGAGAAGCTGTAGAAGCCCAGCAATCCCTAAGCCAATCAAGACACCAGCAGAGTCTAGAGTAAATTTCAGGGCACAAAATAGAGGTGGGGCCCCCATCCACCTCCAGAGGCATCTCCAGTGTTTGGCAGAGGCAAGGCACAACCACAGCACAATGTATTAACCTACAGCTATGTGTTCTTAATACTTTTTTTTTTTGTTTTCTTTTGATATTGGCTCTGACACTTATGCATCTGAACCCTACAGGCCAACAGTAATCCATTTGGACCCATGGGGAGAGGCAGAGGTGGTGTTGAGGTAACAGATTTATCCTATATGCACCTTTTAATGCATTAATCTATTAACCTTAGATGCATTCTTTTAATGCTATTAATCTACCTCCTCATCTGAATTAATCCTAGATCCCACCACCACCACAGGGGGACCACACCCATGCACCAACCCAACAACCTTCGAGGCAACCATGGATACCTGCTGGAAGAGTGCCAACAACAGCTACTGCTGATGGGGGGGGGGGGGGGGGGCAGTAGGAGTGGGAAGAGGAGCAACACCAATTGCCAACAGAGGTATCAATAGTCATGCTTTCAATACTATGCTTTCATCAGTATTGCATTCACAACACATCTGCCTTGTGTTACATTCATTAATAGTTAGTTGGCTTTGCAGGGAATGTCATTGTAACAACAGTGGGGAGAGGTAGAGCAAGAGCAAGTGTGACAGTAAATGTTGATGGAGTTCCTCCTATGGGGAGAGGAAGAGCAACATGTGCAAGAGGAAATGTGAGGGGAAGAGCATCAAGAGGTAGAGGTAGACCAAGAGGGTCAGATGCAAGGCGTGCAGCAAGAGGAAATGATGCATTACCAGGCGAAGGCTGGACCCCAGTTCAACAGGATGCCTACATACCTGGGCCCAGTCACCCATCACCATCACAAACCCAATCATCATCACAAACCCAAGGTGAATGGTCCCAGGTCTATGACTTTGAAGGCAGACCAATTAGTGCTCCTTTCAAGACCCCCAAAGCATCTGCCAGGAAATGATGCACTAAGGAGCAGCTGGTTTTACTTTTTGTTTTTTGTACAAACTGCAAGCTAGGCAGTACAAACAAATTGAATGCCATGCCTCTTTTTTGTGTACATGGCAGGAAATGATGCACTAAGGAGCAGCTGGTTTTACTTTCTTTTTTTTGTACAAACTGCAAGCTAGGCAGCACAAACAATCTGTATGGCTTTGTGGGATTTTATAGCAGTAGGTTGTGTATGTGTTACTGATTTCCTAAGCCAAATTTTGTAATGTATGGCTTAGTGTTACTGATGCAGTGCAATGTATGGTTTTACAGCAGTAGGTTGTGCAATGCATGGTTACCACTTCTGTTCTACTGCAATGTATGGTATTGCTGCCAGGTTTATGTTCTACTATGGTTTATGGTATTGCACTGCAATGTATGGTTTATGTTCTTGTTTTGTATCTACCAGGTTTGTGTATGGTTTATGTTCTAGAGTTACTGATTTACTGCAATGTATGGTTCATGATATTGTACTGTAATGTATGGTTTAAACATCATGTTCATTAACAAAACAAAGGGGATACAAACATACACTAACAAAGCATACCAATCCAGATTAGAACATGAATCCATTAGAACAGGAATACACTAACAAAGCATACATTGTTCTGTATCTGCCAGGTTTGTCTTTAAAACATCAAGTTCATTAACAAAACAAAGGGGATACAAACATACCCTAACAGATTAGAACATGACTCCATTAGAACATGAATCCACACTACAACATAACAAACCCTAGGATGACACACAACAAAAAAATGCCCAGCCACAACATTCTATTTCTGTTTTGCATGTTTTTCACCTCCAACAACAGTCTACTAACTTCATCTTCTCTATTCTTGCAGCAGGTCCTCCACATCTCAACTTGAGCCAAGTATTCTGAGTCCCTGCGCTTCAACTGCTTAAGTTCATCTTCCAAGGACTGCATCTCAGCCATGGTCTTCATCTGCACTAATTTATCTTCCAGAACAGCCATCTCTGCTCTATTCTCCAAGGTTTGTATCTTCGCCTTCAATTTGTTGATAACTCGTTGCCCACGTTCACAAATGTCCCCATCAATCCATAAGAGGTGATCACATCCACCCTACAGAAATTCAACAGTTAGCCTATCTTAGAAATGTTCTAATCAGTTAGGCTACAGAAATTCACATTCAGGGTTAAATCTTAGAAATTGAACTATTACCGTCCTGCGTGAGCATCCATAGAATTTTCTTTCAGGATTTGCTTCAGTCTGGGCTATCTTCAGTACTGATCTCCGTCCACAATAACACAGTGGATAAGTTGAGGAAGTTGTCGAACCAGTAGAAGACATAGGGGAGAAGGAGGAGAGCTGCCGTCGACTAGAGCGCTGCCGAGCTGGAGGAGAGCTTGCCGTCGAAGGAGGAGAGCTGCCGTCGACTGGAGCTCTAATAATAGCTGGAGGAGAGCTTGCCGTCGAAGGAGAGCTTGCCGTCGACTGGAGCGAATGGGAGCTGGAGGAGAGCTTGCCGGAGGCGAGCTTGCTGACGAAGGAGGAGAGCTGCCGAGCTCGCAGGGCATCTAAAACCAACTGAAGCCCCAACTCAACTTATCCTCTGCCTCACGGGAAGAAGGACGCCCGGTCACGTGTACGCACGTGACCGGTTTGCTCGGGCCGCCGTTAGACCGGCAGACGGCAGGTGGACAGAGGAACCAATTAAAAATGGTTCGCAAAAAATAGGTATTCAATGTCTACTTTTCAAAACCCATGTATCACATAAAAATTTGACTGAAAACACAGGTACCAAACGCATACTTTAGCCTTAAAACTAATGATGGTGGTGTACCAGTTAATAAGTTTGCTTGTTTTGATGTAAACACTAATTATCTATTTATTTTTTAGTGTTTTTTTACATATCATCATCTATATTTTAGAGAATTTACAGAAACCCACTTATATTTTTGTTTATTGCATTTCATCACATCTATTATTCATTATATTTACAAAAAGCCACTTCCAGGGAACTGCCGTTCCATTCCGACATTATTTCCTCTCCTATGTGCTATCCTAAATTTCTTATACGACTGCTTGCTTCGTCACCGGCGATCCTGTCGGCGTTCACGATTCAAAGGTGAAGGAAGAAAGACTTCGTTTGAATCATGAACGCCGACAGGATAAAGCAAGCAGTCGTATATACTTCGTGCAATAGTTATTTGCCTTTTTGCATTAATTCTTCTGCCATCCCATATCATCTCTGGCGAATTTTCATTTCATCCATGTTTGGATATCCCCTAAAACTAGAGAAAATATTACGCAAAGAATTGTTATATCAAAAATTTAAATATTTGATTAAATCTTCTCTTACTTATATTCACTTCTCCTAGGATATATTTTACGGCAGTGGCGGAACCAGGATGAGATTTAAGGGGGGGCGAAATCTAAAGCAAAATGATCAATTTTTTTTTCTTTTAAGTAATGCAAAAGGTATCTTAGAATTACAATATTGAACATCAAGGAATAAAAACAATACAAATATTAAAAAATATGTACCGTACTATGTGCTGCAATTGCGAGGTGAAAGTTGGATCCTACGCTTTTGTATTTTTTTAAAACTTTGCAAAATGACTTCGTTCTCAATAGTTGCAAAAATTTTCCGCTCGATGTATACTACCATGCAATCATTCATCCAATCATCTCTCATCTTATTACGCAAATCAGACTTAATCTTCATCGAAGAGAAGACTCTCTCAACGATTGTAGTCGCAACATGTAAGACCAATGCCAACTCAATAAGCCTAGTATGAGGCAAACTAAACCAGTTGGATAAGATTCAAACAAATCTAAACGGTTGGTATGATGCTGTAATAGAAGCCTAGTATGAGGTAAACTAAACCCGTTCGAATTTTTCGCTTTATATTTGAATAAAATTAACTCAATGAGCATATAACATGACCCCTAAGAATAATTACGGCCGCGGAGGAAATAAATTGATCATCCAATGCTTTAGATTTCGGCCGAAAAAAAACTTAGAAGACTCCCTCTGCCTTGGCTGGATTGGAGATAACACCATTGCTTTAGATTTTGGCAAAATAAATTATCAATCTAAAGCAAAATAAATTGATCCTCTGCCTTGGGGTATAGGAGACTCCCTCTGCCTTGGCTGGATTGGAGATATGAGGTAAACTAAATCTAATCAGGGTTTTGCTAGCATCCACAATAACTAAAATGTTTCTCACTGCCACTTCCACTAAAACCCTGTTTCAACTTCCAATCATCCAATGCTTTGACTGCTTTGACTGGGGGAGAGGGGTGTTTTCGGCGTTGCCAGGGGGGCGGCCGCGCCCCTGGTTCCGCCCCTGTTTTACGGGATGCATTCTCACCGGAGATTATATCTATCCATATATATATATATATATATATATATATATATATATATATATATCATATCATACAATATCATATCATCGACGTAACAAAATAAACTAGAGACCAGCACTATTGTTTTTACGGCGGCCAAATGAGCGTCGTTAATGTTTTAATGATGATATTTTCCCTGACCGCCACTAAAAATCCCTTGTTCTTTTTTCCCTGATTTGAAGTGAATGTAAGATCAAGTCACAAGAGAGTTGCACAAGCGGTGAAAAAATGAGAGGAGTGAGGGAACCAAGGCCGCCTGACCTCAGCCATCTCAACCCGTCGCCGGTACCTGGGATCTCTAAGACCCACACTGCCAACCTAAGGTCTCGCATTACCAACGCAGCGTTCAGCACACCCGCGATGTTGAGCGGAGCAGAGCTGGCAGAGGAGATTGAACAGAAGGGTCCCGGGAAGTTTCGCCTTGGCAGGACGGAGATGTCCTCGGAGTTCCTCCAGCACCTCAGGAGCAAATGGAGCCACACTCTCTTTGGAAGATTCGTCGGCGGAAGGGTCGGCATTGAATTTCTCCGGCGAAGATTGGCCGGGATATGGAAAACAGCTGCACCATTCCTGGTCACGGACCTGGCGCGTGGAGTCTTTGCCTTCAAGTTCGAAACGGAGGAGGACATGCTTCGAATCCTTACTGAGGGTCCATGGATGGTGGATGGACTACCACTGGCGTTAATAAGGTGGAGGAACTGCTTTCGCCCATCCGCCGTCGACTTCACCAGAGCCCCGGTGTGGATCCGCATTCCTGACCTCCCGCCGGAGTTCTTTGATAGGAAGGCCATATTTGCCATGGTCGCTGAGGTCGGAGAGCCTTTAGCCATCGATATCGTCACCAAATTCACGGACCGCTGCAAGTACGCTCGGGTCTGTGTAGAGGCGGACCTTTCCCTCCCCGCGTGCATTGGCACCTACCTACCGCGAGATGGACTCGGAGGAGAGGTGGACTACTTCCTGCAACCTTTCGTGTACGAGAATATCCTTATATGCGACGGTTGCGGTCTTCTTGGCCATCAGGAGGGCGCATGTCCGGAGAAGACGATGAGTGGAAGCACGACTCCGGAAAACCCCATAGGCAAGGATCGAGCCCAGAACGGAGTTCAAACCCCAGTTCACAACCCCGGGTTGGATATCCCAAGGGAGGAGATGAACATAGACCAAGGCGAAGGGAGCAAGCAGGGGGAGGAAAGCATACCCGGTGCCTGGCACACCGTCCAAAGCCGTCGAAGCTGGGCAAAGAAAGGAGCGATGGGCCTCGGAGCTCCGGCACCGGTGGCGGCCGCTAGAGCGTTCAGGGGAGGCGCTCCCAGGGAGGAAGACGTACGGAGGGGCGTGCCACCTCAGCCGACAGCTCAGCATACAGCTCATAACGGACAAGAGACAGCGCCTGACACGACCCCTTCGCAGCCTGACGACTCTGTACTAGCCGTTGGCGTGGCGAGCGGAGGGGAGCGGACAAGGACAAAAGGCGAGGCCATTGAGGGTGGAGTACTCCTGGGTACTGAGCAGAGCGGCGGCGGCGCACGAGAGGATACTGGGTGGGCTAGGGCATCCCTTGCCCCTTATAAACCAGCGGGGAACGGGCCACGAGCCACCAGGCCCAACAAAACTTGGGCCCAAGTTATCAACACCAGCAACTACAGTGGGCCAAGCGCTAATAGATTCAGCCCGATCGCGAGATCCATGGCCGACCTCGATGACGACGAGCTCGCGACGCTTACTTTGCATGAGGTCGGGTGGTACGCGCAGGAGCGCAACAAAGGCAACCGCCCTGGACCTTTGGTCATTCCGCGAGGGTACAAGGCCTCTGCGGGGCAGGAGCGGCAGGAGATGGATGATGACGCCTTATCAGGAGCGCATCGTGCTGGGCTCTTGGCTCTTCAGTGTGCGTTGCAGGGGAGCAGCCCACAGCGGAGAACAGAGGACACCAGTGACATGGAGGAGGAGGGCGGAGGACCTGATAGCCAGGACATGGATGTAGCAGTAGACAAGGTCTTTCCCCCTGGCTTCACTCCTAGGAGGGAGGAGGAGGAGGATTCTTACTACCCAGTTGCAAGTCAGGCAAAGAGACTCAAACAGGATGAAACAGGGGACGAGCATCCTCTTAACCACGGGGGTGCCCAATGAAGGTCATCGCCTGGAATTGCCACGGCCTTGGGCCAATAAGAGCAGTGAGCGCCTGCCGGCGTATGCTCAGTAGACACAACCTCGACTTCCTCTTCCTCCTTGAGACGGTAGTAGTGGAAGCGAACATGGGCCTTATCTCCCGCAAATTGGGTCCGCAGTGGAGTACTTTTCTCCTCCCCTCACAGGGGCGGCATGGGGGTATCCTGGCGGTCTGGAGGACAAGCCTAGGTAGAGTTACCTTTGAGCATTTCACTGATCAAGCCATCCACGGTGTCATTACCACCAATGGGCTTGGGCAGTGGTTCATGTCCGTTGTCTACGCCGCTCGACGAGGTAGAGAACGCAGAGACCTGTGGGAAACGTTGGAGAAGCTCAACAACTCGGGGTGGCCGCACATCATGCTTGGGGACTTCAACGTCCTGGCGAGCCCGGAGGAGAAGCGAGGAGGGCAAGGCTTTCGTTATTCCTCCTCTGTCTCAGAATTCTTAGCCTTCATCACCAAAGACAGCCTGGTCGACCTTGGCTTCAAAGGCCCCTCCTTCACCTAGTCAAACCAACAGTTCGGCAGGTCAAGGATCCTTGAAAGACTGGATCGAGCGTTGGCCAACCCCATGTGGCGGAGATGGTTCCCTGAGGCCGAGATAACGCATCTCTCCAGATGTCGCTCTGATCATCGTCCCATACTGCTGGAATTGACCCCGGAGTTCCAGTGTCCTGGGCCTTCCCCATTCAGGCTTCAGCACATATGGAACGCACATCCCACCTTCCACCAAGGAGTCATTAGAGCTTGGAGGAGGCAGCGTCGCGGTTCTAAACAGTATGTGTTCCATGGGCGCATCAAGGAGATCAAAAAGATGGTCAAGGCTTGGAACCGGCGTGACGAGGGCGATATCACCAACTCTCGCTTGCCTCTTGAACAATACCTCCACATCCTGTACTTGCAAGAGGAACTCGGCCCACTTTCTCTGACTCAGGAGCAGAGGGTGAGAAGCCTTGAGCATCAGTTGAACGCCTTGGATGTCCAGCAGGAGTTATACACCGCTCAGCACCGTCGGAGAGTTTGGGTCACAGATGGGGACAGAAACACACGCACCTTTCATCAAGGTGTGCGGTCGGGCTTCCCCTGCTCCAAAATTAGGGAGCTCAAGCTCGAGGGGGGTGAAGTAGTCCAGGACCAAGAGAGCATCGCAAACCAGTTCCTGAAGCACTACCAAGACCTTTGGGCGAGGGACACCGGAAGCTTGGTCACTGCCCTCCCTACTCTTCCCCAGATCTCCCCAGACACCAGAATCCTCTTATCTCAGGAAGTCACGCATGAGGAAATACTGAGCACCCTCAAGGCCATGGGATCAAACAGATGTCCAGGGCCCGATGGCTTGACGGTGGAATTTTTTCTTGAGCATTGGAGCACCATTGGGCAGGATTTCTCGTCGTTGGTTCAGAATTTCTTCAACGATGGAGGGATGCCTAGTGGCTGGAACAACACATATATTGCATTCATCCCTAAATGCATCAATCCAAGACGCGTCAAAGAATTCAGGCCCATTAGCCTTTGCAACGTCTGCTACAAGGTGATTTCCTCCATCATGGTCAGCCGGATGAAGCCCGCCCTACAAGAGGTGATCAGCCTGGAGCAATCAACGTACATCGAGGGAAGATCCATCCAAGACAACATAGGCGCCGCTCACGAGCTCATGCACTCGCTGCAAAAGGCTCCCCGCTCGGAGGCACTCATGGCTATCAAGGTTGATGTCAGGGCGGCCTATGACTCTGTTAGCTGGAGATTCATTCGAAGGGTCTTGGCGTAGCTAGGTTTCCCTCCAACCTGGATCAAGTTGGTCATGGAGTGTGTCACCACCACCAAGTTTTCCCTCCTCATCAATGGCAGGGTGTGTGGCTTCTTCCCGGCGGCCAGGGGCCTTCGTCAAGGTGACCCATTGTCAGCCTACCTGTTCATCCTTGCACAGGAAGTACTCACCCGGCTGATCAAGACCCCTTTGGTAGCTCTGGAAGGGGTGACCTACCCGGACTCAACTGTTCGCGTGAGCCACCTGCTGTACGCGGATGACTGCCTGTTTGTGACCAGAGCAAAGCGCGAGGAGGCCAAGAAGCTCAACAACATCCTCCGTCGTTATAGGAAATTATCTGGGCTTGAGGTCAACCCAGATAAATCCAGCGTGAAGATATCTCCCTCCACCTCGTCTCGGAGAAGGCGGGTGCTTTCTCAAGCTCTGGGTTACTCTTTGAGCACATAGCCTTGGCGTTATCTCGGGGTACCCCTTGACTCGCGCAGGATCCAGGTGAAGGACTTCTCTCGTCTGATTGATGCTATGCAACAGAATCTAGTGAGCTGGAGAGGGTCGTATAGAGCCGAGGCGGGAAGAGTTGTGCTAGTCCAAGCAGTGCTCCAAGCCATGCCGGTGTTTGCTATGTCCTCTATTCATGTCCCTGTTACTGTGCTGGATAAAATCTCTATGCTGGCTTGCAACTATCTCTGGCAGGGGAAGAAAGGAGCTCTCTCCATCGTGGCTTGGGACACAGTTTGCCAGCACAAGATGCATGGGGGCCTGGGTTTAAAGGATTTGCGCAAGTGGCAGCAGGCGCTGAAGATGAAGCGGGCCGCAGCTTTTCTGGATCCTCAGGGGAGCGTTTGGATGTCGATATGCCGTGCCAAATACAACTTCGCTGGAGCTCTTCCCCTGCTCAAAGGATCAGTGAAAGTCTCAACCCTCTAGCGGGCCACTTGCAGAGCGGCGGATGAACTTCGCAGAAGCTTGAGGTGGGAGCCCGGACCTCATTGTCGTGCTAACATCCTTCTCGACTGGTGGATAGGAGAGGAACCTCTGGTCGCGCAGCCTTGCCTTATGAACTCCGATGCAGCTCTGTTGAAGACGACAGTGAAAGATCTCTTTGCGGTCGATGGCAGCTGGGATATTTGCAAGCTTAGCACTCTGTTCCACCCATGCATGGTGGAGAGAATTCGAGCCTTGCCACTTTCCTCTCACACCGGCAGCACGTCCAAGATGGGTTTGGAACAAGGAGGGCATCGTTACCTCTGCCTCGGCGTACCAGTCGCTGGTGGCGAGGGAGGGTAAGCAGATTGGAGTGGAGCAAATTGAGATTTGGAGAAGCGTTTGGCGCGCTCCCGCAGGTCCCAGAGCCAGAATGTTCCTCTGGAAGTTGATGCATGGCAAGCTTCCAACTAGATCGGCGTTGTGGTCTCTATGCCTCTGTTCCGACCATCTCTGTTCCCACTGTGGCCTGGAAGAGGAAACGCTGGAGCATCTTTTATTTCATTGCAGGTATGCTCGTGAGGTATGGCCCAAGGCTCTAGAGGGCACCGGGGTCATCGTGTCCGAACTCTCCTGTGAAGCGTATGTCAACCTTCTTTGCAGGGGTCGGAAGTCTAAGGAGGACATTAGGAGGAGCTCATTGCTTGCCTATGGGGCATGGTGGATTTGGAAGGATAGATGCAAGGTGGTTGCCGGAGAAGGGGGGCATGACCCGGGGGAGCTTGCTCGCCTTGTTAGATGGCAGTCCAAAGAACACCTAGCCACTACCTCTCAGCAGAGAAACAATCCAATGGAGAAGCAGGAACAGAGCATTAGGCTTCAAGTTGATGCTTCTTTCGACAGCAGGGGCTCCATAGCAGGCATCGGGGTGGTTTGCATGGATGATGAAGGGTCGATTCAGTGGGGAGACAGTGATACTATTGCTACGGAATCTAGCCTCCTGGGCGAGCTCGGCGCCATTCTCCTGGCCGTCAACAAAGCAAGGGACTTTGGACTTAAGAGCGTCCACATCGAGAGCGATTCCTTATATGCAGTGCACATGATAGGGGGAAGAATTCCGACTGCTGAGGAGTGCAGGGAAGTGGTTCATAACATATGGTGGGCTAGTCGTGATCTCACTAATCTTAGCGTGGCGCACATCCCTCGCGAGCAGAATATGCACGCGGACCACCTTGCGCGTGAGGCTCTTGGGCTTTCTAGACTGTTTTTTGGCTTTGGAGGGGCTGAGGCTGGCTCACCAGCCACCCAGCTTTTTTGTAACTAGCCTCTGTGGAGGTTTGTAGCCTCATGGCTCAATTAATCAAAAAAAAGTCACATGAGAGTTGCTGATAGGATGACATAGCATTGGTGAAAGCTACTTGAATCTTGAAGACTTGAAACTACCAAATCATAATATGAACATCAGAATAGGAATAGTTAAAAAGAAAGGAAAAAACAAGAGAAACCGAGGAAAATCTGATGAGTACACATCGAACTGAAAAACAAAACCAAGGATTAACTAGGAAAATCTGATGATTAGTACTGTATGTAACAAATCGAAGTGAAAAAAAAAAAGCAATCATTAACTAGGAAAATCTAATCTTATGATAGTAGTAATGTAAAACATCAAAGTGCATGAAAGGAAGCAATCATTAACTATGAACCATCCAAAAAAGAAGAAGCAAATCATGATCTCATCCCAAAGCTAGCTAGCTAGTAATCGAAGTCCAGAACAGAAAAGAAAAGACGATGTGCTTCTGGTGGAGATCACGAGCTATCTTGGCTCCTCCTAGCTCCAACATTGACTAGGAAACTTGGATCACCAACAACAACTTTTCCAAGACCTTGATTAAATTGAAACAGGGAGTGATCACCAACAGCATCCACAGGCCCAAGCGTCATTCCACTCATGGCTACCTCGGCTCCTCCATAGCCACCGCTATTCATGTGCATGTTTAGCGCATCAGAAAGATCGGAATGCCTGTTCAGGAAACTTGCATGTGCTCTATAACTGCCATCAAATTGAAAGGAGTTGCTGCTAATAGCAGCACTCGAAGAGCCAAGCATCATTCTGTTGCTCTCAATATGATCGTCCATCCTTGCACCAAGACAATACTGATCGTAATACATATGCTGGTTGGGAAGCATGTAATAGGGAGGTGGAGTACTGTATTCGTTAAAGTGCTGCTGATGATGATGAGGATTGGCTTGAGAGATGAGTGAATATGGAGAGGAGTATTGAACAGACTGCTGCTGCTGCTGCTGAGAATTGACTACTTCAGTGAGTGGATAACTTTGGGTCGGAGGAGGACTGGGTTTTGCGAGTGGAACAGAGTTGCTAATTGAGGGCAGCATGGGATCATCTTCGTATGTGTTGAGTGGAAGAGGGTTGTAAATTCTTGAAGGGCCTGTTTGGATGACAAGAATGGGGCGAATCCGTTAAATGAGAGGAATGGGCGAATTCCGGATTCCATATTCAGATATTTGGCTCGCTGAGTTTAATTGGAATCCATGGAATCCCATTTTTAGTGAATCGCGGCGTCCGTTCCGCATCCTTTGCGAATCCGCATATGTGGCGGGCCCCACATCCATCGCGTTCCTCATCCCATTTCCAACCCCTTAGACCCCGATGGTGAGAGGGAAGGCGAAGAGAGGCGGCCGGGATCTCGAGCTTTCCTCGTTCCGCCGGCCGGGATCTCGAGTGTCCCTTGCGTGGGTTTCTTCCTCATCGCCTTCGACCGCGCCGCCTCCATCCGTCGCTGCCTCCGCTCCCTCACTGCTGCCGACTACGTCGGCAATCTCATCCAGCTCCACATCTTCGTTGACCACTTCCCCCTCCCCGCCAGATCCGAGGGCCCTGGCGCTGATCATCGGCGATCTCATCCACCTCCACATCTTCGTTGGCCACTTCCACCTCCCCGCCAGATCCGAGGGCCCTGGCACTGATCTCGACAACAAGCTCGATCAATCCCACCAGATCTTGGAGCTAATCGATGGGTTCAATTGGTTCCTTGGCGAGAAGCGGGTGCACTACCATACGACGAATGCTGGGCTCCAGGAACAGTGGCTCGAGGTGTGGTGGCCGACGTCGGACGACGAGTTTGCCTTCGCGGTGGAGGATGACCTCGAGGTGTCGCCACTCTAGTATAGGTTTTTGAAAGGGTTGATTATGAAGTATTACTACGACGGATCAAGCTATAGCCCTCGGATCTATGGCGCATCCCTGCCACGGCCAAGGTTCGTCGCCGGTGATGCTCTGTTTCCTGATTTCTTAGCTGACATTATGGTAAAATTCTTAAGCATGATAGTAGATGTCTTCATGAAGTTGTTAGCTTGTACTATGGGCATATTTTCCACTGAATTGGTCTTATATTGTAGGAAATGCTCATCATTGCAACGTCGTGAAATGGAAGTAGTGCTTTTTGCTTAAGGAGAGTAGAAGCAGAGCATTTTTTGTCTCAATAGAGTTGTCTCACTTGTTTATTAGATGCTGAATGATGTTGGGGGTTGTTAGATGAGCTCCAGTGAACCAATGATATACATGCTGAATGATGTTGGGAGCTCAGTAGAGTTGTCTCCTATGTTTGTAATTTTCAACTAATTACTATTTTATTAGACATAGATCTTCTATAACTTATAATATTTGTACTATTTCAGAGTTTTTTTTAGTTTGTAATAATTTTATCGAGTTATAAGAACTAAGGATCAACGCATAAGACATGTATAAGTTGAAAATTATTTATATCTCATGGGTATTGTCATTATTATACAAAAAATCGAATAAAATCAAATTTTTATTATTAACATGCTATCAAAATTCAGAGATTTATAAATCAAACACTAGTTTTCACATAATCGGCAGATTCAGCTCATTCATACCAGACTAACCAAACG
This sequence comes from Narthecium ossifragum, assembly GCA_963920575.1. Lineage (NCBI taxonomy): Eukaryota > Viridiplantae > Streptophyta > Magnoliopsida > Dioscoreales > Nartheciaceae > Narthecium > Narthecium ossifragum. The sequence goes on along the minus strand of OY986963.1, from coordinate 34,995,665 downwards.
ACAGATTCAACAGATTCAACTCATTCCATACAGACCAGCCAAACAACAGAATCAAAATCCACAAAATCACCAGATTCAGCTCATTCATCTCATTCAGCTCATTCGTCAGATTCCAGGTTGCCAAATGCACCCGAAGAGTACTGTTTAAGTTGGAGGAGGTCCCAGGCTCAGGTTCCTTATCATTTTTGTCATCTTCTTCTGGAAGCTGGTTTTCGACAATTTCATCTTCAGAGTCTCCCTTCTCCTTCTTTCTCTTGTAGTAGATCTTGCATAAGACCCATGTATCCAACTGTAAAAAAAGAAATGAGTTGGAAAAGAGAAAATAAACAGAAAAGAGATCGAGAAATAAACAAGATCAATTCTCTACCTTGCAGACTACGACACATATATCATGAGTTTATTTGAGCTACTGATGTTTTAATTAAATGTTAACTCACCAGAGCAAACGGGGCTTCCTGATTTACAGGCACATTGGCTTCGTCGATCTTATATTCGTACATGAGCCAACCTGTTTTCACCCCTTTTGGTTGTATCCAATCTGGTGGCGCTTCCATGGCACATACATCACCATCACCACCGGCCCTACCAACATCGGCGACCACGGATATGATGATCTCCCTCGTCGTCCTCGTTGGGGGTGAAGGTTGCGGTTTTGTTGGAATGGGTTGTGGGAGGGGGGGTGGCAGATAGAAGGGGGCATGGTAAGGGAAGGGCGGGGACAGGGATGGAGGGAAGGGGCGGGGGGAGGGGATGGGCGATTTTGACAACCTCTTCTTCGTCTTCGTGAGAGGAGACGATGGATTGGGTGAAGAAGGTAATGCAGAAGAAGCTGATGAAGTAAAAGAGGGAGGGGTGGAGGGCGAGGAGAGCGAGGAGTTCAGAGAGTTTGAGGAAGTGAAGCGGGGTGGAGGAGCGGACCTTCTTGCGCCATCAACACATGAGGAAGTACAAGGAGATGACGAAAAGGAGCGAGAAGAGCTTGTTGGCATGGTAGAGGGGGAGGGTGTAGTCGGACACCCCCTCGAAAGAAGAAAGTGGGGTAGTGGAGGAGGTGGTGGTGGGAGGCTTGGAAAGGAGACGACAGACTTCTATTATATCTTAGGCTTCAAAGGGAGACGACAACGGCCGACTATAGACATTGGTCACGTGATCAGTTTACCGTTTGTTATTTGACGTCGTTTAAGCGTAAAATCAAAATGAAGTGATATTGATAAATGAGTTACCAAAAATATAATTATTAAATTAAAAGTACTAAAGTGGTATGTAGGGAGTTCTACGGGTGCCAAAAATGTAATTTAACCTAAAGTTAAAAATATAGACATCACGTGTAATATTTGCAACAATCCCACGTTTGTTTATAATCAGAACCCAAGGGTTTTTTTTATGATAAAGAGCGGACACTAATTGGGTGTCGAGGAAATCCAAAACCCCGAAACTCGGAAATCTAAAGACCCCAAATTTGGTGTAAGTGTCTAAAACTCAACTTAAACGGGTTCTTCAGCTAGGATCCTATAGGAGTCGACTTAGCTCAACGGGTTCTTCAGCTAGGAGTTGGAATCCGATACACCTATCTTCTTTCGAAATCGACATAAGTGTTAGAATATGACTCAAATTTGAGTCTCTCTTAGAGTCTAATTTGGACTCAGAGTCTAATTTGGACTCAAAGGCTCTCTCTCTATTGTTACCTATCTTGTATTTGCCTATTGATGAGGCGGGACCCAGTAGGGTTTTTTTGGCTTTTGGCTAACATTGTGAGAGAGGGCCGGGTGAGTTTGGGCGGCTGCAGCAGAGAAAGCAAAAGAGAGAGAAGAAAGGTTGCAGCAGTGAGAGAAAGAAAGAAACCGAGAGAGAGACGAAGGGAGAAGGGAAGAGAAGAGAGAAAAAGAAGAGAGAAAAAGAGGGCTCTGGTGAGAGAAGGCTTGGTGATAGATCAACCAAGCATTCCTGTAATTTTCTTGATCTTAGTGGATTTCTCTGGTGTGCTCTCTCCGTGGACGTAGGAGAATCTATCTCCGAACCACGTAAATCTCTGTGTCTCCCACTTTTCTTTTGTTTTTCTATTATCTTGCATCTTTTGGTTTGGTTCTCTGCGCTTGTGTGTTCGACATCGATTTAGGGCTTGCAAACATCGATCAAAGATCGAGGATCCGACGCTTCGGCGCCAACAAGTGGCATCAGAGCCTCAGGTTTTAGGGTTTGACAAGTCGCAACGATGTCGAAGTTTGAGGTGGAGAAGTTCGATGGCAAGATGAACTTTGAGTTATGGCAAAAGAGGGTGAAGGCGATTCTGGTGCAGCATGATCTTCACAAGACTCTTTTGGGAGAGGAAGGAAAGCCTGAAACTGTGAAAGAAGAAGATTGGGCAGAGAAAGATCTGAAGGCATTAAGTTTGATAATGCTATTTCTGTCCGATGAAGTGATGTACAATGTTCTTGACGAAGAGACAGCCATGGGCTTATGGAAGAGGTTAGAGAACTTGTACATGTCAAAGTCTCTCACTAACAAGTTGTATCTGAAGAAGCAACTTTACAGCCTTCGTATGGTAGAAGATGAAAGTCTTTTGAAGCACCTCAATGAGTTCAACAAGTTGATCACAGATTTGCTCAGAATGGATGTGAAGATCGATGATGAAGACAAGGTAGTTATTTTTCTTTCATCTCTTCCAGAATCCTATGAGCACTTGGTGACAACCATCTTATATGGGAAAGATACAGTGAAGATGGAGGAGGTCACGAACACTTTACTATCACATGAGATGAGGCGAAAGCCTAGATACTCAGAAGGTGAAGGTTTGGTGGCAAGACAAGCAGGTCAAGAAAGAGGAAGGTTCAAGGGTCGAGATGGAAAGAAAGGAAAAGATCGATCAAAGTCCAAGGTCAGAAAGTCTCAGTGCATATGGTGCAAAGAAGATGGTCACTGGATGAAAGATTGCAAGAAGTTTGCTGACTACCAAATGAAGGGCAAGGATGTTGTGGCAAGTGTGGTTTCTGGTACAGAAGAGGATGGAGATCTTCTTACAGTCTCATCAGGTACGAATCACTCAGATAGTTGGATTCTTGATTCTGGTAGTTCCTATCATATGTGTCCGCATAGATCATGGTTTGATAGTTATAAACAACATGATGGAGGGACTATGCATATGGGTAATGATGCTGCATGTAAGAGTGTTGGGATAGGAACAATAAAGATCAAGATGCATGATGGTATGATAAGGACTCTTGGGAATGTCAGACATGTTCCGGAGTTAAGGAAAAGTTTTATCTCACTTGGAGTTTTAGACTCAAAGGAATGCACATGGAGTGTATATGATGGTACCTTATTGGTAAAGAAGGGTGCTTTAGAGATCATGAAAGGAGATAAAAAAGGAAACCTGTACCAATTGATAGGAAAGACGGTGACAGGATTGGCTCTTGAGACAGAGAAAGTGCAACAGGCCATGCAGGGAAAGATGGCATCGCTGAGTATGAATCGGACTTGGGATTAGATGCAACTATCCAAGGGAAAGAGAGTGACAGGTTGCAAGTGGGTCTACAGGAGAAAGGAGAATATTTCATCAAAGAAACCAGATAAGTTCAAGACAGTAGCGGCCATGAAAGCTGTATGTTTGAAAGATTTGATGTCTGATGGGAAGATCCAGATGAGAACAGTTTTCACCAAAATGGATATGCCAGACATAAAGATGAAGCCATGGTCGAGGGAGAAGTCTAGGAATTGGCTGGACTTCTTCCCCATACAACGACACTAGTGGATGAAGGCCCCAGAGAGAGGGGGTATGATATGCAGAGAAATCAAATTGAAGCTCTTCTCAATATCCTGAAATTTGAGTCAATGTGGAGATTGTTAGAATATGACTCAAATTTGAGTATCTTTTAGAGTCTAATTTGGACTCAGAGTCTAATTTGGACTCAAAGGCTCTCTCTCTATTGTTACCTATCTTGTATTTGCCTATTGATGAGGCGGGACCCAGTAGGGTTTTTTGGCTTTTGGCTAACATTGTGAGAGAGGGCCGGGTGAGTTTGGGCGGCTGCAGCATAGAAAGCAAAAGAGAGAGAAGAAAGGTTGCAGCAGTGAGAGAAAGAAAGAAACCGAGAGAAAGAGAGAGAGGAAGAGATAAGGGAAGAGAAGAGAGAAAAAGAAGAGAGAAAAAGAGGGCTATGGTGAGAGAAGGCTTGGTGATAGATCAACCAAGTATTCCTGTAATTTTCTTGATCTTAGTGGATTTCTCTGGTGTGCTTTCTCCGTGGACGTAGGAGAATCTATCTCCGAATCACATAAATCTCTGTGTCTTCCACTTTTCTTTTGTTTTTCTATTATCTTGCATCTTTTGGTTTGGTTCTCTGCGCTTGTGTGTTCGACATCGATTTAGGGCTTGCAAACATCGATCAAAGATCGAGGATCCGACGCTTCCGCGCCAACAGTATAGGTGTCGAGGAAATCCAAAACCCCGAAAATCGGAAATCTAAAGACCCCAAATTTGGTGTAAGTGTCTAAAACTCAACTTAAACGGGTTCTTCAGCTAGGATCCTATAGGAGTCGACTCAGCTCAACGGGTTCTTCAGCTAGGAGTTGGAATCCGATACACCTATCTTCTTCCGAAATCGACATAAGAACCTCACTTCCACTTCGCGTGGCCGCCGCCTTTTGGCAGCCGCAGATGGGCGGTTTCATGCTCGGTGAAAGAGTTGGCCGGCCAGCCGCCGCAGTATTCTGGCGGATCTAACTTGCGTTTTGTTACTGCCTTATACTGTAAACTATTTCTCTTATGACAAGGAAAAGCCTTTAAATTAGATCCTCAATGAAACTTTTTGGTTAAACTGCAAAAATTAAACTTTCAGTTTTCCACCTAAATCACGGAGTAGAAAACTAACCAGGAAAAAACAAGAGCATGCCATAGATTATAAAACTTCATCTATAAAAAAAACCAAAAATGTCCTTACATAATTTGGAATTATCACCAAAATACCCACTAAAAAGGACTAAATTCATCATTTCAAGTAAACACATTCTGGTCCTTTCACATGAAAATTGGAAGTAAATAGGTCTAATCTCAGTCACTTAGCTAACATTAACCAAGGAAGGCAAGAGAATTATGGAAGATAATTACTTTTTTTTTAAAAAAGTGGATAGCGTAGACATGTAGATGCTAAATCTGAAATATAAATAACTTTTTCACAATATTGAGAAGACTCGCGTCCCAAATCTTTTTCCTTAGTTTTACAACAATATAAAGGAAGACCACATGATTTCAGCCTAATTAAACAGGCCATGAACAACATCTTTCGTCTAGAATTCACCATGCAGCATTTTTTGACTGCTGATAAAGCTACACAAGCGGATGAACATTATATATGTAACGTAATGTATTCGGCATTCAAAGTTTCAAACTACCTGCCTTCAATTGTGACAATCTGAGAGAAAACTTTGCTGGCGCTCATGTCTGATTGGCAATCCCTCGTCTCAGGTGTTGTTCCATCGTCTTCATCAACCATGATCACGCTGGTGGAAGGCAGCCGCCTGACCCGTGGACCTACTACGATTCCTGAATCCATATTAATGCTACCACTATCTTCATAAGGCTCCCTTCTCACCTCTGTTTCCTGGAGCTGGAGGGCGTACTCCAAGTTCCAGAGGACATCGGCAATCGTAGGCCTATGGGCGCCAAACTCCGCCAGACACTTCTCCGCTGTCTCCCCGTACTTCCGCAGAGAATTCGTGTTTATCTTGCCGGCGAGCCTCGGATCGACAATCTTCTCGAGCTGGCCTCTCTTCTGCCATAGCAGCGCCCACTCTGCCAAGTTGACCTGCTCCGATGAGAGGTTCTGATCGATCGCCGGCCTCCCACACAGCACCTCGAAGAGCAGCACTCCGAAGGAGTACACGTCCGACCTGTCGGTGAGCTTCTGCGTCTTGAAGTACTCCGGGTCCATGTAGCCGAAGCTGCCCTTCACTACGGTGCTCACATGTGTGTCTCCTAAGGAAGGTCCCAACCTCGACAGCCCGAAATCGGAGACCTTGGCTAAGTAGTTCTCGCCGAGCAAGATGTTTGTCGACTTGATGTCTCGATGGATGATGCTATGAGAGTGGCCGGTGTGGAGGTAGTGGATCCCCTGGCAGGCGCCGATGCAAATATCTAGCCTCTGCTTCCATGTCAAGCATGGCGAGCCTGAACCATATAAGAATTTCTTGAGAGTGCCCTTCTCCATGTACTCATAGACGAGGATCATCTCCGAGTGCTCCTCGCAGTACCCGATCAGCGACACGAGGTTCCGGTGCCTGATCTGGGATAAGAGTGTGATCTCCGTCTGGAACTCCGGATAGCCTTGCCGAGATCCAGGCATGCCTCGCTTCACTGCCACCTTCGTGCCATCCGACAATGTGCCTCTGTAGACGTTCCCGAACCCGCCGGCGCCGATCAGGAAACCGTCGTCGAAGTCGTTGGTCGCGAGCTTTATGTCATCGTAGGGGATTAGGAGATAAAGATCGACTCTTGGCGAAGGCGATTGAACCGTGGATTTACTCCCATAGCTCAAAGAGTTGGAGCAAACGCCTGGATTTGGAGATGACGAGCTCGGCGGCCGCTTTGGTTTTGGGGAAGCAGGCTTCACCGGCCGCCGCCTCTTGCATATGAATACCACCACCAGACCGATCAGCAACACTAAGAGAGCAAGACCACCTAGAACAGCGAGGATGATGATATATATATGAACTTTATGGTGACTTGTCTCCCCAGAACTGGGAACATTGCTGCTCATCATGAGCTTCATGATCTCCACGCCATTCAAAAAGGCGTCAGCACTCGAGCCCGCGACCGTCATCGACCGGTCGATGCTAACATTCAAATGCCTACCGGTACCGGCGTCGACGACGAAGTCCAAGTAAAAGGGCGTGTCCCGCATCCCGCCCGTCATCGATGCCGGATTCAAGTCACTGTACGCTGCAAGATCGTTGAGGTAGACGTTGAAGTAGAGCAGATTCATGTTGGCCACGAAGTCACAGAAGTGCAGCCGGACAAAGAACTGGTCTCCACTCGTCACCGGGAAGGTCCATGTGACGTTGAAGTTAAAATCGGGGTTGCTACGCCGCTGGATGTCGTCAAAGTTCATGCTCCTGGAGGTGCTGTAGACGCTCACCGGAGCGACATGTGGGGTGCAGAGGTGAGACGCCTTGTAATTGATGTTGTCCTCCATCGTGTGGTTCTCCACCGATCTGGATAGGGATCCTGGGCTAAGGAACTCAACGTCGGGGACCCACCTCCTCCACAGCGAGTCGTTGAATGGCGTGACCAAAGAGCCGCCGACATTGACCCTGTAGATGGTCTCCAATGTTGTGTAGGGAAATCCGTCCACACTCTTGCCCGGGCCGCCGTTTAGATACGTGGGATTCGATGCGTTGATGAGACAGGCCGGCAAGCTGAAGAACTCGACGGCGTTCACGAACGCGAAAGAAGAAGAGTTTGTGGGGGAAAAGGTGATGGTGAGCTGCTGCTGTTTAGAAGCGTCCACCCAGAGAAAGAACTCCTTGACGGTCGGGCCGGCGCTTTGCTCGACAGAGAAGTCGGAAAGAATCGGGGATTGGAGGGCGGCGACGTTGAAACGAGCGGAGGAGAGTTGGTAGCCGCCGGCGGAGAAGGGGAAGAAATGGAGGCGGATGGCGTGAGTCCCAGTCCCCTGCGGGGATATGACAAATTGGTATGTGGTGGTGGACGTGAAAATTCGGGCTGTTGAGTAGACGGCGGAGATGCCGGAGGGGGCACCGGAGTTGGAGACGGTCACGGACTTGGAGACGGTCTCGGAGTTGGAGACTATGAAAGTAGAGTCGGGGACGAAGGTGTGGCCAAGATCAAGATCGCTGGAGTTCGAGGAGGATCCACAATCTAGGAAGTAAGAGTCAGCAGGGGTGAAGGTCGATACGGCGGCGGCGGAGATGGAGAAGACGAGGAGTGCTGGCCATATTAGCAGCTCCATTCCCATTATTGGTGTGGGTGTGGATAGTGGACTGGAATGCGTCCGTCCATGGTGGGAATGGAAGTGGAATATAAGATTCTGGGTTGGAGTGGTCACTTGACTCGTGTGGTTGACGGAATCCCGCTATAGCCTATAGGCGCTCGCACTCAGACGCACATTTCCATGGTGGAGAAACCTTTGGACCCCCCAACGATTCGGACTTTTTTGGTTGCATGGATTAGGAAAGAAATTCTCCATAAATATCAAAAGCATATCCGTTTGGCAGATGGAGAGAGAGAGATAATTTGTGGGCTTAATTATTTTTTGACATGCTTTTATGTTGGCCTTTTCTTTTTAAAAACGGATATTAGGAGTCCCTATATTGATTGTGAATCATCTCAATATCGTCCTTCAACCCGGTTTAATTTAATTATTTTCATGAAAACAATGCCGATAATATCATATCCCTACTACACTACACCCCTCAACTGACAGCTGGAAAAAAGCTCCAAAGGATTAAAAAGTTATGTTGTCATACCAATTTTTGAGTTTTGATTATACTATACTGCATACGTTTCAAGATAAAAAAAAATGTACAAAGAAAAAAAGTTTGATATCTGGCTCAGCTCACCGTCGAAATCCACGCGTTTGATGGAACTCCAGGGACGATGTTTAGCCCTGATACAGATGCCTACTCATTCAAAACTCTAGCGAGCGATGTTGGTTGAACACTTTAGGCCTCGTTTAGTACGGGGTTAACTTTATTCCGGATTAAGAGACTTTATTTTAGGTTTTGAGAATAACCTTATAATGATTACTTGGAATAAGAGAAAAATAGAGTGAAGAATGATAATAACTTTGTAATGATTACTTGGAATAAGGAAAAGGGTGTTTGGGGTTAAGGGGTGGAATAAATAGTGGATTCGGGAATATTTCAAGAATATTCTTCCCCTTAACCCGGGTTAAGGGTTATTCCCAAAACCTATTCCCGTACCAAACGAAGGCCAATATGGATGTTCCAACTTTATTTAGAATCAGAATTCAGAATTACTCCAGTGTTCCAAATTTATAGGATCATCTAACTATGAATCCCACCCGATCAAAACTTTGAGTTTGACTAGGACCCAACCTGACCATCTGGGTAATCTATAACAGACTTTATTAATCTAGTAAACTCGAGCCAAATAACCACAACGGATCAACAAACTATCAACACCGGATCCGCATCCGGACTGACACCATCAATCAAATACAAGATGATAATACCTAGCCTTCCATAGATCATCCTAACACGTATCATCCCACGGGCAGCACAAAAATTCACATCAAATTAGTTGGAGTCACCCCAATAATTTTATTTAAGACAGGGTGTTTAATAACACTGGTTGTCCTTTCGAGGACAAGCATCACTTCTTTGTTCCTACTTTTCAACGAAGAACAGAGATGTAAAAATAGCTAAGTTAGAAAGACAGGTGAATATCAACCTGAATCCAAATACTCATGCCATTCGGTTTCAAATGGCATGAGTATTTGGCGAGAAGTATCTGGTCTAAGATTCTTTGTTTCGATTCAATTGTTTTTCTGCCTATCCCTCGTCACCTTAATGTCAGGACAGATGGTATTGCGAGATGGTGTTGTTGGTCTTGAGCACCGTTTAGGTGGACTCTAGAGGACGGCATTGGGATCTTGGAGTTGTTAATGTAATAGCCTTCGGACTGAATTAATCAAAAAAAAAAAGCAATAGGTATTCTGTTGATGGTTGAGTTATCAGACTTGTAATACAATGCCATCACGTTGCAAGATAATCTAAATCTCCGTAACAGTCAAGTTTATGATCTTATGTTCTCTAACAGCCTCACAAATTTTTAACACCCTGCCTCAGCTTAGTGTCAACACTCACCAAACAGCATCATTTTTCCTACTTTCTCATCATACAGTGGTTTACTCAACTACAGAAGACGTCTTTGGCAAATTCATTGCTGATTCAATAATCTAAAAATGCCATGGCCACACTACACTACTCTCAAATCCTCTAAATTCACCTAAAACACCTCTGCCATCTCGCACCTCAGTATTTGGCAGTGGCACTAACAAACGGCCCAGTTACAAAACATATCTTGCTATCGACTGGAATGTCCATAAACTTGCATGATCCTCGACCCTAGAGCAACGATATGGTGATGCTGAAAGAACTAATTGTGGCAGTCGTCTTGAGCAATTCTTTATTCTTTTGCAACGCCCACAAGTACAAGCCATACAAAATAGAGCTCTATCCTGTGCAATACTTTTTTTCTTAAGCTAAACATGTCAATGACAGAATGTAACACACACAATTATCAACAGCCTCAGCTGAGTTTCTATTTTGTAAGATGTCTTCCATAATCTCTTCTAAGCACATAGCTATCAACAATAGAAACACCGTTTGGATACCATTTTCACACAGGAAAAAGAAAAGAAAAGAAACTCGTGAGTAAATTGTCTGCAATCCCATGAACATTTATTGAGCTGTCACAGAATGTGCTCATCTTAAGGAAAGAAACCCGATCATTATTTACTCGTGTGAGTAAATTGTCTGCAATCCCATGCACATTTATTGGGAAGTCACCGACTGTGCTCATCTTAAGAAATTAATATCAGATTAAAACTTGATTGAACTCCTATTCAAAGATTCAAGAGGAAACCTTCATTAGAAGGTCGTTATAGTATTTCTTATTAGACCTAAACATGTACAAGCGATAGAAAACAAACCTAACATTAACTGTGTTATTTCATAACGACAAGTCAGAAGAGATAATGAAAGCACTCATCCTTTGGGGGAAATTCGTTCTCGTATTGCATTGGCTAGCAATAACCCCAAACAAACATTATGAAAGACAGAACCAATTTATGGTCAATGATGTAAATCACATGTCTATAAGAACTTTCTGATATGCAGAAAACAAAATTCAGGTCATATTTCACGAAGATGATCCTTACATGGCCACTGCCACTTCTTGTAAGTACATTTTTTTTTTTGAAGAAGAAAGAGGGGTGTAAACCTCTAAATGCACACTTCTTGTAATTACTTAACCCAAAGTACCAACAAGTCAAGTCATAGTGCTTCACAATAATACTTGCAACACAATGTGACCCTCACATTAGGACATAAATTTGCAATCAATCCACATCACTGCAGTACAAATGAATAATGGAATTGATATGTAAGACAGTAGTTGATAACTGTGATTTAATATGTAACGGAATAACAGACAAGTCATAAGAAAGGTCAGCGACAAACAATTAAAGCAAAGAAATGCCCAGAGATAAAACAATGCGTGAATGATACCTCCAAATAAAGAAAGATAAGCTCATTTTTCATGCCCATCAATCTAAAGAGAGGACTTCCTAGGGAAAAAAAATATAGAGTTTCACAATCTGGTATCTGTCCCCGTGTCCTCCAGCTTGGATAATATCTGCAACACCTACTTTCTTTTCCATACATCTTGAGTATATAGCCTCTATCATCTGGTTACAACACAACAAGTAAACCAATCAGCCAAAGCATAGCAGATGATGAGGACTCTTGGCCCCCACTAGTTATACAATTGTTGAGGGTCATTCCGGTCCAACGAGGGGCGAGAAGTACTATCAGCTTGTGTGTGTGGAACAATGATTGGTTATTGCCTATGTTATCTAATGCATATCAAGGAACAATATTTTCCAATTCAAGTTAATCCATAAAAACATGATCAGGAATGTCATTAACACCCATAAAAGTGAAACCAATTGCTTCTCTTGGCAACTGGAATTCCTTGGGTTCACTTGCAACATTAAGTAACACAAGATTCCAAAGCTTCAAAAATGAGCTCCCACCCATGAAAGAGAATATAATAACTGAATAAGATATCCATCCTAGCATTTTCTAGACCATGGTATAACCTGCATTTGTTCGGTCTTTCTTTAAACTGTGTCCACACTTTGAGTGACCTGCCAATATGTAAAATGTCTCATGATAATCGCTTGCCAACCATAATCGGGGAACTAACAAATCAAACAACCTTTTATTCATACACAGCTGCAAATAGGTGAAGATGTCTGTCTTGAGCATCCCATTTCATAAGCGCCTCTATCTAACTTCAAGATAGTCGGATTGCTTAACATCCATTTATTCCATTAGCCAAAAGGACAACTTTCATCCGCTGTTCTTGCACTGGGCGTGGAAGGAAGCCTATATTGCTAAAGGGCACGTCTGTTCTTGCACTGGATCTTTGCCTCAAGCTTCATAAAATTATAGGCGTATAACTTGGATGTCTATATTGCTCAGTTTTTGTAAAATACAGTCAAAAGTGTACAAGGTATCTCATTATATAAATAGAAACTGCAGCATGAAATATCATGGATGTAACTCTCATACAATAAACATCAAAATCTATACAATTTTTCATTACAAGAATGCGAGAACAAAATGTGCCCTTAGTGGGAAGAATAATTTTGACCTGAGAAAATATTACACTCAACCAACAAAGTTTACTAACAAGATTGCAAGTAACAACAACAAAAAAAAATCCTATTGAAAGATGATGGTGTCGGGGCGGAAGTGCCCCAAAATGCCAAGACTCACCAAAATGATCTAAATAAACGAGAGGTCGAAACTTAAATCAAGCAAACCCAAAGAACACCGAGTTTTTTGTAGTTTGGCAAGTGCCTATGCGCATGAACAAAACAAAAACCAAATCAACTAATCAAAGGAAAAAACTAATTCAAAACTCAACTACATTACTCTTTCTCAAGAAAAAAACTAATTCAAAGCCATCATGCTATCTTTTCTAAATGATTTAAATCCTAGACTAACTCAGCAAGATCCAAAATCAAGCCAAAGGCAAAAGAAGACACATCAAACAGTATCTTCACCACAGACTCGGCGTGAACCAGGTTGGGGGTGTCAAGACCGAGTGCGACTCCCGATCGCAACATGAGTATATCCGCCTCTCCTCCATGTTATAGAACCCCTTCTCCAAGCCCCCTTCTCCGCCTCCGTTTCTTTTCAATAGTTAAAATGGTGCTAAACAACGAGCAATCCCCGAGACAATACACCGGCTCCCACCTGAAAACCAAGAAGCTGAATGTCTCCAGCAAACAAGGGCCACGATTCTCCCGATGCCGCAGCACCAGCAGCAGATCCCTCGATGATGACTGTACGAGGTAAAAGTCTGACCACGTCCGGAGGAGGAGGAGGGCCGTGGTGGTGGAATAGCCCATTTGTTTGATCTGATCGCCGGAGTCGCTCACCGGTGACTCCGACGCCACCTCTATCTCCATCCATTGGAACTCATCGGCAAAGAAGATCGATGATATAAGCTTCGAAAATGGACTGCGGCGTCACCTCTATTTCAATCCATTGGAACAGAACATCCTCATGAAACAGAGCATCCACCTCTGTCTCCATCCCTTCGCTGCTTATATATACCAATCAGCCCATGTACAAGCCAACTGGTCCTTCACATTCAAAACTGGTCTATTGGAAGAAGCAAGCTTTGAACTAATACCTCTGCTCTGATACCATGTGAGACATTCTAATCACTCAACCCAAAAGCTTAAGTCACGCACCTTTATGTTCCATCCCTTAGAGAAGCATGTATGAACCAATTATCCTTTACAAACAAACGACCAGAAGCCATCCCAAAAATACCATGCACCTAATAACTAGTAGAAAGTTGTTTTTATTATCTCTAATAGAGCCTATTACCCGCGCTTCACCACAGAGCTGGCGTGACCCACATCGGCGCTCTGGGAAACGAATGGAGATGTCACTTGCCATCGTAGCGTGAAATGCTGCCATCCTTCAACTTGTAGCACTTGATCTCCATGTCCATTTTATCGACGTTTCCTGTCCTTCTGCGCAATCTTTGTGCTTTACAAATGAGGAATACACAATCATTCGTGAAAAATATGCAATCCTTTTCCCATCCTGTGCACAGTGCGGAGACGGCTATGGATGTGTTTAAGCCAATAAAGAGCGAGCACTCTCGCAGGCTTTCCACCCGCCTCCATACACCCTTCTCATAGTCCAGTTGCAAAACACACTCTCGCTTGTCTCTAGCAAAGACTCAAACCTTTCGCTTAAGCTGCACTTGCAACGGCGGCAATTCGGGTCATGACCCGCGAACCCGATCCGACCCGACCTGAAATAAACGGGTTTGGATTTGATGTTGTGAGATACTCTAACCACTCAACGCAAGGTTTGAACCCAAGACCTCTGCTCTGATACCATGTGAGACACTCTAACCACTCAACCTAAAAGGTTAAGAACCCAAGACATCTGCTCTGATACCATGTGAGACACTCTAACCACTCAACCTAAAAGCTTAAGCTATTAGGAGAGGGAGAGTTAATAGGTATATAGTCTAACAGATGTTATCAGGTTCGGGTCATAAACGGATCGATCCGTTTACGACCCGCGAATAAATGAGTCGGGTCGGATCGACCCGCGGGTTAGGCGAGTCAACCCGTTTAATTTTAATGTCACTTAGATTTTTAGGACTAATTTGAATGTCATCTCATCTCATCAAGGAAAATAAAAACAAGTTGTAAGTTTATTGTTTAGGTTGGATGGTTTGGATGTAATTGAAACAAGTTGTAATTTTATTGCTTACTAATTTTATTAATTAATTGATAATTTGATGCTTGATTGTTATTAAACGGGTCAGATTGTTGTTAAACGGGTCGACCCGACCCGACCCGTTTATTAAACGGGTCGATAAACGGGTCAGGTCGGGTTGACCCGTTTATAAAGGGGTCGGGTTCGGATTGATAAACCTGACCCGTTTATTAAACGGGTCAGGTTTGGCCTTTGGGTCTAGATATCAGTGCTCGACCCGACCCGTGAACCTGAATTGCCACCCCTACTTGCAGCAGAGTCCCCGACACCTCTCTGAGGTAAAAGTGTTCAGAGTCCTTTGTTTCCTCTTCGAGCCCTTCGAACCCTTGCTCCTCCTCTTGGTCCTCTTCTTTCCCTTGGTCCTCCTCTTCGTCCGACGCTTTTGCAATCAGTACTGCCTGGGCTCGCTTCCGTCAGAGATGTCGCGCCTCAGGACCTCCCCATCACAGTTCACTACTAGGAACTTTCCGCTGTAGTATATGGCGTCGTGAAAAATACCAACTTGAGGTGCCCATGCACTATCTCCCGGATGGACGAAGGCCAGCTCAGTGCCCAAGGAGTGGATAGGGGCGTCCAAAAAGCCCAAATGACCCGGCCCAGACCCGTCAAGGTCATAGCCCGGTCCGCCCCGGGTGTTGGCCTGCTAAACCAGGCTGATCCGGGTTCAGGGCCCGGACCATGTCCCCTTGGTCAAAAACTAGGTCCATCCGACCCGACTGAGGTTTTAAAGAAAGCCCAACCATTAACTCTCACTCCATCAGTACCGTCCACGTCATCACCCCCAATAACTGCTTCTCCCTCATCTTTCTTGTGTCGCGACTCACCCGATCAACCTGCTCGCAACCCCAACCCTCGCCAGAGCTCCGTCGCCGTCGCCGCACTGCCCTTGCTGCTCCCCCATCTCCATCGCCGTCGCTGTCACCATCCCCCATCCCGCTCTCTCCCATCTCCGTCGTCGTCCCCCATCCCGCTCTCTCCCTCTCTGTTCCCCAAGCCGTCGACCTCGCCCCACGCCGTCGACCTCTCTGTTCCCCATCCCCCATCCCACTCTCTCCCTCTCTGTTCCCCACGCCGTCGACCTCGCCCCACGCCGTCGACCACGCCCAACCCGCTTTCAACCCCAACCCTCGCCGAAGCTCCATCGCTGTCGCCGCACTGCCCTTGCTGCTCCCCCATCGCCGTCCCCCATCCCCTCTCCTCCTCCCACATCCCCGTCGCCGTCCCCCATCCCCTCTCCTCTCCCCCATCCCGCTCTCTCCCTCTCTGTTCCCCATGCTGTCGACCTCGCCCCACGCCGTCGGCCACGCCCAACCCACCTCGGCCACCTCATCGCCGGAGCTGGAACTGGAGCGGAGTCGTCGGAGATCTCCGATCCACATTTTTTTTTTAAAGAACCCCGGTCTCCAAGCCGGGCAGGGCCATACCAGCGACAGACCGGGTGGAAGGTCTATTGGGCCGGTACTGGCCCAGTCCAGTCCGGATGTTTACAAAGACCAGATCGGGTATTGCCTCCAACCCGGCCCGGTTTACCCGAACCAGGCCGGCCCATTTGGACACCCCTAGAAGTGGATGATGAGGACTAAAATCTGAAGTACTCGAAGAAAGAACTACCTTCTTGCTGAAGCCCTCGTGGATATCCTCTTCTGTACACCTGATGGGACCTTGCAGCAATGGAAACTGAGAGGGGAGGGATTTTTCCTCGTGATTCAATAAGCCAATCTTGTGAGTTTCGCTGAGCAGCATGATCCATCCATATGCTGATCCGATGTACCGCCTTTCAAAAAATTTGTCAGCTCCAATGGATCGTCTTTGCACAAATTCTTCGCACTTGATTCGTATCGTGTTGGTTGGGCTATACAAGCACATGGAGATGCCGAGATCGGGATTATCCTCATCGGGAAGGAGCAACCAAGGGATCCCATGGCAAGGATAGCTGTCTTTGGTGACACGGATCGCCAGGTTCGGGGAGTGTCAATGTTTCTTCTCTTCTCTTCTTTTTGTTTTCTCTAGTTCATTTGACCGTCAATGTGAGAGAGGGAGATCGTGGATTGTCACGGTGAAGAAGGGAAGGGAGAAGAACAGTCTTTTCTCTTCTCCTTCATTTGATCATTTGTGGGTTAGATGAATCCTGGCCGTCCACATGAATGAACGGCCAGGATTTGGTCACTGCAGGGCCTTATGTAAGTGAGGTACTGCAGCCCCCGAACCTTCCGAACCCTGACGATCCGTCATCACCAAAGATAGCTATCCTTGTCGTGGGATTCCTTGATTGCTCCTTCCCGATGAGGATAATCCCGATCTCGGCATCTACATGCGCTTGTATAGCTCAGCCAGCACTATACGAATCAAGTGCGAGGAATTTGTGTAAAGCGATCCATCGCATCTGACAATTTTTTTGAAAAGCGATACATCAGATCAGCATATTGATGGATCATGTTGCTCAGTGAAACTCACGAGATTGACTCGCTGAATCTACTGACAAGGGAGCAAATCCCTCCCCTCTTAGTTTCCATTGCTACAAGGTTTTATGACGACGGAGCACCACAGCCTGCAGACGGCGTGAAAGCACGACAAATTCGGAGGGTTGAGCCTTCTCATAATCTCCTTCAGAGGATCTATGAGCAAACCAGCCCAAGATCTGTGAGCAAACCAGTGCAAGAGCAAACGTGAGTACCGTTAACACCTATTTGGCTTCCAATCCTCCCTTGATTGTTAATATTTTCTCCTAAACAAGGGTTACATGAACGCCTGCATATTTCTCTCTATAGCATGTAAATTGATGACAACAAGATTCTTGTAAGGCCATATGTATAACAAATACACAAAACAACTACACACTCGCTGTTGCTAAGCCTATCATGTGATTGAACACAGAGGAAGAGCATAACCAAACGAACTAGAGTCTAGAGAACTAAGTCACTTCAGGAATCTATTCACGATTAGCAGCGGATGCAGATTGGTCTTCAGTTTTTGATTTGCTAAATGACTTCTGCTTTTCCAACACAGGAATATAAGCAGCTGTTGACTTCTGAAAAATGTCAGCTTCTGGCTTTTGGGGATCGCGAGGGCTAACGAGTTTTTTCTCAACATCTTCAAACTTAGCAGTGGCCCATGGCGCCGTGCCCACATTTCCAGCTACATTTGGTGCATCAATAGTCAAAGTAGAGATGGCATCTCGAGGTGCGTACCATGTGTGACCGCATGCTATACACTCCAGCTGCAGTGTTTGATCAAAAAGGGACAAATCAGAGTTAGTTGTCAATTTCTGCGTTATACATAGCCTTGTAAGAACATACAATCACAAAAAAAAAAAAACAGGTTCTTTCTCGAATTAACAGGAATGAGAGACAAACACAAATTATTTATTCTATTGACACAAGAATTCCATACAAAACAAGCAATAGGTATTCTGTTGATGGTTGAGTTATCAGACTTGTAATACAATGGCATCACGTAGCAAGATAATTTAAATCTCCATAACAGTAAAGTCTATGATCTTATGTTCTCTAACAGCCTCACGAATTTTTAACACCCTGTCTCAGCATAGTGTCAACACTCACCAAACAACATCAGTTTTCCTACTTTCTCATCATACAGTGGTTTGCTTAACTACAGAAGACATCTTTGGCAAATTCATTGCTGATTCAATAATCTAAAAATGCCATGGCCGCACTACACTACTCTCAAATCCTCTACATTCACCTAAAACACCTCTGCCATCTCGTACCTCAGTATGTGGCAGTGGCACTAGCAAACGGCCCAGTTACAAAACATATCTTGCTATCGACTGGAATGTCCATAAACTTGCATGATCCTCGACCCTAAAGCAAAGATATGGTGATGCTGAAAGAACTAATTGTGGCAGTCGTCTTGAGCAATTTCTTTATTCTTTTGCAATGCCCACAAGTACAAGCCATACAAAATAGAGCTCTATCTTGTGCAATACTTTTTTTCTTAAGCTAAACATGTCATTGACAGAATCTACTACACAAAATTATCAACTGCCTCAGACAAGTTTCTATTTTGTAAGATGTCTTCCACAATCTCTTCTAAGCACATAGCTATCAACAAACACAGTTTGGATACCATTTTTACACAGGAAAAAGAAAAGAAAAGAAACTCGTGAGTAAATTGTCTGCAATCCCATGAACATTTATTGAGCTGTCACAGAATGTGCTCATCTTAAGAAAAGAAACTCGATCATTATTTAATCGTGTAAGTAAATTGTCTGCAATCCCATGCACATTTATTGGGAAGTCACCGAATGTGCTCATCTTAAGAAATTAATATCAGATTAAAACTTGATTGAACTCCCATTCAAAGATTCAAGAGGAAACGTTCATTAGAAGGTCGTTATAGTATTTCTTATTAGACCTAAACATGTACAAGCGATAGAAAACAAACCTAACATTAACTGTGTTATTTCATAACCACAAGTCAGAAGAGATAATGAAAGCGCTCATCCTTTGGGGGAAATTCGTTCTCGCAATGCATTTGCTTGCAATAACCCCAAACAAACATTATGAAAGACAGAGAACCAATTTATGGTCAGTGATGTAAATCACATGTCTATAAGAACTTTCTGATATGCAGAAAACAAAATTCAGGTCATATTTCACGAAGATGATCCTTACATGGCCACTGCCACTTCTTGTAATTACTTTTTTTTTTAAGAAGAAGAAGAAGAAAGAGGGGTGTAAACCCCTAAATGCACACTTCTTGTAATTACTTAACCCAAAGTACCAACAAGTCAAGTCATAGTGCTTCACAATAATACTTTCAACACAATGTGACCCTCACATTAGGACATAAATTTGCAATCAATCCACATCACTGCGGTACAAAATGAATAATGGAAATGATATGTAAGACAGTAGTTGATAACTATAATTTAATATGTAACGGAATAACAGAGAAGTCATTAGAAAGGTCAGTGACAAACATTTAAAGCAAAGAAATGTCCAGAGATAAAACAATGCGTGAATGATACCTCCAAATAAAGAAAGATAAGCTCATTTTTCATGCCCATCAATCTAAAGAGAGGACTTCTTAGGGAAAAAAAATAGAGTTTCACAACCTGGTATCTGTCCCCATGTCCTCCAGCTTGGATAATATCTGCAACACCTACTTTCTTTTCCATACATCTTGAGCATATAGCCTCTGTCATCTGGTTACAACACAACAAGTAAACCAATCAGCCAAAGCATAGCAGATGATGAAGACTCTTGGCCCCCACTAGTTATACAATTGTTGAGGGTCATTCCGATCCAACGAGGGGCGAGAAGTCCTATCAGCTTGTGTGTGTGGAACAATGATTGGTTATTGCCTATGTTATCTAATGCAGATCAAGGAACAATATTTTCCAATTCAAGTTAATCCATAACAACAAGATCAGGAATGTCATTAACACCCAAAAAAGTGAAACCAATTGCTTCTCTTGGCAACTGGAATTCCTTGGGTTCACTTGCAACATTAAGTAACAAGAGATTCCAAAGCTTCAAAAATGAGCTCCCAGCCGTGAATGAGGGACTATAATAACTGAATAAGATATCCATACTAGCATTTTCTAGACCATGGTATAACCTGCATTTGTTCGGACTTTTCAGGTTCCTTTGTTGTTCTTTCCTCTGCAGTCAAACCATCCTGCAATATTCAAAAAACAATAGTTGCAAGCAGTTATATAGAAGTTAGATGAGAAATTCTCTCAAAGATTTAAGCTAAAAATGGTCTCCATTATAGATATACACGAGCCCCTCGAAACTGCAAGCAAAAGTAGAAAATATGGATTGAAATGCAAGACCTCATTTACATGGTATTTATATATGGCATGCATGCTTGTGTGCATATGCACATAGGTATTTTCACTTGACCTTACAAGCAAATACTAGACACTGTCATATAAAGTGACCAAGTTATGAGCAACCATAACATCAAGCAACCACTCTGGCCAACAACCAAGCCGAGCATCAATGGCCTAGTATCCCTATCTACTACTCCTACATGTTCTATGCCTTTGACTGCAACTGGAGTAAAAATCTTTCTGCAACGGTGTTCTTCTTTTTTTAGCACAAACCAATCAAATTCCATTCTAGAGATTCAGGGCATTCAGGAATGCCATTCACAGCTCTTATATGATATAATGCGGCAAAAATAACAGGATGTTCACAGTAAGTGACAATAGTAGATGGAAAACCTAGCCAGTTACAGAAACAGTAAGGATGCATACCTTTAGTTCATTGGGAGACATTGTAAGAATCACAATTGGTTCCAACTCTTTATTCAACAAACGCTTAGCCAATAATGAATTGTTCTGCATGAATATGGTACAAAGCTATTTTGTTACTTAGCATTTCAAGTAACATATATGTTCAGGACTTTCTTTTCCTCTAGATGAAGGCTAAAAATAATAATAATTAAGAAATGTGCTTGCAAAAACAAGTATGTATATATCAACAAAATCAGAGAGAGATACTTGAAATCTTGCGAGTCATCACACGCGCAGATTCATGCTTGTAATTACAACTTGCAAATAATCATAAATGCACTTGTGGAAAAGCACAGCATCCGTCGGACTAGTCCAACACCACTGTCCAATCAAGTATTTCCTACAATATGTGCTGATGCATTTGGAAATGTCACTCCCTCAATAGATATTTCTGACAGATTACAGATCTATGAAGCTTGTGAAATATGACGTTCATGCGAGATATCCCTTCTTCTTCATGTCCACGGCAAGTTAAAAAGAATTCAATGGGTGTTTAAAAATTTTGGCCGAAACTGATCTGCTGTGACAAAAGAAAATCTGTATAGGCCACTCAAAAGTGATATCAGACCCGGTTTTGGCCGAATCTCTTCTAATTAGGTTGTTCCCGGCCGTGCCAATTGTGTTCCGCTGTGGTTCTGTCCACATGGCCCAGAACAACCTGAACAAGTTTGGTTGGGCCATGCAAGCTTTTACTGGGTCGAATTACTTGTATTAGCCAAATCAAACAGCTTAAATCACATTCATCTTCCATTTTTCACTCCTTTCTACACAAATACACAAACATAATTCTCACACCTTCCACCTCAATCCAGTCAAGGGTCGACCAAATCAAAAGCTGACTGGCAAGCAGCAAGGTACGACCAATAGCAAGTCTCCAAGGGTATTTACCAATATATATAAACAATCATTGTTACTCCTCTCCTAATCTATCTTTTCTTTTCCCCTTGAGTGAGAGGGGCACAGCTAGCGCCCGTGGCTTCAGCTTCCGCAAGTAACTGCAGCGTGACAGTGGTTGCCGCTGCCCCCAGCAACAACTTGCAGGCAAACTAAATGTCCAAATGCAAGGATGAAAATGGACATGAAAAAATGAACTTATGAACTTGAACCAAGGACTACAATCCGATCATAGAAAAGGAATATTGAGTGAGAGAAAATACTAGAAATTTTTTTGTAAATACCGACGAAGCAAATCATGAGCATACGAGATATGAGTTTGCAGTTATGGAGCTATAGCTCAGGGTATAAATGTTGATAGAAAGTCCTGTACAGAAGAACATCAGATTACAGATTTTCTACATGTAATACCATCTACAGTAGTCTCTGTTGTGACTCCTAGAAGTGAATAGACAGGTTAACATGTCCATGTGGCCCTATGTCATCCACTCAGATTTCTACATAAGATGAATGATTGAATTGATTTCAACAACGTCTGGTGCAGCAATACATTGCATCGGGTTAAGCACTCAAGTGTATTGATGTTCTCGTATGATGCATGTACATGTACACCTTTTCAGTGAGCTTACATGTTTGTTACTTTTACATATATGATGGAGCACATTCACATGCAACGAAAATAAAATATCCAAGAATATCCATATTGCAGATAAGAAAAACAAAATGAGATATCCCCCCGGTGGAAGGAGTGAGGGTCTTGCAATTTCTTAACAAATGAATCCTGGAAAGAAATATCATGAGTTAACTATAATGGAATGCATCCACCATATGGTAGACGATTATGCTCAAGGTAAATGAGCAGTTAATCCTTAAAATGCCAGGCTTCAAAATACTTGCATATTTTGGCCAGCAAAAACACTTTTTTCACTTCCAAATGAAGGTGATAATGATGCACATTTCAAAGGTCAAAACAAGAAGAGCAAACAATACATCAATTTAACAGTATAGCAGTGTCCAATATAATGAGTCCAATGCAGGTACTGCTTGGACAGCATCACACAAGGACAATCCAGTATAACTGCATGACCTATATAAGCTTGCATGCAACTTGAGCAATACTTGCCAATATTTTTCATGAAAATTGGATAAATATATGACCTTCAGATTAAAATCTAATTGCCGCATTTTCTGGTTATACTTTTGAAAATCTGTGCCAAGAGCTTCGTGTGTGACCCTTTCAAGTTCAGTAATTGCTCGGGTAGCAGCATCTGGCCAGCAAAACTTATCTCCTGCCTGCAAAATGCACAACAAAACAGGAACTTAATAGACAATAAAGAAATTCAATTACTTGGTCAAAGAATTTCCGTTTATTACATAAGAACAGATCCAGCAAATGCAGGTCATAAAGATATTCATGAAATAGAGCCATAGAAACTTTTCAAGTGAATAAATAGCCAGGAGGGAAAAATCAAGCAAAAAGAAATAATTTCCACTAGCACTGAAAATTTTAGCTCGCGTAGCAAACCCTTTAAGATCTTAGTGTACACAATTACATGAAACATTCGGTAGGACCAGCAGGTACATGATTCCTGGCTATTGTTTTTCATGACTAAAGCCATCCTGCCTATCAATGAAAGATTAAAATCCTAAAAAGAGACTGAAGGCTTTGAAAGATAAATAGAGAAACCAAGGATTTTATCGTCAAAAGCCAAGGTGTCAGTTTCAAGGAGCATGGAAAATGACCTGAAGCTTTAATTCCACAAGTGAACCAAATCTCATCTTGCAATCTAACAAGAATCTAGACATAGATTCGGTTGAGAGAACCAAACAACTAATGGTGGAAAAATATTTGACATAAAACTAATGAAAGAATTAAACGACTCAAAGGCAATACATAGGTATAGGAAAGTAGGACGAGTTTGAATGAGGTACATTCTACAAAATATTAAGGACATGACATAAAAAAACAGGGTTACTATATGCGAATCTTACATGTAATGAAGTCATATTGGTGCATGCCTTCTATGACCTACATCTTAAAGTATGTTCCTACTCAAGGTTGTAATATAATTGGCCCTGAAAGTTGCGAGCAATCAGGAAAATGACCACATACATTTGAATCAGTTTCTTTAGATCCAACAGCAGTTTCTGGAATTAATGCACTAGCATTTGTTTGTTGATTAACGGAAACTCCGCCATTGTTTTGGTTATCCATCACTGACATCTCTTCCTTTGAGTTGCACACTAGTTGAATTCCTTGAAGAAGCTTCTCCAACCACTTATCCCGGTAATAGTCACCAGTCAATGCCTTGAACTTTGCTAAAATGGAATGGTACTCTGAAACATCACCAGTGCAGCTACCAGGTGTCTCTGCTATTGGTAATTGCTCAGCTTTTGTGTTTGCGTCATCTCTGGAGACATCTATGGGAAGCATGTTCTTCCTTCGCAGGCTCCATTTACTTTTAGACAGATCATCTTGTTGGGCAGAACTATCTTCAGGCTCAACATCTGGAAGTTCTCCCAATCGCTCTCGAGTTTTCTGTACAAGAAGATCTATCTCATGCTGCTTATTGTCCTCATAATCTTTATCAGTTAATTTCCACAGCTTCCTTTCAACGGTGTCATAAACTTTTTGCACAATGAAACCTGGGTGCTGCTTTCGAACTGGCAACTGCTTGTTAAGAGGAACAAAATGAACGACACATTTATGCATCACCGATTCAGCAGGGACATCATCAAGATGGAAACTGTAAAAGAGCTCCCGAGTATCCCGTGCTTGCCAGCTCCCACCTCCTTTTCTTTGTGCTTCCTCAGGACGGTAAAACCACTGGCCAGTAATCATCATATTGCCAGACATATCCTGTGTGATATCCTGAACCAACGAACATCCCATTTATTCCGAATAAAAAAGAACTAAAAAAGAAGATTAAACATCTGACATACCAAGAAGAGTTGAGATGCATTTCAAGAAACCCATATGAATGTGCAACATATCAAGCAAATGTCTTACAAGATTTGCCACTATGAAAACCTAATTTATAGCTGCAACAGTGAAACTCCCTCAAAAAGAGACTGCACTGATCGATCTAGAGAAAAGAAATGGCTGCTAATAGATGATAACTACCAAATAAAAAGA
This sequence comes from Narthecium ossifragum, assembly GCA_963920575.1. Taxonomy (NCBI): domain Eukaryota; kingdom Viridiplantae; phylum Streptophyta; class Magnoliopsida; order Dioscoreales; family Nartheciaceae; genus Narthecium; species Narthecium ossifragum. The sequence goes on along the minus strand of OY986963.1, from coordinate 34,970,790 downwards.
TAAACCCGAAATAGGGGGGATTTTCCAGTCTCTATTTTGACTATTGAGCTTTTACAAACGGAAATCTAATAATCAACATTACCTAAATGAAAAGGGTATTAAAATGAGAAAGCCCCACCCAATAGCATGAGTTCTTGGAAGGATCAAATGATAGGTAGCAAAGACACTCACCTTAATAATCGCGACATAGGGCTTCTGGCCCTGGTCCTCTGGAGATAATAGCACAGGATCTCCCTACAATCAAAAACAAACAAAACCACAGCACAAAAGGGAAAAAAATCAGACAAGAAACGAGAATAACCCTTTCACTCATAAACCCACCATAAAGACCAAGCCTTCAAAAACCCTAGGAATGGTCTCGCCGAATGATACTATCCAGTCAAACAAAAGTCATCCTACTACCCATCATTCCAATTCCAAGAACACAAAATCCAAAAATCCATGCCAATGACACACGGAAAGAGAGGAGTAGAAGCCAATAAGCTCACAATATCGAAGACATTGCCATCGTACTCGAAGGAGGCGTAGTGGTTCTTCCGCTTTTTCCCTTTTCCAGTCACCCTGACCACGCCCCCCACTGGCTTCGCGTCCTCCCCCTCCTCCTCAGCCTCCGCCTCCTCCTCCTCTCCTTCTTGCTTTCCTACCCTCTTTTTCTTCTCCTGGGTGGTGGTGGTACCTCTTCCTCTCCCTCTCCCACCCTCTTCGTCGTCGTCCTCGTCTCGAAGGACAGCTCCATGCTTCCTTCTCCTCCTCCCTCCCTCCTCCTCTTCTCCCTTCGCCTCCTTGCGCTCCTTGTCGTCCTCTTCGTCGCTGTAGACATGGGCGAAGCGCCTCTTCCCCATGTTCCCACGCATGTCCGCAGCACCGCGGCGGAGTGGGAGTTCAAACCCCCGCCATATGTCGTGGCGCCCCCCCCCCGGATCTTTTGCGTACATGTACGAATTCAATAATTCCAAGGGTTTTGCTGTTTACATATGCGTATCTTTATCCGTTTCCGTAAGACATTTTCGACTCGACTTACCACGTTTGCTCAGTTTTAGCTCGACACACCACGCTTGTTTGATGACTATTTTTATCCGTAACATATTTTCAACTACACACATCACATATGCTTAACGCACCACATCTAAAATTTTAATTTTTGATTTTTTCTCAATATACCACACTACTTATCCAAAATACCTTCAAAATCATACAACATTCTGTTTAGTTGCATGTATCAGCTGATACATGCATCAGTTGATGCAGCATTTTAGTCCAAACTAGTGTTTGGTTGGTCAAATGCATATAAAAAGAGGTCAGATGTTGCAGCTGATGTAGCCAAAATGACTATTTTTGCTGATGCATCACGTGATATCACGTAATATCACGTGATGCATCAATTCGCACTCTGCATGGTTCCAAAAGGCACTGGAACCGATCTCTCATCACCGCCCTTCTCTCCCTCCCCTCCCCTCTTTCCCCCCTCTTTCCCCGTCGCCCCTCGTCGTCGAGCTCTCCTTCCTCTCTCTCCCTTCCCTCTCCCTCGGAGACCAGACCCGACGAGAAGCCCCAATCTCCACCCCTTTCCCCGTCACCCCCCCCCCCCCCGCCCCCCCGTCGTCGAGCTCTCCTTCCTCTCTCTCTCCCTTCCCTCTCCCTCGGAGACCAGATCCGGCGAGAAGCCCCGATCTCCACCCCTTTCCCCGTCGCCGAGACCATATCTGGCGAGGAAGCCCTAGCCCAAATCCCTTCCTCTCTCCTTCTTCCTGCCAACCAGATCCGGCGAGGAAGCCCATATCCCTTACTCCCTCCTTCTTTCTGCCAACCAGATCCCACGAGGAAGCCCAGATTTCTTCCCCTCTCTCCTTCCTGCCGACCAGATCCGGTGAGGAAGCCCAGATCCCTTCCTCCTAGGCCTTCAATTCTTCCCCACCGGCAGCATCCTCCTTCACGTCGTGGTGCCTCCGCCAATGCTCGATCACCTTCACCATAAACCATGATGTGCCTCTCTCCATTTGAGAATGATTGGTTTTCTGTACTAGTTTGGCGAGGATTTGATGTGTTCTTGAGGGTTTCTAATAACCTAAGTTGGATTTTTCTTGTAGAAGTATTGAAACCCGGCTCAAGTTACTCACTTTATCTTGTTAGAGTATCATTTTAGGTTTTGCAAGCACTTTTCTTCATGTTTTGATCATCCTTATCGTTGCTTATTCATTAATTTTGCTAATAATTATGTGAGATGTGTGGTATTAATTGTCTTTTTGTTGTCATGTTCATTGTTTGGTTGGTTGATTGTTAACACTGTTTGGTTGATTGTTAGCCTTCTTATCATGATCAATTAACCTCACCAAGGGATACATGGGGTGATTGGATGAAACATCTGTATCAGCTGATACAATACATACCAACCAAACAGAAAATGAGCTAATACTGGATCAGTTGATACAAGCAACCAAATACAAATAGTTGTATCATCTGATGCACTGCATCAACTGATGCAAATAACCAAACACCCCCTTAAAATCTTACACTACACTAAACCTACACTCTATAACAACATAAATCCCTAAACTAACCCCGCCCCCTACCTCCCCCAACTCTCCACTCAAATTTCCTAAACTACCTCTAACCCCGCACGTTCCACACTTCCCTCGTCTCCCAACTCCACCTCCCCACTCTCCCGAACTCCTCTCCACTTCACCCAATTTGCACCACCGAACCCCTTCGGTCTGTAAGGGCCTTAATGTATAATTCCGGGCTTTTATGTAAAATGGAGTGCTTTTGGCGTAATTTCACGTTTTGCGGGGGTTTTATGCAAAAACCACCCCCTTTTCTAGAAGATTCCGGTCTTCTCTTCTCCTCTTCTTTCCGGCTGTTAACCCGAGTGAGAGAGGGAGAGTGAGATCGAGAGAGATGGAGGGAGATCGAGAGAGGGATCGAGAGAGAGAGAGAGATCGAGAGGGGGATGGAGAGGAAGCAAGGTCGCCGGCGTCGGAGTTGGAAAGGGAGAGAGATCGCCGGCGCTGGAGAAGAGGAAGAAGAAGAGAAGTGGAGATCGCCGGGAAAAGTGTAGATCCGGTGAGCCTCCAGTCGGACTTCGTCTTCCTTGGCTTAGGTAAGCTTCTAGCCTCTCTATCCTTCGTTTCCCTTCTGTTTTTTCGTCCTTTTTGTGGGTTTTTTCGGCGGGTTTTTGGGGTTTTTGTGGGTTTCCGGCGATGGGTCGCCGGAGAAGATGTTGCGGACGGTGTTGGGGACCTCCCTCGGCGACTGCAGCGCCGGGGAAGGACCCTCGTGGTCCGGGGCATCTTTCTCCGAGCCCTGTCCGGCTTTACCCATGGCAGGGGATCCTTGATCCTCCTCCCTGCCATGGTTTCCGGCAAGGTCCGGCCGGCTTTTCTCTAGCCATGGCCGTTGGTCTCCCTTGGGGACTTGGAGCTTGGGGCAGCGAGCAAGCTCCGGCCTTCACCGTAGTGGCTGTCCAACGGAGAGGCAGCGGGCTTTGTGGGCCTCTCAGCGAAGCTTCGGCGGAGCTCCGGCAGAGCTCCGGCAGCCCTTGGCGGAAGGGTTTGCGTCACCTGGGTGGGTCGTTGCAGATGCATCGTTGACGCGACAGTTTTGTCGCTGGCGCGGCAGTTTCTGTCGTAGACGCGTCGCGAGCGAGGCAAGTGGTAGCCACGGCGTGGCCGGGCGGCTGGTCCACCGTGGGCGGAGTCGCGCACTCCGGTGTATGGAGCGCCGACATCCGAATTGGGTCTTTGACGGGTCTTTTCGATCGGGTTTTCGAGCTCTATCTAATTTTAGTAGATTTAACCGCGTTTGGAGCCTTACCTGATCGTTTTCCTTATCCTTGTGTTTTAGTTAATCTTTTGAGCGGTGGTCGAGAGACGGAGCATGACATGGACCCCTGGACTTGGAGAACGCGCGTTGACTGTCCTTCTAAGGTAGGAGTTACCTCCTAGGAGTGATGTGCTTGTATGCTATATGATTGTGGTGATGCCTTGATATATGTTTGTATGTGTTATTTAATCTTGTGTGTATGTGCGATGCTATGCTGTGATGTTTCTTTGTATTGTATGATTATATGATGATTGTTATTGGCTTTATTGCTATGTTCTTGTCTTGTGCATACATGATAGGATTGGGATTATGATTGGGTCTGGTCAGAGTCTAGGGAGTCTAGGGATTAAGTGATGACTTGATCTGATTAAAGACCTGATTAGAGGATTTGATTTGATTAAAGAGCTGATATGAGGACTTTGATCTGATTAAATATCTGATTTGAGGATATGGCTTGAGGATGTGTTGTCTATACTAGTGTACTGAGGCCTGTATAGAGTCTATAGGGGTCTGGGCGAGCATTGACGGCCGGACGCGGCGACTGTGCGTGTAAGACTTACCCAGATTAGCCAGACCATACTAGGATCAGTAAACTAGTATAGGATGTTGTACCTATACTAGTATACTGGGGCTAGGTATAGAGTCTATAGGGGTATGGGCGAGCATTGACGGCCGGACGCGGCGACTGTGCGTGTAAGACTTTCCCATACTAGCCAGACCATACTTGGGCAGTATACTAGGATAGGTGGGTGTACACCAGTGTCTTAGTTGGTGACTCCTACTGGGCTTTAGAGCTCATTCGTGTTAGGTTTGGTTTTTGTGCAGGAGGACCTATGGGTAGGCCAGAGACCAGTGCAGTCCATGGAGGTCCGATGCAAGGATGAGGAGTCACTTTATCATTATGTCTGTTTTCTTATGTTTGATAAAGCATGTATATGTTGGAAATGAAAGAATTATGTATTATCAATTTCAGACTGAATTATCATGTATATTAATTGAATTGATGTGGGCGTATGTGCCCTAGTGGTGGTGAATGATTGTAAAGAGATAAATATTTGATTAATTGTTTTAGGATGTGTATTATTTGTTGAAATGTTGTAAATTATGTATTATAAATGTTTGGAATGTTGAAATAGTGATCTCACGTCCCCGTGCCCAACGGTCATGCCAAAATTTTAACTAAATCTTTGAGATATTTTAATATTAATTGGGGCGGGGCGTGACATCGGTCGTGTCAAAGCCTCACCGACAGTCCTATCTCACTCATCCTCCGATTCAACGTAGATGCCGGATGCCGAATAAATGATTAGCTTCGTCCCGTATACATAACTTTGATTCAACTTGTTCTATATGCCACTAGTTGTGCCCCCGCCACATGGCAGGGTAACCACCAATCCCACCTCAATAACTACTCAATAACTCCCTTCCACTAAACCCCTCTCAACTTAGGATTATCATGTCACATATGCTCCACCTAGAACATTCTCTCACCACGTAGGATAACGAAAGTTTTATTTATAACCATAGCCTCATATAATGATAATAATGATTATTCAACTGATAACTATTTTCTCTCTCTACCATCAAATATTTTGTTTATAATGCCATCATACTAGATTATACTTGAGGGATTTGAGCTGTGGTTCCTAGTTCCGTTCTCGCTTTGCGGTGGAATTCGATTCAAGTCTTCAGAGTTCTTGTGTTCGGCTTTGCACGTGATTAAATTCTTTGCTTTTGGTATTCTACGTTAGTATAGATTCATGCCTAGCCAGTAGAGATTATTTTTTTAAAAAAAATTGATCTCGTGATCCTAGCTTAGCATGTGCAAACGGTCCCATAATCTTACAATTTTCTAAGAAGAATTCCAACCTAAGACCATCTCACACAATATGTTCTTAATGAACTCTAGTGTTATTGCCCATGTGTTCATGTGCTACCTAATAGAGATTTGATATGTGAAACATTTGTGTTTTGAAACTAAATCTATAAGACTAAGCAGGGTGACAACTGATGGTGGGGATATACGAGTGAAGGATAATAAAAGCATATATGAGAGAGTAAAAGAGAAAGAGCGCATTATAACCGTGTCAGGGTGGAAAACTCTCCACGCTCCCTCTCAGTGATGGGTTACAAAATTCACAAATAACTCTCGATGCGAGTTATCCTATAGATGCTGTATTCACACATGTTCGAAACGCCACTCATTTACCATGTGTTCCTCCCTTTTAATAATCGTGTCAGAGGTACGGCTCCTCCACACTATATTATAATCTCAATTAATAAAAATATATATTTTTTTTTTCACTGAATGGGAACAAGTAGCAGCTTCCCCACAGCTCTTATCACGACCATGGAAGCCAGCCATTGACGCGAACGTCTGCCAGATTCATAATGGCAGGCAGACCATTTCCAACTGGACATGGCTATATTTATGCTCCTATTAAGAGCATAAATTAAAACAAAATTGTGACAATAAAATTGTCTGCATGAAATGTTGGAACAGTCACACGTTTCTTGAATCTCTGAGAAGAGAGTATCTCGCCTTATCTTCTTGCAATAATGCATTACCTTCAAATTGGACACGTGTCCTACGCCCAAGCCATTAAAAGAGGAGGTGGGAAACGGTATCAATTAGATATCTATCACAGTGAAACGCATTGAATCTAATATAGAACACGTTTCACAATAAAAGAGAGAAGGTACGAAGAAAGGCATCGTATTATGGTCATTGGTCATCGTCGTCTCCGCCTCTCCTCTCTCTCTCTCTTCGTTGGTTCCATTCGAATCGATTACGTGCCTTGTTTGAAGCTTTTTCTTTTCAACACCGTGCGATCCGCCATACCCATTCAGGAAGGTTCTCTCCCATCCTTATATATTTCCCTCTCTTCGATCATATGGTGATGATATAGCTGTCCACCTATTGGAATTAGATGATATGTTTTCGTTTGATTTTTTTTTATGATGAATATTTGTCCGTCTAGCTGGTTCTTTGTAGCTAGCAAAAGTTTAGGCGATTTCCTGAAGTTGGTTTCTTTGGATTCGTCTTAATTTTTGCTCGATTGGGTAAAGATGGATTCTTTGTTGTTTTTTTATGTGTATCTTATCGGTCTCTGTTTCTTGGGATCAGTTTAATCCGTGATTTGACCTTCTAGGTCGTGACATTGGAACGTTGGGGATGTGATTGGAGTTGCGTATTGGGAATTCTTGAGAATCTTGTCTCGGTTGCAATTGGGGGGAAATTTGGAATTGGATTCCTAGGTAGAGAAGAAGGTATCAATATTCATCAGATTTTGAGCAGTTCTCGAGGAGTTTTGATTTTAAAAGATGGTGGATTCGATCGGCGCAAGCACCTCCATTATCGCTCACCACCCGCTCTACCAAAAGTTTCATCACAAGGATGCTTCTTGTAAACGAAGATACGGGCCTTCTCGCCTACTTGTCACTGAGTTCTTGGGTGGTCGACCATCAAATTGTCCCAAACTGAGCATTGGAACCAAGAAAAGATGCAATCCGGTAGGAATGAATTCTACCATAAAGTCGCTAGCAATGGAGCTGACGAAAGAAGCCCGATCACCTAGAGAAGAGAGGATACCTGGCGTTCTGAATTACACAAGCGGTAAGGATTCGAGTGCTACTAGTTTTTGGCCGCCTCCAAACAAGGCCGATGACCCCTCGCTGCACAACCCTTTGCTCCGTCAAGAGCGAATGAGCTGTGGGTGGTTGGGTGTGATATTTGAATGGGAAGGAGTGATCGTCGAGGACGACCCTGAATTGGAAAAGCAAGCATGGTTGACGTTGTCGCAAGAGGAGGGGAAGTCCCCTCCCCTGGCTTTCATATTGAGGCGAATCGAAGGAATGAAGAATGAGCAAGCCATTTCGGAGGTTTTGTGCTGGTCTCGGGATCCCTCAGAGCTGCGGAGATTGGCTTCACGGAAGGAGGAGATATACCAACGCCTCCATGGAGGTTTCTATCAGGTTCGATCTGGGTCTCAGGAGTTCATTGCCATTCTTATGAATCACAACATTCCAATGGCATTAGCTTCCACACGTCCACGGAAGTACCTGCAAGAAGCAATTGAGGCAGTTGGTGTTCAAGAGTCCTTCAATTTGGTTGTGGCTGCTGAAGATGTGTACAGAGGAAAGCCCGACCCGGAGATGTTTGCATATGCTGCGCAGCTCCTGAGATTTATACCAGAACGCTGTATTGTGTTTGGAAACTCGAATTCAACAGTGGAGGCTGCGCACGATGCCCGAATGAAGTGCGTGGCGGTGGCGAGCAAGCATCCAGTTTACGAGCTTGGCGCTGCGGATCTTGTGGTGAGGCGATTGGATGAGCTATCTATTGTGGATCTAAAGAACCTTGCTGATATTGACTCTGCTGAGTTTGCATCTGGAGAACCAGAACTGGAGATGGAGGAGGAAGACCAATCTCCACCTTCATCTGTTGCCGTTGATGATATTTTCTGGTAAGATTGCTGCCATGTACAGTGTAGTGGTTCCCTGATACCAATGTCATTAACGTTGCAGAAATTTGGCATTATCATCTCATATGTAAATTGGGGAGACCCATAAATGCCGTCCTTGTTGTTGTACATATAAAGAAAACAAGAGTGGATATAAACATGAATCAGTCATTGGATTGCTAACATTGAAGTCCAGTAAGGCTCGAATATAAGCATATGTGCTCATTTAATCGAGGTTGCTATTGTACTCTGTTCTGCAATGATATGTATAATCTGGAATATATTAGTGGAATGCAAATTCAAAAGCGGGGTTGTTGGTAGATCTCTAGGTTGTATAAAGTTTCCTTTGTCTAATGTCCTTATGGTCATGGTAACATAGCAGAAGTCTATTGTCTAAAGACTTCCACCATGGTCTTTAATCTATCTCACAGTTCTGGAAAGATTTCCAGTTCCTGTTTTGGAAATAGAGAATTGAATGATAGAGTATCTGCATGCGGTGTGGTATGTAGACATACGAACTCGAACATGATTTTATTGCAACTAACAGAGAAAATAGACTGTGACTTTACTGCTATTTGTTGCATTGGGTTCTCTCTTGCCAACACGGTTAGCACTGAAGCAAGTTTTTTCTCTTGCAAGAACTCACTTTTCCTTGTTTTCTTAGAAAGATATTTGGCTTGGTCATGTGAATTGTAGTTTTTTTCTTTCTATCCGGCTGTCTGTCCAATGTCCAATTATATGAATGCTTTCGTATTTGCAATAATGTGCTTCGTGTACAGAATAAATTTCTAGCAGAGATGATGATCTCAAAGATGTGGTTGAGAGCATACCATATTGCAGATGTAGGAATTTGGCAGGAGTTTTTCCATCTTTTCTCGGAAAATGGACTTTAATAGGCTACATGCTTATTTCTTGGGCCAGCTTCCATTTGTTCTATGGGGTGAAATGTATGTTCAATTCTAACTAGGTTCTTATGTAGCTCCCTTTCCTTTCAAGCAGGTGAGAATATCCGTCTATAATGCTATTGATGGGAAATGCAAGGAATGGTCATATGATTTTTACATAGTAATTCATGAGTTGATGCTATAGTGGGGAGTTGAAATGCCCCTTCCATAGTTCTCGAATATTGGTACAAGAACTGGGAATTAATGACATTGAATCTGATAGGACTCTGTTTGGAAGGAGGATAATGCAAAGATTTCATTGCTAGCTTTAAACCAAGGATACTGTGCTGGTGTATTGTGTAGGTCGGCTTTTGGCCAGCATGGTACAGGCCATCGGCACAGGCCATGTCAATACTCGACATGCTTGTTTTGCTACTGGCACAGAATCGGTGAGAGTGAGATATAGAGAACACAGGGGAGGGTTAAATATACCGTAGTAGTTGCCGGGAAGAGCGGAGAGAGAGGGAGAGTTGGTGTCGGCAAGATCGCAAGGGGAAACGTAGGAGGATCAGCATCAGCATCGGTGTCTGTGGCGGAAGGAGAGGATGGCTGCTCGAGTGCTAGGGTTTTCTTCTCAAAGTAGCATAAGGGTGTAAAAACAAAAATGGAAAGAACTTTTGTTTGGTTTTGGGCGAAACCGGCCAAAGTTAGTTGTGTGCCACAAGTAATTGCACCTTGCCAACCACCAAATTAGCTGTGTGTCACAAGTAAATGTATTGAACTGGGCAGCATGCACAGTGCCACTGGTCACAATAATCCTTGCCTGGAACAATTGATTGGCATATTTCCTTTGAATTCTTCGGACTCAAAATTTGAAGTGTGTGAAATTGAGTTAGCTATATTGCTTGGAAAGTGGATGAGGCAATAGATTTTCTTTTATGGTTTTCTAATCTGGTGCCGCGCGGCTAAGTATTTCTTTTTGAACAAATGATTCCTAGAGGAAGCGTATTTCTTCTGTGTTCTTTGTACAAAATTTTGAAGCACACAAATTGTTTGCATGCTTTTGGATTGTGGATGAGGCAATAGTTTTCTTTTATGGTTTTCTAACCTTTTTTTGCCATTACTGTTAGATACATATCTTTTTTGCTATCACTAGACCTGTAATTTTCAAGCATAAAGTGATCTTGGTGGCAAGACTGATATAGTCTATCCTCAGCTAAAGTGTTCTAATCTGAATTGGTTCTCCTGAATCGTGACTTACATCTTTGTATTCATACAGTGAATCTGCTTGCGTTCTTTGATATACATTTGTAGTTTAATAGTGTTCTTCTGAGTGTATAAAGTTTGCTATCAGCGATTTATATCTCAATTTTGGCAACAATCTATGCTTTCCCATGAAATGGAGATTACACGACATAAAAACAGATTTGCTCTATTGATCACGTCATACAAATGTTATGTTATGCTGCAGTTTTCTGAACCCAATATAGGTTGTCTAAGGTATTTATTTGGCAATTTTCTTCATCCGATACATACTTGAATGATCGAAAACTCAAGGTATAGTGAAGCCTTTCTATCACGGTCTATTGGATTTATCTATGGTCCATATTGTGATCTTTTGGTACAGGAAAATACTTAAATGCATAGTTACAAATGCTAAAAACCATAGATACAACTGTCAATTCAAATAATACAGCATCTTGTTGGTAAGAATGAGTGCTGTTTTATCTGAATGAGTAGCATAGCTTAGCTGAAGTACTAGATATGTGGCAGACTCGTTTAGATCTCATAAAAACTTCATCGTGTGAGCAAGTGAAGTGAGCATTGCTGAACAAGGAGATGTGCATTCAAGGATTCTAGCATCAACAAAGGCAGGCTAGCACGAAAACAAGAAGTATTCGAGGTTTCTTCGAGAATTCGGAACACTTAGACAAAGCCTGAGGTTGCAACACCAAATAAATAAGGTTAACCACAGGAAAAACTGTAAGCTTCAAGGACATATACATACATAACACACACAATTTTGTGATCGTTAGGTTGCAGTTTCAAAAAGGATAAAACATGCTCCCCCAAAGATAGCAAACTGTAAATTTGTGGGCTCATGTAAATAAAAAAATGTTCTTCTTACATTTGATGATACAAAAACAATGAAACCAACATTGTACAGTTCAGTTTTCTTTCTATATTCCTCAAAATAATTAATAATGTTGGTGGGCATAAAAAGGCAGCCAGCCTGCCAATAAACAAATTTGATCCTTTATTCTTTCTCAAGAGCTTTGTCCCTACCAGCTGTAGAAACAGCTTATTTCCAGCAAAGAATTTGAACCATGGAGAAGTATGAATATAGTCTCACTTTCCTTCCTCTATTTTTGGAGCTCTAGACATCACACCTATATGATTGCAGTATAACAGACGCCATAGACGTCTGTTCTGAAGAATCTTAACTATCTTTACTGTGTCGACGCAGCAATAGTACTTCGGCTATTCAAATACCTAGTGTTACAAAAATGAAATAGAATAGTTAGCTCAGTAAACCTTTTTCTGCTTTATCTGCATTTAACTTTTCATGCTTAAAATTCAGACTTTACTAAGACTAATAGCTGTAAAAGTGTATACTTAACCGGGCTTACAATGTTGCGACATGTTGAGTCACAAGGATATGGGCAGTCAATTCCCTTGAAGGGCTGTCTATTGAAGTACCAATCGCCGACAGCCTCTGCAATTCTCTGCATTTTTTTGCAACAATTCATATGTAGCATTAGTCATAGACTTTTCAATTAGTTATTGGTTGATCTAGGAGTGTCAATGGCTTCTTATGCATTACAAGCTTACCTTGTTGTTCAATCTTGGGGAGCTAGGTGCAAACCATGTGTCTTGCAATTCGCTTTGGCAATGAGTAAAGCATGAGTTTATGAACACCCCACTATCACTAGAGCCTTTGATTCCACCAAGTGCAAGTGCTGTGATCATATCATATCTTAGACCTGCAAAGAATAGGATGTTAAAGTAATTCCAATGCTAGAAAATAGATGGCAATTTTCTCAATGGATTTGATAGTATCATATATCAAATGGTGATAGTTGATTTCGCTTTGTTAGTACCCGAGCAATGCATTACTAATAGTTTGTTGTAGTATTTCAGATATAAGAGTTTCCAAGAAGACCTATATCGATTACATGATGAAAAATGATAAAAAAAAAATGAAGATTCAACACATTGGGATCGATCCGAAGCCATTTGGGATCGATCCCAAATCTATCCAGAGCCTAGATTCAACCTCCAATTTGGGATCGATCCGAACCCATTTGGAATCGATCTCAAATCAAGACAGAAGATTCCCTTCCCTAGATCAATTTGGGATCGATCTGAAGCTAGTCGGGATCGATCCAGCTCGTCGAAGACCAAGAACACATTAGTTGGGATCGATCACAAATGTTGTGATGGGAGAAGATCAATGGCTCGGATTTAATATGACGGGAGATGACTTTGGGGCTAAATAGGGGGTTTAGATTTCTCATTTAACCATCTTTTACACCATTGTTAGAGAAAAGAAGTTCAAGAAGAGAGAAAGCCCTAGTTTGAAAGATAAGAAGGTTCTCATCATCAAAGGAAGGGGAGAGATGGAAGAAGGGAAGATGCATAAACTCTCCTCCACCTCTCCAACTCCTAAGATGAGTAGCTAAGGTTCTTCTCCTATGTCAATTCCATGATGTTTTAGTTTTCTAGGTTCTTTCTTTAGTTTCTTGATGATTGTAACCTCTTTGAGACAATTTGTGTATGAATTGATCCCTAATTCATCATCTTGTAGTTGAATTCTATTGTGAATGGATGGATATTTTTTCTTGTATGAGATGAGAATTTCATACTTGATAAGTGTTTGTTAGAATTCCATAATGAATGAGTTGTGTTAGAACCATGGCCACTTGTGTTGGAAGAGAATCTTGGCTCTAGGTTAGGGTTTGAGGGTTTAAAACCACCTCAATTCATGGCTAACCTAGTTCCCCTCCAATTCAATGCCCCTAATTCATATATTTATTGATTGAATTGCGATGATAAGACCCTAAGCCGGCTATCATTGAGCAACGATTGAATTAGAACCTCAATCATCGATCTTGTGACATGTTTTCCGTCCAATAAGATGATCTTAATCCGACTTCTTATTAGCGACGATCGATGTTATGCCCACGCTTGTTGATCTTTAGTTTTGATTGTCTCGTTGAAGGTTGCTCATCTTGATTCATAAAAGGAGAACTTGGAATCTAATTCAGATTGGAATTCCCTATTATTCCTTTCTTGATAAATCTCCACTTTAATTGCTTTTAGATTGCTTTAATTAGAATACTCAAAAATCCATTTGCTTTCAACTATTATAGAAATTCTATTGCATACACTAATCCGACCATCCAATTTCTCAAAGATTCGACACGTGCTCCCACTACGTAGTTAGTTAGTGGTTCAGTAAATTATTTTGAGCCCTTGATTTAGATTTGAGGGTCGCTCATTTTGATTCATAAGAGGAGAACATAGAATCTAATTTGAATTGAGATTTTTTAGGATTTCTTTCTTGATAAATCCCCGCTTTAATTGCTTTTAGATTGCTTTAGTTAGAATACTCAAAAATCCATTTGCTCTCAACTATTGTAGAAATTATATTGCGTATATTAATCCGACCATTCAATTCCTCGAGCATTCGACCCGTACTCCCACTAACTATCGTAGAAGTTAGTTAGTAGTTCGATAAATTATTTTGAGCTCTTGATTTGGATAAACGACACATTTCTAGGTATGTCAATAGTAGATGACGAGGGTTGGGTTACAAAGTTAACGGTAAAGCTTTATCGAAGAATTTTCTTTTGCGTGTAGCTTGTAACTGTACTCCATTCTCTGCTCTGTTGTTTTTAAGCAAATAATTTGCCATGATGGTAGCAACTATTGTAAACTTCTTCCTGAAGAGGGAAAGAGAAGTACAACAGAGTAGAATAACATACCTTGAAGGATAGAGATCTGATTTGGAGAACATAAATCTGGGTTTGATTTGCAACGGGCCCAATGTCCACGTGGATCGACAGAAGGTGGAACAAAAATATGATGAAACTGATTAATATGAAAAGGAAACATAATTAACCTTTGGTGTATACGAAGCCTTTACAAAATAAAAAGGATCTGCTTAAACCAAAATTTGAGTTATGTTCAAGGAATTCAAGGTAACTCCTGCCAACTTTGGTACCTGGTAGACATCGTAAGCTGAATTCAAGATAAAATATGGTGTTCTGATGTAAGGTGATACGTGTTGCGGGAAAAAGCACTGCATAACAATGCCATTATCAGAATTGGAAGTTTTAACAGCATAATGAGCTTGATTCGATGATCGTAGGAACTATCAAACCTCATAGGGATATGCCTGTGAATCTATGCAATTTTTATTGAGAGAATTCTGTACCCCCTGCAACACAATTTTTATCGAGAGAAAAGTATCAGTGCATTTGTAATATTAAGCCACAGTTAATCTTCTAGTTTGAGAGTTGTTATAGTGACATTACTCGAGAAAAAGAATTCGAGTTACTCAGACGCTGTAGTTGAAAAGATATCATTCTAAGAAGTAATTCTAGAATGGTGCTTGACATGAACATGGTTATGGATGAACATGCAATCATGATGCTGTCTGAGGACAATGCAGTTCAAAGCTAACCTGTAAAGCTACTACGCCTTCAAAGAAGGGTCTTATAGAGTAGTTGCCAGATATGTCTTTCCTGACATTAGTGACAAGAATCCCTTTTCAGTAGTCCTTATTAGATATAAATCTTTCCCTGAGCCTGATAAAACCAAATAATGCTCAAATAAAGCAGTAACTAGGATTACACATCAAGGAAGAACCCGGCATCACTCAGGCATTTCACAGTGGCCGCCTGAGGGAGATGTTGAGCAAAATCATCGCAATGAAGGAAGGTCGCAAGGCCTCCGGCTGAACATCCAGAAAGTAATGCCTGAAGAAGTATCTAACAAAATCAGATGGTCAAGCAGTTTATAACAATAGCATTAGCATAGGTCTGAACTGCAATTGAGGGAATGGAAGCAAATAGGCTGTACCTTTTCTGCATTTTGCAGTCCTTTTGGCAGTAGGTCCTGAATGACAGCATTCCAGATCCTCTGGCCTCTGAAGTAAAGCATTGTTGTCTACCCAAAATCACAAAACAATTCTGTCAACAATGTAAAGAATGCACTGCAAGAAGGTTTCAATAACTGCAGATGTTATATGGCCACCCTGACTCTCGTAGAGCTCTCAGAGCACAAGGAAGAGATGCCTGTTGTCAACTAAAAACGTTCTTGTAACATATAGTACGTAAAGGAGAGTCCAAAGAACAGAAATCTTACACCATCGTGGTACTCTGAGTCGCCACCAAATGAGGCACCATCGCAATAACGAATCTTTGCACGATTCCAATTGTAAAAATCTGTTCAAAAAAATTCTCCTGTTCATCAGTTATGATCCTGAACAGCAAATTTTACCGCTAATCTATGATATTGAAGAAAAACATAGCGCACTTAAGTGCATGGTGTAGTAGTAAAAGCTTATGATAATTCATCATTTGATCAAGTGGCATTTGCTTATGCAATTTAATTCTGACGAGTTAACCGTTTATTACGTGCGATTTAATTGTATGATCTAAGCTTCTGAACCCAGCCAAAATTGCCAAAATTTTCAAACTGAAGATGTTTGATTCTTCCTTCCTAGTAGTGCAAAAACGGCATTCAAATATCCATAGAGCCAATCTGGTGGGCCCCACTAACTGGGTTGGGCCACCGACACTTTCAGTGGCCCAGTCACGCTATGATTACACGAAAATCACAGCCCATCAACTCCCCGACAACGACAAACTTTTGGGACCCCTCAAGACACGAGGTTGTTAAAGATGTGAGGACCGACGTGATAAAGAAGGATACTATTCTATTCTATTCCATTCCATGGTCTGTTTTGCCTTGTCTTTCAAGTTAGGCTGGACGTTAGAGTAACAAGAAGAGACACGCACACACACACACCTGGATTTAAAATGGGGTCATTGCTGAGTACGCCTGAGAAGACCTCCAGCTTGTTCATGTATACGGTGGATCCCCGCCGTGTTGCCGACCGCTCCAGGCACGATGGCACGTCGTTGCACCACCCTCCTCCCTGCAGCACCCAACACTTGAAATGCAATATAGCCATCTACAAATAAGCCATAAAACTAGCTACCACTAATAAGGATGAGGCTAGACATGATTTTGGTTATAATTTCAAGTGAACAAGTTTTGGTTCGACGTACACATGCACCAAACAAATTAAGTATCTACGTGGCTTTTAATGATAAAATTAACTAGAAATAAGTTTTATAATCTTAATTTGCCATGATGGCTTGCCATCAACTTATGGTAATAAAGCTGGATTCGCATCTACATGACTTTTAATCATAAAAACAGAAATCTCCTGACAGATTCGAATCGAACGCGGGATGTTTTCCTCCAGAGTATTCAAACTTCCTGTTTGACTGCATCCTATTTATAGGACGAGACCCGAGTTTCCCACGTTTTACCGCGTTTCCCAACACTCGGTTAGATTTACTGTTAGTCGCGTTTCCCACATTTTACCGCGTTTCCCAACACTCAGTGAATCGTTGGCGCTCTGGCACTAGTTTGTAACGCTTACCTCGAACTGTAAAAGCCAGCTGTTGGCGCCGGCGCCCCACCCCCGGTGGAGGTGGTAACCGGGCGGGCTCCCATCCAAACAAACTGCCAAAAATCCACAAACAAAAGAGAGATCCTATCAGAACTAAGCAATCATTCATCTATCAAAGCCTGACCGACAAGAAGAGATCTCTATATATGGTTCTTCCGGGATAACGAGCTTGCCTGCTCCAATGGAAGCGGCGCGGGGGACGAGCGTCATCCCCACCAGCAGCCTCTCCTCCGCTCGAGACAGACCTATGTTGCATAGAAGCAATCCCGACGCCATCGCCGCCGCCGCCCAGATCGCGAGCATGCTGAATTGCGCGCCTCCCATCGGAGAGGAATCCGGAGAGTATCTGACGTCGAGCGGGGCTGAGTCGGAGCTTACAGAAAGGAGATCGAGGGATCGACTTGGGGAAATTGGAATGATCTAATGAGATAAAAGAGGGATTTTTGGAGATAAAAATGGGAAAGAATCAAAGAATTCAGAGGATGGATAGAAGTTGAGGAGACGGGAGGCATTTAAAGCCGTGTGGATGCGGACGGCGGTCGGATCTAGGAAGAGACGCCAATGCCCGTCTATCTAATGCTCGGGTGTGTATTGCACGGGTGTGCAATTCATGGGTGGCCAATGGTCAGGGGACATGTGGCTTTCACTATTCACTCTCTTATATAATACCCTCTTTCATGCGTATATATCTATTATATAATATATGTTTACTTATATATTTTATATTTATGTAAATATATTACTAGTGTTCATATGTGTATATGTTGTATATAAAATATATATTTTATGTGTATATTTTTATGTAATATATATACAAAATATATTACATATTTATGTATATATGGACATATGTTATGAATATATTTTTCTATGTGTATATTTTTTTATATGTATGTTCATGTATACATTACATATTTATGCATACATATTTTTGATGTCATTATATGAATATGTTGTATATATTATAGATTTATATATATATATGAATATGCATAAAAGTTATTTATTGTATATTATGTGTACTTCGAATATATACTTATTTGATATGTATGTATATAAGTACATAAAATATATACACATATATATACTAATATTATATAGAGAGACTAGTAAGTCCCCCTGTCAAATGTCAGGGTAACTACCCTCTCTCCCCACCTTCCCTAATAACTCCTCACTAACCCCTTCTCTCCCCCACTAACTCCCCCTCCACGTAGGCTCCACGTAGGATAATCCTCTCCACATAGGATCCACATATATAGGACAACGAAATGTTAATTTATAACCATCTCTCCATATAAGGATGATTTATAAAGAGGGTTATACATATATATATATATATGGAGAGATGGTTATAACTTAACAAACATGTTGTCCTACATGGAGCTTATGTGGAGAGGGTTATCCTACGTGGAGCCTACGTGGAGGGGATAGTTAGTGGGGATAGTGGGGGGTTATTGAGGAGTTATTAAGGGAGTTGGGAAGAGAGGGTGGTTACCCTGGCAGGGGGACTTACTAGTCATCTTTATATGAGGCTACGGTTATAAAATAACCTTTAGGTTGTCCTATATGGATCTTACGTTGCAGGCTTTATCTTATGTGGAGCCTACGTGGAGAGGAGGGTTAGTGGTTAGTGGGGGGTTAAGGGGTAGGTGGTTAACAAGGAAGTTAACATGAAAGTTAAGGAGTGGATGACTATCATGTCAAGTGACACGGGTCCACTAGTACATATATAAAGAGAGGGTGGGAGGAGGGAGGGGATGGTGGAAGCCACTGTCCCTAACTCCCCATTGGCCCACCCATCTATTTTACAGGTATGTTTATAGATGGGTTATTGCAAAGGATCCGAGGGCAACCGATGCACCCCACATCGATCGCCCGTCCGATGCACACACGAACCGTTGGATCGTGTGTGCATCGGGATCCCCCATCCCTGACGTCAGCGCTCGACGCCTCCATCTCTCCCTCTCCGGCTTCCCCCTCCCACGTCCTCCTCCACCTCCAACTCTCCCTCTCCCTCTGCGGCCACCTCTCCCTCACCATCCTCTCCACCCCATCCAACCTCCCCCTCCTCCAACCCTTCCTCATCTCCACCACCTCCGCCCACCCTCTCCTCCTCTGCCTCTCCATCTCCCTCTCCGGCCACCCTCTTCTCCTCCACCTCCACCTCTCCCTCTCTCTCTCCGGCCAACTCTCCATCCAACCTCCCCCTCCTCCACGAGATCCTCTGCATCGGTTGCCCCCCGAATCCCATTAGGAATGGCCCAAACCCACAGCACCTCCCTTGCGGGCTCTACCACCTCTTCGACGGTGACGGCATGCTCCACGCTCTCCTCATCCCAGAGGGTGGCGGCACTGCCTCGGCAACACTCTGCTCCCGCTTCGTCCGCACATACAAGCACCTTGTGGAGCACGAAGCCGGGGCTCCCGTCCTCCCCAACTTCTTCTCCGGGTTTCACGGCCTTGCTAGCATCGTCAGAGGCGGCATCATGGCCGTCAGGGTCATGACTGGTCAGATGGACCCCAGGGAGGGGGGGGGGGTTGGATGGAGAGGTGGCCGGAGAGGGAGAGGGAGAGGTGGAGGAGAAGAAGGTGGCGGGAGGAGGAGAGGGTGGTCGGAGAGGGAGATGGAGAGGTGGAGGTGGAGGAGAAGAGGGTGGGCGGAGGTGGTGGAGATGAGGAAGGGTTGGAGGAGGGGGAGGTTGGATGGGTGGAGAGGACGGTGAGGGAGAGGTGGCCGGAGAGGGAGAGGAAGAGGCGGCCGGCGGGGAGAGGGAGAGGTGGAGGCGTCGGGCGCTGACGTCAGGGATGGGGGGATCCCGATGCACACATGATCCAACGGTTCGTGTGTGCATCGGACGGGCGACCGATGCGGGGTGCATCGGTTGCCCCCCAGATCCTATTGGAAACCCCCAAACCAGACGTCAATTGGGGTCCATGGATTGGAAGACTATTATTATATGATTGGGTGACATTGTATGTGGGACCCACCGTATTTTCCTTTGATTGTATTTGAAGAAAGAATAATTTCTGTTTACTTTTATTTTTGATTATTTCCTAAGAAAGAATATTTTCTTTCTACTTTTGTTTTTTGATTTATCTGCTTTTCAAAGTCAAACCAGTTTTATTTCTTGCATGATTATTTCTGTTGATAGCCACGTAAAAAGGTTTTCAAAAGTAGACCGACATCACTCTCTTGGCCGGCTTAATCTTCCCGCCTCAAATTACGCTCGCATTTGTAACATAAATCACATCATGGATGACTTCTTTTAGAACTGATAATGGTTCGGCTTCAGGGACTATTTGGCGTGGGACCTTATCTCCATATTTATCCTCAAACATTAAAAGTAATTATTATTATTTTATTATCATTTCATCTATCACCGGTCCACCACTACTCTATTTTTTTCTATCCACATTCTTTAACCCTCTTTAACCCAGAATAAGCTAATCCTGAAATCCATGGACCCCTATTAACCCGAAATAAGCTAACCCAACACCAAACGGCCATTAACATTCACACTTTGAATCTATATGATACTAGGTGGTGGGCTCGTGCCACCTGGCACGGCTAACTGCCCGCCCCCATTATCTCTATAATAACTTACGCCACATCATGTCACTATCTTTATAATAACTTATACCACGTGTATGCCACGTGGATATAATGTTATGACTCAGATGATGAGTCATAAAAATAACTGTCATTCTATCTTATAAGATAGACTAGTGGCCCCTAATGCCACTTGGCACATTTAATTCTAATAACCGCCGACTACCCCCAACCCCCTCCGACTCTCCCACTATCCCCTCTCCCACTAAATCCCCCTTCCCCCCCCACCTAGCTCGTTTGTTTCATGGTATTATAGGTGGGATTAGATTACTAATCCCATGGACCCCATTTATAGTGTGATTTTTATGGGATAAAATAATCCCAGTGGAGGTGGGATATGTAATCCCATGAGATAAGATTCATTGGATTAAAAAATAAAAAAAAGTTTAAATATTTGATTAAATTTTCTCCCATATTATGCTTTGTCTTACCGAACATGAGAGAAGAGTTTCAGCCTCACATCATCTCTCGCATCATCTCCCAGGAGAATTATATCCACCCATATCTCGTCTCGCGAAACAAACGTGAGAATGATAGGATACACGATAATTTATAACGTTGATGTTACCTAAACCACACGTGTATGCTAAAAGACATCGAGACTGAAAGCAATCTACAGCATATATAAGGGAAGTTACTATGTACCTATACCATCAAAACGTCTCGAGTATGGTTACTAATTTGTAAGGGCGTCAAAAGATAGGCTGTAAGGACGTTTGCAAATATAATAGCTAAAGATTGACTGAAAATAGATGCTCTGCTTTCCATTCATCTATATTTGCATCCAAACCTCAATCATATTCTTCTGAATATTGATTATTTTCAAACTTGAGAATAAGATTTGCTGAAGATGAATGATGAATCTAGTTATGTTTTCGGGTTTCTTTAGGCTTCATTCGGTTCTGAAGGAAGAATAATCTCGGCCACCGGATCCTCCGTAATGTGAAGTTCAAAATTGTTCTGTAGATTGGGACTGATTGCTTTTCAGGTACTGCCTTCCCTGTTCTATTCTCTGTTTCAGTCTCCAGTTCCACCTGCAGTAAAATTAAGACAATCAAATTGACTTCATGATCCATATTCAATTCATTCAGCAAGTTGGGTTCTTGTATTTTAAGTACTTACATTTGAGATACACTTGAGACCAACTTTGAGTTCTCCCTCATATGTGCCATCTTCAAGCACAACATTGTATGGGCTTGGTTTCAGCTCTACGCTACCAATCCTACTGCCTTCTCGCAAGACGCCAGTTAGATGAACTCTGTAAAGATCCCAGGAGGTTTAGCTATGTATCAAATGTCCACATAGATGGATTATAGTGTGTGAAGGTGGAGATTTTTACATGGTTTCGCCAACCGAGCAATCCTCCAGCAGTTTATCCTTCTCCATAATTGTCAACCTGAGTTGAGTCAAATGTTGCCACTCCATGGAAGGGAGTTTGAATGTGAATTTCTCATTCCACCAAATTCTTCCATCTTTTCCTGCAATTTAAAGGAGAGTTCAGTTGATCAATTGGAAAGCTATCACATTGGGACATTCAGTTCAATCCTTCTGAGAAGTTTTTTTGATCCAATTTATTCACTTAGATGTGTTCTAAATAAAGATGAGCAAAGTATTGAAAGCAGGTGCAAACCTGAAGTAATCTTGCTCTTGGATGTCTGGCTGCCACATTGAATGATCACATATTGGTGGGCTGATCCTGAAAAGAGCAAACATCAATAAGTAAGATTTTGTTTATCTCATTTATAAAAAAAATAGTTTTTATAGTTCTTGCAAAAAGAATTTATTGAAAAGAGAATGAGAGAGAACCTAAAATTCGGCCACTCTTGAGGCCTTCAGCGCTGACTAGTAGAACTTCCAAAATTCCACCTTTCATGTTAGAGAGAGAGAGAGAGAGAGAGAGAGATTGAGAGAGAGAAGCAGAGATTATTTGGAGAGGAGAAGAAAAGAGGAATTTATAGTTGAGAAAAGTGGTTTCATGCGCTACTTATATCCACTGTTACACAACTATCTATTAAAGTGCAGGTTACTAAGAGAGATAAGGAGAGAGGAACCAGTTAACTGACTGCTGAAAGTGAAACCCTCTATCATTAGATATGGTGCCATTAACTCTCTTGATGTAACTGGAGTGCATAGAAATTGTTTCCAATAGATACATTTAATGCTAAGAATCTCTGTGAAATGTAGTTTGGTAAATTCTGCATATTTTTATTTAGGGTTATTTACCTACGTGCTCCTGAAAATTTGCTATATTACATATGTACCCCTATATTCTTTCGTATTACATATATACCTTCACAAATATAAAAAAAAATCTAAAACATACCCCCGACCTCATGACTTTAAAAAAGCCCCGTAAAATGACTATTTTGGCCTTAACATACCCTTTTAAGCTAAATCCTAACCAATATGATAAAGGGCAAAATGATCATTTTAAAGCCTTTTTCAATGCCATGAGGTCTTTTAAGGGTATGTTTTAGATTTTTTCAATATTTGCAGGGATATACACGTAATATGAAAAAATATAGGAGTAAATATGTGATATAGCAAGTTTTCATGGCCAGCGTATGTAAAGAACCCTTTTTATTTATCATCTCATCCAGTCTTGCTGAAACAATCAAGACTATTATACTATAATTTTGTTATCATTGGACAAACTTATAATAAGGTGTTAATAGGACAGTCATATGATCAGACTTGGAAAAGATTGCAGTCCTTTGGAGGAAATGTTGTTACTTGTTAGGCTGGTTGTTTCTTCATGAGAGGGACACTGACATATGCAGATCGATCCACCACCCTTGATGATTTGGATTGGCTGTGGGGATTTGCTTGATCAAATGGTCCTTAAATACATATTGCACAGGTGATGTACAAGGAGGTTACTTCAAAGCAAGACAATCAATCACATGCATGCAACATGAAGAACACAAAAACCAATCAATTCTGTGTAGGCAGACCATCTTTAATTTGATACAGAACAATGCTAGTAGTGACAGTCTCTGATGCTAGTTTTATTTTTCTTTTTTGGCAGATAACCCCCTATCTTGTAACAATATTGTCGAAAAACCTCCCACCTTATTGATATTTGCATCCCAGTCCCTCTCTTAGTGGACAACATTGCAAAAATCTCCAAAGTTGACTCTCCACCTAACAGAGAGAGAGAGAGAAAAAACTCTGGAATATCCGCTTAACTATATTGCAACAATCTCTACTTCTTTTCTATTAAATTTAAGTGTTTTTATGCTAATTCTTAGTTTCATTATGAGGGGAAATTTGATTTCGCAAAAATCTTATTTTTTTGGATTATATTAAGCTGTCAAAATTGCATAATGTAACCTAAATTATACTCAACTTTAGTCATCAAGTTGGATCAATACTTCCGTATATATATGTCTATATTCAAACACGGAACCAAGTCACGCCCAGTACGTGGTTGCAGGCCTGCTTAAGGGATTAGCCCAAATCCAGGAAGCATGCCCATTGGGCACCCCAAAACCACTCACGCACCCCGCGCGGATGATTCACGCCATCCGCACGTGCTATACGTGTCGCATCCAGCACCGTTCGATCACCCTCGCTCCCCAGCCCTCACGCGAAGTCGTCCGTGTTAAACTTAAACCTTAGACACACGCGGCCGCACACGAGCGAAACCCTAGTTTCCAATAATACCATCTCGCACGCGAGACCCCGCCCGCCGCCTCTCGCCGCCGCGGCCGCCGGAGCTCCGCCGTCCCACCTCGCGGAGGAAGACTACTCGCCGGAGCTCCTGCTCCCGCGACACCAGCACCGGGGCTGCGGAGGAGGAGGCCGTGGCGCCACCGATCGCCGCCGGAGAGGGGCCTCCGCCGTGGGATCTCGTGCGAGGACTACGCCTTGAATGCCTCCCAAATCTCGATTCCTCCTCCTAGTAGACTGTTTTGATACCTGATATAGTTCTTTTCTTGCAAATCCAAGCTCTAGAGATCGAATTCATCCAGGATTCTTTGACAATCGCTGGGAAAATTGGGAAAAGAAAGGACCTTTTTCCACAGGTCGACGCCTATGACCTAAAGGAGAGGGTCAGGTATGGCGCAGGAGATGGAGAGGCTGGGGGGGACGAGCGAGGAGGACGAGGAGGAGGACGAGATGGAGATGGAGGTCAAGGAGGAGGAAGGGGACCTCTCCGACGGCCGAGGCCGCGAGATCGTGATCGGAGGCTCATCCACCTCAGGCTATTTCCAGACCCCACCCCAAGGAGTCGGCGACCCGATCCCGATGCCAGAGGGAGCCTCCCCAGTGGGGTCAGCGGGGATGGCGAGGCGAAGCCGGCCAAAGGAGGAGAAGGAGCGGACGAAGCTAAGGGAGCGGCACCGGCGAGCCATCACGGCGCGGATCCTCGCGGGGCTTAGGCGTCACGGGAACTACAACCTCAGGGTCCGCGCCGACATCAACGAGGTGATCAGCGCGCTCGCCAGGGAAGCTGGCTGGACCGTCCTCCCCGACGGCACCACCTTCCCGTCGCGCTCCCCCGCCTCTGCCATCTCCCAGGTGCCCACCTTTACTCCCCTACCATCTCTCTCAAATGGTACGCCTTTTCCATCAATGTTTGGAAGTATATCGACATCTTAGTGAGGGTTTTGGGGGTTAATGGAGGAAGAATAATAGACAGTAATGGTGGATTTATTGGAACCAGGAACGAGCTCTGGATCTCAGCTGCTGTGTTCCTGACACCGTGACTGCCACGTGGCGTATAAGCTTATACAGCGATTTATTCTCGTGGGAACGCGTAGGAAACGGGTGGGGGGAATCGGGTTGAGTAATTGTATTTGTTGGGTTGGGTTGGGATGTAGTTTGGAAGTTTGATCCAGTCTTGTTGAAGCATGAGCCTGCTAACTTTGGAAATGGGCCGTTGCTGGGCCTGGGCCTGGGTCCGTATTGCAGGTGGAGACGCCGCCGGCGACGTCCACGGCAGCGGCGCAGGCGCAGCCGCTGAGAGGGTTGAGGTCGGTGGAGTACCGCCCGCTGAAGGGAGTGTTCACGCCTGCAGCCACCTCATACATTGGCAGGTGCCGGAATGTTGGGATGGGCGCAGGGGATGGGGGCATGGATAATTCTCCGCTCATCGGCAGCTGCGTGGTACCCATCGATGACAAGCAGGTGTGATATCTTTCCTAAAACAGTCTGTTGCTGTTTTAGATTAGCTGACCTTTCATGCTCTTCTTATTCACTGCAGGGAATGGTCTATTTTTAGTTTTTGCTGGCATCCATAGCCACTGAATGATGTTAAGTACTTAAATGGCTCGTTGATGTTCATGCCAACTCACCATTAAGAATATGTACAACCCCAACACTGGTAACCAAAGCATGAAAGTAGTGCTCCTTTGACCTTTCATTGCCGATAGAGACTCATGGGATTATGGGTGCTGGTCATCTAGTTGGAATAAAATGAATAAGCTCCTTATTTGCTGAGATTTGGCAATAATAGCACAATGTATAGCCACTATACTTGGTGGGTGATTGTGACAACTATGCTATCGACAATCTAAATCTGAATATGAGACCTCTACAACTATTCTACATGATTTTTTGAGAATTAATCTGATTTGTCTAGCCATATATTACGTGTGTGCATTGGTTCAATGGTTCAATGGCGTCAGCATTTATTGTTCCAGTAGATTAATTATGTTTTGCTTTGTTTTTTGTCGATTTAAACTTTCTAAAATATATTAATAGTTAAATTACCTAATTGTTGATACCTGATGTAACAATGGTTTTTAGGTGGTCGATATACCACTTAGGATGCAGGAGCGTGATTTTGCAGGCACCCCTTATGTTCCAGTTTATGTGTTGCTACCGGTGAGTTGCTTTGTTATTTCCTTCCATTACTTTTGTTTCAATATGACCTGCTATGTTTTAAATGTCGATTTTTTCTCTGTTTCTTTTTTTTTTCTATCTTCATGGTTTAATTCCTGATAACGTTTAGAGATTTATGGCTGCTAGGTTTATATATTTACAACCTTTTAAAAATACATTTGTGCTTTTCATAATATCCGCATAGTGATCACTCAATTTAACTTCGTTGGTGACAGCTTGGCGTTATCAATATGAAGTGCGAGCTTGTTGATCCAGATGGCTTATTGAAGCAGTTGAGAATACTAAAATCCATTAATGTTGATGGAGTCATGGTTGATTGCTGGTGGGGAATAGTGGAAGGACACACCCCACAAGAGTACAATTGGAATGGCTATAAGCAACTTTTTCGGCTTGTGCGGGAACTTAAGCTTAAGCTTCAGGTAATTATTATTGGAATGAAATAAATAATACGTTATTTCCATTGAGAAACGTAAGCTACAACCTGGCTGTATGACATTTCTGTAGCCTTTGGTTTCTTCTTGATGTTCACTTTAGGTTTAGATGAATGCTAATTATAGTAACTGGCCACTTTTGGCTTTAGAGAGATGTCAACCACCAATTTTCAATGTGGTAGATAATATACATGATAGAAATATTTAATGTAAAAGGCCAGTACAAAAATTGTAAATTTCATGTTTACACATTCTGTGAGGGATCATTTGCTTACAGCATTCTTAAAGCTTTACTTTTTTTCGATCATGGGTTTCTATTTCCACTGATTCCTCGTGACTGTATGTTTGGATCCTCAGCTTGATCTAATGTGTTATTCTATGTAATTCGAAGGTGGTTATGTCGTTTCACGAATGTGGAGGCAATGTTGGTGATGATGTCTGTATTCCTTTGCCTCATTGGGTGGCAGAAATCGGTAGAAGTAATCCTGAAATTTTTTTCACTGATAGAGAGGGACGGCGCAACCCTGAGTGCCTTACATGGGGAATTGACAAGGAAAGAGTCTTAAGAGGTCGTACGGCTGTAGAGGTAAGTGTTTGTGTATTCCTTTTTAAGATTCCCAGTAATATTTCCAGGAGTACTCAGACTCATGCACTATCATTTCACCTTATCATGAAGCTAAATTTTAGTGCAATTTTTCATGTCTTGGTTTAACTTATCAAAATTTGAGAAACATGACAAGAGATAGAATTGAGAATGCTCTTTCAGATATTATTTGAAATGACTAATTCTAATGTATGCTTAGCATATGTTTGTTGAGTCAATACACTAGCCATGATCTAGTTCGTGATAAGAATGTTTTTGTTTGGTTTATTTGGTCATAATTTAGCCCATATTTATGAAACTCTAACTATTGAGTTTGGGAGGCACATTTAGGACATTAATCCATGCTAAGAACATAATGTTCTGAGATTGTTGATAAGGCGTTCCAAAGTTGTTCACTGTATTTCTCTTTGCTGATGAAAGTACTTATGCCATCCAAATGTTTACTCTGGACCTTCTTTTATTACTTTAAGTTTGGGGCTCTTCTGATAGACATTCATATGTTGTAATTTGATTTGAACTTTAACTTCTGAAATATTGGTCTTAGGACTTTGATCTTCATGATATTACTTCTTCTCATCTTAAGATGATGCTAATAATTTGTGTCCTTTCTGACTTCTTTCTTTTCAGTAACATTTCTTTTATGGTTTACTTGTAGGTCTACTTTGATTACATGAGGAGCTTTCGGGTTGAATTTGATGAATTTTTTGAAGATAGCATTATCTCCGAAATTGAAGTAGGATTAGGCCCGTGTGGGGAGTTGCGTTACCCGTCTTATCCAATAAAGCATGGCTGGAGATATCCTGGCATTGGGGAATTCCAGGTATTCCTGTACTTAAGCTACAACTTGTATAGGGCCTTCTTTTTTCTCTTATCTAAATGCTCTTACAGTTTTGAGAGGCGGACTTCTTGCAATGCTATGTTATTTTGAATACAACATAGTGTCTATTGTGGTTGGCCAATTTTTTTTCAGCTTTAACTTTCATCTGGAGGTACTTCAGTTGATGTGTTTGTAGTTGACTGCATGATAATGACTACAAACATTTAAGGTATTCGAAGTAGAGGCATTAATGTACAAGGCTTGGGCTGTAAGAGTTTTAGATCGGTTTTAAACGGGTAGAATTGGTAGAGCTTGAGTTCATATTGGATGGTTCAAATACACTCATCTCCTGCTCTTGCTTTCAGCCAAAAATTTGGTGTCTTATAAACCTATGTGTTCTGATACTGCCTTTGGATATGTAGGTTATTTTCTCTCTTGCAGGGGCATACAATATTTCTCTGCGTTTAACTTGTGTGGAAAATATTGCTTTTCAGTGCTATGATCAGTATCTGTTGAAGAGTTTGAGAAAGGCGGCTGAAGCAAGGGGCCACTCTTTTTGGGCCAGGGGACCAGACAATGCAGGCTCTTATAATTCCCAACCGCATGAAACTGGATTCTTTTGTGATGGAGGAGATTATGATAGCTATTATGGACGATTTTTTCTTGGTTGGTATTCTCAACTTTTGGTGGATCATGCCGATCGTGTTCTCTCCCTTGCACAATTGGCATTTGAAGGGACATGCATTGCTGCAAAGGTTGGCAGACTTTCTTATGTATTTCCTTGCATCATATGATGCTGGCATCTTTGTTCTAAGATTATGAGGTTGTCATCAAGTACTTTAACCTTTGATATTGGGGTTCTATGGTAAGCTATTGTCAAAAGATGCTAATCAACCTTACTTTATAGTCGATAGGTAGCAGAGCCATTGTTCCACCAGGAAAATGAAGTTGAAGTTCTTATTTCTTTTCTGCAGTAGAATCTTTTGTAGTTCTTCGTGTGTTGAATTTAAGGAACTGTTGACAGAATTGCTGTCTGAAGCCGTATAAGCTGCTTAGTCTGACGTTGATTATGTTTTTACCTCTCAATTGTTAGTCATTTCTCTAAGTGCATTTGCCCATAAAGCTCTGATCCTAAGTTTGCAGTATACTGCTTACTATTTTTCTCTCGTCATTCTTCTCCACTATTTTGTTTCTGTTTTGTTTCAAAAAGTTTAAAAATCAACCAACCGACATTTTTCACGGTGCAACCAAAAGAAGTTCGTCTATCGAACCTAATTTATGACCACTGTTATTTTCTTGTGAATGCAGATATCAGGTGTCAACTGGTGGTACAAAACAGCTAGTCATGCTGCTGAATTGGCTGCTGGATTTTATAACTCCTGTAACCGGGATGGCTATAATTCAATTGCTTCAATTTTGAGGAAACATAATGTTGCTTTAAACCTCACATTTGCTGAGTTACGTACTTTGGATCAGCATGAAGACTTCCCTGAGGCAATGGCAGATCCTGACGGATTGGCCTGGCAGGTAGCAACAATGAAATTCGTAATATTGTTTTACGGAAATACAGTACACCAGTTTCATTTGTGCTTGAATCTTGAAAACTACAACTGAAATAAAGCAAAGTAGGAGCTTGTTCTCCCTCGTTATCCATGACCATTGGGTGGCTTGTTTCTGACAGAACCATCAATTTTCTTTGTTCCTTGTTACAAACTGAACATTTGTGCATGATAAACATTTCAAATGCTTGCTTTATACTTAGTCTGCTATTTTATTTTCACTTCTTTATTGAGGCTGAAACCTATAGAGGAATAATTGGAAAGAGTTAATCATCATCTATTACATGCAATTGGTATACAAAATCAAATACTTCCTAGTATAGAAGCATGCCATCCTACGAGGTTTGCATTTCTTCACTCTCAAAGTGCATGCTCCATAACTTTACAATTAAACGGTATGCAACCTATATAAGATCAGGAGAATACGTGATAGATTGCTCGCTCTTTCTGGTAGTGCCATGTTATGAATATTGTTTTATTGTATAGCTATTTAGGGGGTGAAAATTATGGTGATTGACATCGCTTCTTGTTCTTCTAGATAGATATAATGATTCCCATCCAAGAAGCATTAGTGTCTACTGCTGCGGGTGCATCATATGTTTTCTTTGTGCATGAGTTGGTAATCCTGGAGCAGGAGTGACGAGACTTATGTACTTATATATGTTTCCTCTACATTTCTGTGGCCAAAACAAATAATGCTGTTTTTCATTTACCTATGGTGTGTGGTATACTACTGTTGCCTGATGGATAGAAATTCAAAGATGGTAAAAAGGGCTTCTCCTAATTTAAGTTATTTTTCAGGTTCTAAACGCTGCATGGGATGCGAATATACCAGTGGCTAGCGAGAATGCTCTTCCTTGCCATGATAGAAATTGCTATAATAAAATTTTGGAGAATGCAAAACCAATGAATGATCCAGATGGAAGACATTTAGCAACATTCACCTACCTTAGGCTCAGCCCAGCTCTAATGGAGAGAAACAACTTCTCAGAATTTGAGCGCTTTGTCAAGAGAATGCATGGTAAGGTCTGAGCATCTTTTCTTCATAAGCTTATGTTGCACTTTTTTTTTTTGCGTTGGTGAAGGTCTTGCAAATGTTGCTTCATTTTTTTATCATGAAATTAGACTATTTGCTCTAAATTCTGTGAAGTCGTGTTGGTTCGACTAATTAGCTACAAATATTTATTTATATTTTTCTTTCTACTTCTAAACTCATCATATGGTGTTCATTAATGCTAAACTGTTGGAGCTGCTCGACTCCATAAGTCCCTTGCGGTCTTAAGATATATCATCAGGCTTATTTGTTCTTTTAGGATAAAGCTAAGACTCTGTGATACATTGATGAGGTAATATGTATTAGCTACAATGAGTGAAAGGCTTCCGTGTAAGCAAGTTTGTGTCAAACTTGAGTTGTTAGTTCTCCTGATATAGTTGCTGATCCCCTTGTGTTTAACGCCAGGTTTCTAATCTTCGCGGCCAAAGTTCTACCTGTATCTTATAAGTCAGTGACCTTGGGAGATGGTTATAGCAGTTCTAGTTTACGCTCCACGCTAGTAGAATAGAGGATAACTTTTAGACATAATGATGATTGAATCTATATACCTTTATCAAATCAAAGTAATCACCTTAAAATAGTCATGCATAGAATTTCGGTCCTGGATTAGTCAGGTATTGCACATAAACTATGACATTAGGTCATTTGAAGAAGTCAATGCTAGTACAGGCCCCAAGTACTGTCGATTGGCCAAGCTTGTAGTATATGTAGGAAGAACAGCATATTTTTTATTAGCCGCATTACTAGTATCTTTCCATAGCTTCTCTAGAAACTTCATGCGTGGGAGTTCCTCCAATCTTGCCCACTATCATTGATGAATATGTCACCAACTCGACATCTCTGTCACTAGGAAATCAATTTCGTTAATTCTTATTCTTATTCTTATCAGCAACCAAAGCAACGTGAGGATATATTGCATAAATTACTCACTGTGCTCTTTTCAGGAGAAGCTGTTCTTGATCTCCAATGATAGAAGAAAGTTGGCAGAAGAGACTACTGTTACTGTGCGCACAAACTAATTAATCTTCTGAGCCTCCTTTTTTCTCCTTTGTATACGGATGCTTCTACTCAACCTTCGATGAATATTCTTTACTTTGACCTCAAGGGGTGTGCCTCCCCTCCCCCCTCTTCTGTAAAGATATCTCAATAGGACTAGCACATCTGACCTTAACCATTCCCCTGCTGTTCTCATTCCTTGACATAAGATCATCTCTATTCTGACATTTATAGAATGGCCTAGGCTATTATGGGTAATTTGCTGTGATTCCTTTTACTGGAATCCATGTTCTCCGTTTCTGGAGATACAAAGTTGCGGACGCCATCTGCCACCGAAACGGACATTTCTTCAGAGCATGGCACAAACTCCAAGGGCTTGTGGCTCAAAAACTTGGAGGTGTTTAAGGGTATGTTTTTGATAACAAGGTACCAGTGACTACCATTCTTGCTTCATGATGATCTGGCATGGCTCCACAGGGCAGGAGGAACGTGAAGAAACGAAAGCCAACTCATTTGGATTAAGTTGTTGTGTCCGCAAGTTAACATGATCTTAACCATTGTATTCATAGTTGCTTCACAATGCTTGCTTTTGTGCTGTATAGAACTCGTGATTAATACAATCAGCTGGCATTGGTGTTTGCTCTTTTGTCAACTGCTTCGTTCTTAAATCTGCTCAATTTACTTTGTAGTCACACACAATTGTATTTTAATCTTTGATATGCATGCTTAGGTTTCTGCGGATCCATTTAACAAACATTTGGTGGATGATGGTCCTGATTTACTGTGACATTGTGTTATTTCTCCAGAGTTTTTCATCCTCCTCTGCTTGCAAGAGCACTATCAGTGCCCTATACAATTTATCTGTGGCTGCACTGTTTATTGCCATTTATGTGCTTCCATCTTCAGGGTAAAATAAATCTTCTTGGCCAAAATAAAAAAGCCTTGGAGTCAGTCTATCGAAGGCATCCAAGATAAATATATATCTCCGAGCACAGTTCCTTCTTACATTTTGTTCTTTCATTGTTCTTGCTACTATTACTATTTGACTTGTTTTTAGAAGTTGAGTATGAAGGCTGGTATATCTGAGTTCATGAGATGGGCAGTGGTCGGTTACGTATCAGGTGGCACGGGGGCCATTAGTCAACTTATAAGCGAGGGAAAAGGTTATAAATCCATTGGTTTATATAACTTTACTAGATGACCCCCTGCCACCCGATAGAGTAACCACCTACTACCCCTCATTTCTCTCTCCTTTTTATAATAACTCTCCACGAACCCCCCACACTACCACCATACCAACACCAACTTCTCCTTTTTTTACACATGACAACTGAGACATAAAGAGAGGAGGAGAAAGGAGAAAGGAGAAAGGAGAAAGAGGAACATGTGACAGTTGAGTCATAGAAAGAAGAGAGAGGGTGAGGGTGGGTGATTGCTGATTACTCATGTCATGTGGCACAGGGCCCACCTAGTATATAAGAGATGCCAATATGGTTTTCATATTCTATCTATTAGTTTATAATTTTATATCAATATGGTTTCCATATCAAATTATCTCAGAGGGTTTATATCAATATAGTTTCCATAACTGAATTATCCCACGTCCCCATTATTCCCATGCCGCCTCCTCTGAATCCCCCCAGGTCCGCATCATTCTCACACCCAAAGGTTTTTGATTAGTTGAGCCCGAGGACTAGGAAACCCAATCAAGGGTTAGTTACAGCGATTGGGCAGAGGACTGGGAACAACCTCCCTGGCCTCATCAAAACCATTAAAGACATGACATAACGCAAGAGCTTCTCTAGCAAGCCAATCCGCGCGCGAGTTGTTTTCACGAGGAATATAAGCAACTTTGAATTCAGCGGTCCTTCGAGCTGTCCACCATATGTCTTGTATAATCTCCCGGCAGCCTCCCACCAAAGGAAGAACTCCATTGATCATCTGGACCGCATAGAGGGAGTCACTCTCCACGAGGACCGTGCTGTAGTTCCGCTGGACTGCAGTGCTGATCGCAAGCTGGATGGCGTGGACCTCACCAAGCGGAATGGAGTCCACGCGATGAGAGCCCATGGTGGACCAGTTAACAAGCCCTTCTTCATCAGTGTACACTACTCCCACGCCGGCTAAGCCATGGGTGTGAT
The DNA here is from genome assembly GCA_963920575.1 of Narthecium ossifragum. Lineage (NCBI taxonomy): Eukaryota > Viridiplantae > Streptophyta > Magnoliopsida > Dioscoreales > Nartheciaceae > Narthecium > Narthecium ossifragum. The sequence goes on along the minus strand of OY986963.1, from coordinate 34,936,851 downwards.
CAAAAGAGGTATCAGCTTGAAGCCTGACACCTCCATCCACCGTTGCAGAAGCACGTGGTATATGAAGTCTCGATATGCCGATGAACTCCCTTGATTGCCACTGGATCAGATGCGCCAGCGCCTGGGTGCCTTGGGTTCCTTCCCCTGCAGCTAGCTTGTCTCTGTCCCTCCAAAGCCACCAAGCTCCATACGCGAGCAGTGAGCACACGCGCCTGCTCCCACGCCCAAAGGTGAAGCCATCGATTGGTTCGAGAACCCTCATTTCGTCCTCATCTTCACACGCCGTCCTTTACAAACTCTACTCCATCGCAGCCTCCATGGCAGGCATTTCTTGCGATCTCGATAAGGTCGAAGCTGTTTCAGGCGAGGTTCAGGGCGTCATGCCACGGAATTTCTGGCACCGCTGGAAAGGTCGACATCGATTTAAGAAAAGATCTAATAGATTGGAGCTGATGGATCCTATCAAGTGGATAGGTGCATGTACAAATACACAACGCCATAGAGAGAGAGAGATCAATGATGGGCTTTGCAGCAGTTATCAACTTAGCAGCGGCAATTTAATAAGAAACATTCTAGTGTGCATTTAAGCCTTACACCACCAGGTTGGTGGCCTATGCTGCCCTGTCAGTAAAGAACAAGATAACTCTTGCATTGCTCAAAGTTCTTCACAGGCTCTTTTCATTTGATTCATAATCAAACAAGCCAACAATGAATCTCCTTTAAAATGACACCTCAAATATATAGAAACAACAAAAGATGAAGAATGGCTGCCATGTTTATTCTGGAATTTGTTTCTGGGATCTTTTCATTCCCCACTCATCTGGGAAATACCTAAAAATTCCGCAATTTGGACTAGCCAAGTTACTAACTATAACAATACAAATAAATAAGAAAAAAGGGAACAAGTATCGTGTTTTTCAAGTTTTGAACCTCTGCGTAAGTTTCTCCGCACTTTCTTTGCAATCTTCAACAACCCTCCTTGCTCGATCTCCGACACTTGAGCTGAATTCTGAAGCTTTTCCCTTAATCCCCTCCAAGGATTCACTTGCCTTCGCAGTTGCAGTACTATGGAGTTCATGAACATGCTTGGAAGCCTCAGATGCCCATAGCTTCAAGGCTGAAATCAGAGAAAATATCTTTTGAATTATTATCTCGATCACAGCTGATGATTTGATTTTCATTTCAGCGGCCATTGCCTTGAGTTTTTCCACCAAGTTCTCTGCTCTATTAATTGTTTCTTCAACTGGAGGCCGCTCCCCAGCACCGAGCCATGTGACCCCAACAGAAGCATCATCTTGGAGATCCTCATCAACAACTACCTTGATGCCTTGCTTCTCCCACCGTTGCCTAGCCTCCAATAGTGCTCTAGCCTGCTCCCTGGCTCGTTTAGCCTCTTCCTCAGCCCAAGACCTAGTAAACCGATCAACAACAAATCTAGTCATTCCTTGCTCATTATTTCACATAAACATGTATGTAAGAGTCAAAAGATGAATCAAGAGCACCATACTAGATAATAACGAAAGCTGCATGCGGTTACCTTCCATCCAAGTAAACAGCTATAAATATCACCACATCATTCAAAAGGGAAATCAGAAAAATGTCCAAAGCTAGACAGGTTACCTATGAGGAAAGATGGAAAGGGAGCAAGAAAAGGCTGTCCATGCTACCTGATAGAGGAAAACCTGCCGGATATTGTTACTTTCTCAAATGGCCAAGCATTTGCACAAATTATCATCTTCAGCAAACTTTTCTTTCTCTTCCAATTATCCTTGGTTTTACTATTCTTTTACTCTCCTGTTGGAGTTCTCAAATGGGTACTTTACTCCAAGTAATGACCTCACGATATCAAGAATTTTTTTTTTCTACTTGGATAAAAATAGGTAAGTAGAGAAAAGAAAATGAAGGTATCCGGTGATTGGGTACTTGTACACCTGTTTACAGAAAACTAATTCAAATACAGAAGTGGAGATGACCAGCTGCGGCACCATGCTCTGAAGTAATAAAATATTGAAGAACAGATGCACAAATAAACAGTAACCACTAAACAAAATAAGCACAACATACACAGAAGTAAAAATGATATACCTGGCCATGGACAAAGCTTTCCTTTCAACCTCTAGCTCATACTGTAACTGGACAATAACCTGATTCTCTTTTTCTGCCTCTTCCCTAAGTTTGTTGATCCTATCCCTCTCAAAAGATATCTCCACCTTGTTGCTCATGAGACTCTGCAACTGCTCCTCCACTTCAACTCTTAGCCTTGACAGCACTTCCACTTCTGATTCAATAGCAGCTCGGCCCCTGATGAGAGCATTATTTTCTTCTGCCCTTTCGGTTCTTATTCTTTCCAATTCCAGCCTTGCTTCTTCAGCTAATTTCTCAATGGCATCTATCTTTTCCCTTTCCTTCGCAAGCTCTTGCTCATAGCTCGCATTAAGATCATTCTCAACTTCAGCTACTAATGCAGTATGAGCATTAACAGCAGCTTCTGCCAATGACTCAGCTTCAATACGTGTTAGCTCCTCACCCACAACCTCAGCAGCATCCCTTGTTGCAAGAGCGATAGCCGCTTGTGCTTTTGTGACAGGTTTATCAGGTTGAAATAGTCTGGTATAACCTACATGTAAAATTTAAAAAACTCATAACATTCCTACAAAAGAAAAATACTACTATAAATAGATGAAACGATCATGCTACCAAAAGCTAAAGTCGTGATGCCATGTTCTCCAGCAGACAAGTCGGCCACCAAAGCAGGCCAAGCATCTGGGTTTATTTTGTCAATATCTATGTAGCCTGAGCAACGATAGAGATCCTAATAAGAAGAAAGCGATCAGAATGTTTGTCAGAATAACCTATAGAATAGATAGACTTGCATTAAATGTATTGTGATCCATGTACATTTCTGTCGACTCCAGGAAGTCTTCTGTTCTCCAAAGCCATCTTCCAACTCACAAGATCTTGGCGCGACAAGGGGCTGGAATCCAATGAATTTAGTAGTAATAATCTTGAATCAACTCTCATATATATTATAATCATAGAAAGTTGGAGTGGCAAAGTATCACACCATTGAGGATAAAAAAGGATAGGATCATTGTGTTCAGCAGCCCTCATATCTGATAATGAAAGCTTGCTAGAGATAAGCCCAGCTTCTGCCAAGCCTGCCGAATGCAATGCCACAAGAGAATCTTACATATGTCTGGAGAATTCATCAACCTTTTTGGCAAAACACTGCATTTAAAAAGCCCTAGAAAAAGCATAAAGTGACATTCAACTGCCATTTACAACTTCTTACCCTGAATGTATGCAAAGTCAGGGTCTTCAGGTGTGATGTCATCAAATGCAAGTTCAGTCACATTTTCCACATACATTGCAGGGTATACTTTTGAGACTGTGTTCCTATGCAGGCAAACAAAAAGTCAAGCATTTGCAAAGCAACCTTCCCTAGATAACTTCACAAGCAAAATGAAATCACGAAACGTTACGCAATTAACTGTGATATAAAAACATCTGAGAAACCAAATACCTTGAAAGAGCACCGCTTGCAGATACCAACCAACGAGCATACTCTCGACGAGTACATAAATCACCTGGTTGAACATCAGCCTCAATAACCTATAACAAAGAAGCTGATCAGTTAATTACTAAAAACCTCAAATTAAGACAATCAGTCTCCGAATTATTTAGCTATATCAGATAAGAACATCTACAAAGACACACAAACAAGTGCATCATTTCAACATCTGACTGTCCAGTTATCCATATTCCATGCAACAGCAAGAACTCTTTCAATCTCTCGATGGCAAGGTTTTGACGTTGGTTGCAATGTGTCTAGGTTAATGTTAATATGCTTTGAAGCTCTTTTAGTTCAGATCATTTATACGTCTTACTGCCCAGTTATCCATATTCCATTCAACAGACAAGAACTAAATCAATCTCTTGATAGCAAGGTTTCGACATTGGTTAACAATGTGTCTAGGTTAATGTTAATATTCTTCGAAGCTCTTTTGGTTCAGAAGTTCAACAACAAAGGGTTACTTGTATCTGTGTTTTCTTTAAGAAGTATGATTTGCACCGAAAAGTTTCTGTCACTCCTATTTCGTTCACGTGAATGCTTAGCTCTTCACATACTTTTTCAATATATGTTCCCTATAAAGACTTAATGTATAAAGAAGTTAACACGTTGTGACGAGTGAGATCTCATCTTTCACAAGGCAGCAAGCTCACGAGCAGTTATGATGACCAAATAGCAACAACAATAACTATAACCATTGAGTAAACTCCGCAGAAATGGGGTTGGTATTGCAAATGGTTCTTACTTGCTCATTCCTATAAAGGAATGCTTATATTGACAATATAAGCTGCATCATGTGCAGGTAGCGTCAGGGTTAAGAAGAGGATGCCTCATCCTCTGATGCCTTTACTGGAGAGAAGCTGCATCATGTGCAGGTAGTGTCAGGGTTGAGAAGAGGAAGCTTCATCCTCTGATACCTTTACTGGGGAGAAAGGAAGAAAAGTCCAAGGATTCAGTACAAGGACTGATGGCTCCCTGTAGATTTGGAATTCAAGATACTTGAAAATCAAATGAAGATCAAGTCTGTTTTGGCTGGTGTATGCAGATACCTAATGCAAATTGCTGTTTAAAAAAGCTGTCATTTAGTTTCTTTTCTTCACTTTCTCACTCATCAATACTAATCTAGCTCTCTCCTCATTGGAATGCCCTCTGTTCTGTATCCGACAAGCCCAAATCAGTCCAAAAATTTTGTAAATAAAAAGCAGGGATAATGGACTAGATATGTGAGCAATTTCCCTACTTGGGGTTATCCTATCTAGGCTTCAGATTATTCCTTCACAGAAAACCATGGCCACAGATCAGAAAGAAGATTAGCAATATCAGTGTGTGAAAGAATTGTGTCACCTAGTATGGGCCTTTCTTCTAATAGCAAGACTAGATTTAGCGCCTAGAGCATGCAACATATAAGCTACACTAGATATTACCAGCAAGGAGTACATGTCCCACATATTGGGCATTCTAGGAGGACTTAGAAAGGGAAAGTATGTGATATGCCCATGTCAGTAAGCGACTATTTCTGCCTACCAGCTAAGGAAAAAGGTAATGAAAGTCAATCCTTTAAACCCCTAGAAGCAGCTCTTAACTAGTCAATTCACTCATGACAAAGCATCTTAAAACTGCAGAACACACCATCAGTACTGTCATGTTGAAGGCTATCACCAATGTAATAAGGCATACTTGAGAAAAACAAACCTAATATGGCAACATCCTAGTGAGCACTACAGACCATTCAAAGAGAAGTATTCTGCAATCTAAAATTACATCTAATTCAAATAGGTACACTTTCAATGCAGATTATGTAAACAGTAGATAAGCACCTGTATGGAGATGAAAAAGAACCTAATCGCGCATAACAGCAAAGAAACAAAGAGGGTTGTTTCTAAGAAAGATATGCTGAAATGACTATCATACAGTTGACTCGAGGCCTTAATAAGGATCTAAAAAACAGACATTAAATATGTAATGATCTACCATGCCTACTTAGATATAGAAGTACCTTCAGAACTTGCAATGCGGCCAATGCCTGCCCCTGAACCTGGTCAACTACTGCAGGAACCAAGAACTTTCCAGAAGGCACCTGTAGAGCTGCAGAAACAAGTGATGGAGCAGGTATGCCGGCAGGAGAGAAGGATTTCTCAGGAAGTAGAGACTCTAACAATGAGCTTCTATCAGTTTGAATGTGACTGTTTATATCAGGCTTATTTCCACTTAGATCTGCTAACACCGGTTCAGAATTTGCTAAAGTGCTGTCGTTCAACTTATGCTCCTCAGGAGGACTAATGGGTTTACTCATAAGCAGCACACCTTCGTGCTCATCAAAATCTGATTTAGATACAAAAGTTTCAGTTACATCTTCCGGAATAGAATATGAACTGCCATCGTTATTTGGTAGGTGCAATGCATCCCTGTACTCGACATTATTTTCCTTTTCTTCAGTCTCCTGAGAAACTATATTGCCCGTATCTGGTATTAAGGAACTGGATGATAGTGACTCGCTGGAAGACCGGTCTTCAATCCCCCTATACGAATCTAAGGAATCCTTCGAACCTGTTGTTTCTGTGGGATTAAATGTGGATTCGGCGGGATCAAAGTTTCTCTTCTGATCATCATTTATTTCATCTGCTGAATCAGGACCAAAACAAGATAAGTGAACATGTGTTGCCGTGCCTAGATTTATATCGTACCCAATTATCTGATCCAGTTTACCTGAAGGCATGTTGCTTTGTGAATCCTTAAAACTAGGAATGTTGGAAGTAATAACATCTGCATCATGTGCAGAAAATTCAGGTGAAAGAGGATCACCACCAGGAGGTACAGGAATGTTATTAATATCTAATCCCGCCTGCAGATCATCTTTACATGGATCAACGTCAGCAGGGTCAACACCATCACTAGCAAACTCCATGTTTTGTCCAGGGGAAGTCTCCAAATGATGATAACCGAGTCCTCTCTCGGTAGTATCTTCTATTAGATCAATAGGAGGAAGAGGGTTCTTGCTTATACCTGTCTCAGAGTTTGGATTGCAGTCACTTATCCCATTCTCTTTGTTTGTTACAAACTGATCGGCGCCATTCCCATCGTGATCAACTTTCAGACTTTGAGTGTCACCAGATAATACCATTTCCTGCTCTCTTGTTAGGGATTTCAGCTGCTGTTTAACTCCTGTGTTCACCAGATCATGCGGAGCCCATTAAAAACCAGGTGCTGAATTAACATAATCATACTCAGTTTCAATTTCTACACTGGACTAACATTTACATACACGAATAGATGTTCAGGAACAATTGCTACAACTGATAATATCACTCATGATGTCTGCATACATGTTTCAAAACATTTACGGAAACTAATAGATGTTTCATGAACAATTGCTACAACTGATCGTTTAACTCGTGATGCCTGCATGTATGACACGAAACATTACAGATAAACTAACATAGTCCTTACTATGAAAAGAAGACCACATACCAGAAGTGTTTCTAGTTCTTAGAGATAAGGATGCAAAAGCCACTCCACCAACAAACAAGAATCCAGCAAGTCCCGCTCCCAACACCCCTGAAAGTGGACTACTAAAGAATGGGCATAAGTACTCAAAAAACAATGAAATCTAGGAAAAAGTAAACATGGAAGAATCACTTAAACATGATCATTGCATCATTGCAAGAGAGAAAAAAAGAAGCTATTATTCAGAATAAAGAAAAAACCAACACGAAGCCCATTTTATTCGTAGGAGACGCTTGAGATGCAATTCAGTCATAAAAGGTAATATGTCCCTCCTTGGAGTAAGTTAAAAAGTATTGAACTGGTGAGTAATTGGCTCAAAGAAACACTTTATCTGCTACCTCTTTACTTTGCATTGGACTACAAGATAATGAGAAGTGTGTCCCGTCTTGCACACAGTGCTAACCCCATCTCTTTGGCCATTGAGTGTTACAAATCTGACCAGAAACATTCTTTCTTAAAATTCTCAGACTTTAGCATTGCTGACCAATGGTAATAAGCTTAGCCACCGAACCAAAATACGCAAGTTTTGGAAGAAAGGTCTCGACCTGAAGAGAGGTCTAATTTTAGAAGTCTATGCCACTCAACGGAAGAGTGAGGCAGACCGGTTTAATGTCAGGCATCAATTGCATCAATTGCACCAATTCTACCACAATTCCCACAAAAAGGGTCCATTTATACATTACCATTATCACTAGCTTGCATAAGCACTAGCACTAGTGTTCTGTATAGACTTCGTTTGACCATGATCATCATTCAGACACGATCTCAATAAAAAGGATCACCAAAAGAAGCGTAACATAGAACAGAAAGGCTCTCCAAAGTCCAAACGCTATCAAGAAGCTGTGATCTCAACTCTCGCTCTTATTAAAGGTAAAACTAGATATCTTCTTCCAATACCAATTCAGAGAAAAAGGCTCAAATCTCATGACCCTACAAGATTTCGAGGAGAAGTTTATTTCCATACCTCCAAACCGTCCTCTCTTGTTGCCCTCCTCCCCATCGCCACTCCCCACACCAGACCACCCCGCGAACGAGTCCGCCGACCCCTTGGATCCATCCCACGACTTACTCTCGCTCCGACCTCCGCCTTCATCTCTCGCCCCCGGCCCGACGGCGCACACGAGGCGGCAGGCGCGGCGATCGCTTCGGACTCGAAACCGGAGGAGAAGAGGAGAAGAAATCCTATACCTATCAGCAAATCGCAGCAGATACGAGCTGGGTGAGGTGGGGATCGCCACTGAGGACGACGACGCCATTGCTGAAGAAGGAATCTTAGTCGTGAATTCGGAGAAGAGAGACGAGATAATTCTTTAATTATCCCGAAGAGAAGATGGTTTCGCCCGCTGCCGTTTTTGTGTACATCCCCCCCACGCGGCATGTGCAATCCTCCGATCGGTGGTGGCATGTGCAGATGGACCAGATCAATTGACCGTATCGATAGATTGATCCTTATCATTGATATATTTGATTGGAATACCGATTGATTGATCTAGTTAATCGATAATGTACACCTCCAATCGATGGCATGTGCCGATGCATTAGATCAATTGAGTGATATCTTACTATCAATACCTATCGATTCAATTATTGATATATTCCATCGGTAGAAGGATACGAATTGGTTGATTTACTCCATCGGTACCGATAAAATATATCAATGATCGAATCGATATATATGCGCAGTGAGATACCGAACAATTGATCTAATCCATCAGTATTCTATTACCGATGGAATAGATCAACCAATCGGTATCGCACTATTTATTAATGACATGACATGTGTAATACACATGCCTCGTGATAATGTACATAAATCATCATTTTATAAATAAATCGTGACTCTTTTTCCTTCTTTTTTTCCGGTGACGTCGACTTTGGCTTTACGGTTCAAACACGCGAGCGGGGGAGGCTAATCGGTAAGAGTTATGAGATCGCCCTCCTAATTTCTTGTTTCTTTTGTTTTCCTAAGCGAACAATTTTCTTTTTTGGAACAATAAACTAAAATAATACATAGTTTATTGATAAGGATATAAGAGACCCAAAAGATAAATTTTAATTCAATAGAGATTAAAAATATTGGGATCTAAAAATACATTCCGTGCACTTCCAACCCCGGCCCAAATTTGGCAATTGGATTCGGACGCACAACATTAGCGACGTAACTCGACCCGACCCTGGAGACATCTCGCTTTCCATTCACGTGGAATTCGTGAACTATAAAGGAAGGGATATGTCTCATCAAATGAACCACAAATAAGTAGGTGTGTCATATCTATTAAAACAGTCCTCTTCCAATATCGCTTTCCACGTACATTGTTTTAGTAAAAGAGACGGTAGTAGTTTTGCATCAAGATTTACTCAGGTGAACTGCCAACTATTGAATACAATCTCATGTTACGAGTAATCTATAGCAAGTAGAATTGGGAATAAAGAAGATCTCGGATCTTGTAGTACTCTTCCGTCAAAGGGCCTTCGATGACCACTTGCTGGGGACCCGATCCACCCTATTAGGTAAAAGAATTAAGGAAATGGAGAGATTGTTAGTAACCTAACCTAAACTGAAATCTAACAGGATAGACTGTCAGGATTTGATCCAATTCCAGTGATGAGAAGCATGTTAGGCATGGGGCAAACTCGCAGGTTGGAAGTGTCGAGAAGGAACTGGAATGCTCACCTTCTGACTGGAATCGGTGATCTTGCGCAGGGTCACGTACTCCCCACAACGCAGGGTACCCCCAACAAACTCTACCTGATGAAGTGAGGACAAAAATTAAATTTCACAAATCAACCAATTACTCAATATCCTCTAAAGCTTAGACTTCATAATAAGCGTGGAACCAAGGCCAGGACTCGTGAGCTCAGAAATGTGAACAAAGTAAAGGAAAAAACAGTGAACTGAAATATTAAGAAAATGCAGGCTTATCGTGCCACAAAATCATTAAATTCCAAGTTTAACACAGCAGATGCAACAGTCCTCAAATGTTCTTTAAGTAATTGGAATCCTTCCATTTCGAGTTATAAAGTTGGGATTGATTGATATTTCCACAATATCCAACAATATACATGATCTTTCTACTTTAGTCACAAAAAGGATGCTGAACTAGTACAAGCAAAACTGCTGACTCTCTCAGACCTAACCAATGATTTCGCCATAGCCACTATGTTAGCTTCTTTATCAACTTAAAGAAGTAGCATCAACTTTCTGCCTTATTTTCTGTTAGGAAGGACTAGATGAAATCCCTTCAAATTACATCAAAGCAGTTTTAGTTGATATTGAAAAGCATTTAATCTAAATAAAAACAACTCTAGTTACCCTAAAACATGGACAATAACTTAGTGATTCATAAGCTTCTTCCAAATAATAAAATTCCATGAGCTAAAACTTCGCAACCATCAAATGAAAATTGATGGCATTTCTCACTTGAATTACCTGAATGCCCTTGCCAGCAAGAAATTGCTTGAAATCTGCCAACTTTAACTCACCGACAAGAACAGATTTATGGATTGGAGGAGTGGATGAGATAGGAACCAGAGACAGCATGTCATTCGTCTTTGCTACTTCAGCATCAACCCAAGCGATCTCATACTCACCAAGCTATAGCAATATAGGAGCTTGAAGTTAGAAAAATCTTCAATTATCATGAAGGTTTCAGGTAAAAATTAAAAATTGAATACACAACGATTGTCAAAGGTATATCAAAGAAAAGGTATCAGAATGTTCCAATACTATGATGAGACACCACATAATATTAGAACTCTCATGAACAAATAGAATGCCATGAATATATCTGTGTAAAATGCTGAAACTAGGCAAATACCTTTATGGGTCATCAAAGGTATGCCTCTTAAGATTTAATTAAGAGGTAGCTCCCAATTTATCAAGCAAGTCATGAGTCAAAAAACAATCCTCAAAATGTCAAATGCTTGCAGTATAACCTTGAATGGAGATGAGAAAAATCAAACTGGAGGTATGCTGAGGGCTATATGCCATAGGCACATCATGGTCTGGGTATCTCCATAATGCATTTTTGGCCAGGATTTACATGTGTAATAGAAACAAGAAGATCAAAGTATTCCATTGCGTATATCCGCGGCATTAACGGAAGGGAAAGTATAACAGTTAGGATTCAAAAACATCTGCAACCATCCAGTAAAGGGACTGAATGCAAGAGATAAGCGAAGATAATAGCCGAGTTCAATACCTTCTTGAAGAGAATATTACTCATTAAACTCTCTGAAAGCTGCACCTGTAGTTACAGAAGAAGAAATTAACACGAGTTTGAAGGAAGAACTAATAGGACCTTAATCAAGTTCAAGAGGATGATTGCAATTCAAATATCAAATGTAGAAACCTCTGCCAGAAATAAGCAACATACCTTGTAGGCACACAAATCAGAAGTGACATCAATTGTTTCTTCAATCTGAGGAGCATACACATGGGGGCATACATGTTTTGAACAGTGCTGTTTCAAATGTTCAGTAGCTTCGGCAGAGCCATGCACCAAAACCTTTACATTATTGCAAAGTAAGAAAGATTTTTTTCATACAATTTCCAAATAAGGAGGAGCCCTATATTAAGTGGAAGTTATGGAATTACTTAAGATGCTAAACATTATAAAGTAACCTAAAGTTTAAAAGAAGATAAATGCGCACAGATTTATGGAAAGTTCCACCGTCAACCACATGGATTACCATGGCGTTGGCACGTGTTGTGCCCTCTTGGACTGGTGCAATAAGGGTCGATGGAATGTATTGTGCCGGCATTGGGCACAAACTCTATACTAATAGCACGGCATTCCTACAAGAGGGAAATGTGCTCAACACGAACCCTGGGCTGAGTAGTTGTATTATGCCGATAAATTACTGGCACGATACATCTCAGTAGCAATGGGTTGTGCCGACCAGCACGGCAATCCATGGTGCACTATTCCGGGTCATACTAAAATCACCTAGAATTGAATTTTCATCTTCCAAGAGCATCAATAACGTGCCAATGAAATCCAAACATTGGGTTGTAACTTGCTAAGAAAGTTAGGAGACAAAGGACAGAAAAGGCACAAATTCGAATTAGGGTGACGGTGCCCAAAACAAATAGCAAATGCACACGAAGAATATGAAACTCAGTTTGCTGAACGGTACAACGAAAGCAAGTATTGACTGTGCTATAAGTTTTCTTCTTAATTACCATCACATTAATATGATAACCCAACCGAAATGGAAAAGAAAATTTTAGGAATGGAAGGATGTGCATTACAAAAGGCCGATGGTATCAAGAATGACTTACAAGCTTTAACGGAGCCACATGGGCTAGAATTGACTTAATAGAACGCCCGTCAGAACGCCCCTCAAAGTCCAGGTAAGCTAATGAACACTTAACTTGCACCTGTGAAACATTACATTTCTTCATGAGGCAGCTTAATCATCTACTTAATGCATGCTTTAAAATAATTGAGTGTATGGAGAAGTTGGAGGTGAACACATATAAAATCTATCAGTTAAGTAACATACCATATCTTGCACATGAACCCTAAATATAAATAGCTTACAATCTGGAACATGCATTGAACTAGCACTAGTAGAGAAATAAAATGCACTCCAAAGTCAAAAGTACTCGAGAAACAATAACAAGTTCAGACCTGAGTTGTTCTAATGATATACACATATTTTTCAAGAAAAAGGACTGCCCTTCTGGAGCCATCTCCAGTTTGAACACCCTTTAACACCAATTCTCACAGCAGTTGGATTGCCGCTTATCAAGAGTTAATTTCACTAGAACCAATAACACAGGCCAATGCTTGTAGTATATGTATATATTATCTTGGTGAGATGGTTGTGAGTTTTATGTGCAGTTCGAATTAGCTTCAGTATCCCTGCTTCAATGAAATTAGCAGTTCAGGTTTCACATGAATTATTACTTTAATTAGATATGAGTTTTAGTCCCCTACATCATATCCAGATGTCTACATAAATGTATATAAAAAAAAGATGAAATATGGCGCAATGCACAAGCAGTAATCTTACAAAAGAAACAATCTGTATAGTTTTTCTACTATCTATAGTGTCTAGAAGCCAACCAGCAAAATGAAGAAATAAATATCAACTTACAGTCATTTCACTTGAAACAACTTTGGAAAGCGTTGTATCAAGAAGCAATTGAACCGAGCCTTCATCAAGCTTACCATCAAGCTCACTGCCAATGGCCTGAAAAGAAAAACAAAATGGATAGAGCTCAAACTATAGACATCAGGCATCATGGTTTCCAGACAAATAGCCAGCTGATAAATTGGTAATTGTAGAAACTATGATTTACGAAACATTGCTACTTTTGCACCATCACCCATTTACCATTTAAGAGATATGCTAAGTGAACGGATATCTCTCCACATTCATAGCTATGAGCATCAGATATTCAACAGCATAGAAACACAGTGTGCAAGGAACTCAAGGAGATCATAACAAAATCCTACTGAACTTGAACTTACTTTCCCAGTTTCCCCACGTGGACAATTCAAAATTCAAGGCAGGAATATTTCGGGATTGACCAAGAATAAGTGTATAACATGTGTAGGTTCCATTTTGCTTTTAAGGTTTAACTCTATTCCTAGCAAAGGCACCTGTCTTTTCCTAAGCTGAAAACATCTCCCAATTTCTTGTAAGTACATAATAAAAACCATTAAACTTCCACTATAATTTTTCCAGTGTTAGGTACACTTTATCAAACTTATCCTTGTATGCAAGATTGTTAGTGAATCTATATAATCATGTCATCCTAGAGTAACCGATAAATACGAATCATAAAAGAACTTACAAGCATGGAAGCTTGATCCATGTCTTCTTCCTTAATAACATAGTCATCAGGATTAATGACTTCACCAAACTCATCCCATTCAGCAGAACTCTCAAAAAAGGGGAACATCGGAGCAATGCTTGTGGATGGTGGATCAAATCCATCAATAAAAACATCTCGAAGCCCAAGAAAGCGTGAGGTAGCAACTGAAAGATGCATAAGGTAGTACTTATAAGCAGTTATGCTTTATGATCAAACATCTAATAGAAGCAAAGTCTACAGACCACACCTTACATTTATACATTAAAATGCAGGATAGTCTTAAGCATATGCAAACAATAAGTAAAACAAGCATGTATTTTTTATTTGCTTACAAACGCTATGTGTAATTTGCTATGTGACAGAGAATCTAGGGCGTAAAGTGATACATATTGAGTCAGATATCGCGAGCAAGCAAGCTATAATCCTCTAAAATGGACAGCATATCAACAGGCAAGCAGAGTTCATTAAAACGCCAGTCTTCTCTATAGCTTTTCAACTAATTTTAGCTGCAAATGTACAGTCACAAAACCTGCTTCATCAATGCATAACGAAATTGATGGAGTACATGCACTAGTCCTCCTATAACTAACAAACACTTGTTCCCTAACGTCCAAAATTGTCAACTAAAGAAACCAAGATATGTGCTTTCCAAAATCTTATCATACTTGATCATACAAGATAATAAGAACTACAAATGCAGTATTAGTAGGCCTTTCGAAATAACCAGATATGCAGAAACATTCCTCGGTTTCTTCTGCGCCTTTCCTTCTGTTTAGACTTGAGAGGCAAAAGGATCCTCAAGACACATTTCACAAACATCTTTCATAGTTGGAGCTCAAATGGTTATCGAGCCCATGTATTCCAACTTGCAATCCAGAAGTTAATCTACTCAAAAATTTCCAAACTAATTGTAGCACTTGTATTTATTTCTACTTGGTATAAACATTTATATATGCAGCGGAGTATTCTATGCTAATCTATAGATATGCTTTCTTGCAGATTATGTAACAAATAGGGGCTAATTGCTTCTTTAGAGTTAGTTAACACGAAAATTTAGTACATTGCATACATCAAAGAGATCTCCAATCCCAAATATGTGCACTAATCACCGGTGAAAGAAAAAAAAAATCAACTGTTCCAAAGGCCTGTGGTGTAACATGTTCGAAAATAACTAGCAGCAAAACTAAACCTATGATTTCAGCTAATCCAAAAGTCAAAACAAAACTCAAATTCACGACTAGTCGAAATTACTAAACGAACAACTGTCAAAGAATATTTAGGTTGAATTTGGGGAAAGAGCCCCAACAACAAAACGATCATGAACTCAATTCCAGCATGTTATAAATGAGATGATACAACACTAAAAACATGAACTTAAAACTTACCATCTGATGGAGCACTACTAGAGCTCTTATCAATTACCATCGGATCAGGCACATCAATATCTACATGAGACGCCTTTAACTCCTCCTCTATCTGACTAGCCTTTAGAGCTTCCTCCTTTTTTATTCTTTCTTGTTCTTCTTCGTAAGCTTTTAACTCATCCCCAACTAGAGGCACCCTCTTGCTCATAGTCACTTTTACAGCTTTTGGGGGTGGATCCGCTTGAAGCATGCGTGCTAGGGTTCCAAACTACCACAAAATCACCAGCATGTAATCTAAGGTGACTAGAAGATTGAAGTAAGAATCTCAACTAAATCTATCTAAGATTTGCAGAATTAATAGAATAGCATCAATGAATATGCATATCAATAGGGAATAACTGATCAGTTGAAACCTAATTTGTTAAACGACTATCAGACATCCATTTGAAGGAAGATAGAAGGCTGATAAATTATATTATACCTGAAAACGATGAAACATTCATTCAAAAGCAGCAACATATTGCTTCTAATAAGATATGGATACTCAAAGAAACACCAAAACCAGTAAATATATTGTAAACTAATGTATGTACCTGAGCTTTCTCAGTGAAAAGCACCAGGTTCTTTGCGTCAGTTGCCCATTCAACGAATATGTCATGTGAGAAGCCCACTTCCAAGCTGGCCATAGATGATAGAACAACCTACAAAGGGTACTATTTACTTTTCTGTGGATCGTAACAAATAGGAGCAAACAGAAAAAGCTAACCTTAGGTACATCAGATAATTTTTCAAGCTCACTTTTGTTTATAAGAAGTGTTATATTCCTGCAAAATTCAAAAGTATTAATGACGAACTAAATTCACAATATTTTGATGATAAAAGGTTGATATGCTTGAATAAAACAACACCCAGAAGTCATCTTTAACCAGAGCCTTTAAGAAGCAAGGCATGCCAAGTCAAGACTAATTCTAAAGTGTTGATATACAGATAAATTGAATTATTTGATTATCGTTTCATGAATCAATAAAGTTAAAGACGGAAGTATGACCACACCTTTGACTAACCATATGCAGCGTTGGGGTGGTAAGACAAAGAGGCTCTATGTTTCTCTCTCATACCACCAGCATATCATATGCCATATGCCTATATATATCAAGGATGGATGATGTTTAACATATCCAAAGGGTTAATTGTTAATTAGCATATAAGTAGACATAGACCAAAACTTATACAGCAAGGAGCTTATTGGAACTACTGAACCAAAACTTTGGGGCCAATTTTGCTCCTAGCCCATATAGTAATCATTGCCTGGCATTAAAGGCATCTGATACTCTGTATACACCTATATTAGGCTGGTAACATATAGACACAGTACTAAAAGGTTTTACTAAATAATTCCGGCATTCAAATTCTGTAAGGAAAGAGGTGATCGGTCTTAACATAGGGCAAAATCCAAGGTTATTGAGACATAAACGCTATAGCATGCCAACTTGAAGAAACAGAATGGCATTTGCAAAAGCCTCTTACAGAAAACATGACAAACAGTAAAACAAGGAGTCAAACCTGACAAAGAGGCAAGACTTTGCTAGCAACTCTTGGTATCGATTCACTGACAGAATGAGTAGAAGGTCATTCCATTGACATCGGATATTCAGTTTACGACCAAAGGATGGGATTACGCTATTTTAACAGGTGTGTATCTCTATAGATTCAATACCAGATCTGATAAAGAAATATCTCTTAGTTTGATGTCCCTGATACATCCATAGAAATGTGTATGTAGAAAGAGTGCATAACAATCCCTAGGATGCAAAAGTGCAGTAACAAGGCAGTGGAGAAAGGAAATATGTGGAGCAACAACAAGACTCGAAGATTGCTAGCATTACATTGCAGCTCACTAGACTAAAAAGTCAGAGTAAGTAGGTGTCCAAAAAAGACTGGAAAATTGAAACAAAATGGATCTTACCTCAACAAAAAAACATTGTCACGTGTATGTTCAAATGACTTCGCTATTGAGTCACTCATCCACTCAAGGAAACTCTTGACATAATCAATTGTGCTTGTAGCAACATTAGTTAGAAAGAAGACAGGAAAAGTCAAATGCCGCTCAGCCCAGTACTGCATTATGAACCAAAAGATATTATAAGCATTTAGCGGAGCAGATTCTTGGAGCACTGTTACTGGCAAAGAAAAAAGAACTTACATGTTCCAGTATCAAGATAAGTTCCAATGCTCTCCCAACTGTATCAACAGGAAGCAATACGTTTCCATTTCCCCTCAGCGCTCTTAGAATTGTGTCTGAAGCAGATATATTTCGCTAAGGCATATAAGAGAATACAAAAATTGACAGTCGAAAATATGCGGGCATAGAATACGAGTAATGAAATAAATATGGGACAGATTGCATCATTTTGAAGGGACAGCATTCTTTGTCCAGTGGAATGTCTAAAAGTGATGTATTGAACGACCAAAGCAAGGTAATGCCCAACATTCAAGATCAGAACCTCAAGGTCCTGTGAGGTCAACTCAGTGATTGCATAAACAGAAGAAAGTTCATAGGATGGTACCTGAACTTCTTTGATATTCTCTATACTGTGGCTGCTACAGTAAGCAGACATTTAATACACACTACACAGTAGGAGGAATAACTTTCAATAAAAGGATCAAATCAATGCCTTAACTATAGCAGATGTGGAGACTTAATGACCAAGTCTGGTTAAAATTGGACTATGTGAACCTCATCTATTATGTCCTCTTGCAACATTCAACCTACATAGAAAGGGTACAATTCTACCTTCTCATGTCCTTTTCTCCTTTCTTTGTGCAGAATATACTAGAGTTTGCACAATAGCCAAAAAAAAGTGAACAAGCTTCCATCCTGAAACGTGATATGCCAAGCCAAATCTACTTGTACACGTTAACTGGAACAGCAAAATCAGTTAAATAGTTTCCGCTATACTAATCACTTAATATGAGACCAAATTGAGATGCATGGCCTAGAAAACTTTCAATAATTAATTCTTGAAGGCAGAATATAACCAGGACAAACTTGCAAAAGCCATTGATTTGGTACTCGCGGTTGGTAAACAATATCTAACTAAAATTCCACAAGAAGCAAAGACAAAACTCAAAAGGGGAATTCAAGGACCTTGATATGGCAAAGTAAAGGAATAAGCATGAAAAATTACTACGTGGAAACAAATGGAGCCGGCTTTAGAGAGGGACCTATAAATTCCTGTTCCCGCTGACGTTTGGAAAGTTGATTGTTTAACGCATTGTAAGCATCTGTTATAAGAACAGCTGGTCGGACAAATGATTCAAGTATGGTCCCGTTCAAGAGCCTGGTAAAACAATATAGTGAGATTGACCATTATATTGCAGAATTGTAACAAACATACTGGATATAATTCTTAATAAAAGGGACTAATAACCGTTCTTTACGGTGGTTAAAGTCGACAGCATAGAGTACATCCTCCCCATCTTTTGTGATCTTCCAAATTGTACCACCCAGAAGATGTCCTGCCACATAAGGTGCAATAACAATTCCCTCTCCTTTATCTGTTAGGGGAAAAAATTCAAATAAAATAATCAATAACAAACCAAAAAATTTCATTCGTTTGGATAAAAGTCTAGATATTATCGAAAAACCAACCGGACAGAGGATAGTTCTGGGAGTATGTCAGTCTGGTAATATTACGGAAAGAAGCGTCAATATCATCCAAAGTGAACAAGTCAAAATCCGACACTTGCTGCGAGTGAACAAAGAATACAACAGAAGGTTAATACTCAAGCATTGCAACAATGCAAAGGGCAATACAACAAACTTTTCCCAAAAAAAAAAAAAAAATTAGAACCGATAACTACAATCCAGCGAGAGATAAAATATGTTGTGGTCCAATAGGGAAAGTGGGGAGAAATGAAGTGCAGCATGTAGATATTCCTTCAGTAACACATGAACTTCCATTGGCTTCTATGTTTTGGATGCTCCATAAATCGTTAGTACATACAATATCGACCCAAGTAAAATAGAATATAATGCAGACAAATAAGCAAGCTCATCAGGGGTATTGGCCTACTTATGACTGAGTTCCGTCTAAGACAAAGTGAATAATAAAACAAAAGGAGTTCTGTCTTCACAGGAAAAAAGAGATATATGTCAAGTGCCCATCGAGGTGACAAAGGCACGGAAGAAAATGCAAAAGATAGCTCACGATACTGAAAAACTTCTGCACTCCAAAGAACTCGCCAGCCATGTGAAGTAATAAGGCAGGTTTTAGAAACTGAATGTCTACGCCTGTTTTTCTCAACACGTGCCAAAATCCACCTCCTACAATTTTGCCCATCGCGACACGTGAAAACCAAACAGCCCATTGGTTTTCCAAATCCACCACTTCTCCACTTTTCTATGTAAACTCTATTTTCAACCGCTTTTGTGCAAATCAAGCAAACATTAAGAGATTTTCTCCAGGATTGCTAACACCTTCACATGAACAATATTGCGGTTTCAACAGTATCGATTGTCTTTTGATGTGATGTCAGTACTATCTTCATATCGTTAAAAATCTTCTCATTCTACCACATTTACTTTCGCTGACAAGTATGAGATACTCAATCACAAAGAAAAAGAAAAAACTGATTATGGTTGATATCACAACAAGCTTGATTCCAAACTAACTCAATGAAAATGCCAATCTTATACAGGAGCTTACTCTTCGAGAGAAATAGTGATCGTACATAGTCAAAAGGCCAAGTCTGTACACAGGCTCTGTCGAATAAATTGGAGCACAGAGATCAAATTGTCTCATGGCATAAGGCAAGGCTCCAAGATGAAGGACATCAGGATGTGACAGCAAAACAGCATCAATCGTTGAGGATATGCTGCAAATTCAGTCATGCAAACAACAATTTACATGTCAACATCTAGAGGACAGAGAAACAAGGTGAAAAGTATGAATTGTTACACAAGTAGCTCATACTAAGTACATTAAATAACATAAATGATTTCTATTTATCTACAGCTTGAACTTAAGCATCACATACATAAGTGTGTCATTTATGCACGCAAACCTTCATCAAAGCACGTGTATTACACCTTCCCTTCTTTATGACATTACAGTCGAAACAGTTGGCTACAGGGCACCCTCACTATTACTACTTTTCCCTCCAAAAAATTCGCACCCAAATGTGCTAAGAAGATGAAGAGCTAGTGGATTTACATCAGCTTCGATACCAGTAATCAAATTGGGTAAATCTAGTCTGACTATAACAAGTTCTAAGATGCTAATTCTAATAAACGTCAACATGGTCAGATATCAAGAAGGAAAATAAACCCAATAAAGCCAACATGGGCTGGCCTTATCACCACTATAAAGGCCATTATCACAGTCCCCCAATCCTTCTGCTGCTTTAAATAGTCTGATCTTCAGGTAGCATCACTTTACAATAACCTAAATGGGTAAAGCACAAGAATTCACACTCGTTTCTTGAAAAGAAACCAGAGACATGCTATTGAGATCTCAAACAGCAGCAACCCCCGAGAATCGAGTTGAAGATGTTCTGGTCATGCCACTTCTATTCCCAGTGAGGCTTGGAATGCCTCCAAGAACTCAAAAGGAAGAGCCATAGGATACCTCTCTTGATTCTTGAAAAGATATGGGGGCATGGCATTTCTCGGTCCCGTGAGATCTCAAACAACAAGCCCCGCCCAAAATAGAGCTCTTAATCATATGAAAAGAGACGGGCATTGTGCGAGCAGTGGTGGAATCGATGGACAAGAAGAAAGATGGCCTGAAATCAATATCAGAAGAAGAAAGAGAAGTGGGGAACCTGGAAAGGGGCTGGAGGAGGTTAGGGTCGAAGAGGTCGTTCCAGCCGCAGTCGAGAAGGATGTTGAAGCCGTCGACGGACAGGAGATAGCAGAGTGGATTCTCGCTGTAAACCCCGAACAGCGGCCTCACCTGAACCGACGTCCCCATGATGCCTTTGCTCCACCGCGCGCGGCGTTGGGAGGGCGGGGGAGGGTGCGGAGCCGGAGGAGGCCGAGGAGCCGGGGTTTGAAGAGGGTTTAGGTAGCAAAGAGTTTTTTTGAAAATGGGCTGGGCCTCCATTACGGCCCAAAAAGCCATTTCATTAATTCTATATAATCTGCACATTTACCTTTAAAAAATAGTAATAATGTAAAGGTTACAGTTTTATATAAATTTAAAAGGGGTTTAACGCAGCTTATTATGGCCTTTTTCATTTGGTACAAAATGGCACGGGTTCAAATATTGTTATTCCTGCTTGCTACTTCCCTGTTATTTCTTTAATGGGGATTTCTTTGGATCGATTAAGGTTGGATATAATATTATATTTTGCATATATATATACGTTCCAAGTAAGTGTATTGGGCGGTACATAAGGATAAAAGCTTCCTAATATTTTATTTATCCTCGCGTATATTATTATTATACACACGAATGCATGATGTTTTCTCTTCTCTGTCCTCATTTCTCCATGCGTGTTTGGTTGGCTTGAAGTGGAGTCGCTTCAAAAAAAAGTGATTGCAAACACTTCGGTTGTTTGGTGGTGTTGAACTGAGATTGAAGTCACTTCAAACCAATTCACCCTCAAGGCAAATTTAGCTTCCACTTTCATGTTTGACTTCCGACGATTTTAACCTGAAGTCATTGAAGTGGCTCACAGGGGAAGTGATAAATAATATTAATAATATTGTACTGTAATAAAATATTAATATAAGTGGATCCCACATGTCACGTGCCACCTCGTGATCGGTCCACATCATCCAAAATAGTTATTATTTTTTAATTTAAAAATTATTTAACATTTTAATAATTTAATATTAAAATATTATTTTAAATTATTGAAATTATTTAAAATATTAAATTATTAAAAATCTCTGAAATTGCTCACAGTTGAAGTTGACCATATCTCCACTTCAAGCACCAACCAAACACCATAACTCAAAAAATCCCAGAAAATCACTCCCCAAAATGTACTCCACTTCAGCTCACTTCTCAATAACCAAACAACCCCTACGAGAAGATAGTGCATGCATAGGAATGGTGTCCAATTAGCGGTGGTCAACTTTGTTGTGGACTGCTTGAGGGTCCGTTTGGGTGTACGTTCATGTTGTCCAAATGTTTTTTTTTGTACCGAACACAGCCGCGTTCACAAAAATCCCGTTTGGGAATAATAGCAGACTGGTGGGGACAACGCAAAAACTGTGTCAGAGACGAAGCAGTTTATATGTGCTTCTATTTGGCCGCACCTTGGCTATGATGTAACAAACACAAAAATTAAATAACAAACTAATATTTTGCACTATACATTTGAAAATAAACACACACTCAAATAACAAATTACATGAACACGCTTTTCTACCACAGTTATTAACGTGTCATACCAAACAGTTTTTAAGCCATTACTGTACTGCACCGTACCACAGTTTACAAACACACCCACCTCACCACGGTCATAAAAAACACAACATACGCCCTAACGAAACCTAAATGGTCGAAGAAATAACTTGTCAGACCACCTATTCGGACTACCCCTTATTCACATACTTATCCTCAAATACATTTTCTTATTTTAAGTAATCATTACCTATTTATTCTCATTCTACCTATCACTACAACTCTATTTTTTCTTATTCCAAGTAATCATAACCACTTTATTCACACTTTTTCTAACCCAAAATCCCTTATTCCAAGTAATCATTACTACTTTATTCTCACTTTTCCTAACCCAAAATCCCTTATTCCCAGTTTTCCTAACCTCATACCAATCGAGACCTAAAGAAATTTTGTTCCTTTTATCGAGGGAAGCAATGATTATTTACTGTTGTTCTCACCCTCTAAATCAGCCTTATAAGATGCGATGGGTTTATGATTTTATATTAATTATTTGTGAAAATACTTTCGATTTAAAGATGGAGAATCACCCTCGGCACATTACTAACAAAGAGAGGGGCAAAAATAGTCAAAAAATAGATATACAAATCAAAATTTCTTCTATCCAAATGAAGTAGCTAAGCCCCGAAAATTAGGTAGATAGATTTTTCATGTGCTAAGGCATCCGACCCATCCCTGACCCATCAATTGCCGGAGAACTCAGGATTTGATTCCAAAGGAGGGAAAAGCAAGTCATTTGGCGCGCACTTGTTTGGTGTTTATATAAAGAAATAGGGTGATTCTAAATACACCGCCATTTTTGCTCGGTACACCCGATAAAATCTTTTTTTTTAATAGCGAACGTATCCCTCACCTCACTAACTCAAATACCCTTCTCACCGTCGTATCATCGTTTGGCATATGCCTCACCGTCGTCCAAAGCTTCGACCGATTGATTTCTCTCCGCCACATTATCTCCTAACTCATCATGGTATATGATGATGAGCTATATGACGAGGATGAAGCGACCACGAAGTCTCATACGACCACACTACATTTAACGCAATCGCAGTCCAAACCTCACCTCGGTTTAAAGCAACCGCATCGAACGGTATGGTGCGGTGGGAACTGATCGAACGTATTAGATACGGTCGGTCGAGACCGACCGACCCTATTAGATAAGGTCGGTTGGTTCCAGCTGCACATACATGATATGTTCGGCGAAAACCGACCGATCATACTCAAATACTATTTTTTCTATATATAATTCTCTTCTATGTTCAAAAACCTAAGCTAATAACAAAATACAACTATAATTATTCAAATTAGATCATTGCACTAACAAACAATAAGTCAAACAAATAAATAATAAGTCAAACAAACAAACAATAAACAACGTGTATGTGAGTGAGAGATAGGGGCAAGGCAGCGTCCTAGCCAACCAATTCCACTCGAATTGGCTAGGAGTGGCCAAATTCTTATTTTTGTCTTTGTTCAGTCGACCGCCGGCCTTTGAACAATGGACACATATCTTTAGATCGCCGGTCCTAAACCATAGATCTGGGAGGTAGAGGACGCCGAGAACATTGGGAGGCAGAGGACGCGGTAGCCGAACATGTCGTCGGGAGCTAGAGGATGGTGAGGGCAAATCAGTAATATTATGAAAAAAGCATGGTGGTACGCATTGAAAACACAGTATTTTCAAAGTCAAGTGGTGTATATTTAGAAATGGGGTGTTTCTGGTAAAAACGACGGTGTATTTAAAATCATCCGAATAAATATTTTGTTCAGTTTGATCAACATAGTTGTCAGAGTCCATAAAATATGCTGATAAAAAATATTTTCCTTATATTTGTTTTTAGTTGCCAGCAAGCATGTCTTGAGTCATGACTAGTTAGAACTCCGACAAGGCAGCAGGCGGTTGTCGGCAAATGTGGATAGCTTGGTCAGGTTTGACAAGCAAATAAGTTAATTCGAGAACATTTTTGTTTAAATAAATAAAACTTGATGAAGACTGCACCGTTGAATCCAAGAAAACAATTCCAACAAAAAGAAAATAGTCAATAAGCATTCTTTTAGGTGGTGAATTGTTTACCAAATGATACCCCAAAGATGGCTTTTGGCGTTTCCATCCCCATCGATTGTTTTTTTGCACTTTAATACCCCTCAACCACTGAAATGACCGTTATACCCCTAACTTATACCAAAGAGCATCCGTGTCATGGTATTTAATGCGACAGCGACGGCAAGAGAAGACCAGTGTCCTGCGAATGTGGGGGGGACATTAGTTACCCCACACATGGCAAGCAACGTGTTTCTCATGCGTGATTATGTGAGTTTCTACGCGTCGTTATGTGAGTTTCTATGTGTGATTTTACGCGTGTTTGCAGTTATAATGACAATACAAATGACGTGGCATGACATTTAATGCGACGGGAAGCGTGAGAATTCCAGTGTCCTAAATGTCAGGAGGGACATTAATTACCCCACACGTTTGTAGGTACCCCACAATTAAATAATGCATAGAAAACACCTTAACAACGCGTAAAAAAACATACATGTGTTTATGACAGTTTTTTATGTGTATTTCTCCGACGTATAGGTGAGGGATATAAGGGTTATTTCAGTGGATGAGGGATATAAGGGTCATTTCAGTGGTTGAGGGTTTATGAACGGAGTTTTTTATATGTATTTATTAGGAGTGTATTGTTTGAACGAGTTGAACTGTGCTTGTATTACGATTATAACAATAGACGCGCGTAAAAACTCACATAACGACGCATAGGAACTCACCTAACCACGCATGGGAAACACATAGAAACTCACATGACGTGGCAATGCATGGATAATTAAAAAAGGCCAATGTTCTGTGAATGTCCTCTCATGCTTCATGTCGCATTAAATGCCATGCCATGTCATTTGTATTGCGATTATAACCGCAGATGCACATAAAAGCACATATAAAAACTCACATAAAGATGCATAGAAATTCACCTGATCACGCATGGGAAACACAGAAACTCACATGGCGTACCAGTTGGCTAATCGTTGCTTGCCACACGTGGGGTAATTAATATCCCCCTGTCATTCGTAGGACACTGGTCTTCTCACGCTTCCCATCGCATTAAATGACATCCCACATCCTTTGTATTACCATTATAATTGCAAGCGCGTGTAAAAACTCACATAACGACACATAGAACTCACATCACACAGAAAATACGTTGCTTGTCATGTGTGGGGTAATTAATGTCTCCTCTTACATTCGCAGGACACTAGTTTTCTCTTGCCGTCGTCGTCGCATTAAATGCCATGCCACGTATGCTGTCATGGTATAAGTTAGGGGTATAACGGTCATTCCAGTGGCTAAGGGAAGTGTAAAAAAAAACAGTCAATGAGTATTGAAACGCCAAAAGCCATCTTTGGGGTAGCATTTGACAAAAAAATATTTAGGTGGCCATCGGCAACTGCGGACAGCTTGGTCAGGTTTGACAAGCAAATAGGTTAATTCGAGGACTTTTTTGTTTAAATAAAAAAAACTTGATGAAGACTGCTCCGTTGAATCCAAGAAAACAATTCCAACAAAAAGGAAATAGGCAATAAACATTCCTTTTGGTTTTAAGATTTAACTTATTATTATGCTCCGTTTGGTGTAATGATAAATTTATCTCGATTAAGGGGGGATTTTGGGGTTAAAAGGATTTTTGGATAGGAAAAATGAGATTAGCTAATATAGATAAGAAAAAATAGAGTAGCAGTGATGAGTGGAACGTGAATAAAGTAATAATGATTATTTTGTGTTTGAAGAAAAAATCAGGACTAGTTTTTTATTAATAATAGTAAAAAATCTTTTTACAATCGGTTTTAATAAAATAAACAAACTTCACATATTATCAATCCGAAAAAAGAAGAAAAGGAGCCGCACATGCGTGGCTTTCTCAGGTTCTCGCGCAAGTTGAAATTATAGATGCACACGACTTCATATAAACTAAACAATATTTTAATTCTAAGTAATATAGGATTACACATTCCAGACGCTGATATGGGTTCTCATATAACTCGTTTCTGACGACCTTTAACAGGTCCATCCGATTCAACTAGTTGCATAAATACCTTGTTTTTGAAGTACGAACCCCTTCATTAATCCGTATTTACTGCGTACTTTGGATCCCACCTTTTCTTAGGTCGGAAGAACCCTCTTCTTCCAGTTCCAATCTACCACTTTCCAAATCGACCGCAGCGGTGGTCTACCCGCCGCCATTCTTATGGTTTTTCCATTCCACCACGCGACTCTCACATGGACAATCCAAGCCCGCCAGCCTATTGGATCATCGATCGGCCTCCCACTTTTTTAAGCTATATAAAGGCACCATCCTATAGCGGGTATCCATCCCTCGCCGAGATGCTCGCACTGGTATTCAGATGGATCGTGATTCAGGTGAAATCATGATGAACCCCTTTCCTAATCTTGATTCTTTCTTGGATATCTTACCTTTAGCTGCGGATTCTTGCGGTGAATTGGATTGATGATGAGGTTATTCGTTTCAGTCATCGCGTTCCTGGGACGAGTTCCGCTGGTGCAGAGCCTTCCTAGCTCTTCTTTGACGAAGATAGCGGATGCTATCAAAGTGAAGCATTATGGTGAGATTTTTTCTTTCCTTTTTTGTTTGTGGTTTTTGTGTCATATGATCTATAATTCTATATATTTTTGTGGTTCTCCGTTCTTCAATTATGTGTAATTTCATGAACCCCTTTTATGAAGGGGTTTTGTCAATATACCTTTTTCAAATTGTGATATTTGTTTCAGCACCCCCTCTAAAGTTTAAAATTTTCTCTATACCCTTGCAAATGTTATAGTCAACTTTAATGGCCGGTCAAATGTTCAAAATTGGACCATAAGGGTATTTAGATAAAAGATGGCATTTGTAAGGGGATACATACAATTTTAAACTTTAGAGGGGACATTGAGAAATATGACAATTTGGAATCATATATAGACAAAGACTCCTTCATGAATGCATAAGTATTGCAAATATGCCTATCCATGCACACAGTTGTGGCTTAAAGTTTGAAAAGTTTTGTATCCATCATATGTGGAACTAAACCAAATCTTGCCTTGAGTTGTGCACGAGTTGCATTGCCTGGTTTGTTTTTTGGGTTTCATGCATAAAAATCTTAACTCATGCATTGGGAAGAAGTCCTTGATTTCATTTTTGGGGGGAACGTTAGTGCAATTAACTGATCGCAGTCACGCTATGATCTCCCTTTATCCAGAAGTTCCAATATAAGCACTTTTGGTTTGTTTCCTAGTGTACTCAATGGCCCCCACAAAGTGTAAATAAGCTGTAGAATGGAACATGGATTTGTTGACAAATTGTGACCTAGCCATGCGTTGGGATTTTAGCATGTAAGGTTTGTTTTCTATACTAATTCATTTGGCTGTTCTTTCCTTTTAACTTTATAGATCAAGGGGAATATATCATTCACGAGGGACAAGTAGGGGATGGAGTTTATTTTATTTGCAATGGTCAGGTACGGATGCCTATTTCTTCTCCAGTATGTTGCCTTTCAAGTATAAGTTTTTGGCCTTCACATCATCATCAAGTGCAAGTATGGGAATAGCTTGTTTGATTTTCTATATCCAACATATAAATTCTATATGTCTTAAATTTTTTTGTAGGAGGCATGTTGAAAGCAACTAGGTTATTAAACTCATATGCTTCCTACTCACTCCGAATGGCAGCAAATTATCAATTCACTGCATTCTGGTGTTTTTTGTCCTTCCTTTCTACCAAAAGAAGTGGTTGATACTTGACGTCAAATACGTGAGATTTCTGTGTGTAAATTTTTCATACATATGGCACATTTTTTCTTACGTGCAGACATCAGGAAAATGAGGGAAAAAATTACTGATAATTTTGTTTGCATTCGATTATTTTACAGAACAGGGAACTTATTATTATTTTTTTAACTTATTATTATTATTATTATTTCTTATTGCAACTAAATCTTTGAGCCACTGAACATCATGCTTGCTAGTTTTGTTGAGCTAAATTATTCTATAGGCTTATTTATCATTGCCCAACGTTGTTATTGGTGCTGTTTTCCTGTTTGCCAGGCTGAGGTGATTGGATCCTTCGCCAATGAAAGAAATCAATCAGAACTTCGATTGAAACCATATGATTATTATGGCCATGGTATGAGAATAATTTCGCATATGGTTTTGTCAAATTCATTTTTGGTGTTACTGGCTACTCCTTTGTTAGCTTTTATGTAAAGAGGCAAGTTCCTCCATTGAGATGACAAACATTGGGGAGAAGGATATGAGAATTAGAATTATAACAATTTAACTGTTCGTTGACTTCCTTTTCTCATATAAACTTTTTCCAGTTCGATAAATTGTAATTAAAACTGTTTCATCCAGAAACTATTTGTCTCAAACAATTGTCTTCAGTGTGAGAATCTGCAAGCCTTATTCATTCATTTGAATGAAACTTGTAGGCTTGTAGCACTTGTTTTTTAGTATTTCAAGTGGGATTATGATATCAATGATATTGACTTAATCATGTTGGCTTGACTTGAAAACATTGGATTCAACTTTTAAACTTTTTCTGCGAAATGAACTGCATCCTCTCAATTCTATTGATGAAAAATTTGTGGTATATGTATTTTGCTCTACCGAAAATTTGATTTTATTATTGACTAAAAGTTAGCAAAGTGGTTATTTTGATCCATTGCGACAGCTATAACTAGTATATCCCTAAAAGTTTTCAGTGCCGATACTAAGCATGAATGCTGCGCCACCGATACGGAGGCTGTGTATCAAGGATCATGAAAGTGAGAGTGAGATAAAGAGAGGAGGGAGAGGGTGGTTGTCCGTGTTGGTTGGATGGCATCTGGGTACAGAGAAGGAGCGGAGGAGAGAGAGTGTCTGGAGGAGAGGCAGCAGTGAGGAGAAGTAGAGGGGGCCATTGAGAGCAAGGATTGCCGTGCCGCTGGCACGCGCCGAGCCGGTCCTGGCCGGCTCGGCACTTGCCACCGGCACGGACCGGCACGCCCGACACGGACTTTTAGATGTTTGGCATACCACATGTATTGTTTGGCACGGAGTTTTGACCATATATTTGATGTTCTACATTGATAATGAACTATTTATTATATCATTTATTACATTATTGCAACATTCATTAACAGACTATGACTTGTACATTCTCATGCTCTCCACCAACTATATCGATCCTTCGGGTTTAAAGGTCGATGGAGTATGACCCTCCTAATAGAATGCATAAACGATAAAACTGTGGGAATGTGGAATGTGATGAATGCTGCTCATCAAACTCTCTGATGAGGTCCATGAAACAGATAGGCTGATCCTCGAAAGTTACCTCCTCGAGCATATTGTACCCGAAAGCTACACGCAGAGGAGGATTTGATGAAGACTCTCCAAAGTTACTATATCGGTGTGGCTCTGACTGCTCAGAAAAGTATGGTTGTTGGCTCTGAGAATCAGATGAATCATAGTGAGGATAGTCATAAAAACCATAGCCCTGCGGATCGATGCTATGACGCGCAGGAATTGACATAGGGTACTCGTAATCTCCAAAGATATGTGATGAAGAATGCCTATCAGAGTGGAAGGGTTGCTGATAGGATGGAAGAGTGGATGAAGAACTGGCATCAGTGAGACTTTGTCTCATGTCCGAATAATCATATTGAGCATCTCGCTGTTGGCCACCTTTACGCCTCCCGTACACCAAGCGTGAATCTCTCGCTCCATGGTGTTCGTCTTGTGTAGCATGCGTGAATCGTTGCTCCTTTGTGAAAATCAAGCCACCGTCCCTTCTCTGAGATTGTGTAGCAGGGATGCACGTGTCATCTCCACCATCACTATCGGTGTTGTCGTCGTCCTTCGACTGATGCGTGCTGGATGAAGTGGTGACCTCCCTGTCATTGGTATCCCGTGTACCTATGTCTTGTCTAGATGATTGGCTTTGCTGGGATTTTCCATCTCCACGTGCCCCTCTCTCATGCATAAGACGATCAAACTCTGCATCAGAGTCGGTATCACCTTGGGTCCCTACTCGAGCAGAAGATGCAGGAACCCTAGAAGGATTAGAAGCCCCTTGTTGCTCTGATGTAGATCTAACATTTCGTGTTGTCCAAGCATCAACATCCATGTTCTGCAACCCTGCCTCCTCGATGATGAATCTATTTGGTCGAGGTGGATCACCTGGCTCGTCTAAGACGGGATCGCCTATGTTTTCCGTAGCTCGCACCCAATCAATTATAGGATCATCTTCTTCCCCGAAGACGTTAGTGTCAATCACATCAGGATCCCTCATGTCTTTCGTTGTGTCCTCAGTGATGTACCTCAGTCGGAGTCTCATATTGTAATGTACATATACCAGTTTCTCCAATCGAGCGTATGACAACATGTTCCGCACTTTTGAATGAATCAGTGCGAATGTGGACCAGTTGCGTTCGCACCCACTAGATGATACGGTCTGTGATAGGATGCGAATCACAATCCTCCTCAAATTTGGTGTTGACTCTCCGTACTGGATCCACCATTCAGCTGTAATACAATATATTTCATTAGAACCTCATTTTGGACCTATTTGTGTATGATATAAATCATAAGTTACAAAATCACGACTCACCAGGATCAGTAGAATATCTCCCATTTACATCCGAGGCCTCCCCGAAAGATCCAATCCCATCTCTGAACATCATTCCCTGATATCCATTTTTACATATTTAACGGTAAGTCTTCAAGCATTATTTCGATAATTCTTGAAGAGATTGTAATGTACAAAAAAGATTACCTCATTTATAGCCAAATTGCATGCTGTTGCATCTTGCTCTAACATGATAACACTGTTCCGCAAAGCTCGTAAAAGGTGATCCTCGATAGCAAGATTGTAGCGGTACTGGTATGCTGGATTTAAATAATATCCTGCGAGATGCAAATCACGGCCCATTTGTGTCTTCCAGCGGCGCTCAATAATGTTGTCCTCTCGCAAGTCGTTGGAGCAGCTTTCCGTATCTCCGCTTTCGCTTGCTCGATCCTTCCATATAGGTAGCCCATTTGAGCTTTCCTCTCAATGTCAGCCATACGAAGAACAGTGTAAAGAGGTTCAATGACTCGGACTGTTTCATTCACCGCCTCCCAAAATCTGTTCGACAATATTGTCTTGTATGTCTCCTTTTCATCCGTGGAGTTAGGATATCCACCAAAGTTACTCTACTCCTCGGATGCAAACATAGTTTTTAGTCCAGCCATCTTCTGCTACATAGATTTCAATGCAATGAAATGTGTACCAAATCTTGTAGCACCAGGCCGGATGAGCTCTCCCTCGGTGTATTTTTGCATCATGGCATGCACAGAAAGATGGTTGTATATGAACCGAGAGATTTGTTGGGCTTGTGCCACTGTTTTCCTTATCTTCTTCAGCTGGCCTATGTCGTGCAGCATCATATCAATACAATGTGCGGCGCAAGGGGTCCAATATAAATGCCCCCTCCTCTCCATGAGCATCTCTCCAGCTTTCTTGAAATTTGCGGCATTATCGGTGACAATCTACGTCATACATATAATCAAACATTATTAATTTTCTAACTCCTACGTAATGAAATTTAGCATTGGATAAAAATGTGATTTTGAGTCTACCTGCACGACATATCTCTCCCCTATATCGTTTACAACCTACTCCATGAGACGACAAATGTAGTTTGCATCATGGAATTCACCGGAGGCATTGATAGACTTGTGGAACACCATCTTTCTATTGCAGTAGACGAGAAAATTGATTATGGACATTCTCGTCGGCCCTGTCCAGCTGTCGCACATAAGTGTAACTCCATACCTGTCCCATTGTTTCTTGAAGCCACTGATATATTCCCGCATTTCAGCGACCTCCTCGTCTAGATACTTGCCATCTATTTCTTTATGTGTGGGGGGCTCAATCCCAGGCCCATGCTTTTGTATAGTGCTTATCATGGACCGAAAGAATGTGTTAGCTGCAGAAAAAGGAGGAATGTGAGAGAAATGAAACCACCGGGCTATACTGCAACCGATTTTCCTCTTCTTGTCCCCCTTCCAATCGTTGATTCGTCGTTGCCTGGAGTCCTGGCTCGGGTATGCATTAGGATCCATGTCCCTGATATCGACTGGTCTCTTGTTCCCTCCACCTCTCCTCATTGATCCAAACCTACCGAGGATCGACGAATCTTTGCTTTGTTTCCGAGGAGGTGAACGACCTGAGCCAGAGGCGCTATGGGCTCCAGAACCGGTCTTATATGTTGAAGGTCTAAAATGTGCTCTGTGTCTGAACCTCCTCCGCCTCCCACTGCTCCTGAAGGGATGCCTCGATGCCAGCGCACAACAGTGGATCATCCTTGTACGGATCACGAACCGGGTATTCAGCCGCTTGTCTGTCTATGTTCGCCTTCATGTTCTTCATAGCTTTTTTCGCCTCTTTTACCCTATCAAGTTCGGCTCTCAAGCATTGCCTGACCTCTTGGGGCACTTTAGAACATTTTGCCACGTTCGAGTCATTACCGGCTATATGCGCCTTCAGTCGGCTGACACTACCTCCTTTGCCTACCATGCCACAAAATTTACATGTCCATCCAAATCTTGTTCCGGGAAGAGGATCCCCATTATGCCACCCAATATCCTCTTCACGTGGTTTCGAACTCATTTAACTGAAATAATATAATATATTAAATTATTAATACTCCAACTTAATATGCTAACTTAGTGCAGGTGGTGGATGGTTTATATTATAACAAGGATCATTAAAATATAACTAAATTAACAAAGATCATTAAAATATAAATAAATAAACTCAGTTAAACACCTAATAACAAGGATCATTATTATAAACTAATAAACTCAGTTAAACATCTAATAAATGAACTAATAAAAGAAATAAACTAATAAACTAATAACAATGATCATTAAAAAAAAAACTAATAAACTAATACTCACCTACCTGGTTATATAACAGCGTGGTGGTGATGGGTTTAAGCCAAACCCTCGCCTCGCCCCTTCTCCCTCGACGCCCATCACGGACGCCGCGATGCCGCGGTGGAGAGCGCCTCGCCCCTTCTCCCTCCCTCGACGCCCGTCATGGACGCCGCGATGCCGCAGTGGAGAGGAGATCGTCGTGGAGAGGAAGAGATCGCCGCGGTGGAGGCGCCGTGGAAGATCTGGAGAGGTGAGGGGGAGATCGCGGTGGACGCTGGAGATGAGGAGATCGCAGGTTCGCAGCCGTGTGAGGAGATGTGGAGGCTGGAGATGAGGAGATCGCAGGTTTGCAGCCGTGTGAGGAGGAGATCGCGGTGGAGAGGTGAGGAGGAGATCGTCGTGGAGAGGAGGAAATCGCCGCGGTGGAGGCGCCATGGAAAATCTTGGTGGAGGTGGAGGTGGAGGCGATCGCGATGGAGGCGATCAGGAGATGGCAGCGGTGCAACGGTCCAGGTAAGTCTCCTTCAGTTCCTCTCCTCTCCTCTCCTCTATGTGGTACCCTTTTCCCCTTTCCCCTCTTCTTCTTCACATTGATGGTTTCCCCTCTCTGCTTCCCCCTCCGTTACCTCTCTTCTCCCTCTTATAACCCAGTTGGTCCACCGGCAACGACCGGCACCACCCCGTTGCCGACCGGCAATATCGGGTATCGACTGGCAACCGACGGTGCCGGTCGACAAGCGTGCGAAGGTGGTTGTGTCAGTGCCGAGGGCAAAGTCGGTGCCGTTGGCCCAGATATTTGTCGGCCGGCACAAAAGGTGCCGACCAGCAATCCTTGATTGAGAGTATAGGTGCAGTTCAGTTCGCTTTTCTTCTAAGCTAAAATGTGATGTCGGTAAAAATGTATATAATAAATAAGGTGTTGTTTGGTGGTTTTCGAGTGAAATCAGCCAAAATGACATGTTCTTGGCCTTCTATTGTGTAGGTTTCAGGTCGTTATGGTATGTACATTTTCCTAATTCTACATGTGGATTCACGAAATACTCTGACTAATTGTAGTTCATCATCTTGTGACATAGTACACACTAAAGGCATAACGAAAACCCTTCCTAGGTTCCAATAATGACTCAATTGGAGTAAATGGAGTTTTTTATTTGTATTTTCCACTTCTATCGCTCTAGGTTATGTTCATCATCGATAGTAACTCATTTGTTACTGCCTTACCGTATTATTTTGACCCTAATGCCATTTTGCTGTGGTGTTACAGTTATAGGTGGTCCTCTTCATCCAGTTAATGTGATTGCATTGACTAAGGTACTTTTAATGGTTTATTTTGTATTCAAAATATGTATTACCATCCAGGCATCTTTATAAGAGAAAAATGATGAAATATGTTGAAATGTGGCTGATTGCTGATTAGGCCAATTTTGCAGCTGACGTGCTGTGTGCTGCAATATAAAGATGGAAACTTACTACAGCCAAAATCCATGTGGAATGCAGAAGGAATTACTCAATACTTCTCAGTTGTTGAGCATATATTGAACTTGGATGTGCTGGACGTAAGTTCTTTTGCTGCATGATATGATGCTAAGAATACTGGTCCCCATCTGTCTTTGTTCTCTATTCTCAGTTGGTTTTGATTGTCCTGTACAGTGTTTTTGGAGGCCATTTTGTATTTAGGTCACATCCCCTGATGCTTTAATCTAATTCTCTTGTTACGGCAAAACATATTATCGATACCGTGCATATCTTCTTGCTGCAATGTTGATCAATATGTGATATTGCTGTATTTGAAGAGATTCCATTACTAAATTACCATTTTGCTATCACCCTCATAATTGTTTTCTTACATATTTTCTCACTGATTTTGCTAATCTTGGAATAAAGCACCACTGCACTTCTCTTCTTCTTTTTGAATACCTCACAATACATGCATATGTTCTTGCGATAATTTTGATCGCTATATGACATTGCTGAATTTGAACAGTGATTGCCCTATTAATTACACACTTTTAGGTGGATTAATTAGTTGCTTAGGCAACCAAAATTGAAAATTGTTGATTTTAAGTATCAAACATTATACAATATAAATAAATATTATTCATATTTTAAAATTCCGTGTTAGACCATTAAAATTCGTGTTAGTCCATGCTGGTCTTTGTTGGCCTGTGCTGATTGGCACATGAACCAACATGTGGCGGTCGGCACCAAAGAACAAATTCATGTGTTAGTGTCGATGGCCTACTGGCACGATATTTGCCAGCCGTGCCGGTCAAGAAACCTTGTTTTACTAAATAGAATATGATAGGAACTGGTTATAGATCCAATCAGAACTACTACTTGCTGGAAGAAGTTGTAGGAGAGGAAGAGAAGAAGAGACTAGAGAGGAGAAGATAGAAGAGGAATTAGAGATATGAGAAGATGCTTTTTCATTGCTTGCTTCTAAACGTGCCTCTTACAATCTTAAATAAAACTTTGCACTTCCTAAACAAGACTCAATCCTAATTCAGTAAGGATTACACAATCCTTCCAAATAAGCAAAGATTATTACAAACAGAATCATAAATAACTTCTACCAAAGATGACTTCTCCTATTATGTTATTACAAACTTCCTAATGCAACCATAAATTAAACTATTGCTGGCAGGAACGATTTCCTTCTTTTATTATTGCTTGATTGTTGGCTTCCTAACAGAATACCACTGTTGGATCCTACCATAGTGTTTACATAATGATGATAGAGAAGTCTTGGATTGTCCCGAAAGCAGGCAGATGATACTCTAGGCTGATGATTTCAACAAAGTGCACATATTTTACATCATCAAGATCATGGATTTCCATACCGGCCGGTTTTTACCGGACCGGTGGCTAACCGGTCCGGTTCCCCCCCCCCCCCCCCCCCCCCCCCCCGATCGGATTAGGGGGGATCGGATGTGTACCGGCCGGTTTGTATCCAAACCGGCCGGTACACACCGGCCTGTATCCAAACCGGCCTGTACCGGTTTGAGGAAGAGAGATGGAGAGGGGGAAGCAGAGAAAAAATAAGGAAGGAGACAAAATAGGTTATTTATATCCATAACCTAATCCGGGTCGGGTCTAAAGACAAAATAGGCCGGATTCACTAAAACAAATCTTAAGATCCATTTTTGTTCCGGGGGTGCTGCCCCGGACCCCGTTCACTCTGCGTAGTGTGTCATAGTCGAGTCGGCGACAGAATCCAAGACATCCAATGCACAACAGTATTGTATTATACTACTTTGACAACTTGTCACTCTGCTTTCATATAAGAAATGATATTTGGCCAATTGGAGATGTTGAATACAAGTGAATATCAACTTTAATTGTTAATTACATTAGTTAGCTTCAATGTATTTCAAATCAAATAAGAAACGAATCAAAACACCCTAGAACATGCCAAACAAGCCTTTTATGACCGGTTTGCCGGCGTACCGGTCCGGTACGCACCGTACCGGCGGTACGTACCGTACCGGCCGGAGACCGGAACGGCGCGTACCACCGGTATGGAAATCCATGATCAAGATCATGTTTTGACATGTAGAGAAGCCTTTTTGGTCATATATGTATCTATTTCATGATTTTTGGTTTTCTTCTACTTCATCTTAGGTGGATATTTTTCGCGGATATACTTCGCCGGATGCACCGGCTTTGAAGCAAGTTTATGGAGGACAATTTATTGGGCAGGCATGTTTGACCAGTTCCTCTTCACTATTTTAAGTTGAGCAACTTTTTTCTTCCTTTTGGTTGGATCCTTAATTGCTAAGTCATGTTATTTTCGTATGTGAGCGGACTTCAAGCATGTCAACATATAGGTGTATACGTCCAAGAAAACTCATACAAAGTATGAGCATGGATTGCCGTCCCGGTGGACCGCCGGCACGGATGCATGCCGGTCCGACACGCCCCCGTGTCAGTCTTGTTTTTCTTCCTTCTCCTTCTCCTCCTACTTCTACTCCTACTTCTTCTTCTTCTTGGCACGGTACCGGGGGGGGGGGGGGGGGTGTTTCGATGCCGCTAACCCGGCACGGTACGTGCCGGGCGGCACGCACACAGTGCCGGACCGGCACGGCAATCCATGAGTATGAGTATGAATAACTACCTAAAGGAATAATGCCTCATTGATCTTGTTAATCGAAATCATGTTGAGAGCGGCTTGTGGTGGGATTCTATGAATAGAAGTTATTTTTCTATGCTTCTTATCTTTGAATCTTAAGAATGTGTCGTGTCAAAACCATAGGAAAGATCCCTTCCATGTTCAATCTCTGTGAAGTTGATGAAGCCCCTTAAATTGTTTTTAACCATCATGCTCTAAACAGCTTTTGTTAAAGAATATGTTATGCGAGTTGCATGGATTTATGTGCCGATTGGCATGGACCAATAAATCGTGCGATTCGGATATCGGCGCGATGGTCTAGTGCCAGCACATTCCATGCTGACCAGCCTATACTGGTTTTGCTAGTGACTGGCACGGAAATCCATGGCGAGTTGTTTGGTGTGGTATGCGCACTTGACAGAGTTCGTAGGATTCGTTATGATAATATGATGTCATAGGTTTATAGTGAGTCATTTGTTTCCTTTAGCTCTTCAGGTCATTCTCTACATTTGTTGTTGGAGTATTGACTACAATTTTTCAAGCTATCCATGCAGGGTTTAACTGCAGCATCCAAGACGGTGGATTGCTTTAAATTGGCTCATAGTTTGCATGCTTATTTTCTAGCTACAGGAGACAATAATTGTACGTGTATTTTAACTTTCATACCCTTGATTTGATTACTCACGCATCTGATGTTTTATGACAAATATTGGCGTATTATCGATTTTTGGCTTTTTTTTCCCCTCTACTGACAATAGAACTAGTTGGGAACCAATGATATGCCGATATTCACCTCATACCGTTATATGGCAATCCATTTTCATTTGCATTGCGTACTTTCATGCATTATGCCCAAGAAGATGAGGAGCAAATTGACTGCGAGGCTTATACTGTCCAAAGAAGCACTATGGGAATGCATTTATAAGCAGATAATGGTTTTTTACGCACACAAAAGCAAATCTTACCATCACAAGCTGCCAGTTTTCAGCAAAGAATAGAGATTTTATCTCACTATTTCTGGGATAAGAACATACACATACTGCGTGGCATTACAATGCAGCAACCTTATCAGTATAAGCATATTACAAAACTCTATATTTTCTACCATCAAATCAGAAGCTAGTTGGAAGGTGATTTTTTAAGCAAGAGCTGCACCACCTAAATGCAACAGAATATTAAAGCATACTTGTTTCCATTTTGAAGCACTAATCCCATGTGTAGACCAGAAGGCAGCTTCTCCTATAGATGATGTTAAAAATGTCAAACTGTAGTGATTAAATCCCTGCCAAATACTTATAAGGTCAAACTGTTTCTATGGCCCCTAGACGTAAGATGAGAGTTGTGTAGAAAGTTGTCTCAGATACTTCAATATTTCTTGCTTATTGTTTGAAGTTTTGTCTAGCAATTTCTTTTCTGCATCTTGTAAACAGATTTTGTGAAATGCACTTGCTAGGCATTCTTGAAACGCAAGTCTACTTGTTTCTTGAAGTCATTTTATATATATTTGCAGTGCCAATTATATATCGTGTTCATCGTGTACATGATGGAAGTACCTTTGCTACTAGACGAGTAGATGCAATGCAATGTGGCATTACCATTTTCACTTTGCTCGCTTCATTCAAGGTAAAGTTTGCCATGCCAATCATATGGATTGTCAGTGGTCGTTCTATATGAGGTCCTGCAAGCTTCTGGTTCTCAAACTTCATATCATCTTATATGCTGAACCTGAGAAAACTACTGAAAATTTTTCTTCATTTCTGTTTTAATGTCTTTATGCTAGGATTCTTGTCTAGTAAATTCATTTTTCTTGTAAGTTCGCCAATGTCCTCAAAAAATCGATGATCGTATTGATTTTAGTTGCATTAATCACTTAATGCTACAACTAAACTGCCAGCATTTGTTCCCATATGGCGAAGTCAAGTCATAGATGTCAACTATCTCGCTCAAGTCTTATCTCGCTAGAAAACTCATGTTATTTTTCTCATTTGCTTCACTAAGTTCTCTTTTCCTTCGGTTTCTCCCCTCTTGATGCTGACTCTGACACTTGCCAACATGAAACACAGCCCCCCCACCAAGTTACCATGGAAAAATGACTATGTGACTTTTACATTACTTTTCTTGTGTGCTTGCATTTTTTTCCCCTATTTGCCCTCCGATTGGCGCTTTTGCTTTGGCTACCCATTAATATTATCCCTTGCTTGTTTCTATCAAATTTTGACGAAGTAAAATTGTCTAAATGACTAGCTAAATGTAGCTGTCTACACTCACACATTACTGCACTACTTATCTAAGCATAATCTTAAGTTGCTTTATTGCATTTAGAATGAAGAGAGGGGGTTTGAACACCAAGAAGTATTCATGCCTCGTGTGCCTTGTCCAGAACTGGTGGGTTACGTACTATAAGTATTTATTTGAGGCCTATGATGTACAGAGTCACATACATGACTTGAAAGTTTTTGATTGCAGCTTTTACCGATGGAAGAGTCAAGAGAGCATAATCCCAATGACCCCCCACCTTTTATGTAAAATTCCGAACTATGCTATATGGTTTTCCAGAATTCATGCTTTCATTGTTATCACATGTACTGTGAAGCCTATGATTTCTTTTTCAAAGGAGTTTAATTTCAAAATTGGTAAGTTGTTGATACAAGTACCTGTGAGAAAAATTTAGATTGCTATAGTTGGAGTGCACTTGTAGTTTCCTTTCTGATACCCGACTCTCGCTTGGGGATTCTGATCCAGCATTTTAATGGACAGAAAATCCAGGAAAACATGTTCTCAACATGAGCTCATTGATGTGTGGGATAAACCCCAAACTCGACGTATCATTTTCCTCGGTTATATTAGTGAATAAGATGCATTTCCACATGCTTCACAATCACTGCTTAGAGTTCAACCATTTCCAACTTTGCAAAGCTAGTTTAAGTTTCGGTGAGTATCAACTATCGAGTAAGGCATTCCTAAGCCTAAGCATGGTATGTTATATGCTTCCACTTCTCATGTTGATGAGGACCTGAATAGGGTCTACTTCTGCTGGAGGGATAGTGTAGAGCATTTAAGTAGTTTAGTGCATCTTATTACATCTCAAACTTCTGGTGGTTCAATCTCTTTATAGTGCTTATTTTCAGTTGTTTACTTTTGGCTTTATACAGGTTTTATAGGCATTTTGGCTCTTCAATGTTTAGACATTCTTGAAAATCCGCCATCTGATTCTTGCTTTTTATGCTGAAATAAGAAAGCATATTGGCATAATTGTTAATCAATACCTTTTTCATTAGCTCAATTCTTCCATATTGGTCAAAGCAGCTATGCATTAGCTTGTTCACTGTATGGCTTTTATTTTCAAGCAATAAATGCACTACCTATTCGTGTGAATTTTCATATCTGTCATGCATGGAATAAACCCATATGCCCCCTGTTATGAATCTGTTGCAATGGGGTGTATGCAAAGGCATGAAGCTCTTTTTTTTCGAAATGATTAATATTTGTGGAAAATGTGAATAAATGATTGGAAATGCATATTCTTTTCTACTTTGATTTTTTTTCTTTTCGGGTTCCTCTGGGCATCCTGGGTTCGTCTGTTTGCTACCTGTGCTACTTGATCTGAATTTTGATGCCTATTCTGTTGTGAAATATTTTTCATGCCTGCATATTTGATGAGGAGGTATTTTCAGGCAATATAAAAAAGGAGATGCTGAAGAAAAATTTGTTCCTTGGCCCATAGAAATAAGGTTTTGCAACGAATTTGTTGGACGACTCCAACCAAGGTTTGATCATCCCTCCTGCTCCATATTCTCTCGACTTTCTGCTGTTATTTGCTTTTGTTTTCCTTCAATTTTGTAATTGATTTCCGTTTTATGACATAAAGCTTTTTTTCAGTCTGAAGTACTGGTTTAAAGCAAGAGAGAAACTTTCAGATGACCCTGCTTTGCATCGGTAAAAGTTTTTTCCTTGCTAGCTTTTTTTAAAAACTTATTTAAGGATTATTACACCTTCATGAATCCACATAAGCTGGTGCCACTATTAATTGCCTTTTTCATGGCCTTTTTTCTTATATGATCCAATAGTGATCCTATGAAAGCAGGATCTCTGAATGATGCCTTGATCAATGAATCTTCTTGGCATCTTTGCATTTTTCTGTCCCCATGCATGGGTTTGTGAAGCGAGTATCTTGCAGCCAAATATATATTGGCTATCAGTGAATAGAACTTCGATAAGGTTTCCAATGTGCGTTGAATTATTTGTCCTGAATGAAATAATGGTAAGAAGAAGTACCAGTTTGCGGCAGGAATACAGAAGGAAAAATCTGGTCAAGAATCTGCTTAGTAATCCTAATTGCTATCTAATTAATTCGATTTTGTGGCTTTGAAGTAAAGTTGATTATTGAATTTGAGGTTTTTTACTAAGAGTGACTGGAAGGAGGGAGCTATTTATTCAAACTGGAGAGGGGCTCTCAGACAGCGAGGCCTTAGGCCCTCATACAGTCGGATATGCACGGTCACAGACCAAAAAATCGATCAAAAATTTGTTGGTATGTCAGTTGAATAGGACACTGGCTTTTTTGGTTAATTCTTGGAACCAAGGAAGGCGGGAGTAGGACATGATGTAAGAAAGGGTGATGAGCATCTGGGAATTTGTTGGCAATGCTTTGATTGAGATGATTTTGTGACTTAAAATTGTTTTTAAAAAAATGCACTTATAAAATATTTGAACAAGCTCGAGCAAATAGTCTATTTTAATGGTTGATAAAGAAGGCTGTGGCATTTGGGTGCTGAATCAGTTTTATGATAGAATATTATTCTTGCATTCAGTTGTATGGTCGATTTGCCATCCAAAGTTTTGTTGTTTTATGCTATTTCAAAGCCTTTTCTCATGTCATGCTAGAGTAGTTACTGGTGATTTTTGTTCTAATGAGCATCTGTACATCGATTTGTTCTCTTTGCAGATGTGTCCTAGCATATGCTTCAGATTATATCTTCGCCTCGGTTAGTCTCGATCCTCACCGTCGTGAGGGATTGGAGACTTCGTCACTTAGCCTGGACCATTCGTATGCCCCATAAGCCTTCCTACCTCTGGAACATGATACGCTCTGTGTAGATTTGCAGTAAATACCTGAGTGATATTTGTTTATTGAGTTTTCCTCTTCTTTTCTTTATCAGTATTCTGTGATTGCAATTTCCTTATTCTTAGCTAGCTTAAGAAACAGTAGTTTGAGACCCACTGAAAATTCTCCCATATTCTTTGTCATCAGGAAATTCCAATGTGCATTCTACGATTGCTCCTTTTTATTTGCCACTGATACTACAATGTTCAGGAAAGAAACATCACTTAACTTTCAGATAGATCTTATTAGAGATTGAAGTCCATGTTGTGTACTCACGCATTTTGCCAGTCATCTGACATGATAATTTAACTTCCTATGGATGTTGGCATGGTTTTGCATTTGAACACTTGTAGATCTTAGGGTGCATCCAAGTCTAGAATGTTGATA
Organism: Narthecium ossifragum; assembly: GCA_963920575.1. NCBI lineage: Eukaryota > Viridiplantae > Streptophyta > Magnoliopsida > Dioscoreales > Nartheciaceae > Narthecium > Narthecium ossifragum. Next base: position 34,893,618 of record OY986963.1, on the reverse strand, counting down.
TTGCTAGAAGATTGGAATTCATGGAGGCTACAAATTGCCAAAGAAATTCCCAAGAGATCTTTCGACTCTAGTGACACATTCAAATCTTAAGTGGCAAAACTTTTGTTATGACTATGATGTGTGAGGTTGGTTACGAAGGCAAAGCATTGTATTTACACCAGATATTTTAAGTGGCATAACATCTGTCTATTTTTTCCTTCTCTCCAGAATGTGGTTCCACAGGCCAGTTAGAGCGGACGATTGGCTGTTATTTGTGGTGAGTATTGGATCTAATTTCTCATTTACTGGACATATTCGTATGTTGTTATCTTACTCATGTATCATGATTCTCATTTGATAGATAGAGGCACCCTCTGCATATGGCGGCCGGGGTTTTGCAATTGGTCATATGTTTAATAGGAAAGGAGAGGTAACTTACTGATTCTCGTTATGAGAGTACTAGAGTTCATATTTTCCTTTGATTTTAAGACATCTAACATTCCTTGAATGCTGATGTGCAGCTTGTTACGACATTAACTCAAGAGGCTCTAATTAGAAAAGTGAAGCCACGAAATAAAACCACCAAGTCTAAGCTATAAGAGCTGGTAACTAAGTCACTTGTACATATTTTCACAATTTGCTATATTTTTACCAAATTGGAACTATGGAGTCGAGGCCTATCCTTGCATGTAAGTGAATGGAAGGAAATGTCCAAATTGCATGTAAAATTAGCATGTAAGAAACCTCTGAAAATAGCAGAAGCCTCCTTGATCTCAGAAGCTGCATTTATTTGCCAGTATGATAGGTGACAATGCATAAGGCCTGATTATCCATTCCTCTAGTTAAATTAACTGATCTCTTTACAGACTTGTTTTTATGGAACGGTTAGCATATTTTAGATGAAATCAGCATCTTCCTGTTCAAATTATACATCTACAAGCACCATTTATTTGGATCACGTGTTTCTTGCAGCAGAGGTGACAATTATTATAGTTGGCTCCAGTGAGGGAGCTAGAGAACCTTCATCATGGTTGTGATAATTGATGTCTTCCAGTATGCTACCATTGCACAATGTGACCGTTCCATTCAGTCATGGACCAGGGGTGCAGTACTTTTTTCTGAGCAAAGCTATGACCGGATTAGATGCTGTTGTCTCCAATTCCCGTAAGGGTTCAAGTAGATCTAGAAGAATTATGAGTAGAAGTATGGTCAAAAGTTTACCAATGAGATTTCAAAGAGTATTTTCTTCGGCAAACATTGCAGCATATCGTGTACTATAAATACTCATGTATCAATCTAGGCAAAGATGGATGGATCTTTGAGATAAACTAGTCGGTGTCTACTTGAAGGGCATAAACTTGTGAGTTTGGAGATTTCCCAGGATGAATGATAAAGATACTAGTCTTTTTCACTTGTTTTTGTTCTCTCAGCAAGAATTGGAGGCTAGCGAATCTGTGAATTGTTTCTAATAATAGTTGAACAGTACTACTCGTGTCTTCTTTTTTGTTGTTATCCAATTCAGGCTGGCATCTCTATCAACACTATCGCAATCAAATCTAGCTGGCCTGACGGTGCCATAGTTGGGGTTTTCTTGTCGTCTTGACGAGGACCAATCCATGGGTTAATTAATATCCAGCTATTTGATTCAGAATTTTGTGTTAGGTCTCAATCTAATTTCACCTTCAGGCAGATTTGGTTCGTGAAGTGTTGAATTCTGTTTCTTTTTATTGCAAAATGATTATGATATTTGGTGATATAAATATTATTCTCGCCTTTTACTGGCTTGATACACACTGAGTGATTGAAGACAAGTCTCCTGTGAAGGCGTTCTGTGACCCAGAGAGATTTCTTATTATCAACTTATGCACAGATCAAAATAAATAAAAAAAACTTAAGAATTGAAGAGCATAACTCCCTCTTTTGTTATGGTGTGGTTTTTACTTCCATTATCTCTTTGCAGGGAGTTCAAAACAGAAAATTTTGTGGATTATATTAAGTCCTGATTGGGTTTGTAGAAAAATCATAAATTGTAAATATTCCCTCCAAAATCTATATTCTTTTTGCATGTGTAACCATTTACCACTGGCTGCATCTAAATACACCACACTTGACTTGACCATGAACGAGGTCAAAGTGACCAAAATATCCATTTACTTTTATAATGGCAATTTATAAGAATATATTTTTAATCATTTTACGCTGAAATGGTAGCAATTTCTAAAGATTCCATCAAAGCAAGGAATATACCCAAACATGAAAAAATTAGAGACTACGTTATACTATAATGCATGAATACTTCATATTTGAAGGCGTAGCCCGTGTCGGATACAGATACGCACACGATACAGATATGCAAACGATACACTCTGATACGTATATGATATGTATATGATTATTTAGGTTAGCAAGACACGTAATTAGAATTCGGATATGCATTTGACCCAATGGATGGTACCGGTATACTTGAGGTAATAGAGCGTTCATTGGATGAATCAGAATTAGAGAATGTGTTTTTTACTGATGAAAACAATGACACCATTGAGAGCATTAGCGAGGAGCATAAGGAATTAGGGTGGTAGAAATTTTTTTAAATTATTTGTTTTTGAAGTTCCTTTATATTCATGGAGATGAATACATTACTATTAAATATTAGTATTTTGATTTTTAACGATTACATAGATGAACAATTTAAAATTTAAATATATTTTTTAAAAAATTTTAAACTTAACATGATATTAAATATATATTATTATATTATTATATCCTCGCCGGATCCGTATGCTGATTTAGTTTTTCAAAAACTACCGTCGGAGTGTCATCGTACCCGCGTCCTGTGCTGCCCAGACATTATTGTTGTTCAAGAATACACAATTAAAACGACCTTCGATAACAAAGAAACTTGCCTGGGATCCTCCTCATCGAGCGTCCCCTCTTTTAAACGGGTAAAGTCGTACAGCGTTGTGATACTCTCCATTGATGGGAAAAAAAATGCTCTTTTAATTAGAGACCATCGAGAGAGAGAGATAGAGATAGAGATAGAGATGCTGCTGGTTCGAGAGAAGGCATCCCATAATGGCTATAAAAGGAGGAGAAGGGATGCCATCTGGAAGCGCCCAATTCCTCGAGAATACTTTTCCCGCACCCACAGAACTAGGTGCATTTCTTTGTATGTTCTTTTCATTCTTTTGATCGATACTGTTGTGCTGGTGTATGGGTATTGGTTCATATAAACCTTCTCGTCTTGTCTTTGAATTGGTTTTATGGGTATGTTGTGTTTGAGAGTTTGTCTCAGATGATTTTGCGTGGATACCCATTTGTTAGATTTGGCTGACTTATTTATTTGCTTACATCTTTGCTACTGGATTCACCACAAAGCTTTATTTTTGTCCCACTGATAAAATGTTCTCCGTTTAATATTGCCTTCTTGATTTCAGATTTGGCGACATGAGTATGATGTTATGAACTGTGAATTTAATAGTCAATGCTGCTTGAGACCTGAATTTTCTCGATTACTGTTGTGGCTTGGTTCTGTTTAGTGGTATCCAATCTGAAACAAGAGATAGGGTCTTTGTGGTTTCTTGAATTTTTTGAGAAGAGTGATGGAATGATGTAAACAAGTAGATTTGAGTCTAGTTAATATTAACTTGATGAATCCTGGTTTCTATACCTTCCAACTTCTTAAGAGTGGTATTGAGAGTTCACATTATGTGAGTTGTCACTGAAAAGTCCTTGAGTATGGATCACGGGGTGAATTACTTCAGTAATTCAGATGCTTCTGATTCTCAATTTGTAGGGCATCCTTAGATACGAGGAAACCAATGGATGGTATATTCAGCTCCTTTTGGTTCCCTTGTTATAGTTTAGCTTGTTTTGAAATGGACAGATATTTGTGTCCATTAGATTATTGTTTTTAAGGCGTATTATTATTATATTCTTATTATTTTGCAAAGAAGGCGTATTAATTTCCAAACTCTTGTGCTTTCATAATTATCTCTTTGTGCGTAAATTTTCTTTTCCAGATAGATTTGCTGTCTATCATTTGTCGAGGACGCATCTCTAAAGTTCTATAAGCATGAAATCCAATACCCGACCATCGAAAGGAAACAAATCTTCAATTAAATATTGGTCGGTTCCATTGGATGTGCAATCGTCCGAGCCTGCTAATATTTGCCACGGGGGTGATTTGCAAGCTCATTCAGTTTCTCATAAGAAACGAAATGGCAAGGCTGAACCTAAACTTTCTGCCAATGCAGTAACTACTGCAGAGTTTGTTTCAGCAGTGGGGGAAATATGGGGTTTTGTTGGCCATCCAGCTGTTGATCAAACCAAGGGAGGCTTGCAATATGAAGATATCATACAGAAAGAGAATGTCATACGGTTTTCTGAAAGCCCAAAAAAACAAAAAAGTATTCCACCTATTGATAGTCAGTATTTGTGCTATAAGGCTGGAAGCTGTTTCTATCCAACAGCAAAGTCAAATTTTGAAGACCTGAAAAAAATAAAGAAGAGGCTTTTGTTTGCTTCTTGCAAAATGAATAATTCCTTCACCTGGATGCCTGTAGGAGCTGGTGATTCAAACCCAAACCCCGAATGCTCTAGCATTGAAAAAATGGGCAGCTTAGCGGTTGTCACTGATTGGGTAAACAAGAGTGGAAGCATCAACTGGAAAAGTTTTTATGGTTTGACAGATCCTATAAAGCCCTTAGGGACTGAATCTGAAAGGCCGACTGAATCCTTGGACAATGGAAAGGAGAATCCTCCAGTTTTCTTATCTTGTACTGCAAGTTCCAAAAGTAATTTCAGGACTGAATGTGCCGACAACATTGGGAAAACTATAGATCCGATGGAGAATGGGATGGAATCTTATAGTTCTGTTAGTTCATCTCATTCACTTCGTCCCATCACAAGTACAAAGGAACCAAGTTTAGTTGTAAAAAGTCATCCTCATCTTCACTCAGACGATAACATTGAATTATTAGTTTCACTTGATGGCACATTTGGACAATGCCACCAAGCATCTGGCTTTTGTTCGATGATTGCTGACACATCAAGAGATTTGCCAGTCACAAATGATTGCATCATTGATGACCATGGTAAAAGCAAAATTCCTGATCAAATTCAGGAGGAGGAGAGGCACACTTCTGGGCATTGGTTTGCAGTGAAAGATAAAGTCCAGCAAGCCTTCGCTATGCATAGACATGCTATAGCGGGAGCATTAGCTGGAACTCTTGTTAGCCTATGTCTGCATCCTGTCGATACAGTTAAGACTGTTATTCAGTCCAATGCAATGGGTGAAAAGTCTTCGTATCACATTTTCAAGACAATTGTATCTGAAAAAGGTGAGTGCATGAAAATCTAAATGCTTAAACTAAGTTTTTAACTTTTAATCTGAGAGCTGTTTTCTATATTTGTTTCTATGCTTCTTGTGTATCAAGAGTGTTTGAGCTGCCTTCTGAAAATGTTAACAGGTGTAAGGGGACTTTATCGTGGAATTGCCACCAATATCACTTCATCTGCACCTATATCTGCTATTTATACTGGCACATACGAATCTGTTAAGGGTGCTCTGCTTCCTCTTTTGCCTAAGGTATCTATTGGTCTCTACATATTTTTCTGCTCTTTTATCTGCTCAATAACTCTCTGACTGCTGCATCTTACGCAGGAGTACCATTCCTTGGTGCATTGTGTTGCAGGTGGCTGTTCAAGCTTAGCAACTTCCTTCGTTTTTACTCCTAGTGAACGTATTAAACAACAAATGCAAATAGGCTCACACTATCGGAACTGCTGGTAATTATTAGCTTTCTATTTATCTCTTTCACGAAACCATTTCTCAAGTTTTGTAGCATTATGTGCATATTTTTTCCAGGATAAAAAAGCTTAGGCTATGTATTTGAGCCAATATCTTGTGGCCTATCATGCTTTTAATCGTTTGGTCCTATATCAAGTCAAGAATTTTACCTAGCATAGAGGAAATTCAGACACTTATCATTCTTACAAGCTTCAGCTGTGGAGGTAGATAAATGGCCTGTTTTGTGAAAACGTGGGGTAGATATTGGCCATCATCCTTTTAGAGTTGTTGCTGGATTCCCTGCCACAGGAACCTCGTGCTGTAAGTGGCTCATTCAAACAATCGGGAGATATGCTTTGTTATTGCACAAATCAAGCCAAAGCACCCCAAAGGAAGACCTTTCCTTTGATGTAAGAAAAGAATTTATTTTGAAACCTAGATGAAAGAGGTGAAACATATCGACAAGAAAACTTGACTGAATTATAGAATGATGATAGTCCATTCGTCCTAGTTCATCTTAATGAATTTTCATCTTTGGAGGTTGATTCAGATATATTACAATGAAGTTGCAAATTTTTGAAGTTTTTCTCTAACAGAGTTTCTCTTGCATCTTAATTTTGACCAAGTCTCTTCTCTCTGTATACTTTTCATTGTCACTTATTGGAAAATTTCCTTTGTAGGAATGCTTTGGTTGGATGTATTGAAAAGGGTGGTTTGCCTTCACTTTACGCTGGATGGGGTGCAGTACTATGTAGGAATATCCCACATTCAGTCATTAAGGTACTCAGAATCCCTGTTTTTTTCCCTGCACTGTGTATGTTTAATGTTAATGTACCATGGCAATTTAAGCCCCTTCCTTTCGATTTCCAGAAAGTGCAGAAACGATGAATTATGGATTAATAAGATTTCATTTGTTTCATCTCCAGTTTTATACATATGAAAACCTGAAGCAGTTGCTTTTGTCGTCGGCAAAGCCAGATGCTAATCTGAGCACCTTGCAAACGGTTTGTGACGAGACATATGTTATGTGGGAGTTCTCAGTTGGATGATCATATTATATTGCTGCACAGTCTTTTACTCCGTTCTTCATGAGAATAATCCAGTTATATGTTCACATTGTAACAACCATGCATGGCTTCTTCAATTTCCCTTTGACCAAATATTCTTTTTGACTTTTAGAGATTAAATTTTTTAAACCTCGCAAGCATATTAGGATTGCTAAGCATACAGTTTTATCTTTATTATCATATATCTTAAAGAATATTTAGCAGGTTTATTTTTAACTCTATCAACATCCTTGAATTTCAGTATTAATTATCTCATTTGTCACTTCTTTGTTGAGATATTGGGATCTGATAATTGGGGTTTAAACCCTTGTCTGTTTTTCAGTTGCAGTTTCTTCTTGACAGGTTAAGGATAGTACCAACACTCACAGAGCTCTAGGAATACATTATTGTCTTTATTTACTCTATCCGTTTTTGTTAGTTTTTTGCTAATGCTTCCTAGTCTTTATCATGTTAAAAACTGCTTTCAAGGTCACAAGTAGAATTTTGTCCAGATTCTTTTTGATGGTTGTGCTTGATGGGGGTGAATGTTTGTTTTATGCGATAGGCTTTCTATGCATCCCATCAAATGATTGTTACTTGGTAGTCTTTATGTGTTTTTCTATGCATCCCATCCAATGATTGTTTTCTTGATAGTATTGATATCTGTCCATTTTCTAGCTCTTAAAGTTGCAACCATTTTTGTTCTTTTTGTGTCCTGCCAAGTTTTGTTAAATATTGGAAACCTCTCTAGAAGATGCTTGAGAGGCAAGCTGAAAGCCTGGAACAGATAAAATTTTAATAATAATATTTTGCAGTTATTTTGTGGAGGTCTTGCTGGATCAACTGCTGCACTGTTCACAACTCCTTTTGATGTGGTGAAGACAAGATTACAGACACAGGTTAATATACATGCTTGTGTTACTTTGCCCTTTAGAAAGGCATTTTGCACGTGTTTTCAGATATGCTTTTCCTAATAAGAAAGTTAAGCTTCACATGTTCTGGACTTTGCCTTTTGCATTAAGTTCCAAAGAACTCCATTGTCAGTATTGAATCCTTTGCAATATAGATGATGGTTAATTCCTAGGCATAAACATATACACCCTAGGTTTAAGAATTTCCCTATTCTTGCTTATCAGGTTTCCCTTTACAAGATAATCACTAGATTTGCCTGCATATTGATGAAAACAAATGAACCCAGCAGATTTTTCTTTGATCATCTTGATTTACATATCATTGGATGATGTCCACATATGCTAATAACCGGATCGAGAATTATCCCGGTAAGTTTATTGGAATGTAAGATATTGGCACAGCAAACTAGGACGTGATTAAGGAACTTCTTGTTGCAGCCAAAGGTCATAGGATAAAGCATCAGTTTCAAGTTTCAACTTTCTTCAATACTTCTGGTTTGGATGTTTTTTCAACCCTTACACTTTTTCCGGAGAACATATTAGAGTAAATCAGTTCACCAGTCAGCTTATGCTGTTCTTGTTTCTGCTTAAGCACTACAGTGGACTAGAGGGGGTTCCACTCAGGCTTCAGCTTTACAATTTGCTAGGAAGTTCTAGAGTTTGGAGACATACGAACCTATGAGTTAAATAACTCATTAGTCACTGTAGTTTAAAGTTTACATGTTGTTCACTAATGAGGATGTTGACTGTTACATTAATGAGATTCTTTTAGCAGGCTCCAGGATCTCTTGGGAAATATGATGGAGTTTTTCATGCGCTGCAAGAAATAACTAGACAAGAGGGCTTGCGAGGCCTTTACAGGTAGAAGCTATTGACCAACTACCTTGGCTAATGAACTTCTATCGAATTTCCACTAATTGAATGCTTGAGTTATATATAGTACATATATTCTCTCAAAGCAGAATATTCACATTTCACTCACATATGCATGTACCTGTGTGACCCTGCAGCATGCGCACATCTTCTATTATATACTGGCTGAATATAGAGAGAGGGAGAGATAGAGAGAGAGAATAGTCAGGGGGGGTGGTTACCCGTGCCAGGTGGCACGGGGGCCCACCTAGTGCAACATAATTTTGTTGTATTATTTATTTGTGTGCGCGTTCTTATGCATTATGTGGATGCCTAAAATTTTGTTTGTTTTTCTAATGAATTGATTTGCTGTCTGACAAAGTGATTCATTTGGCTATGTTCTCTCTTGAATTGTCATTCCATTAAAATCACGGTTCCTAGTTAGATTTTCAACACATAACTTCTGTGCTAAATTACTCGGAACACCTTAGCTACTTCGTACTGCCTTTGCTTCTAAATGGAATAAAATGCCTGCCTCAGCTCAGTATTAAATCATGATGTTTGTTCCATTGAACTGTTATTAATTTTCTGAACGCATGTTTATCTGGGTCTCAAACCAAGAGTAAGGCCAGGAGAATATAGTGTTATTTTCTTCTTGTTTTTCTCTAGACTCTATCAGGTTACTTTGAATATTGTCTGTTCTGCATCCTATCTGCTGATTGCTTCTTGTTTCTCTCGACTGTTTTTAGGGGCTTGACTCCTAGGCTGGCTATGTATGTCTCTCAAGGGGCTATCTTCTTCGCATCCTATGAGTTCCTCAAAGCCCTTTTTTCTTTTGAGCAGCTTACCCAAGCACCTGCTCCCATTGTAGATGAAACAACAAAAACAGATGATTCTGAACGACGAAGAACAAAAAAATTGCATCATTCATAGCTAGAGTACATACACCAATACAGCAAGTTTCTCAGTGACGAACTTGAATGTTCGGGTATTGCTTTTGGATGCAAATCAATGAAGTGTTTCTACGGGTACCAAAGCCTTAAATTCTTCAAGTAGTTTAGGGAAATTAGTTCTTTTAGGTATAAATTCCCCATATAGTTTTGCTGGTTTTCTCAGTCATCTAGATTCTTTCATGGCTTTCACAGCCACTCTTACACTGATCAGGAGCTACAGTTTTTTGAAAAGGTTGTCCCCTGTAGTCAACCGACATGAAATACCACGAATTTCATAGTTAATGTGCCAAAATTCAGATCTATTTAGAAAATAAAGCTTGCCATTGTTGGCTATTACATTCTAAGATGTCTTCTATACACTGAAGTTATAATATGCGATGTGTTTTTTCTTTTAACTTATAATAGAGGGATCCTTAAATGTATCTGTGCTTTTGCCTAACCTGTAATGCAGCAGGATACAAGTAATACACTGAAGGTGTTTCAAAAACGACTGGGATTTGATGTAATAAGAACAGGTTTTGAACTTTAGGAGGGTGCAAAACGTACATAAACCAATCTTTTGAAGTGACGAACCTTACACTTGGATGTCTTTCAGTTACATGATCCAACATCAGGAAGAAAGATAATAATGTAAAGTTTTACATTTTTACTCAATCCTCTGATACAGTGATTCTTGGTGTCAAGTTACGGAGCACAAGTGCTGCACAAAAAATATGCTCTTCCTTAATTACATTATAGATGAACCGTATGAGATGAAACCAGCTAGCATATTCTTTTCCGTTTCAAAACAGAATGTATCTCTACATCAAATTGATCAAGTTTGTCAATCCTTGCAATACAGTCATGCATTCTCTTCAGAATGACAGGCATTGCAGCGATATTGCTCGCAGTTTTAGCTCTGAAGATACCTAGTTTCTCAAGCAGTCCATGATCAGCATCAGCAGAAGAACTCTTATCATGGTTCAACTCAGATTGCACCTGAGTTTCTGCAAAAACACTTTAAATTGGTCTAACATAGGAGCTAAGATGGTTGCAAAGCAAATGTAGAAATGAAGCTAAGAAAAGCAAATGTAGAAATGAAGGGGGGGGGGGGGGGGTGTGATATTAAATACTGCTTGCCTGGTCATGGTAATACTTAAAGTTCATGAGACTAAAATTGCAAACTTAAAGACTCACAAAAAGTTAGCAACTTCTACAATGTTAGTAGCCATCTGCAGTTGAATAAAATCTGAAAAAAGGGGAAAAGATCCCAACTTTTTCAAAGAATTTGAGCATTATAAAAATCTTATTCCATCCGTGAACAAAAAACCAAACACAGATAGAAAAAGGTAATCAAAGAATTTCTGTTTAATGTGCGATTCCACTTTCTAAAGCAAGAGTAAATGTTTTTGAAAACTTCAATAATAAAAAACATAGTTAGATGAGCAATATTGTCAAGGAAAATGGATTTCTCACAAGTATTCTCGAAATTTGTATGATAGATCAATTTCAAGTTTTAGTCCCCCCATCTTCAACGTTCTAAAAGAAAAGCTGAGAGCACTCATCTTTTCTTACATTCTACTCAGTTTGAGTTTAAGCATCGTCTCTTGAACTTATCCAGATGGGCACCCACAAAAGACCATCAAATCACCAATAAGAGGAGTAAAAATCAAACTATCTTCATCGATGAGTAGATCCAAATCTCTATCAGGCTAATTCAAACGATTCATACCTTGAAAGTAGAACACTATAAGGATCTTGTTCCAAAGTACATGCAATGCAAAATACCAACAAGCTATGGACTACTTAAACATATAGAATCCACCCCCAATGTACACTCTAACCACAAGCCCAAATAACATCACCACCGCCCCGATAATAGACAATCTAAAGAGGCTAAGGTATAGTCTTCAGAGAAGCTTCTACTCAATGCAGCCAAAAAGGTATTCAGACGACACCTATAAAAGTGACCTAGAGGAACGTACCAGCAGCCTGATCGCCCGTGGTTGCTGCGTGACCAGTCGGGTGAGCAGCTGAGATGGGGGGACGAGAGGCGGCGAGACGGGAGGAGATGGCGTCGGCGAGGCGGGAAGGCATGGCGCGTCGTGATTCGAGAATCCGCTGCCCCATCTCCCTCACCTCCCTCTCTAGGTCCTCCACCTCCTTCTCCTCCCCCGACAAAGAGCTATCCTCGTCGTCCTCTTCGTCGCCGTTCGATGTTTCTGCAAAAACACTTTAAATTGGTCTAACATAGGAGCTAAGATAAAGTCCATGATCAGCATCACCAAAAGAACTCTCATTATAGTTCGACTCAGATTGCACCTGAGTTTCTGCAAAAACACTTTAAATTGGTCTAACATAGGAGCTAAGATGGTTGCAAAGCAAATGTAGAAATGAGAAAAAAAATCATCACTTTCAGGAAAACAAACAAATGTGATATTAAATACTGCTTGTCTGGTCATGGTAATACTTAAAGTTCATGAGACTAAAATTGCAAACTTAAAGACTTACATAAAGTTAGCAACTTCTACAATTTTAGTAGGCATCTGCAGTTGAATAAAATCTGAAAAAAGGGGAAAAGATCCCAACTTTTTCAAAGAATTTGAGCATTATAAAAATCTTATTCCATCCGTGAACAAAACCAAACACAGAGATAGAAAAAGGAAATCAAAGAATTCTGTTTAATGTATGATTCCACTTTCTAAAGCAAGAGTAAATGTTCTTGAGAACTTCAATAATAAAAAACATAGCTAGATAAGCAATATTTTCAAGGAAAAAGGATTTCTCACAAGTATTCTCGAAATTTGTATGATAGATCAATTTCAAGTTTTAGTCCCCCCATCTTCAACGTTCTAAAAGAAAAGCTGAGAGCACTCATCTTTTCTTACATTCTACTCAGTTTGAGTTTAAGCATTGTCTCTTGAACTTATCCAGATGGGCACCCACAAAAGACCATCAAATCACCAATAAGAGGAGTAAAAATCAAACTATCATCATCGACGAGTAGATCCAAATCTCTATCAGGCTAATTCAAAGGATTCATACCTTGAAAGTAGAACACTATAAGGATCTTGTTCCAAAGTACATGCAATGCAAAATACCAACAAGCTATGGACTACTTCAACATATAGAATCCACCCCCAATGTACACTCCAACCACAAGCCCTAATAACATCACCACCGCCCCGATAATAGACGATCTAAAGAGGCTAAGGTATAGTCTTCAGAGACGCTTCTACTCAATGCAGCCAGGAAGGTATTCAGACGACACGTATGAAAGTGACCCAAAGGAACGTACTGGCAGCCTGATCGCCCGTGGTTGCTGCGCGACCAGTTGGGTGAGCGGCTGAGATGGGGGGGCGAGAGGCGGCGAGACGAGAGGAGATGGCGGCAACGACGCGGGAAGGCATAGCGCATCGTGATTCGAGAATCCGCTGCCCCATCTCCCTCACCTCCCTCTCTAGGTCCTCCACCTCCTTCTCTTCCCCCGACGAAGAGCTATCCTCGTCGTCTTCTTCGTCGTTCGATGTTTCTCTAGATTTCTCTTTCTCTAGGGTTGAGGTCTCGCTTTGCCGATGGCGCTACTCCTCGATCGCCATCGCCGGCGATCTCTCCTCTCTACTCGCATTCGCATACCCTTCTTTACTATAGGATCAATAGATTAGCTTTAAAAGAGAAGGTGGTGTTTGCTCCCCCGAGGATGAGTTTAGCTACAAAGAACACCCATCTCGAGGATATCTTTGGTGGTCTTCGATTGTGGATTCTATATGTTGAAGTAGCCCATAGCTTATTGGTATTTTGCATTGCATGTACTTTGGAACAAGATCCTTATAGTGTTCTACTTTCAAGGTATGAATCCTTTGAATTAGCCTGATAGAGATTTTTATAGCCATTCCGCGCGCCAAAAAATCAGGATCTTCCTTCCCTTTGATCAAATTCAGTAGTTCTATATCTGGACAAATATATCTGAAAACATCTCTAATCCCCTCATACTCAACAAAACTAAATGGCAAATCATGCATAATAGCTACCTTAGTTTGGAGGATCTCAAAGACATAGATCCTTTAGATTGGGACAAAAGCATTTGAGCTACATCACGCAAATCATTTTTTGGACAATTCTTGATATGACGTTTCAAATTAGCAGTCCCATGGTTAGAACTGGCCATATATTCAGCCCCACATTTCTTACACTTGCATTTTTGTTTCTTATCAGGACCCACATGCAATCTTTGAAAATAACTCCAAACAGCTGAGGTAAGTTTCCTCTTACGCTTACCACATTTGTCATTTTCAGTTGATGCAGATGCTTTATGCTCTTTATTATCATCTATTTCAATACTGTCATCATTGTCAACAATCTCAACACTATCCATCTGCAGATTTCAAAATCACAAACAATATAAGTACCCTAGTAGTAACATTAAAATTGTAAAAGTCCTAAGGAATTTAAGGAGAAACTTGCAGCAGATAAGCTAACCATAACCCAATAGCAGATAAACTTGCAGCAGAAGCAAATCGAAATTGAGAAACAAAAAACAAAAAAAATTAAAATAGAAAATGAGAACATGAAATCGTTGGGGTTTGACAAAGAAAGAGAGCAAAACAAACGAAGAACAAGATAGATACAAAGAAGGGTACATAGAACAATAAAGGTAGGAATCAGCAAACAACAGCAACTGAACAAAAATTTAGCAGGAAAATACCAAGTGACCAAAGACAATAAATCTACAGAAGAGAAATGTAATGAATCTTATTGAAACAAGAGAGAAAGGTACATAAAAATAGTGTTGAGAAAAATAACAAAAAGAGTGATGCAAGTGGTCTATCAAAGGAAAGATACAAAGAAATTTAGGAGGAAAACACAAAGTGAACATGGAAAATAAATCCACGGAAGAGCTGTAGCATTGAACCCTATTGAAAAAAGAGAGAAAGATCACAGAAATAGTGCTGAGAAAATGACAGACAGATTGATGTGGTCTGTTAGATTTGGATCAAGAGAAAGATACAAAGAAGGCACATGGAACAACAAAGGTAGTAATCAGCAAAGATTACCAAAATTTTGAAGGAAAACACAAGTGAACAAAGACAATAAATCTGCAAAAGCTAGAGCAGTAGTACTGGATCTTTTTGAAACAAGAGAGAAAGTTCATACAAATACTGCTGAGAAAGAATGACAGAAATAGTGATGCTGTCTCCAGCTTTGGATCACAAGAAAGATACAAAGAAGATCACATAGAACAAGAAAGGCAGTATTTAGCTCTAAAATCCACAGAAGAGAAGTAGTAGATATTGAGCCTTTATTGAAAGGAAAAAAAAAGGAGAGAAAAGGAAAGAGAAATAGTACTGGGAAAATGACAGAAAGAGTGATGGTGTCTATTAGAATTGGATCAAGATCGAGAAAGATACGAACCTTAGAAATCTTGAAGCCGTTGAACCGATCTGAGGAATCAACCGCCTCTTCTCTGCCTGTCGGATGGAGGTTGAGAAGGGAGATGCCGGTGGACTTTGGAGAAGGGCTGGGAGGGGAGGAGATCGGTGGGGGGCGGAGGACCAGGGGTAGATCGCTCGATGAAATGAGAAGAAGGGGTGGACTTCGAAGAAGGGCTGGGAGGGGAGGAGATCGGTGAGGGGCGGAGGCCGCGGAGGACAAGGGGGATATCGTCGATGAGATGAAGAGAGCGGGGAGATCAGCCGCGCCGCCGCTGGTAGGAGAGGAGAAGGGGGAACCTACCCTCGTTTGTTCCGTGGTATCACAGGTGGAATCGGATTTGACCCTACTTTATCTCACGTTTAGTCTGATTTTACGCGTCTGATAAATAATCCCACTTTCACTCCATATCTCATATATAATATACATGAGATAAAATAATTCAGGCAAGGTGGCCTTCATTGGATTAAAAAATAAAAAAAAATTAAATATTTAATTAAATCTTTATCCACCTCATCCAATGTCTTACCACATGTGAGATAAAGTTTAGATTTAATTGACGTTTAGACCTCTGATAAGAAAATATTTGTCCAAAATGTTAGATATCTTTTTCTTAAGCCATTTAGGCCCTAATACCTTTTTTATAACTAAAATGCCCTTCCAAAATCCCCAGCATATCTTCACTCCCCATTGACTGTTCGTATTTTTGTTCGTATTCCCAGTGAAAAGTAACTATCAAAAAATCTGAAAAGTAAATATAAAAAAATATGGAGAGTAAATACAAAAAAACTGGAAAGTAACTAAAAAAAACTAAAAAATAACTATCAAAAATAGCAAAATTGTGGTTGAAAGTAACTCTTCTTCGACATCAAAAATAACAAAATTGTTACTTTCCAGTTTCTTTTAGTTATTTTCTAGTTTTTTTAAGGGAAATTCACTTTCTAATATTTTGGTAGTTACTTTCCGCCACAATTTTGGTATTTTTGGTAGTTGCTTTCCATTTTTTTTGAAAAATAACTTGTAATAATTATGAAAATCATGGTAAGTTACTTTCCATAGTACTAATATCTAGAATATGGAAAATAACTTGTAATAATTATGGAAAGTAAGTTAGTTTAATTTGAAAAGTAACTCTCAATTTACTTTTCACGATTTCATTGACAACTTAGGTTACTTTCCACAAAATCATGATAAGTTACTTTCCACAAAATCATGAAAAGTAACTTGAGTTACTTTCCATAATTATTACATTATTATCCACAATTATTAGAAATTATTTTTCATAAAACAAATGGAAAGTAACTTGAGTTCTCGACGATGAAATCGTGGAAAATAACTCAAGTTACTTTCCAAATTACTTTCCTATTTTCCCCTTTATTTTCTCAATTTTATTGGTTACTTTTCTTTTTTTTCCCATTATTTCCTCTATTTTACACGATTTTTCTCCTTTTTCCAATATTTTTTTGTTTTTCTTTCAATTCCTCTCTCATTTTAAGAAAATGATGATATGATGGCTGACAACTCGCTGGAGGTTGATCACTTGTGAGGAGGGCTCGTTAGAGGTCGGCAGAGGAGAGGTCGTTGTGTCCTTTGGAGTCGATTCACCGAAGTGGATTGATGAGTCGTTGGTCGACGGATCTAGGAGGGGCGGAGTGATCACGGGTGCTATGCTAGTCGGGGATGACGAATGGCGATAGGCGACGGATCTCACCTGACGGCATCATGACGGACGACAAGCTCGGATCGACGAGACCTCCAGCTCCATCGGATCAGGGCGACGGACGTCGATGAGATCTGTCTGATCAGCAACGAACGGCGAGATCAGGATCGACGACGAGCGGGATCGGCGACGATTGGCGTCGGACGGCAAGATCAGGCCCACAGATTTTCATACCATAGAGGTATAATTTTATTCTCCTGTGGGTTAATTTTATTCTCTAGAAAAGGATATTTTCCTGTGGGTTAATTTTATTCTCTAGAAAAGGATCAATAATTTCAGAAAATTTCAGCTCCTCGTATTTTCGACAACGATATTAAACTTTGAGGTGCCAAAATGCAATTTATCAAAGAAAAAAAAACCAGAGAGCAAAACTTCATAGTCGCATTTCAACAAGCACCTCTCGGAACTCATCACTCGAATCCATTCAATCAGCTCCCACACAGCTTCTTCAGACCATCCGCAGCCGACGCATCAATCGAGTACTGCAAGAACCCAAAAACCCATCACCTTGAGATTAATCCAAGAAGAAACAAAAATAGTAACCATTTATTTCAAAAAATTTATCCATATATGGAGAAGTGGATGGACCTTGGAGAGGACCCAGGTGGAGTGGGAGTAGGCGCGCTGGAAGAGCTCCTCCACGGAGGCGGAGACGTCCACTTCGCGGTAGTTGACGAAGTTCTCTCGCGCGTACTTGGCGTAGTAGGGTCGCGTCTCCGCCGGCAGGCGGCGCACCAACCTCAGCACCGCCCGGTACACGCGCGCCCCTTTCGCCATGTTGAAAGATTACTATGTATGACCGGGAGTCGAAATCTCTCAGCTGGGAGGGAAAAATGAAACTTTTAGAAGACAATTTAGGTCCCGCCAACCTGCTGTACATTGCCTTCATGATAATTATAATTTTAATATAAATCAGGCAGTTTTTTTTAGTTGGGAGGGGATTGACGCCCAAGACTAACGACACCTATGGTTTGACATAATCGTCGGAAATGGAATGATCAAATCCTCGATCAAAACTCATTCTGTTGTTTGGTTAGACATTAAAATTAGAAATAGAATGCTTCATTCATGATAAGTTCGAAATGAGGTTATTTCATCTAATAGCCCGAACTCCCTCGTTCAATTCTTAATGGAACGGCGATTAATGACGGTTATAAAATAATTTGATTATTTATATTCTATTATCTTTCTATTCCCACATTAATTTTTGTATATCAAACACTTTCAAGCATGATTTCTAATCACATTCCTTTTGCGAACCAAACATGCCACATCATTCTCATTCCCAATCGGTCTCTCGTTTTTTGTGCAAAACAAACATACCGTTAGGGCTCGTTTATTTCATGGTATTATAGATGGGATAAGATTAGTAATATGTGGATCCTAAATTATCTCATGTTTTATGTGATTTTAGGCATGGGATAAATAATCCCATTGGGACTTCATATTCCATGTACATAATATAATCACTGGGGGAGGTGGGATATGTAATCCCATGAGATAAGATCCATTGGTTTAAAAAAGTAGAAAATTTAAATATTTCATTAAATCTTCTCACACCTTATTCTTTGTCTAACCAAACACGAGAGAAAAGTTTAACCCCTCACATCATCTCCCGAGAGATAATGTCCCTACTCATATCCTGTCTCGCGAAACAAACGTGACCACAACTCTATTGTGTATAGACCACTGAAATTTTGATAATATCAAAAATATCTAACACTTCTTTTGATAATAGTACAAAGATGCATGTAAGTTTTTGAGGTAGGTGTGCGATTAACCTTCTTTTTCTTAGTACGATATTTCTAAGAAAGTATTATAATTATTTACACTCTAATATATAGCGCATCAGTTTGTGGTTATTTGGACTGCGGTTGTTGTCGATTATATTGATATAAATTCACCATCATCTATTGTCTTAAGCTTTTGATTTGTCAAATTAGAATTCTTATACAGCGAAGATTCTGACTTCAAACACTACATCAAACATTTTGTTGTTGTTTTTTAAATTAAATATTCATGTGCTACGACTTGCATTTATTGGTGACGTCTCAAACACTTACGCAGTCATTTGCTATGGTTCCTATAGTCAACACAAATAGATATATGGTCAACACAAATAGATATGTAGGTAAATTTTTTTTATAGGAACTGATTCCCTGAGTATTGTGTAGAGAATCATGATCGTGGCCGCGATCACGATCAACCAATAACTCCCCCCTAACACTATCAGCCACTAAGGCCCCCTCCACCCTCTCTCTCGACGATCGCGCCCCCTCTCTCCCGACGATCATCGCCTCGTCCCCCTTCCTCGCCTCCTCCCGAAAGCGAGCTCTGTGATCCCAGTGTACGAGCTCGAGGTCCCCCCTTGCCTCCATGTACTCTCTCTTCTCTGGGGTTCTCCTTCTATTCTCTCCATGTGATCTCAGTGTTTGTTTGATCATCGTTTCTCAAGTTCAATATTCGAATTTTTTGAGTGATTTCTTAGTTGCTTGTGAATGGGGATTTGTTGGAACCCAGCATTGTTGTAATGATCATTTCGAAAATTCTACTTGCTTCTATCATATAATAAGGTTTGTAGAAAATAACACAATGTCGATTATCACTTCCTTAGCATAGACAAGGTGAGGATTTGTAAGTCCGTCCCAGAGCATAGCATGTCACGTTAATTAAAAAGTTGCTATGTCAATACGAACCATAAAAACTATTTTCAACTTTTCTCCTGCCATTTCAAAGCTACCGGATCCATATCGCCATCTTGTAAAAAGTATAATTATTTAAGTATAACTTTTTAATTAAAAAATAAAGCAATTGTCTAATTTGCAAATTGGGATGATGTATGTGACACCCCGCATGGGCATGCCATGTCAGCTTTAATTAAGCAAGATAATTTTTCATTCAGCAAGATCTAATAACATTGCCAAATTGAATCTTTGGCGTAGTTAGTTTGACATATGTTTCTATGTAATTAAGTTGAGCTTTTGGTCTTGTTAGCAAATCTTAATTTAATTATCATCTCGATTTTAAGTCAGACAACTTGTGATACATGATTACGTACGAGTCCAAGAAATGACCATGAGATTTGATCTCGAATTTTTTCATAAATAAACTAGATACCCATTTCTAGTACCGTACGTATGGCAATAGTGGTGTGTGCTCTCCTATATATGTTGACCAAAGAGTGCACACAATGCAAATTAAATGAAGTGAGCTGGTCCAATTGGTCCCCAATGGTTGATGAAACTTTAGGATCTCAAACTCCCTTCTAATTAGTAGTTTAATTTCATTGACCCTAATTTTCTTTGGTATAAATATAATAAAACATCTCATATAATTATTATTAACATAATGATGCACACAAGCTACACCAAAAAAAAAAAAAATTCAAATATCATTGCGTTGCGTGCAAGGCATCAATTTTTTGGACTCTAATACAAGATTCCTCATCTAATTAATGACTAGCTAGTAACATATATGGTCCAACTAGATTACATATCATAACTCCATGGATCCCACAAAGTTGGGTAACACTAGATTACATATCAACATATGGGTCCATTCCATATTTAAAATCCGAACGCTACACCCACCGCCAACTTAACATGACTAATTCCAAGCAGCAGCAACCAATGGTCACGTTTTCTCGTACCCTACCGTATGATAAGATTCCCCCTCCCAAATGGAATGTGCCATGATCCCCAATCCAAAGCAGATCACAGCCGTACAACACATGATCAAAGCATCCACGATCCACATCCACCCCAATCACGTTCCTTTTACTGCCATTTGCATGCTGGCAATTAAGCGCTCTCTCTCATATCTAAAATCTCAATCCTCATCAATCATAGATAAGCCTAGCAAGCTCTGCAACAAAAGGATGGAGAGGCTGCCAGCTTTCGATGAAGACGAGGAGACTGAAGAGTTGTGGAGGCAGCAGCAGGGTGGCCTCTTCTCGTGCTGGGGCCTGCTCAGGAAAAGGTTGGGATGGCGTCGGCTGCGGCTGCGGCGCCAACGGAGCGACGGGTGGCTCCAGACGCGCCGCAAGCGGCACGGGCACGTCCGGCGGGGGAGCTTCGGGTACGATCCGATGAGCTATGCGCAGAACTTCGACGAAGGTGGCCTGGACGAGGAGAGTGATCACGACTTCCCGGCGCCCAGGCTCGTCGTTGGTGCCTCCGCCGCCGCCGGATAAGGTGGAGGGCGGTGAATTGGAGGATTTGGTGGTGGTGGTGGTGCCAAGTTTAGGTAAGGCTAGGTGAACATTTGCAACCACATATGTCATATATGCGTCTGTGAGTCATCAAATTGAACAGATATATTTATGACAGGAGGCACCTATAATTTGTGAAGTGTAGCATTACTCTCCCATAGGTTTTAGTTACTTTCTCATCATTAATGTTGCTTTTGATTTGAATGAAGTCTTTTGTTATGCCCTTTGCTCATCTAAAGATATTATCCTCGACATCGCACTCTAGGCCTCACTATTTTTTTTGGGTGCCCCGGCAACACAAACCAATCAATTATGCCATTCTTGTACTTATATTCTTCAAAAGAATAGAGAAAGAGAAATAGGTGAATGAGGTAAATCCTGTAGTTTAGACATATATTATCCGAAACGAATTTTTTGTGTATTCCTTAAGGGGCTGTTTGGTATGGCCCCTTTTATCTCCACGCTTATCCCCAAACACCAAGGTCTCATTTGGTATGGGGATAAAAGTTATCATGGGTTAAGTAGTAATGATTATTTAAAATAAGGAAAAAACAGAAAGGAGTAATAGGTGTAATAGGGATAACTTTATAATGGGTGTTTGGGGATAAAGTGTGAGATAAGGGAAATATTTCTCCCTTAATTTGGAATAAAAGTTCCTTATCCCGGGATAAAAGTTATCCCGGTTTACCTATCCCTCAACTAAACGGGGCCAAAAAGTAATCATTACTATTTTATTCCCATTCCACCTACTACTACCACTCTATTTTTTCCTATCCCCATTCCTTAACCCTCTTAACCCAGAATAAGATAACTCTAAAATCCTTTAACATTCATTAATCTAGAATAAGCTAATCCCACACCAAACACCCCATAATAGAGTTCTCAAGTTTGTTAAATTTAATCCAAAATCCAATACTTAGGATTAGTTTAATTCTTGGGACGGTGACAAACGACATTACTGAGATAAATGTATAAAAAAACAAACTAATAATGAGATAGGCGAGATCCAATCATCCAAGCACCAATGATGCAAAGGAAGTTGCCACACAAGCATACGTACGATGGGGTGTTGTTTACCATAAAAAAGCGAATTGCTTCTCCCACTGCCCCCCGCCATCGTCCCCCAACTATTTACTATTATACCCCAAGTCTTCCTTGTGTTCACCGTTCGTTTTTTTTTTTTTTTTTTTCCAGTTTTGCTTAAATTCCCTCCCCTTGCTTGCTAGTTTCTTTTTTTTCTTCCTTTTTTTCTTTTCAGTTTTATTTAATTTTTATTTACTTTTGCTTTTTGTTATTAGCTTTGTTTATTTTTTTAATCAGTTTTGTTTATTATTTTTCGAAAAAAGGGACTGGGGTTCTTTGTTTAAACCCAATCCGACAATTAGACATGTCACAAGAAGTTTCGGGTATTTGATCAATTTTGGAGAAAAAAAGTCCAAAATATTTTTTTTTCAAAACACCTCTTCATATTTCAATTTATTAAAACATCAAATCGTAAAAATTTCAAATCTTAAAACCTTCAAATTTTAAAATCGTAAAAATTTCAAATTTTAAATCATAAAAAATTCAAAATTCAAATCATAGAAATTTAAAAATTCAAATATCAAATTGTAAAAACTTCAAAAATTAAAATTTAAAATAATAAAAATCTCAAATTTCAAATTCCATTTGGTTTGAATGTTAGGAGTTGTTTTACTCACTTGTTATTAAGGACTCCTCAGTTCCAAACCAAGAGCGTCGAGAAATAGCTATTGCTCATGTTGTCAATCACTTCGGGCAAGTTTTCTTACATCATGATTACCTTATAGCACTCATTCCAACGTGGTGGTGACAACATTCATCGTACGAAGTTAAAGAATGAGCCGCTCGTTATACAACACGTGTTCATTTGTGGTACGAAGTAAAAGTTACAGCACCGAGCGCACCGAAAGCCGAATTTGGAGGCAATATTGATTAGAATTTGTATTTTTATATATTTTTATGTATCTTTTCTTTTTGTGAATTATTAGATGTACTCTTCTCTGAACATGGTTAATTTAATATTAATTTAGAAGACTTTTCACAAAACATAATGCATTGGAATAATACAGTGGAATAAGCCCAACAATTTCCTCTGTATCTATACGTCGAAACTTTTACATTTTAAATTCGGTTGGTCATCGAATTTTCAATATAGTGTCATTTTGATTTTCATTTACCATATCAACCAAAACTCAATTCTTATTCATGTTTTGCCCCTCATTAATGCCCCACCGTCATTCTCTCACTCACTCTCACACACTGATGATTGCACATTTAATAATGCGTGTTGATTTTCTCTCTTTTCTGCCGACGAGGTGTCTCTCTCTCCCTGGTGATTCCCCTGCGCGCCATTAAACCCCCGCCGCCGCCACCCACCACTATGCTTTTCTTCTCTAGAATGTCTGTCGGCGACCACAAAACCACCGCCACCACTATCCAGTGTATGCCGTCTAAGTTGCTTACCTTTTGCCTCTTCCTTGCCCTCATCCTCGTCTGGGCCATCGACGCCTCCGCCATCCACGGTCGCTCCCCTCCCCCTATGTCCACCTCCTCCCCCCGCTACTTCCTCGGCAACATCTCCAACGCGGCCACCTTCAACAAGGCGGAGCAAACACCCTCTCCTCCTCGTCTTTTCCCTAAAACCAACCACTGGATCTCCGTCTCTTTCCCCTCCAACTTCACCTCCACCCTCCTCTCCCGCTGGCTCGCCCTCGGCGGCTCTCCCTGCCGCGATTCCCGGACCACCAACATCTCCATCCCCTCTCTAGACACCCTCGCCCATCATCCCCTCGAATTAGCTGCTGTGGAAGCTCATGAGTTCGTCTTCACTGCTTCCGATGAAGCTGGCCGCCCACGATGCCTCGACGGTGACTACTTCGAGACCGACCTGTGAGGCTCGCTGGGTCTACCGTGGGACAAGATGCATGCACCTGGAGGGCGGGGCTGAGTCGGGTAGCCAGGTAAGCAATCCCACAACGCCTGGGTATGGTCCGGGGTTTGATATAAGTATATAGTAAGCCCTTAATAGACACAACACGTTTTAAAGCCGTGATGGTAATGATCCGTGACCTACTAGGAAGTTTTTCCAGATTTCTGCGGTGAGACAAAAGCGGACAATATTGTGTCGGGGTGCGGCACCGCTGGGCAGATCCTGGTCGGACCGGGAGCCCACGGGCCGGGGCGGGGGCCCTGTGGAGGGCCGGGGCGTTACAGACCTCTCCGGCGACTCGTGGAAATCCCGCCCCCAAATAGTGGACCATGACAATGGCTCTTACTCCTTTAAAGTCCAAGTCCACTCGGTCTTCGTCGGCCCGTACAACCTCACCATCGTCCTACTCTTCCGAAGCTTCGAGGGTCTCAAGCTCTCCCCCGAGCGATTCAAGTTCCAGAAGGAGCTCCGACGGACCCCCATCACGTTCCACCGGAGCAATGCCACGCTGCCCGACCTGGAGATGTGCAATCGGGGAGATTTCTCCAGAGAGGTGTGGTCGGGGAGGTGGACTTGTCATGTCACACCCCGACCCAGAAAATCCATCCAGGACGGCGCGTGAGGGTTCCTATCACTATTCATCTTCAATTTGCGCGATACGAAGCGGAAAAGACGGATAATTTAAACAAATTGTATTCCAGAGGAGAAACTGATATTCAATTCATATATATACATCAAGTTGTACTGATACAAGATTCGATAATAAAATCCTCCAAGGGACAGATTTATACAATAATCCAAAATTCCTCAAAGGTATTTACAATATACAAAATATCCCAAAAAGTACAACAATCGATCCTCCAGCAACCTCAAGCACCTCTGGACGTACTCGCACCACCAAAGGCCGATCTCGCCGGCTCCACAGACGAAGAACTGCCACCTGCACCTGCAAACGCAGCCCTGGTAGGAGTGAGCGATAAGCTCAGTAGGGTTCTACTCTACGGCACACTGAAAGGAGGAAAACAACAACAGTGTTGCCTTCCCGCTCAAGTCTAACGGATGTCACGGGTCCCACAACCCTGTCGATGTCCCAAGGGCTCTTGTCATGAAACCTCTCTCCTGAACATGTTACCAGGAGGCCAAGGAACAGTAACATGCAGGATCACCCTTACCCAAGCAGGAATACCATGCCTTGGGGAAGCACGTCGGGAACACATCGACATCCATTCTTAGTACTTGGCCTTGGAAGACAACACGACCTCTAAACCTCAAACACTGATCAGAGTCAACTATCGCAAATCCTCAATAACAAGAGATTCCAATATACAATCACACCCTAATCCTGACTACCCAGCCACGGTCCTAAGGCTAGATCCGAGCTACCCGAGAGCCTCGGATCGGCGACCCAAACCATCGCCCGCCTAACCTCAGATGCCTCTAATGCACACAATGCATGAGCCTAGGCAAACATTTATCCTAGATGTCTCTACATGCCACGTCATCAGTTATAAGTTCAACATATATACAATAGCCCTCGGCACTCGCCGGCAAGAGGCTAAGGTTCCACAAGTCCACATTAGCTAGCACTCATAGCTAGCTAATGGCTAAGCAAACAATTAAGCAACTAAATACTAACCACACAAGTATTTAAATGCAAGCCAAATCATCCATCTACTCAAAGGAAAACAACATGCGATTCAATCCTTAATATCAATGGAAATCCCTTGAAAACTTCATGAAAACCTCATACCAACCTCCCAACATGTTTAGCCATCAAACCCAAGTGAAAGCCATTCATGAAAAACTAGAACACACTGCTCAAGGGCCCACGGTCGATGCGACGGTCGACCGTGAGGCCACAGTCGATGTCACGGTCGATCCGGTGGTCGACCATGGGACCAAAATGAGGAAAACCCCAAGGGCGACGGTTGATCCACCCATCGACCCTGGGAAGCCCAAAACGGGACAGAGCCTCACGGACGATGCGACGGTCGATCCGTCGGTCGATCGTCAGGCCCAGAAAGAGCGTATCAATGCTTGACGGTCGATGTACCGATCGACCGTCGAGCCCTAGGCACGGCTCATCAGAACAGTGCCGGAAAACCATTTCCTTGGAATTCAAGGATCAAATCAAGTTGAAAGTTGATGAAATTTTGCAAGCAAGTGTAATTAACGATGGGGAAACCAATGGTATAAAGAAATCACATTTTTGATGGTTAAATCTCCTATTTAGGTCAAAACGGGCGAAAACCGACAAAACGACGATAATACGGAAACCAACCGTTGGAATACGGAAATCGCGAGAAAGAAATACTTCAAATCATTCACATTACATGCACAAAGATCTACATAGCATTCTAACAAGTACTCTTACAACAAAAAGGTATTAAACCTATCCTAGGAGAACCCGATCCTAAGATCGAGGTAGAAACATCTACTTGAGCAAGTAGGGCAGCTCCTCCACGCGTCCAACCAGTCAAGCCGCCAAGATTCGCGCTCCGAAAGCCGTGTCTCCAAGCCCTAGCTCAGTCGAAGGAGAGAGAAGGAGAGAAAACAACAGGAGAAGAGAAGGAAAGAAAGAGAAAGGGACAGTGCTTATATAGAGATCCGGACCGATCTCAACCGTCTGATTCGATCTTTCCCGATCGAGTTCCGATCTTCCGATCGGACGTACCATAGAGATTCTAATCAACCACATACATCAATCCAAGACCGTGGGTGCAACGCGGGTGTGAAACCGACCACCAGAGGGCATACAAAATGCCCCCGGGGTCCAAACCGCCATACGATCGCCCGATCGTACCCGACGCGAAACCAAACCAACAGGAAACCGGCTCTCGACCCACGCGGTCGAGCCAGGTCGGAGGGACGGGCCCTCACATGTCATGCCCACAACGAGTCATGCTTCGTCGACCACGATGGGCGGTACTGGTGTCTGGACCACGACCTCCCTTGCCGGCGGGCATGGTGTGATGGGTCGCTCGGGGCGGTGGAGAGCAATGGCTGGGTGTACTCTGCTCATTGCTCCTTCAAGATCCTCACACAACATTTCGCCTAGCAATGCATGAGCAACCGGTGGGTCTTCTTCTGGGGCCACTCCAACCACGTCAACACCATCCGCAACCTGCTCAACTTCGTGTTGGGCATGCCGGAGATCCCCTCCGTACCTCGGCGATTCGACACGCGTTTCAGAAATCCGAGAAATGGGTCCGAGTCGATGAGGATCACGAGCATGTTCAATGGGGAGAGAGAGACACCTTGTCAAGAGGGGGTGGAGAGGCTTAGGGGGATCAAGGGGGGAGAGAGAGACACCTCATCGACAGAAGAGAGAGAAAACCAACACGCATTATTAAATGGAAAATGATTTGAGTCCCACCCATTAGGGTGGGAAATCTCCACACCCACGTGGCTGGATCAAATCCAGCCACATGGTGCAATCCCAACGGGTAAAGAGGAATGTTTGGGGGGTTTTGGGTTGTTAAGGGGGTGTTTTGGGAATTTTATATAATAGATATTACTATTTATGTAAATATATTTATATAGGTATGTATGGATGAATATATAAATAACATATATACAAATGCTATTTATATGCGTATTTACATATATGTGATTTATATTATCATTTATATAAAAACATATATATGTATGTTATTTTGTATGAATGTATAAATATGTGTTATTTATATATAAATTAACATGAAGGTATGTATATATGTAAATCTATATTCTATATGTATATATATACATAAAATGTAAATCTATATGTAGGTGTGTATTTATAGATTTATACATAAATACACACCTACATATAGATTTATATGTAGGTGGGATGTATATGCATGTACATTTATTTTAGATATGTATACATATATATACTAAATATATACATATATATTTTTCATATATATATATATATATATATATATACTACAAGTATATTGTGCGTTCCAGCTAGGGGGTGTGGATGCAGCTTAACCATGAATCGCTTCCTTCATCTTCTATGTCAGCCTCGGAAAACCATGGAGGAAGTGCGTGCGAAGTCCTTACTGGTCTATGGTGCATGGTGGATCTGGAAGGAGAGATGTAGGGTGGCGGCAGGGGAGCACGGCTCAGCAGCTCGAGACCTGGCGCGCTGGATCAGGTGGCAAGCTAAGGAGTACATCACCATTACCGACCTTCGCAAGACGAAGACACATTCAGTGGAAGCCACAGGTATTAGACTCCAAACTGACGCTTCCTTTCATACGCCCTCAGGCACAGCAGGCATTGGAGTGGCGTGCATCGGAGACGATGATCTTCTTCTGTGGTCTGAGAGCACCTCACAAACCGCCAACTCCATCCTCCTTGGAGAGCTCTGTACCATCCATTTAGCAACTAGTATCGCACAGCAGCGTGGCTTTAGGCAGATTCTTATTGAGAGCGACTCACTTCATGCAATCAGAATGTTAGAGGGCAGAATGCCATTAACTGAGGAGAGCGGGCGTACTGTGCAAGGCATATGGTGGATGGGACTTAACTTCACGGATTTCCATGTCTCCTACATTCCTCGTGAAGAAAATATGCGTGCTGATTGGTTGGCTCGTGAAGCCCTTCGACTTCGTCTGGACCTCATGGATTCGGAGGGGACTGGGGGTATGTCCCAAGTCCTTTAGGGTGATTTTGTACACAACCCCTCGCTGGGTCTAGCCTTTTGGGCTCAATTAATCAAAAAAAGCTAGGGGGTGTGGATTCTCCACACCCACCCAGTGGTACGTATATCACCACTCTAGATCAGTGAGGATACATGCAAAACCCATGAACTCTAATAATTATTGCACCAGAGAATTATCCAAACGACATGAATATATCAATACACAATCTTACATGTACACACATATATGCATGCTTAATATGGGCGTGTGTGAGCGCGCGCGCATTTACTATTGTTTCAGCAATGCTCTATAGCTTTCGGTTGAGTGTTGAGGTCAGGGATATATAATGGATCAACTGTTAGGATCATATGACAATGGAGGTAAATAATATGACTATATATATACTGAGAACTAATTAATATGCTTATTTAACATCGCCATTATAGTTTTATGAGGAATTTGATGGTGCACTAAGGACAAGGGTATGCATTCCTCCCTGAAATCTTCATAACCACAAATTAATTTCATCCTTAAAACTTAGGTTTCGTTAATTGAAAATATTCCTCCATCAATCTCATGAGTTGGCTTATATATATATGACTTGACTCGAGTTTAAATTTCAACCCAATAGTAATGACAAACGCTATGCGCATGTTGCGTACGTTATCCAGCTAATGCTAAGTATTCCTCAATATCCCATACCCGTTTCAAAGAAGAAGAGAACATTAGAAGAGCAAAGAGATCGAGTGGAGGGATCATTAGAGCTATTTAAGGTAACTTTGATTCAAAGAGAAATTAAGTGGATGATTTAGTGAGATTAGTGGAGAGATGGGTATATATGTCTTTTGTATCTTAAAATGGTGTTATGATCCCAAATGATATGAGTAGTATTTTTTGAAGGGGATATGTTCATTTTATGGTGCCGCCTCTAAATTCCAATAATTAATAACCGGATGTATTTGGTAACTTTCCCATATACGGTTCCTTTTCTTTCACCTTAGTTACATTAAAGGTTAATTTTATATATATCCCTATAAACTTCCTAAATTACATGTATTTCCCTACATTTCTTCATATTATTACACGGGTGGCACGACCCCATAAATATGTTAAAAATGCGCAAAATGTATCCCTTCGTCTGTATCCGTCTCTCTAATAACACCACATTTTCTTTCTCTTAGTATGCCCAGTTAGCCCTCGTTTGGTGTGGTGATGATAGCTTATTTTGGGTTAAGGGGTTTTGGGATTTTGGAGTTAGAAAAGTGGGATTAAAGAATGAGGATAAATTTATTCATATTTTGGTGTTTTGATATAAATAATAATAATTGCTTGAGATAAGGAAATAGTGTTTGGGGGTACTAGGTGGGATAAGGGTAGGATTTGTACCTAATACCAAAAATGCCATTATAGATAATGTATTCAGAATTAGATTAATTTAATTATGGGATTGTCGACATGCCTCCTGATCTGTCTGTTAATCGTACGAAAATTATATTACTACATACACACAAGTGATTAATAAATTAATATTATAATATCACGTGGGAGGTTTAAAATGACGTCAATTCATTTTAAAGTAGCGCATATAATATGCCATAAATGTAATGTCTCAAAATCATATACCAATCAACCCAAATTGCATGTTGATGATTCTCTAGAAATAATCTTCGCGCCAACCCACCACTAGTACATTGCATGCAATCAAGTTAAATAGCTATTCTTGGTTATCGGGAAAGATGGTGTGAGGGTACTCTAGTAATTGACATGCTCGTTGTGGTTGATCGATATAAAAATGTTGGGTTTGAATACTGGGGTTTGCACTCTTTTTTAACCCGTGATACACTTTTATCCCTGGCTAATCCCATTTGGTAACCCCAATCTTGTTTGGGGATAACCCTCAAGACCCCCACACCAAACATGGGCTTGTAGATAGAATGTCAAAAGGCACTTTTGTATCCTGTGGTTTCAAAATTTCGCAGTTTAGTACCTTACCGTTTAAAATTTTTCAAAAAATGCATGACGTTACAAAACTGTTCAGTTTAGATCTAAGGGGGCAACGACGTTACATGGGCTAACGGTAAACAAGTTACGTGAGCCGCATGTGACATGTAGTAACATATCCTTACCATCCATTTAAATGGACGGTGGCTCCTTGTGAGGCCCGCTGGGTCTACCGTGGGACAAGATGCCTGCGCCTGGAGGGCGAGGCTGAGTCGGGTAGCCGGGTAAGCAATCCCACAACGCCTGGGTATGGTCCGGGGTTCGATATAAGTATATAGTAAGCCCTTAATAGACACAACGCGTTTTAAAGCCGTGCTGGCAGTGATCCGTCAGAAAATTTCATGGTTAAGCGCGCTCCACCTGGAGTGGTCCCGGGATGGGTGACCTACTGGGAAGTTTTCTCAGATTTCTGCGGTGAGTCAAAAGCGGACAATATTGTGTCGGGTGGGGCCCTCGGGTGGATCCTGATCAGACTGGGAGCCCGTGGACCGGGGCCTAGTGGAGGGTCGGGGCGTTACAGTATGGTATCAGAGCCAGTTCCCAGCCAGAAATTGTGCCAGCGAGGACGCTGGGCCTCCAAGGGGGGTGGATTGTGAGGCCCGCTGGGTCTACCGTGGGAAGTGATCCGTCAGAAAACTCCATGGTTAAGCGTACTCGACCTGGAGTAGTCACACGATGGGTGAGACGAGGACGTTGACGATGAAGGATGGGTTTCGTGGAGGACGAGGACCTTCTCGGATGACGTCGTCGTCGTCGTGGAGAACCCGCTCGGGCTCGTCGTCGTTGTCCTGGAGAACCCGCTCGGGTTCGTCCTCGTCCTCGTCGTGGAGAACCCGCTCAGGCTCGTCCACCTCGTCGTAGTCATCCCATGCGTGGTCTGTGGCGGACGAGGACGCCGATGATCAAGGATGGGTTTTGTGGAGGATGAGGACCCGCTAGGACGTCGTCGTCGTCATGGAGAACCCACTCGGGCTTTTCCTTCTCATCATCGTCATCCCATGTGTTGCCGATTGCGGATGAGGATGCCGATGATGAAGGATGGGTTTCATGGAGGACGAGGACCCGCTCGGACGACGTCGTCGTCATCATGGAGAACCCACTCGGGCTCGTCCTCATCGTCGTGGAGAACACTGGCTATCACAATCTAGTGTACAAAGAGACTTCCCCTATTCATTTGACGGAGCACCTAAAACAAGGCATGCAAACCCAAACAAAACAGGGCAAATCACCCAAAACAGAGCAACTAGGACACCACCTATCTACTCGACTCACAGGACTCGCCCAGGAGAACTACCCCAAGCCGACACCGCAACACAGTTCGTGAGAGCATTAAACTCTCGAGGAATATGCACAAAGAGAACTCTGCTGAAGGTTGCTGTTGCTGTCCACACAGCAACGAGGGGTCCATGTTTGTGGGGTTGATGAAGCCCATCTTTTTCTTGTAAGAGAGGAGGGAGGAGGTGGAATGGCCGGCGAGCTCGACGATATGGAGGACATAGGCACATAGGGGGTGGCTGTCGGGGCAGGAGGCCTCGAGGATACTGATGATGGAGGGGATGGGGCTATCACAGTGGACGAATGCCATGACATGTCCGTCACCGGCACGCTCGTTCTGATAATTCTAGTCGCCACCGTCCTCATCTTCATTCTCCTCCTTCCATTATCCCTCGTCATCCGAGAAGAGTTTTTCCTCTAGAACCAAAAGAAGCAACACCTCCAGAACCCGACGCCCGCATCCATCACCATCGAGAAGCCATCGACGCCAACGCGGTAACACCACTTCTTCTCCATTCCGGCTCCGGCAAAGATGCTCGCCTTCCATGCCCGCGTTGCTTGTGACTAGGAAACGACTGTATAACCACTGACATCGTGGGAAATGAATGTAAAACCGGCCACGTGCTGGTTTGCCGTCAAGATTTAGTAATGACGTCACAATGTCCGGACTATACTGTATTAGTAAATAACTTCAAGCACTTTTTAGTAATTTTTAAACAACAAGGTACTAAACTGTAAAAATTTGAAACTACATGGTATTAAAGTACCTTTTGGCTTAGATAGAAATGCAGTAATTCATAAATCTAAGTATATATGGCTTATACAGATAAGTGAAGATAAATACATGCAAATTCTATGAAATCTAAACTATTGTACAAGAGAATTATCGAAACGACATCAATTTATCCATGCACACTTGTCTTATATATATGGTAGTGTGTGTGCCCCCGGGCGGGCACGGTTTTTTGTGCTGGGCTTATCAGCATGTACCCAGATCATAGTGATTTGATTGGGTGACCTTTTGTTTGATTCTTCAGGCGTTATTTGAACCTGACGGTTTTTTAATTTTATGGTTCTGATTTCATATAAACAGTTCTGTGCTTGACTACCCAAAAAAAAAAAGGGATAATTACTTTTGAATCCTCCAAAACTTTTTAAATTACAAATGTACCCCTACATTCTTTCATATTACATATATACCCTTACAAACATCAAAAAAATCCAAACGATACCCCTCCGTCCTCACACCGTTAAAAACACCCTATAAAATGACCATTTTGCCCTTATCATACCCTTGTGAGTTGAATCATAATAAAGATGAATAA
Source organism: Narthecium ossifragum (assembly GCA_963920575.1). Lineage (NCBI taxonomy): Eukaryota > Viridiplantae > Streptophyta > Magnoliopsida > Dioscoreales > Nartheciaceae > Narthecium > Narthecium ossifragum. The sequence continues at coordinate 34,860,565 of OY986963.1, read as the reverse complement.
AGGGCAAAATGGTCATTTTATAAGGCATTTTTAACGGTGTGAGGACGGAGGGGTATGGTTTGGATTTTTTTGATGTTTGTAAGGGTATATATGTAATATGAAAGAATGTAGGGGTATATATGTTATTTAGCAAGTTTTTAGGGGTACATATGTAAATAACTCAAAAAAAAAATGGATAATTGGTGTTTACATCAATTTTGTGTAACTTGTTGATGGGTACACCCATGTCATTAGATTTAAGGGTTAAGCACCAATTTACATCAGTTATGATAATTATGGGTGATTATATATAACTTTATGACCATTCTAACCCTTGCTATTAATGTGGTCATGAGTTCATCCAAGTTTTAATGCATTTGTAGGGTGAAATGTGATAGTTCCAATACTTTTAATTAATATTTCATTTGAATCTGTGCCAAGTTTTAATGCATTTGTAGAGTGAAATGTGATAGTTCCAATACTTTTAATTAATGGCTTTCTAGGAATCCGTCCTTGTCCTTTGCCATCAAAATGGTGATCTAGTCCACATTTGATGAAGTGGATGTTCTCTTTTCTCTTTTCTCTTTTTGGTGATATAGTCCACTACTTTCATGGTTGCATTCAGGTATTCTCTTCACGGTTGCATTCCAGAATTCTCTTTTCTCATTTCTCTTTTTGGTGATCTAGTCCACTACTTTCATGGTTGCATTCGAGTATTCTTTTTGGTGATCTAGTCCACTACTTTTCACGATTGCATTCCAGATTTATCATTTCTCTTTTCTCTTTATGGTGATTTAGTCCACTACTTTTCACGATTGCATTCCAGAATTCTCTTTTTTCTTTTTAGTGTTCTAGTCCACCACTTTTCATGGTTGCATTCAAGTATTCTCTTCATGGTTGCATTTCAGAATTCTCTTTTTCTCTTTTCTCTTTTCTCTTTTTGGTGATCTAGTCCATTACTTTTCACGGCTGCATTCAAGTATTCTCTTTTCGGTGATCTAATCCACTACTTTTCACGATTGCATTCCAGAATTCTTTTTTTCTCTTTTTGGTGATCTAGTCTACTACTTTTCACGATTGCACTCCAGGATTCTCTTTTCTCTTTTCTCTTTTCTGGTGTTCTAGTCCACTACTTTTCATGGTTGCATTCAAGTATTCTCTTCACGGTTGCATTCCAGAATTCTCTTTTCTCTTTTCACTTTTTGGTGATCTAGTCCACTACTTTTCACGATTGCATTCCAGATTTATCTTTTCTCTTTTCTCTTTATGGTGATTTAGTCCACTACTTTTTACGATTGCATTCCAGAATTCTCTTTTCATTTTTCTGAAAATATTTATGTAAATTTTGATAGTCTATTGCAGAAATTATCAAGACATAATTTCTTTTTCAAAATTAAAAAGAAAAAAGAAAAAAAGGGAAGTAATGCAGGAGTACATCCGATTTCAAAAAAAAAGGGAAAAAAAATGGAACGCCGGAAGGGGGCTGGGGACGCCGGAAGGGGGCCTTCCGAGGTGGAGGCGCCCGGATCAGGGGCTGGGGGACGCCGAATCAGG